>CM042480.1:32526540-33726540 GCA_023621385.1 Quercus gilva
AAGAGAGGAAAAATGTGTAGAAGACATCCAGGCAGAGAGAAAAACCCCAAAAAAGTCTCCTTTCTTTGGTCTGGAGGTGCCTGGGGCCTTTTATAGCCCAGAACGCTTTACGAGGCGACAACCCTTAAAAGTCTGCCACCTATGAAGCTTCTCAAATGGGGTTGATCTTGACACCCCTGGAAAGATCTTGACTTCCAGTTTCTAAAAAGGTATGGAACTTGAAAATCCAATGGTCGGATCAAAAGTTATGGCTCTCGGAAGTTAGTGGTGCATCGATTGATGCGTTAACCCTATTTTCATGATATCTTGGCCGTTCTAACTCCAATTTTGACCCATGAATAGTCATTGGAATGAGAATTTGATAATCTTCACAATGGCTTTAGGTTCAACCCGCTCTGACCGTCGTATCAAAATTAGGATTTTTGGGCCCACTAAGAGTCAACTCCAGGTCAAAGTTGCCAAAAATCTCCGAGAAGCTTAGGTTTATTGTAAAACCATGAAAACTGTTGTTTTGTGAGGATTAGACCTTGTTTGAATTTCGGTCAACCTAGTGTTGACTAGGGGTGTTTTGGTCATTTTGGCTGAGAGAGGCACCTTAAGTTCTCTAGTGTCCGAACGGGTTACGTCACGTCATTCTAGCTATTCTCGCAGCCTCATGGAGAGAAAATAATATTTTTGGATTTGGCGGGGTCTGACACGCAAATTGAGGGTGAACAAAATACGGTATCAACATCTGCCCCTTCTTTATCTGATATCTCAAGTGCAATGAGTGGTGTCAAATAAAGAACGTGATTTCAAATTTTGTCGCCTCCAAATTGTGTGTGGAGACTACTCATGGATTGAGACCAAATTTTACCTGACTGGATCGATCTGCTACAGCTACTTCCAAAATATTTTCTTGACCTGTCTCTAAACTCTAGGAGAGGAAAAGGCTTTTTTTTTTTTTTTTTGGAGTTTGACCAAGTCCAAGAAGGTGCGACGGGCAGCTTAGGCAGCCCAAAGGCCTATAAAAGCCCCATTTTGGCTCATTTTGACCTCATTTCACTCTTTCCTTTGGCTTCTCGCTTCTGAAAAATTCTATGGAGCGACTACAAACTTAGCAAGTCTGGCTTTTTAGCTTCAATCTGTTACTTCAGTCTTTTCTGCACTTGAGGTCAGGTTATATTTTTCTTCTCTTTCTTCCTTTTTTTTTTTTTTTTTTTTGGTTACAAAATGTTAGTAGCAATACTACTAGGGATGCATGCTAGTGCTTATTTTATTTTTGGAATTTTCATAAGCATATTTTTTTTCACCACGATTTATGTCATGCTATCTTAGGAAAATACATGTATATATATATTTTTTGCTTTTTTTCTGTGTTATATGGGTGTGCAAATATGTGGAAATTTAAATGCTGAAAGTAAAATGGTAGTTGGGAATAGTGGAAATGGTGAGACGTACTGCGCAGCCGCTATAACCCACTGTAGATCAGGAACTTGAAAACCTTTTTTAGGAACTTGATAACTATGTGATGGCGAGGCGTACAACACGACCTCTAGTTAACCTTAAGATAGGATGTGAGCATACGGCACAACCACTATAACCCACTGTAGACCAGGAACTTGGAAACTCTTTAGGAATTTGATAACTGTGATGGCAAGGTGTACAGCACGGCCGCTAATTAACCTCAAGATAGGATGTGAGCATACGGCACAACCGCTATAGCCCACTATAGATAAGGAACTCGGAACTTCTTTAGGAACTTGATAACTGTGATGGCGAGGCATACGGCATGGCCGCTAATTAACCTCAATATAGGATGTGAGCATACGACACTTCCGCTATAACCTACTGTGGATCAGGAACTTGGAAACTCTTCAAGAATTTGATAACTGTGATGGGGTGTATGGCACAGCCGCTAATTAAGCTCAAGGTAGGATGTGAGCATATGGCATGACTGCTATAATCCATTATAGGATGTAAGCATACGACACGGCTGCTATAACCCACTGTAGAGACGTATGGCACGACTGCTAGATAGCCTCCAAATAAGATGCGAACGTACAGCACGACCGCTATAACCCGTTGTAGGATGTGAGCATACGGCATGAACACTATAACCCACTATAGAAACGTATGGAATGACCACTAGATAGCCTCCAAATAAGATGTGAGTGTATGGCACAGCTGCTATAACCCGCTGTAGGATGTGAGCATACGGCACGACCATTATAACTCGCTATAAGATGTGAACATACAGCACGGCCGCTATAACCCACTGTAAAGACGTACAGCACGACTGCTAGGTCACCTCCAAATAAGATGCGAGCATACGGCACAGCCACTATAACCCTCTGTAGGATGTGAGCATACGGCACAACTGCAATAACCCACTATAGAGACGTATGGCACGGCCACTAGATAGCCTCCAAATAAGATGCGAGCGTATAACATGGCCACAATAACCCGTTGTAGGGTGTGAGCATACGGCACGGCCGCTATAACCCACTGTAGAGATGTACGACATGACCACTAGGTAGCCTCCAAATAAGATGCGAGCATACGGCAAGGCCGCTAGTTAATCCACTGTAGGACTCTTATAAGAATCTGTTTTCTTGTGAGAACATATGCAGAACATGAACCTACCCAAGAGAGCAATCTTATGAGTGAGAGGCATCAGACGCTAGCTTAGATGATAAGACATAGCAGCTGTTAGCTTTTAGCTTCTTCAATGTCTTCCCTTTCATAGATGAGGAGACGCGGATGTTAAGACAAGAGACTCTAGCTGCAGCAGCTTGCCCTTCCCTGGCTGTTGGTCCCAAGGCATTGCTCTTAGTAGGAGGACATCTTATTCAAGAACTGATTTAGTAATAGACTAGCGCCTCTAGTCTTATTTCCCTCGGGGAGGGAGCCTTTATCCCACCAAAAACAACCTAGTGTATAGGCCCCAAAGAATTACTTCTATTTATTGCACGAAATGTGCAACTACTAGAGGGGCAGTCCTACAAAGGAAATGCACTAATGACTGCCTATAGCAGATAGTAAAAAGGATGAACAACCTATTATATTACCACCTATTTTTGTACAAAATAAGTTGTTGAATAAGATAGGTTGTTACTATAAGAAAGAGCATTCCTACCCTACCCGAGAGATGACCTTTATCCCACTAGCTCCAGAGGTTTTTATTACTCACATCACATATTGGACTAGGGAAGCCCCTCTTCTTCTATTGCTTTGCTTGAGGGCTAGCAGCTCGTCCTTTAGTTCATCTGTATTTCCATTTGTTTCATGGGCTTAACACTTGTGTCTGAATTTCTGGTTGTTTTGTAGATTATACCTCGAAGGGCGAGTTCCAAAGGAGACTGGGGGAAGGCCCCCATTTATGCTACATCCCATGGGGACTCTTCTTTTGATGCTGAGACTACTTCCACTGGTGAACAGGCGGCTCGACTTCTGCAAAGCCATTTTGACCGCGAAGGTGACGATATCAGGCCCACTAATGGGATCCCTATGAAGACCCGATGATAATAGCTTAATTTTGCATATTTATATCATTATTAGAAAAGCATTATCATAATTATTTTAAGTTAATTCATGCATTTTATAGTTGATTTTGGAATAATGCTAAATAATCAATTTTGTGCTTAATTGAATTTTAATGCATGAATTTTTCTTTTGTAGGATAATGAAATTAAATAAGTGGATTTGTGCAAAGAAGAAAGCTAATGGACTTTAATTTTACAAGGGCCATGATGAAGTCAAAGAAGGCCAACCCAATTAAATTCAAGTCAAATTGGAGCAAGGAATCAAAGGAAATTTGCACCTAATCCAAGTCCAATTCGGATTAGGATTCCAGCTTGTGCACCAGTTAGTATTTGGAGCATAACTTTTGGCTCAGATGTCGAATTGAGATGATTAAAGTTGTCCTGGAAAGCTAACTTAAAGGGCTACAACATTGTGTTTTCAAAAAGTCCTAATTCGGAAGTTATATGGGCCAAAAACGTCAGTTAAAGGAAGCCTAAAAACTTGGGATTTTCTCCAAACAGGATTTCAACTTGTAATAGGATTCCTTGACCTATTTAAAGGCTCTTTAGGGTAAAATTCAGAGGAGAGCTTTTGTAGAACATAATTTAGGTTTTCTTAAAGTTTCTTTACAGTTTTTAGAGTTCTATTTGTGTTATGACTTGCTAGAAGTCTTGCTAGGGCAAGGGGTGAAACCCAACTGTTTATTGGTATGTTCTTAACAATTATTTATTGGTTTTAAAGCTTATGTTTTTATGTTTTTGATTTTTTTACTCATCTAAAAAAGTTTTTAGTTCTGTATAATCTTTTGATTTATCATAGACTCCGGGCACGTTAAATGCTTAGCATTCCCTGCGAACTAATTCACTAGTTTTGTTTTGCCTAAAATTAATCAATTTCATGAAACTACCTTAGACAATTAATTCTTGAGTCTTTATTGTTAAATCATCCGACTAAGATCATCCTTCGTATGAATTTTAGTTGAGTTATAAAATAAATATTGTTAAGACTACCAATAGATGTGTTATGTGTGGGTCCCTAAACCTTAGTGCCTTAATATATTGTTATTTTCTCTCAATTTAAATTACTTTCACTAAACCATCAAAAATCTCTTCAATTAAACTTTATTATTTTAGTTTTATTGTCTTGTGGTTCGCTAATCAATGCCCTTTTCCCTGTGAATTCGACCTCGGACCTATTGATTTATTACTTCGCAACAATCCTGCACATGGGAGCATTATTTAAGTCGCAGCACCTGATCTAGGAGACGGCATTCAGTTGAGACAGTTAGTGCTTCCTCTGAGTCTTGCACTATTCCCAGTGGGGTTAGCTTCCTCTTGTAGCATGATGTAGCCCCTGCATGGGCATGTATGTACCTTCCATGTATTTTGTAGACATTGCCCCATGGTGGGCCTGCTATGTATGTATATTATGCATTGCCTCTTGATAGGCCTAGACTTGTGTGTATTATATTGCCCCACAGTGGGCCTTGATGTATGACATTATCTCTTTGCTTCATGATGTACGTATAAAACAATGCCTCTTGTTAGGACATACAAGTATGATTCTAGAAACTGCCTTTGAGAGGGCTGATGTATGACTTTAGGAAAAGTGAGATGGTTGCTGATATATGTGAAAAATAATGCCTATGATTAGGACTTACATGCATAGTTCTAGGAAATCGCCTTTGAGAGGGCTGCTGGTGTATATGAAAGACAATGCCTTTGGTTAGGACTTATATGTATAACTCTAGATAAATCGCCTTTAAGAGGGTTGTAGACATATATGAGAAGCAATGCCCTTCGGTAGGGCTTACATGCATAACTTTAGGAAATTGCCTTTAAGAGGGCTAATGTATCACCATAAAAAAATTTCCTTTGAAAGGGCTGTTGACATGTGTGAGAATCAATGCCTCTAGGTAGGATTTACAAGCATAACTCTAGAAAATTGCCTTTGAGAGGGCTACTATATCACCATAGAAAAATTGCCTTTTAGAGGGCTGTTGACGTGCGTGAAAAACAATGCCTCTAGGTAGGACTTACATGCATAACTTTGTAAATCACCTTTCTTGTTGCTGTTCTCATGAAAAAATGCCTCCAAGTAGGACTTACATGTACGATTCTAGATGTCACCTTTAAAAGGGCTGCGGATGTGTGCAAGAAACAATGCCTCTAGGTAGGACTTACATGTACAATTCTGGATGTCGCCTTTAAATGGGCTACTGGTGTATGTAAGAAACAATGCCTTTAGGCAAGACTTACATGTATGATTTTGGATGTCGCCTTTCAAAGGGCTGCTGCTGTATGTATGCACTATCGCATTTTCATCATAAATGGTTGTTTTGAACCAACTTATGTCACACTCATTTGTGTTGCACCACAGTTTCATGGGTTTATCAGTGGATTTTGACAAGGATCATCTCGTTGGAGGGAGAGAGAATGGAGAGACCACATGAAATAAACTGCCCCAATTTAGGGTTTCATGCGATTCTTGACATGAGGGACACATCCTCAGCAGGATGGACCCATTCTTGTATATTGGACAAGGTGGAAGGAACCGCGCAAAATAAATTACCCCAATTTAGGGTTTTGCGGGGTTCCAAGCCTACAGACTGGCTGAAAATGGCCTTGACTTCATAGACCATACCAAATGCTAGTAATGAATGCGAACATTTTGAACGAAATCTCCTTAGAAACGCCATGAGGCGATATGCACTGATTGCTCCTGTTATTGCCCAAGCTGGTTATCAATTCAAAGACAGGTTTCTTGGGGCAACATCATGAGAAATGACTCCCTTTGTCCTCCAAATAAGCTAAAAAAGCTGCCGGGAGGCTAAGAACGGGTTCTAGTGTCCTTCTGTTGTGAACTCTGATTACTGGGGCTGAACCGACCCTTAACTTAGTGAATTGGGCTTAGAAAAATTAGGTTCAAGATGTCTGGAAGTGCTGAACGAGACACACAACGATAAATTGCCCCAGTTTAGGATTTGTGCAGTCTCGGTTGCATGAGAGAGAATTTCTGACAATCCGACTCACGGCAGGGCCAACCGCGCATTATTGTGGGTGCTAAAATGAGGGAATCTTTGCTCCAAGGCAGAAAAAAAAAATGTCTCAAACAAAGGAGTAGTGGTCAAAATACATGAAGGGTTTGTGCCTAGGGGGTTGAAAAAACCTAGTACGTGTCCCAAGGGTCGACGGCCCTTGTAGGTGAGCCAACGGCCCTACAAGGTGCACTGATTTGGTCCTCGTGCATAAAAAGCTGGGTTCAACCTAGTTTCAACTCATTCTGGCCTACGATTTTCTAGGGTCTTCTTCTACCTTTTCTTCACCCATTGACTAGACCTAGAGAGTCAAATGGGGTATCACTAGATGGTAGGGGCGGACCCATTGTGTCAGTTTACTTGGCATTCCCCTAGTGGGTATCTGGGGGTGCACAAGGTACTTTTCGAGTATGGCCATGCGGCAGTTCGGGGGTATCCAGCATATCCCTCTACTTAGTGATCTTTCTATTGTCAATTGCGAGTACTGGTTTATGGATATTGATGTGGCAGTGACAGGGCGTGCCTTTGATTTCTAGGAGACACGCAAGTTGAGCATTGACTTCCCTCTTTGTTCTAGGGATGACCAGGAGTGGTTTTTAGTTAAGTTTAGAGTATGGCGAGACACCAGATATCCCAAATTTGTGTTTAACTTATCATCACCAGTCTCAACTAAGTTACCACTTCCGGCTAATGTTTTGAGAGACTATACTCTAGAGTTCGAGATCAAGGTTGAAAGGGCCCTTATGGATTTGAGAGAGGCCGTTAGGGATAGAGATCGCTGCAGGGAGCTGGCTAATACCTTTATGGAGGATATTGAAAAGATGAGTAGTGCACATGAGAGTGAGCTCGCTACTCTTAAGGTGGAGCTTCATCAGAGAGGGTCGGCCCGTCTCGGTATAAAGGCAGAATGTGTTCAACTGAAATCCCAGGTTGCAGGTTTGGAGGATAAGCATGCGGATCTTACTCAGAGGTTTGTCACTTTGGATCGTACTTGGGTTGAGAAGAGGGTCGTATTAGAGGCCGACAGGGCCGAGACTAGTAGTAGGGCTGATGGCTTAGCATTGGAGCTAATGCAGGTGAAGGCCTACATTTATTCCACTTTGAGCATGGAGTATGGGTGAGAGGGCGATGAGTCTAGTGAGCCGTAGTTGGCCTTCCGTTGCCTTCAAACTGAGTTGGCTGAGAGTTGCTGTTGCAAAGGTGGGCACCTTGCAGGCATTGCTAGAGACTAAGAGATAGGGGCCTACTTCTGATTCCATGATGGAGAGGGAGCTTGTCCGTCTTCGATATTCACATGGCAGACTCAGAGTGGTTACCAGAGACTTAGGCTTTGATGTAGCCGGGTTACTTTGCACTCATGCTCATGATGACCCGATTCTTCGTACTGGTTTTAGGAGATTGTGCTAGGCCGTGTCTGATCGTTTGGGCCATGTTTGACTTGCTGGTGTTCTTTTCTGCTTATTTTACTTTTGCACATGAGCTATATAGTTAGTATCCCACCATGTATGGAAAGTCCTTCGTAAATTGCTAGACAATTGCATAAGACCTTCCTCTTTTTGTTTGAGTTCTTAAAGCATAGTCTAGTCTGTTAAGCATGCTTAGAAACTAAGAGATGGTGGAGAGAGATGTTTATGATGATATTCAGGATATATTTATGAGATGAGATTTCATGTTTTGATACCAAAATGTATGAAAGAAATAGAATGGCAAAATACAGGCATGTTAATGAATATGCAAGCAAATGCTTTAAAAATACAAGGTTATACAAATAAATGATAGATGTAAAATCAATGCATATCAATATCATATTTTTCCAAGGATACATTCTAGACAGATCTTTTCCTTTTCCCATTGAGGTACATTTCCCATTGGTACGAGCCAAAACATCTTGAGCAGACCACCAGATCATGGCAATATTGTAAACAGAGAGCGATCTTGAAGGTGTCTTCATATCTTATCTTTAACACTTTATCCATCTAATCTTCTAATCTTAATCATATATCTGAGGGGATTCAAGCAGGCACAACTGACTGATTTTTCTTTTAAGACTTGACCGAACCAAGATGGCTGCCTATGTACCTCCACTAGGAAGGATCAGGTTATCACGTAGTTCAACTAACTTTTGATTGCCTTAATTTTTGCCTAGACTGCCCTTTTGGCTTTTCAATCTAGCAGGCTTTCTCACACTCCTTCTTTTGCTCTCCTTTTGCATAGATTGCCCTTTCAGGTTTTCAATCTACCTTTTGTACTTTCTCACGCTTTCTTTCTTTTGGCTCTCCTTTTGCGTAAACCGCCCTTTCGGGTTTTCAATCTACCTTTTTACATTTGTTTTTTTTTTTTTTTTTTTTTTTTTTTTTGTTGACATAGAAAGATAGACATGAGGTGCACCGAAAGGCTCCTTCATGCAAAGTACTGTATGACGGCGACAGAATTGGTGGGCATATTGAAGTCATGCCCGTCCATGTCAACTAGAATCAAGGCTCCTCTAGAAAAGGCCTTCTTTATCACATATGGGCCCTCATAAGTTGGGGTAATCTTTCCTTTATGATCAGGCATGGCTTGGTTGCACTTTTTCAAGATTAGATCGCCTTCTTAGAAGACCTTGGGTCTAACTTTCTCTTTGAATGCTCACTCGACGCGGCGTTGGTACAACTGTCCATGGCACATTGCGGTCATGCGCTTTTCATCTATCATGTTCAGTTATTCATATTAGGAATAGGCTCATTCAGCTTCTGATAGCTTTTTCTAAGTCAAAATCCTAAGAGACGGGATCTTTACCTCTGTGGGGAGGATGGCCTCCATGCCATATACTAATGAATATAAGGTCGCACCTATGGAAGTACGAACAGAAGTGTGATACACGCACAAAGCAAATGGCAAGTACTTATGCCAATCCTTGTATGTGTCTGTCATCTTTACCAAGATTTTCTTTATGTTCTTATTAACGGTTTCCATTGCACCATTCATCTAAGGGCGATAGGGAACCGAATTTCTGTGCTCAATCTTGAACTGTTGGCAGAGTTGCTAGATCATTTTCCCATTTAGGTTCACCTCATTATCTATAATGAGCTCTCCCGGCACACTGTAGCAACAAATAATGTTATGTTTCAAGAATCGGGCTACCACTACTTGAGTGACGCTTTTGTACGAAGCGGCTTCCACCCACTTTGTAAATAATCAATGGCCACTAAAATGTATTCGTGACCATTTGAAGCTTTTGGAATCACGAATCCGATGAGATCCATACCCTAAGATGAGAAGGGCCTTGGTGCTACTAAAGAGTGCAAAGGCTGAGGAGAAGCATTCTTCCTGTCTTGATAGACTTGGCAATTGTGGCATGTTCTCACATGTTTAATGCAATCACTTTCCATGGTGACCTAATAGTAACCGGCTCTCATAATCTTGCGAGCCAATAAGGTTCCACTGGCATGAGGTCTGAGTAAGCCTTCATGTACTCTTCCATGAGATGATTAGCCTCAGAGGCAGCTACACATCGAAGCAGGGTAGAATCATGGTTCCTTTTGTACAAGACTTCTCCACTCAAGAAAGATTGGCAGGCCATGCACCGTATAAACGTCTTTTCACTGTTCGTTGCACCGGACGGGTATTCACTATTCTTGATATAAGCCTTGATATCATGGTACCATGGCTTTTTGTCAGCTTCGACTTCGACATTCATGCACTCTTTGATGTTCATACAATAGGCTGGAACACCACATACTTTTATGCACAATTGCCGCATTTCATCTCCTTCTGATAACTTGACCATGCTAGCTAGAGTAGCCAAGGCGTCTGCAAACTGGTTATGTGCTCGGGGCAAATATGCAAATGTGATGTCTCGAAATTTCAAAATCAAACAGTTGACACATTTCTGATACTGAATCAACTTGGTGTCTCGGGCTTGGCATTTTCCTTTGATTTGGGAGATGATTAACAGGGAATCCCCAAAGATGCTTAAGTCATAGACGCCGAACTCTAGGGCCACTTGCAGGCCAACTATGCACACTTCATATTCTATGACGTTGTGTGCAATCAAAATTCAGCTTGATTGAAACAGAGATTTGCTAGCCCTTGGGGGAGACTAAGACTACTCCTACTCCATTTCCGGTAGAATTGGCGGCTCCATCAAAATAAAGCTTCCAACGCCATGGTTCCATACTGTTTGGTTCTGGCTCTAGTGCCATGACATCCTCATCAGGGAAGATAGATTCTGAAAGTTCTGGATCATTCAGTAGTTGGTCCGCTAGGTAGTCGACTATGGCTTCGCCCTTAATGGCCTTTCTTGTCACAAACACAATGTTGAACTCGAAGAGCAACATTTGCTAACGAGAGATTTTTCCTATAAGAGCTGGCTTTTCAAAGATGTACTTAATGGGATCCATGCAGGAAATGAGTCGCGTGGTGTAGTAGAGCATATACTACAGCAACTTACGTGATGCCTACACTAGGGCACAATACATCTTTTCAATGGCGATGTAGTTGATCTCACAACTAGTCAACTTCTTGCTTAAGTAGTAAATCACCCTTTCTTTCTGGTCAGGCTCAGCCAATTGGCCTAACATGCAACCCATAGAGGTTTCTTGTACTGCTAGGTAAAGGATCAACGGGTATCCCGGTGTCGGGGGAACCAGAACAGAAGGGTTCAACAAATACTGCTTGATCTTGTCAAAGGCTGCTTGGCACTCATCTGTCCATTCTATCTTTGTGTCTTCCTTCAAGAGCTTGAACAACGGATCACATGTGGTGGTCAACTGCGTTATGAAGTGAGCTATGTAATTGACCTTTCCTAAGAAGCTGTGAATCTGTTTCTCGCTTTGTAGTGTCAGCATGTCCCGAATAGCTTGGACTTTTGCTGGGTCCACTTCAATTCCTCTTTGGCTGACTATAAAGTCAAGCAATTTCCCTGAACTAGCTCCGAAGATGCACTTGTTAGGGTTTAGGCTCAATCTGTACTTGATAAGGCACTTGATCAGCTTTCTCAAATCTACCAAATGATCCCTAGAAGTGAGGGATTTGGCAATCATGTTGTCCACATAGACTTAAATCTCTTTTTGCATCATATCATGGAACAAGGTTACCATGGCTCACTAATAAGTAGCACCAACATTCTTTAAGCCGAATGGCATGACATCATACGCATTGGTTCCCCAATGAGTGATGAATGCTATCTTAGCTTTGTCTTCCTCGGCCATCTTAATCTGATTATAACCCGAGAATCCATCCATAAAGGAGAAGAACATGTTGGTAGCGGCATTATCGATTAGTGTATCGATATGCGGCAATGGGAAATTGTCCTTGGGCTTGGCCCGATTCAAATCTCTGTAACTAACTCACATGCATACTTTCCCTACTTTCCCGTCTTTCTTAGGCATGGCAACAATGTTGGTGACCCCATCTGAGTAGGCTATCGCGGTAAGGAAACTGGCTTTCAACTACTTTTCTACTTCGTCCTTGTTCTTCAAAATGATCTCAAATTTCATTCTTGAAGGGCTTGCCACACTTAAGGGCATTCTGGCTTAACTGGAATTCTATGCACGATAATCTCAGTATCCAACCCTGGCATATCTTGGTAGGACCAAGCAAATATCTCTTTGAATTCCTTGAGTAGCGCTATAAGCTCCAAGTCTTTAGGAAAGTTTACCCTAATCTCGTTGGGTTTTTCATTCTTGCCTTCGTCGGCAAGGTTAGCCACTTCTGTCTCTTCTATGTTAGGCTTAGACCTTTGGCTCTCTCTGTTTAAAGCTTCCAAAATATCACGAGGCAAACTCAGAATTTCCTCTAATCCTTTAATATCATGATCCAACTCTATTGTCTCATTCACGTCATCAATATCCTTGTTATGGCAACAGGACGATGTACCTGCTTAGGAATCAGAATAGATCCTATAGAACGAAACATATACAGAGAAACATAAGATAATTTGCACACACATATTCATAGGAAAGCAAATAAAGAGATAAATGCAAGGATTTCCTGAATAATTTTCATTAACGGGTTATAGACAGGGGATAACAAAGTTCATGCCTAATAATGGTAAAAAGGGAAATACTCTTTCTTTTTTTGGGGGAAATAAACTGGGGAAATGCAAACAAGGAATGCAGAAAGCAAGAAATAAACATGCAAAACAAACTAGATATGCTATTCCAACTGTTTTGGGCAATTAGAGGACCTAACCGCACGATGATGGAATACTCCTTACTCAGTTGATGCAACCACAAAGCAGGGCTCGATGTTCCAAAGACCTGCTGTCTCACTTGGCACACAGGGCTGGATAGTAGAAGTCAGATCATCCCCTGGGATATGATAGCATTCACTAAGAATTCTTCAAGACACAAGCGGATGAGACAAGAAAGATCTGATTCCTTTTCGCATGATTCTTGTGCCATTTCTGATATGATGACCTCAGTCGAAGCCAGAAAAGTGACTCTAATATGGGGAATAAACATCCTTTAGCCAGCATACTTCCTTTTCTTTTTCATCAGAGGGGTCATAGCCTAGACCGAATCCTCTTTTGTTGTCTGGGAGTTCAATTAGAAAAGCATTCCTATGTCCTATGGTTCCAGTTTCTAAAAAGGTATGGAACTTGAAAATCCAACGGTCAGATCAAAAGTTATGGCTCCTAGAAGTTAGTGGTGCATCAATCGGTGCGTTAACCAGGTTTTCATGATATCTCAGCTGTTCTAACTCCGATTTTGACCCATGAATAGTCGTTGGAATGAGAATTTAATAATCTTCACAATGGCATTAGGTTTAACCCGTTCTAACTGCCGAATCAAAATTAGGGTATTTAGGCCCACTAGGAGTCAATTCTAGGTCAAACTTGGTCCAAGTTTCCGAAAATATCCGAGAAGCTCGGGTTGGATGTAAAACCATGAAAAATGTTCTTTTGTGAGGATTTTGACCTTGTTTGAATTTCGGTCAACCCAGGGTTGACCAAGGGCATTTTGGTCATTTTTGCTGAAAGAGGCACTTTGAGTGCTCTAGTGTCCGAACGGGTTGCGCTGTATCATTCTAGCTATTCTCACGGCCCTATGGAGAGAAAATAATATTTTTGGATTTTTCGGGGTCCAGCATGCAAATCGAGGGCGGACAAAATATGGTATCAACACATAGGCAGCCACCCTGGCCCAGTCACATTTTAAAAGGAAAAAAATCAATCAGTTGAATCCACTTGGGTTTATGATCAAGATCAAGAGAAGAAGCATGCACCTTCTTGGGTTGCTTTATGTTTGCAACACGCGTGGCCTGCTATGGTTTTATTCAAAGATTTTGTGGCCCATGCCAATGGAAGGTGTACCCCAAACTGCCTTAAGGCCATACTTGGAAAGTACCTTGTACAACCCCAAATGCCCACCAAAGGGATGCCAAGCAAATCAACACAATGGATCCAACCCTTCCACGTAATAACTCCCTACTTGACTCTCCATGTCCAGTCAATAGGACCCAAGCCAAACAGATACCGTAACTAACCAATACTGTCCCCAATAAAAGGAAGATCAATGGCCACGGTGATCTTAACTTTATTCTTTCTCAAGAACCCAGTGAGCTGTACCCTAGATATCACAATCAGATGACTACAGAACCACAACTGTGGCAGATGCACACAACAACCAAGCCTACCACTACCTGTTTCACAGCACAGAGAAAGAGACCAAATAGTCTTGAACAGGAAAGAGGGAATAAAAAAAGCGCTATGAGGTAGAGTACTCACCAGAAGTAGAACTGCAAAGCTGATGGAACCCGACAGAGAAGGGAATAGCACTAAACCAAAGAAGGCCACCATGAAGGCCTGACATCTGTAAAAGGTACAACACTCCTCCAAATCCACAAAGTCTCCTCGGTAAGCAGTAGGGCACTCAGCTTTGCCAAACCGAAAGATCTGAAAATCCCAAGGGATGCTACCTCTCAAACCACTCCCATATCGAGTCAGAACATCCACTACAGGCGTCTTCAAGCCTAATAGCTCTGCCAACCACTTTCGAAAAGGAGGTCAAGTTAGAGGTCGATAAACCTAACTCATAGGGGTAGGAAGAGAAAAAAAGTGATCATAATCCTCCAAAGTAAGGACCAATTCCACATCCCCAATGGTGATTTACCTAAAAACGAGATCCCAACAAGTAACTATGGCCTCCAGTAAGTGCCAATCTAGAATAGTAAAGTGGCATTTTCGAGGAATTGCTTGATGTAGGCCTGATCCTTAGAAGAGAATGAAGTCCACCATCCCTTGAGCTCCCTCTCATGAAAAGCCTCCCGCTCAAGCTCTGCCATAATATCATAAATCTTAAGCCCAAGAACATCTATGCTCAGATATGAAAGAATCCGGTGTTCTAATGAAGATCCGTGCAAAAAAGCATGAAAAATGGTGTTTCTAAGAGTTTTCAGTGAAGAAAAAGGGTATGAGAAGACCCCAGGAGTCACAGACTAAAATATGAAAGGTCTAGGGAGGCACCCAGCCTTTATGCATGCTTCACAAGGCCAGCGCAACTTATATTGCCGCCAACCCTAGGCAATGCCCCTTGTGTGGCCGCTGCACCTCGAGACACGTACAAGGGTTTTTCAACCCCCCTGGCACAAACCCATACATGTTCTGAGCTTAAATCTAAAGGATGTTGGGTTTTGGACAGCTCTGGAGCGAAGATTCCCTCGGTTTTTGCACTAACAATGGTGCGCGGTGGGTTTAGTAGCAAACCGATCCCTCAAGAGATTTTTTCGCACAACCGAGACTGCACTAAGCCTACACTGGGGCAGTTTATCTTTGCGCATCTTGTCTAGCATCCCGGAGTATCTTAAACCTCATTTTCAAAACCGATTCACCCATTTCAAGAGTTGGTTCAACCCCCGTTGCCAAGACATGTAATGGGATAGTGCCAAGGCCATTCCAAATCACTAATAGCGATCCATCTAGTATGGTATAAAGGCAACGGAAGTCACTTCCCATGTAATTCCTCAAAGGAACTTTTCTCAAAGCATTAGTCGATAGTCAAGTTAATCAGTGCATTCCGCCAGACGGCGAGTCCAAAATTCTGCTAAGGAAATCCATGATAATCATCAAGGTTGTTAAGAAACACATATCATCTAATGCAATTCTAATCTCACTTCAAGTCAGTTGATTATTTTTGAACCACGCAAAACCTTACACTGTGGCAGTTTATTTTACGCAGTTTAGTCCATTATTCTACTAATCAATATGCTCAAAAACGGGTCCATTCTGCCAGGAACCTTTCCTCTTATGATAAGAACTGCATAAAACCGACACTGGGGCAGTTTTATTTTATGCGGTCTTTCCTCTTTCCATATCCCTCAGCAGGTCAATCAATGTCAGATTTTATCAGTAAACCCGTGAAAATACGGTGTGATGCGAATGAGGCGATACAGGAGTAACAACAGTGGTGCAACCGACTCATAAATGCTAAAGTGCTACTAGCAAATATACATCAAAAGCCTACCAAAAGGTGAAATCTAGAATCATACATGTATGGCCTACCAAGAGGCAATGCCCATACATACATCAGGAGCCTACTGAGAGGCAATATCATACATCAGGGCCCACTATGGGGCAATATAATACATCATCATAATGGTACAACATACATAACTGGCCTAAGGGGAATCATCATCTCTAACTGCATCATCAGCAAAGCGCCCAACGCTGCCGTCATCGACATCATCACCCATGACGGGACCTGTAAAAGGATCAGCTCAATCTGCCGAAGAACCTGGGGCATATCCTAAAGCTCAAAATGGTGCACGATCTAGTACATGGCCCTGCACCCAATCATCCAAGGGGGCATATCCCCAACTACCAGCTAGTCCTAAAGGAGCAGGCATATACTTTAACTCATGTCATCGAGTAGGAAGGTCTCTGCTAGGTATATAAGGTGTAGGAGGTACAGGCATCCTCTGCCTCCATATCTCGTTGATCAAAACACCAATGTACCCACAGAGCATGCCTATCTCAACCAAGAGCTAGCCTCTCTCTCTCTTTCTCTCTCTTTCTCTCTCTTTGTGGTGACAGCATGGGCCTCCCTCTCTCTCTGCCATCGATCCCTCTTTTGAGCTAATGATCTAGCAATCTCCTTCTACACATACTCATCTTTGGCAGCCACCGCACCCTAAAGCTCTCTTACCCTAGCCTGTAGGATATCTACATGTAACCTCAAGTAGGCCTCTAAAGTCCAACGAGTGCGTGTTATGCCTCCAAGCACTCTGCCACCATTCATAGGACAATCATCGACGATAGGTCCAACTGAGGACTGTAGAAACCAAGTGACATAATTAGTATCCTTCATGACGAAGCCCTCAAAGGAACCTGTCCCATAGTTAGGGTTGTCTAAAATCATCGTAGAACAAGAAAGCTCACGAGGTGGGTCCCTGGGTACTCTAAAAACTAGCATAACCTGATGGTAGGTCCTCTCAGCTAAGAAGAACTCCCAGCTCAATAAAGCCCAAAACCAACGCCACATATGCGACTCAGCTATAATAGGGGTGACCTCACGCCTAGCCAACAACCGCCCATCATAAGGATTATTGAGTATCTCGGCCTAAGTGACACAATCCAATACAGCACTAATGGTGGACGGTTGTGTCAAAACAACTCTAGTAATCATGCAGAGGGACTAGGCATATGCCCGAGGGTATATTGTAGAAGACAGGCCAGAATATTGTAGACACAGGGCCATAATGTGCTCATATGCCCACCATGTCAAAACCTACCAATAGCCCTCAAGGCTCCTGAAGCCCTGTCACAAAGCCTGCCTTAGGTAAGCAATGAAGAATTCGTAAGAAAGGGACCCCCAATCATAGGCCCCTATATCTGACACTACTCTCATGGCTCCTAGCAGTCTCCAAGTCAGCACAGATCAGTTGTTGACAAACAGGCAACTACCAATGAAATTGAAGAAGAATCACCTGACAGCAATGTCGTCCAGCTCTGTCTCTTAAGGTATGTTTATCTTTAGCCACTCCATGCGGATCTAAGGCTCCTCAGTAGGTCTAAAGTACCATCTCATCGCCCGAGTGAGGGGATAGCAAATGCCCAGAAGCTCGCTCACGATGCCAAAGTCCACAAACTCGGTCAAGACTAGATACCCACCGAATCTAAGGCCCAGGATGGCTATCCAGTCGAGGGAAAGGACTGCATACTCCCCACAGCTCAGATGAAAGGTGCCATTCTCTGTATGGAATCGCTGCACCAAAGTCTTCGCTATCGCATGCCTCTAGAATAGGGTGGAATCCTCAGGAACTCCTCAAAGCCCTGCTCAATTAAAAACCCATGATAGTGCGCATTCGTCCTAGAATCAAACAGGCAAATAAAGAATGAGGACCAGGCTCTCCAACCACAAGTTCTGTTGGCAACCTACGCTTGAAATCAGAAAAGCTACCAGTTAGCATGCATATCTACATATCCAGATTTGAAAAGTAGAAGAGAAAAGGGAACATACCTGACTTTTTTGAGCCTGAGCGGATGGATGCCTCTTCAAACCATGCTGAAGATGAGTATTGTCTATATTGTCATCAATCTCTCCAATGCAGGCCTCCACCTCGGCCAAACAAGGCAGAAACCTCGGTTTATGACTACTATGCCTCAGAGCGCTTGGACTTGGCCCAGCCCTGTCATCGGTCTTTAAATCAGCATCTATATCCAACATGAGCTCATCATCTAACTTCACGCCCCCTGGGCTTCCTCCTTCTTCAGTTCAAGGGAACTGTGAAGAACTACCTCTTAAACCAATACGAGACTAAGACGAGGCACTGGCTGTCTCCACTGAACATTAGCTCCTAGTGCAATGTGCTATATGCATGCCCCTAGAGGGCGTGGGGTCATCACCACCACAGTCAAAGCACCTCTGAAGGGTCTGCGCAACCTATACACTAGCTGAAATAGTATCATTGTCACTGCTAGACGAGTTTGCTTGAGATAAAGCAATGGTGGGAACCTTTCCGAAATCTTCACCAAATCTCACCCGTCGAGACATAACCTGCAGAAGCAAATTCAAGATTGATCAGTAACCCCAAAACATATGGCAATGCAAATAAACAGGTAAGTATGTCTAACCCTACTGCCTCTCGAGATTCAAATTCAACAACAACCATTTAATCCTATCTCTTTTGCCTCAAAAGTATCAAAATTTTCAAAATACCTCTCTCTTGGGTTCAAATTCAGCAACGACCATTTAATCCTATCCCTTTTGCCTCAAAAGTATCAAAATTTTTCAAAATACCTCCCTTGGGATTCAAATTCGGCAATGGCCGTTTAATCGTATCTCTTTTGCCTCAAAAGTATCAAAATTTTCAAAATACCTCTCAGTGGGATTCAAATTCGGTAGTGGTTGTCTAATCCTATCTATCATTTCGAGGTTCAAATTCGATAGTGGTTTTCTAATTTCAGTAGGATTCAAATTCAACAATGGTTGTCTAATCCTATCTATCACTTCGAGGTTCAAATTCGGCAATGGTCTTCTAACCTCAACAGGATTCAAATTCAGTAGTGGTCGTCTAATCCTATCTATCATTTCAAGGTTCAAATTCGGCAGTGGTTGTCTAATCCCAACAGGTTCAAATTCGGCAGTGATCGTCTAATCCCAGCAGGATTCAAATTCGGCAGTGGTTGTCTAATCTATCTATCATTTCAAGGTTCAAATTCGGCAGTGGTCGTCTAATCTCAGCAGGATTCAAATTCAGCAGTGGTCATCTAACCCTATCTATCATTTCGAGGTTCCAATTCAGTAGTGGTCATCTAATCTCAGTAGGATTCAAATTCGGCAATGGTCGTCTAATCTTAGCAGGATTCAAATTCAGCGACGATCATCTAATCCTACGTTTTCAAAACTACTCTTATTTCAAATTTGCATCGTCATCATGTTTTAAACCTCTCAGAATTTCCGTTATCACGCATAGTTTTCTATGTCTACTTAGTTTTCATAGATTTTTGTGTATTTTCATAGCATCCAACATATGCATGCTCGCCTATGCTACTTAAACATGTGAACAGATATATTTTCCAACATGATCAATGCATAAATGATAAAAACAAAAAAAAAAATACAAAATACAAAAGATATAAAATAAATACTAGCATGCTTTCCTACTTGCTTTGCAACTAACATATTTGCAGAAAATAAAGAGAAAGAGAAGATAGACACCGACTCAAACACAGAGCAGAAGTCTGAAGCAGCAGCTCAGCATTGTTAGATAAAACCAATCTCGACCCATGAATAGCGCAATTTTCGAACGCAATTTTAAGGTAACAAAATGCGAAATTAGGTTTTTTATCCAACACCTTTCATTGCACACGAGATGTCAAATAAAGAAGGGGAAGCTGTAGATACCATATTTTGTCCACTCACGATTTGCGTGCCGAACCCCGAAAATGCCAAAAAAAAATTATCTTTTCTCCATGGAGCCACGAAAATATCTAGATGGATGTGTCGTAACCCATTTAGGCATCAGAGCACTCGAAGTTGCATTTTAGGTCAAATTGACCAAAGTGCCCCTGGTCAACCCTAGGTTGACAGAAAGTTAAAGTCAATCAAAATCACCCCAAAACAACATCTTTCATGTTTCTACATCAAAATCGAGCTACTTGGTGATTTTTGTCAACTTTCACCAAGTTTAACCCGAGGCTGACTCTTAGAATGGGTTGGGACCAATGCCATTGCAAACATGATCAAATTTCCTTTCCAACGACTATTCATGGGTCGAAATTGAAGTTAAAACAATTGAGATATCCAGAAAACCTTGCAAAGCGTGTCAGCACGCTTCTCGAGGTCATAACTTTTGATCCAACCGTCGGATTTTCAATTTCTTTAGTGTTATGGAAAATAGAAATCCATATCTTTCCAGGGCCACTAAGATCAGCTCAGTCCAAGTCCGATAAAACCTTCAAATACCCGTCTAAATCGGGACTAGAAAAAGCCAGAACTGCTGATGTCAGTAGAGGTGGCCGCCGGCCATACAAGGTTTGCCGGAAGCGGAAGGGTTAGTTTTCCACTATAAGAGCCTCCAAACCCCTCATTTTGTAGAAAAAAGAAGATTTTGGGCAATTTCTTGGGCAGATTCTCTCTCCTCTCTTTAATTTCTGTCCCAAACATATCCAAACACATCCAAACACCACCAAACACCTTTGATTCTTCTCTTTTCTCCATAATCACAAGGTAGTGTTACCCAATCTTCCTCTCCTTGGTTCCATACCTTGGATTTGAGGTTAAAGGGTGTGGATGTAGCTTTTTAGTTACAATCCACACCCTTTTCTTTTTAAAAGCTACATCCATACCCTTTTCTTTTTATAGCTTTTCCTTGTTCAATAATACGCTTTATTGCTTTTCCTTGCTTGTTCTTGCTTCCTTGCACGTTTTATGTTTTCTCTAGCATGTTTCCTTACTTTTGCCTTGATTTATTGCTTTGATGTTGTTGGCCTAGCCTTCTTGGGCTAGGATATGTCTAAATTTAATGTTTGTGGTTAGATCCACATGTTCTTAGGCCCCTTGCCATGTTTATTGTTAAGATCTACATGCCTATGTGTTCTTTGCCATGTTTACGCTTAGATCTACATGCATATGCCTAGATCTATGTGCTTATGCGCTCTGTGCCATGCTTGTGTGCTTATATCTATGTTGGTTGCTATGCCATGTGCTTCTATAGCCCTTCTGTCCCTTGATATCTGTCTTCCTTGTGTTTTGGCCCTTATTGGTGGGGACTAGATCTAGATCTTGTGGTCTAGGCCTACACCCGCACACCTAGGCCTATATCCAAAGGTTTGGATCGTTTCCTTTATGCATGTCTATGTTTGCTTGCTTGCTTCCACGCTTTTATGTCAATGTTATCCTCTCTAGGTCTAGGCTTTGTCATGCTTTGTGCCCCCCGTGGGCTTGTTCTTGTGTGGTTACATCTATTCCCCTTCGTGGCCTAATGAGATGTAACCACTTGTGACACTCATCCCCATGATGATGCATACCCTTTCTCTGCCCTATGTGATGTTGCTTACTATGCTTGCTTTGTGCCACCCATTTGGCTTTCTTCTATTATTTGCATCTTTGCACGCTTGCCTACATGTTCATGTTAGGACATATGTGATTCACTTGTTAGGAACATATGTCACTATTTTATGTAATTGGCTAATCCTTTGACAAAACACATTTTACTTGTATTTGGGTAGATCTAAGATGTGTTTAATGCTTCAAGAAATCTTGTTTCAAGATCAAGTGTTAAAACCATGCAAGTCTGTCCAAGATTCAAGCTGAAAAATGCAAGTTCATTAAAGCTTGACAGCTAGCTCTACAGTTAGTATCTATCTAGCTTGAAGAGCTGTTCCAGCCCCGTGGCTCGACAGCTGCTCGACATCTGTTAAAAATTTCAAAATTTTTGATCTGATTTTCTTGTAATCCGTGATTATGTGTTTGGGCTTTCTTTTCTCACAACCCTAGACATATAAAATGATTATTTTAAAGGCCGTCAAAGGTGACACAAGTTGCACAAGTGTTGAGCAAAGTTTGTTCAAGCAAATTGTGACCGAAGATAGAGTTTTGCCGTAGTTCATCTTTCTTATGAAGAAATTGCTGTGTTTGTACACTGTAAGGTTTTGTGACCAAGCATCTTCTGGATCTTCATTGTGTGATAAATTGAAGAACTTTGTAGCCAACAACCTTCTCTAGTTAGTGATTGAAGTCGAGTACTGGGATCCCCGCAATTGGTTAGTCACGTACTGGGAGCTGTGCATTACAAGGAGAGATTGTCACTATAGAACAAGTCCAATTGAGTATTAGGGTAAGGGGCTCAACTGTGGGTTGATATAAGGTACTGAGATTCCATTACTTGTAACCGCTTGTTTGGATAATAGTGGATTCTCGAGAATTGTGACCTTAAAATCACCCAATGGGGTTTTTGCCGTGTTGGTTTTCCCCATTCATAAACAAATCCTCATGTCAATTTAATTTCCGCTGCATACTTAGTTTAATTGGTGATTTGTTTGTGCTACCACGCGTTTGCATGTTAATTTGATTAATTAATTAAACTTGACTAATTAATTAATTAATTCATCACAAATGGTCAATACGTTTTTGGTCTATCAGTTCATACATAAGTCTATGTGTTGTCCATACTCCAATCCAATGGAACCATGGACACTTGATCTAAACCTATATTTGTCCTCCTAGGACACCCTCTTTTGTTTGATAACATGCTTGTTTCCCCTCTCATATGCTTAGCAGGCTTTGTTTGTCCCTGTTTGGCTCTCTTTGTTAGTGTGTTCTTTGCATGCTCTCCCTATTTCCTTTGTTCCTTCCTTTGCTTGTCTACTAGCTTGTTTCTTTTTTCTTTGCATGCACACGCATGGAGCATGGACACTTAGAGCAAGGGTACGACCTCCTAGGCTTAAGCAAAATGGGCAAGGATGCAAGCAAGAAGATGCAAGCCCACAAAGGGTAATGGTCAGTAGATTAGGGGGCCTAGCCCCTCTTAATTGGTTTTCTCTTTCTCTCTCTCTAAGGCCCTTCTCTAGAGCATGTATTAGGGTTCCCTCTCTCCTTGTACCATTTACTTTTCCTACTCTTTGCTTGGGCCGCGTTCCCTGGGTATGGTAATGTTTGTTTTACATTTCCTGTACCTTGCTGGGCCATACCCTTGGAACACTGGCAATGTCTATTTTACTTTCCTGCTTTGTGTGATAGCATATGCATGATGTTTGTGTGTGTGTGTATATATATATGCCTGTGTGTATGTGGGTGATCGTGCACTTCATATGATGGACTCTTGTGGTTACGCAAGTTACCCTCGCTGATCACGAGTGCTCTTGACCTTGTAGTGTGGGTATGCACTCAAGGTGATTGCTATAGGTGCATATTCATGCTATATTATGTGCACGATTATCGCAGTGTGATTGTCTTGATCCATGTCACTTGAGTGAAATTGGTTTCCCCGTATATGTGACATGCATCAACATGCTTGATACTTCGAAGGGCTTCGGCTTGTCACAGTAAAAGCATGTCGATACGCGTGGTATACACAAACACGAAACCTTGCCAGTGTGCCATAGCGCACCAAATGCCAAACTCTGCCAGATTTTCACCATGAAAATAAGGCATCCCTATTGCCGTATTCTCAAGGCAAAAGCTTGGTGAAAATAGTGTTTTGTGTGCTATGATGCTCCTAAGGTGAAGCGCTACGGGATCTCTGCCACGAAAATAAGGTGAAATGTTGCTGGATTTTTGCTGTGGAAAATTGCTACCATTCCAAACACACTTGGAAACCATCGATCAAGGCCACACCCATTCTGAAACCAAATCTCAAAGCCCAATACATTTAAAGCCCTAAAAGCTAATGCTAATGGCTCGTTTTCAACTGCCAATGTCATTAAATTATGATTTTACCAAAACAAAGGATGGTCTATGGACAAGCGTTGTGGAGTGCCTAACACCTTCCCTACATGTAACCAGACTTCCGAACTCAAGAATCAAGATTTTTTACCCATCCACATTGGATTAGGAAGAATGACATTTTTCTTAGCCTAGGATTAGTAATAAAATCAAATAGAGTTAAGTAACCAATTACACCTTAGAAAAAATCAAATGATTGGTGGCAACTTCACTTACCCTTGGTAATTTCCTTAAAATCAACTCAAATTCCAGTCACACACTCGAGGTATGACATACCTTCATACCGTCATATAACTCTTGCACCGAGATATAGAAAGGACTGCAAGCGTCACCGTAATGGGTGGTCAAGTAGCCGTGAGGAGTCGACAATATCAAATAGACTAAACATGGCAAAAATACTAAAACAAGCATGGAAAATAATTAAACCTAAATAATTAACCTAAAACAAAATCAAAGATTATGTGAAAAATGATTAAAACAAATAAAAACAAGATTTTACCCTAATCTGGATTCAGGGTGTGTGCGGATACTCAACTATGTGTACGCATGGTTGAACCACGCACACACATGCTCAATGATACGCACGCATCCTTTAACACAAATTAGAAAAATTACATTTTTAGAGATTTAATCAAACAAAGATATAATATGTGAGATCAAACAAGCATGTTAGAAACCCTAGAAACTAAACTAACATAAAACAAAAACACAAAGCATTAACATAAACAAATAAACATGAAACAAAACAAATAATTAAACTAAACTACATAAAATAAACATACATGTTATACTTTACATGAAACCAAAATAATGAAACAATAACAACCTAAAACACATTATAAAGAACCTAAAATCAGATTAATACGTATCAAACATAATCATGAACATCAAGCAAATCAAATAAAACAAATGGAGAAACTATATTAAGAAAATCATGTGAATCATATTAAGCAAGGTGGTAAATTATGGAAAAGAGACTCGCCTTGCTTTAAAATCACAAATTTGATGTTATTTAACCAGCCCTTCAGTGTTTACAATTACAAGGGTTAGATGGAGAAGACAAAGATAATCAAAGAACACAATATTTGATAGTAATCACAACTCAAGAACAAAAAGGCTTTGAAAAGGTTTTTAGAAAACAATTTTGAAAACAAATTTTTCTGCCTTAGAACTAACTAAAGAGAGCTTTTTTTAAGACTAAAAAACGTGCTAAGGGGCTTTCCTCCAGTTTTGAAAAGAGAAAAAAAGGTTTTAGAGAAGATGGAGGCCAAAAAAATCACTCTCTCTAGCTAGCATTTTGATTGGAGGCATAAGGTGAGTATTTATAAGTTAAAATTAGGGTTTTCAAACTTTTTAATGATCTTTAGACATTCTCAAGGGTCCATGGGCCGGCTCACATTAAAACATTATGTTTTGGGCCCTTAAAATGAAGTTTTAAAACCCAGAAAATCGGACTACCCAGTTACCCCAGCTTTAAACAGTCATAACTTACTCAATATTAGTCCAAAGTAAGTAAAATATTTGTTCAAATTGAAGCCCAGGATGTCTACTTTCCAATGCAATCAATTTCACTCAAAAATTATTTGTAGATCAAATGTTATAGTCAAAACAGTGAGCAAAGGTCATTTTTTCAATATCTATTTCAAAGCGATTTGAACAATTTTGAGTTGTGATTACTTCCAAACTATTGTGAACTCTTTAATTACCATTGTTTGACATATGTCAAGCTCATCAATGGAGCCGGGGACCAAAATTTATTAACGGATACAAAATGCGGTGTCTACAGATGCCCCTCTTTTAACTTTGCTTGCACTGCAAGTATAGTTAAAAGCCTGAAGAGACAACATTTTGTAAGTTAATAAACATTGAGTCCACACACACACACAAACATGCAAGCAAACATGCAAACATGGGGGCATGCTTAAAAAAGGTGATTGGATTACTTCCAACAAGAAGTGTGAAAAACCACATAAAAGGAAAAAACTGAGATGTTTTTGTGTTTTAAGGACTCTACCTTCATGACACACATACATGCAAGCAATCATGCAAACAGGGAATGTACTATAAGAAAAACTAGGATGTTCAAGTTTTAAGGACTCTACCTTCGAGTTTTAAGGACTCTACCTAAAGTTGGGGGGACCACTTGAAGCGAGAAGTTTACGTCCAAACATAAATAGGCCACTCAAAAATGAAATTTACGCCAAGGGGACCACTTGAAGCAAGCAATTTATGTCCAAGCACAAACAGGCCACTCAAAAATGAGAAATTTATACCAAGGGGACCATTCAAAGGAAGAAATTTACATCCAAACACAAACAGGCCACTCAAGTATGAGAAATTTATGCCAAGGGGACCACTCGAAGCGAGCAATTTACATCCAAACACAACTAGGCCACTTAGGAATGTGAAATTTACACCAAAGACACAAATCATACATGACTCACATAAATACACAATCATACAAGGTTTGCAAAAAAACATATAGAAGATTCATGCAAACATGCAAGAATACAAAACATAACCACACATGACTCACATAAGAAAAGAACAAACAAACACACAAGACTCACATAAAACATCAAACAAACATGTGATCACAAAAGATAACAAAAAGGATGAACACAACAACGTAGGAGGCACACAAACATAACAAAGCATGCATACACACAAGATGCTAAACAAGATAAGCCTAGGGCCCAAGACAAAATGAGGATGGGCATAAGGCCCGACACAAAGCAAGGACAGGCCTAAGGCCTATACAGAGTATGAGATGGGCCTAAGGCCCAAGATGAAACAAGGACACAAACAAGCAAACAAACACACATGACATAAAAACAAACAGAAAAGATCAAAGACCAACTACAAGAATTGCGAACAAACATGAAGACACCAAAGATAAGGACAGACATGACAACTTCTAAGAAGCAACAAATACAAAAAATCATAAAGAATGAAGGAGAACAAAGATGACCCAAATGACACAAAACTCAAGTTCAAACAGACTCTACGAAAGGAAGACACGAAACAAGACCGTCCTAAAAGGTATGGTAAAAATGGGAACTGAACACTTGATTTATTATGGATAACTTTTGAAATGTTCAAACATTAGGATGCATCCTCCTTGTGGGTTCCACCTTGCCCCAAACTTGACTGATTCACTTTTCTTTTCTTTATTTTTCTTTTTTCACACTTTTTTTAGGCCCTAACTTTTGCCTAGACTACCCTTGTGAGTTTTCAACCTAGTGGGCTCTTTCACTTTTACAAGAAACAAACAAATGGCAAACAATGAATAAGTTCTGCGACTTATCCTCAAAAATTCTTGTTAATTGAAATTCTCAATACATGAGTTGCACAATTGACATGATGTAATGTGGCTGCACCTCACAAGGTTGCCTACATACCCAAAACGGATCAAGCCTAACGTAGTTCACATGAACAACTTCAATTGATCAAAGAGGACTTTTACTTGGCTTATAATGAAGGCTTTGGTTCTTAGCTCCCAAAGAAATGGATAACAAAGGCTCAAAATTACTTTCTTGGGGGTTACAACTTGGTCGAGGATTACTTTTCATCACTTTTGAACTTTCTTCATTTTCATTCATTTTTTTCTTTATTTCCCTTCACTTTTCACCCCTTTTTTTCTTTGCATTTCAATTCACTTCACTTTTTCACCTTTTTTTTTTTTTCGCACTTCATTTCACTTTTGATTCACTTTTTTTTTTTTTTACTTCCACCACTTTACTTCATGCATTGCCACTAGTGTAAGGCGTAATCCTTGACATGGATTACTTTGAAAGAAAAAAATTTTGAAGGCTCAAAAGGGGTGAGGAAAGGGATATGTTTTTAGGATAGTAGTATAATGGCCTCTCTTTATCCCAATTTCCATTGTTCAATTATAGGCAAACATGCAACATCACATATTGAGAATCAAATCAACTTGAAAATTTGAGAACTTATCATAAAACTCAAACCATTGCAAACCACTTTATTGATGAATTAAAAGAGAGTACATGAATTGAAAGACTCACTGAATTGAAATACTTTTCTCAATTGAAATAACAAAGACATACTAAATTGAAAAACACACTGAAATGAAAGACTCTTGTGGATGCAATAACAAATGCTAAACTTCTAGATCAATCAACCCTAAGTAGGAGGAGGCACAACATTGTAGTTAGGAAGAGGATTACTCTTGATGTTTGGGAGGTTGATGGGTGGCTTAGGGATCTTGCCAAATTGAATGATGTCTTCAATGTCATGACAGAGACGAGTGCACTTATCAGTAGAATGACCATGGTTCTGATGGTACTTGCAATACTCACTTGCGTTGTAATTTGGACCAGAGGTGTTTGGAGTATACCTTTAGAGATCCAATGGCTTGATAAATCCTTTGGTTGACAAAGTTTCAAATGCTTGGGATAAAGTCATTCCCAATGGAGTAAACTCTCTTCGAACATTAATAGCATTAACTTCACTTGTCTTACCACCATTGTTACCACTATTACTTGAATACCTTACCCCAAACTTCTTTTGAGGTTTTGCATCACTCTTCTCAATAATTCCACTATTAATAGCATCCTCAACTTGTATAACAACATCATACAGATCCACAAAAGTCTTTAAAAGAATTGGTGTAGGATTCTTTTCAGGAGCAATGATGAGTCACCTATAAGATACTTATCCTTATGAGAAACATTTCATGAAGATCTCCAATAATAAATTTTACATTCAATTCCCACTTAACCATGCCCCTAGAATGCGAACACAAAGATTAGACAAGACCCAAGAAGATAAGACCCAAAAGGAAGAAAGTTGAAGACATAACAATGAAGATACCCAAAGATGACAAACCTTGACAAAACATGGGCCTAGTGTCCTTAGACAAACAAGAGTGGGCGTAGGGCCCTTGACAAAAGATAAAATAAGGTAACAACCCAAGCGGACAAGACATGGGCTTAAGGCCCCAAAACAAAAACATGGAAAGCTTAAAGCCCCTAGTCAAAAGGCCTAAGGCCAAAGACAGGACAAAGACAAAACACGGATGGGCCTAAGCCCAAGACACGACAAAGGATAGGCCTAAGGCCCAAGATGACACGAGAATGGGCTTATTGCCCCTAAACAAGACAAAGGTGGGCCTAAGGCTCAAGACGACACAAGGATGGGCTTAATGCCCCTAGTCAAAATAAGAATGGGCCTAAGGTGCAAGACAAGACAAGACAAGATAAGACACAGATGGGTCTAAGCCCAAGACACAACAAAGGATTGGTCTAAGACCCAAGACAACAAAAGAATGGGCCTACTGCCCCTAGTAAAGACAAGGATGGGCTTAAGGCCCAAGACAATACAAGGGTGGGCTTAATGCCCCTAGACAAAACAAGGATGGGCCTAAAGCCCAAGACACAATAAAGGATGGGTTCAAGACCCAAGACAACACAAGGGTGGGGGTAATGCCCCTAGAAAAGACAAAGATGGGCTTAAGGCCCAAGCCAAGACAAGACAAAACACAGAGGGGCCTAAGCCCGATACACAACGAAGGAAAGACTCAAAACATCAAACAAAAATGGGCTACTAGAATGGGCCAACCTTTGAAAAATTTTGTTACTAAAAAAAAACTCAAAAGATTTTATTTAGATGGAAACTCTTTTTTTGAAAACTCAATTTGATTTTTTTATTTACAGAAACTCACTTTTTTTATTTATTTTTTTTTTTTGGAATTTATACATATAAAAAAATCTCACTAAAAACTCACTTTTTTTTTTTTTTTGAAAAAAATTTTATTTTGAAAGCAACTCTTTCTTGAGAAAAAAATATTTACAAAGAAACTCACTCTTTTTTAAAAAAAATTTGGAAAATAAAAACCTAACTAAAAACTCACACTTTTTTTTTAAAAAAACAATTATTTGTTTTTTTTTTTTTTTTTGGGTGAAAACTTCACACATTTTTTGAAAAAAAATTTATTCAAAAAAAGAAGTGGAAAACTTGAACAACAATTTTTTTTATTTTTGAAAACATAAAAGACTAAAAAAATTGGCCCATTTTATTATCTCAACAAACAATTCAAACAAAGCACACACATGCACACACAATTGGATAACCCTACATGGTTGGGTTTTAGGCTCATCTATGTGTGGGTAAGCTCCTTAAAGCTAAAGGGACAGATCAGTAAGTCACTCACAACTAGGTGGGCCATGATTCCAACTGAGGGCCTAAGTGGACCTTTGTGAATTAGTGGTAAGCCGTTAACGTACTCAAAGCCCATCATAGGCAATGGCACAGATTATGAGTTAGTGGGATGAACTTTGAAAGACTTTGGCCTGAATGGAGCGTACTCATCTTCCCACTCATCACCAACCAATGTTACATGGGTACAAAGTGCATGTGTGTGAAAAAACAAAATAAAATAGGATTGGGCTCAATTAATAAAATCTTTATTTAATTATGGCCTAACAAGATGTTGGGGTTAAACTTCATCTCCAGCATCCCTGGCGGAGTCACCACTGTGGACTAATGGAGTCGCCACCTAAATTAGATCTAGGAACCATATTGGGCCATTTGGGCCAATCACTTACACACATGACTTCACGTACCAGATTATGGGTCCGGAATTTGGGTACGCCTTGAGAAGGTGTTAGGCACCCAAGACAGCCCGACTTGTGGGCTGGCCTCCATTATGTGTTGCTAAGCCATATTTAATTAAAGAGTTTATTAAGAGAGCCCTAATCTTTAACCTAAACATACATCATGCACTTTAAATAAAAATAACATATACAACACATTAAAAAAATATCACAATATAAAAGGAAATAAATAAAACACAATAAAAATAAATAAATTAAACATAGCAAGTTGACAATTAAATAAAACACACAAGGAAATAATATCAAACATACTAAAAATGGCAAAAATACTAAAACAAGCATGGAAAATAATTAAACCTAAATAATTAGCCTAAAACAAAGTCAAACAGAATTAAAGATTATGTGAAAAATGATTAAAAAAAATAAAAACAAGATTTTACTCTAATCTGGATTTGGGGTGCGTGCGCATGCTCAACTATGTGGACACATGGTTGAACCACACACACGCATGCTCGATGATGCACACGCATCCTTTAACACAAATTCAAAAAATTACATTCGTAGAGATTTAATCAAACAAAGATATAATATGTGAGATCAAACAAGCATGTTAGGAACCCTAAAAACTAAACTAATATAAAACAAAAACACAAAGCATTAACATAAACAAATAAACATGAAACAAAACAAATAATTAAACTAAACTACATAAAATAAACATACATGTTATACTTTACATGAAACCAAAATGATGAAACAAGAACAACCTAAAACATATTATAAACAACCTAAAATCATATTAATTCATATCAAACATAATCATGAACATCAATCAAATCAAATAAAAAAAATGGAGAAACTATATCAAGAAAATCGTGTGAATCATATTAAGCAAGGTGGTAAATCATGGAAAAGAGACTCACCTTGCTTTAGAATCACAGATTTGATGTTATTTAAATGGCCCCTTAGTGCCTACAATCACAAAAGTTAGATGGAGAAGACAAAGATAATAAAAAAACACAATATTTGTTAGTAATCACAACTTAAGAACAAAAGGCTTTCAAAAGGTTTTTAGAAAACAAATTTTCTGCTTTTGAACTAACTAAAGAGAGCTTTTTTTATGATTAAAAAACATGCTAAGGGGCCTTCCTCCAGTTTTGAAAAGAGAGAGAGAGAGAGAGAGAGAGAAAGGTTTTAGAGAAGATGGAGGCCAAAAAAATCACTCTCTCTAGTTAGTGCTTTGATTGGAGGCATAAGGTGAGTATTTATAAGTTAAAATTAGGGTTTTTAGACTTTCTAATGATCTTTGGACGTTCTCAAGGGACCATGGGCTGGCCCACATCAAAAAATTATGTTTTGGGCCCTTAAAATGATGTTTTAAAACCCATAAAATCGGACTGACTAGTTGGCCCAGATTCAAAAAGTCATAACTTACTCAATATTAGTCAAAATTAGGCAAAATATGTGTTCAGATTGAAGCCCAGGATGTCTACTTTCCAATGAAATAAATAGTACTAAAACATTCTTTGTGGATAAAAAGTTATGGTCAAAATAGTAAGCAAAGGTTATTTTTCAGTATCGATTTCAAAGTGATTTGAGCACTTTTGAGTTGTGATTACTTCCAAACTATTGTGAACTCTGTTATTACCCTTGGTTGACATATTTCAAGCTCATCATTGGGGCCAGGGACCAAAATTTATTAACGGGTATAAAATACGGTGTCTATAGGGTGCTTAACACCTTCCCCACACATAACCAAACTTCCAAGTCCAAGATCTTTGGTTCAAGATCTTTTGGTTTGCCTTTATTAATAAACCCCTAAAATTTGGTTTAGGTAATTAGGAAACTTAAAACGAACTAGACACATATGTGACCAATCACACCTAATACAAAATCAATGGTTGGTGGTGACTCCTAAAATAAAAATAAGAAAAAGGGACTCACATTCACACACCCCATCCTAGAGACACAAGCACATAAGAGTCATGTCGCCAAGGACCCAATGTGTGGCCACCTTAATCAACATCCCGAGAAAATTGTTTTAGGGGACGTCCACATCAACCTTAAAGGAAGAGTTAGTTTGAGCTTTTGGTGCATATCTACTATTTTAATAGCATTTACATGTTTATGTACTTTGTGTTGCTATACTTGTTTTTACGAAGTTTGATATATATACTTCTATGGTTTTAGTGCTATTTTAAGTAAACAAATAGCTATTAGTTAATATTGATAAGTAAAAAAATAATTTTAATAATGGGTTCAAATTAGAACTAATGATAACTTTTTATATAAATTTTGTTGTGAAAATATTGCTAAAATTATTGTAAACTTCTTCACTGCTTTGCTGCTGCTGCGTGCTGAACAGTTTTGCTGCTGCGTGCTTTAGTCTCAACCACTTATGTTTGCTCTGCTGTCAACTGCTAATATACAATGCTTGCTTGCTGTCAAGCACTACCTTCTTGGGTTTTATTATTTATTTAACTTTAACAATTTTTAAATGCATGGACACCTTCCTCCCTTCATCTGGCTTTTGATTTTTTTTTTTTAATTCATAATAAATGATGAACATTGACTATTCAAATGGACTTGGGAGTTGGGAAAAAAAATAATGATCCGTAGTTAAATGGGCTTGGCCATTAGCAAGTGAATTAATTTGTCTCTTAACTACTTTATTGAGTTTCATAAAATAAAAATTATTGGGTATTAAAGTGTACTTTGTCATAACTTAAAAATAATTTAAAAATTCAATAGCTATTTATGTTTTTTTTAGAATTTAATAAATCTTATTTGTATTATGAAAGTTATGTTATAAAAAATACTATTTATATTTGTTTTGGATTTTTTTAGTTAAATTTGTAATTTTTAATTATTTAATATATTTATTTATAATTTAAATAATTATTAAATTAATTATGACGTCATCACGGTTCGACCCCGGTTCGACCTCGGTTCGACCTCAAAAACCTTGAACCTCTCTCTTTTACGGTTCAATGAACGGTCCAAGTTTGAAAACCATGATGAGCATTATCTTGTAAATTTAGTTTTGTCACTAATTGTCAAATGGGAAGATTGTTAAGCTTTATTTTTGTTTGTTATCTGTGAGCAAAACATGTCTTGTAATTAGTTTTAGTGGTTGATTTTTGAAGACAAGACATTTGCTAGGTTCTAGAATTTATAGTCTTTAATTTCAACACCTTTCGGTAGATAGGCAATCGATCGAGAAACAAAGTTTCAACCGATTGAGCACTTAATTTGACCGCTCAAATTTCGTAAATCAAATCAGAATGCAAATTTTAAAACCCAGCCCACCGTCTAAACTAGTAGGGGTTTGTGCCACTTATGCCACACTATAAAAATGACTCCAAATGACGAAATAAACAGAAAGGGAAGTGCCTCATATTTTGTATCTATGAGTTTTGTACGTAAAGCTCTCTCATACCTTCTACCAGTGATATTCTTTAAAAAAAACTCAAGATTTGGTAATGTAGAAGTCACTGCCTCATCTAGAAACTAAAGTTGTTGGAAATCTAAACCTTCAAATGGAGTCTTGAAGTAGTGGACTAAAGGTTCACGTGAGGAGAATATCCATATCAAAGAAGTCCATGTATATCGGAGCTAAGTTTGACAACTTTAGTTAAGTTTACGGAGAATACACAATTATTTAGTCTATAAAATTCTATAATTCTATTTGATAGTGGATATGTTCACCTTGGGTTTGATAATGTCAAGTCTCTCCAGGTCTTTACTGTGGAACTAGTTTATTTCATTAGTTTTTCTAAGTCATAATATCCTATCTCATATTTACATTTCATTGTGCATGATATTGATGCTTGCTAGATTAACTAAAGGCTTGCGTAATTAATCTAACTACTCGCATCTAATTATTTTAAAATAAAATGTAATATATAATTTATTTTTTAAAATATTCATAAAATTATATATTAGGACTAACATAGTGTTTTCTCATAAGAGAATTTCATTTTAAATGTATTAAACTATTAACTAAGAAATTTTCTTTTTTTTATAGAACTATTTACGAAACCAACAAAGGCAAGGGTCTTTTTTTTTTTTTTTTTAAGTAATGAATTTTTTGTTCCCTATAAATAAAAAATTATATATATTATTTTATTTTATTTTATATTAAGACTATTTTCATCTATTCATATTATAAGCCAATTTGCTAGTGATAGAATATAGTGTGGATTAAATTTTTCCAATTATGACATTTAGAAAAGAATGAGAAAAATAACTTTTTCCCACCATTAATAAATTTCAACTTGTAGCATCCTATTTTAATGTTATCTTTAATTCCAAACCAATCTATCTCTTTTGAAGTATACAATTTATAATCATGATCTCGCTTCTTAAATACATTACTTATCTCAATACATCCCTAAAAATACATCGAATCAAAACATACCTATATGAAGATTCTTTGCAGAAAAACAAAATGTCTCATCAATCATTGTTTTGCAAAATGTCATATCAATCATTGCTTAACAATGATTAATTTGAGTGATTAGGAAAATAACTTTTTATTTATAATCTATTAAGATTATTTTCTCTGCGGAAACTGCAAATTTGTCCACTTAAAAAGATTATAGAATAAACAATTATTAGCAAAATCTCATAATTAAGTTTCTATGTGCATCATTATAATAATTAATAATAATAACAACAACAACAAAAATAATAATGAAAATACAATTGCAAAAGCTAAAATATGTCACTCATTCATTTATTTCCATTTGATTATGTTAGCTAGGGTCATATTTTTTGTAATTGGCTAATCTTTTGACAAAATGCACTTTACTTGTAATTGGATAGATCTAAGATGGGTTTAATACATCAAGAAATATGTTGTTTAAAGTATATCAAGTGTTCATATTAAAAGTCAAAAGATTGGTCCAAGAAACAAGTGAAGAAAAGTTGTTCATTAAGTCACGACAGATAGCTCGACAGATGCCTGCTATCGAAACTTAATGTTAAGCTCAATAGATAGCTCGACAATAGCTCGATCTATCGAGAACTATGATTTTCAATTTTCTAGATCTAAAATTCAACCCAGGCTTATGTATTTGTTTAGGGTTTCTTTTCTCATAACCCTAGACATATATAGGGCTTATTTTAAAAGCCGTCAACACACAGATACAGAGACCAAGAGATTTATTTTCTCTGTGAGAAACTATTGTGTTTGTACGCCATAGGGTTTTGTAACCAAGTACTAATGGAAATATGAGTGTGCGCAGCGAAAAATTAACAAATCTACTTCATTCGAAATTGATAACATGCACTATGTAAATTTCAGAATACAAGAACAAAAGAGTGTACCTTGGTGTGCTAAATTTCAAAATTCAAATTGTAAGCACTAGGAATACTTTTAATCTTCACTCCAATTCCACTAATGCCTAAGATGTGTGGTCTCTCAATCAGTTATATGAAATGTTCAAAAGAGAATTCGAGACTGTCCAACACTCACATACACCATTTCATGTAAGTTGTTCATTCTTTAAAATATGTACGTTTCTCTCCTTATAACTGATTATCTAATTAGGCTAGCCTTTTGGGCCTTTTCAATTGGGCTCTAGTATATGGCTTGGAGTGGGACCAAAAGGGACCAATAAGACACTAGTTCCAATAAGCCTTGGGCTTTTCTGTCAACTCTTGACAAGTCCAAAGTTACCATTAACTATATTTAATACCACTATATAAATATAGTTGCACTCTAAGCCTTATCTATAAATTATATCCCAAAACTTTATTGTACATGCAACCCCTTCATAAAATATTCGTAGTAATACAAATTCATAAATGTAGACTGCCACTTTGTAAATTACTACATCTTAATCCTTGAGTACCCGGTTTAATCCTTTTAAGTAATTCACCATATATTTATGAAATCTAATTTTATAAATATATACTTTAGTAACTACTTACTAAAGTGGTTAGGCCTAACACTTTAAATAATCGTACCCATTAAACTTATCTCAAGGGAATATTTTATATCTCCGTTAAGAGACTATGAATTCCATCTTGAGAATATATGTTCCATCAACACTAAATGTAGCTGCCCAACATACTGAGGTTTTAACAGTTACCTTAGATCTCACTCCTGATATATCAAAACAACCTACACTTCATGATCAAGTCCATTATTCTCTCAAGATTAAGAGTTCATGCGAATATAAGTCATGAGATTTATTATTCATTTGACAGTCGTTAGGAGAATAATAAATCTCACAGCGGTCCAGTTCAATATGTCTTAACTCTTAAAACATATTAACATATCAACTAGAAGTCTCCACTTCCATGATCAAGACAAATCATTGTAGTTGATGTTGGGATTTGTGCCCTAGAATTCTATTGTATGATGCTATGTATTATATTATGTATAACATTATGTATGACATGATGTATGACTTAATATTGCAATTAATAAAGTTGTTTTATTATTATCTAAAATAATGGTAACATGAATATTTGACATTATCATATAGTCCATAAGATGCATAATATGTGATTTATGTGATTTAGCCACAGAAGATATAAGTCACAAGTTCTTTGTAAACTCAGAATTTGTTTCGTAGTCAGTGATGAAATTGGGCATTTCATCTGCGAAGACTATAAAATATCAACTAAGATGATTTGCCTTGATCATGGAAGTGGTGACTTCTAGTTGATATGTTGATATGTTTTAAGAGTTAAAACATATTGAACTGGACCGCTGTGAGATTTATTATTCTCCTAACGACTGTCAATTGAATAATAAATCTCACGACTTATATTTGCATGAACTCTTAATCCTAAAAGAATAATAGACCTGATCATGAAGTGTAAGTTGCTTTGATATATCAAGAGTGAGATCTAAAGTGACGGTCAAAACCTCAGTATATTGAGCAGCCACATTTAGTGTTGATGGAACATATATTCTCAAGATGGAATTCATAGTCTCTTAACGGAGATACAAAATATTTCCTTAAGATAAGTTTAATGGATTTGTTATTCAGATGAGTTAGGCCTAACCACTTTAGCAAGACTAAAGTATATATTTATGAAATTGGATTTCATAAATATATGATGAATAACATTAAAGGATTAAATTGGGCATTCAAGGATTAAGATGTAGTAATTCACAAAGTGGCAATCTTCATTCCTGACTTTGTGTTACTATGAATATTTTATGAAGGGGTTGCATATACAATAAAGTCTTGGGATATAATTTATTATTAAGGCCTAGAGTGCAACTATATTTATATAGTGGTATTAAATATAGTTAATGGTAATTTTGGACTTGTCAAGAGTTGACAGAAAAGCCCAGGGCCCATTGGAGTTAGTGTCTTATTTGTTCCCTTTTGGTCCCACTCCAAGCCACATACTAAAGCCCAATTGGAAAAGCCCAAAAGGCTAGCCCAATTAGATAATCAGTTATATTGAGAGAAACATACAGATTTTAAATAACAAGAATTGGTATGTGAGTGTTGGACACTCTTAGATTCTCTCTAGAAACATATACATATAACTGATTGAGAGACCACATATCTTACGCATCTAGTGGAATTGGAGTGAAGATTGAAAGTCTTCTCAAGAACTTCTGATCTTCGATTTTGAATTTCACCGCTTCAAGGTACACTCTCTTGTTTTCTAATTCTGAAACTTAAATGGCACATGTTATCAATTGTGAATGAAGTAGATCCATTTAATAAATTTTATTTCCGCTGCGCATGTAAATTTTCCATCAGTTGATATGTTATAGTCTTCGCAGATAAAATGCCAAATTTCATCACTGACTACAAACTATAATTCTGAGTTTACAAAGAACTTGTGATTTATATCTTTTGTAACTTTTCACATAAATCACATACTATGCATCTCATGGACTATATGATAATATCCAAATATTCATGTTACCATTATTTTAGATCTTAATGAAACAACTTTATCAATCACAATATTAAGTCATACATAATATCATACATAATATCATACACAATGTCACACTTAATATCATACATAGCATCATACAATAGGATTTAAGGGCACTAATCCTAACAATTTCCCACTTGCACTAAAAACTATTGTGCACTAATCTAACTTCTATTCCTTCCAAATGTGACTCGAAAGTCCTTTGAGGCAAGGCTTTAGTAAATAGATCTGCTAGATTATTTTCACTTTCAATCTTTGCTACCACCACATCTCCACGAGCAACAATATCTCGAATGATATGGTACTTCCTCTCAATGTGCTTTCCATTCTTGTGATTCCTTAGATCTTTAGATTGTGCAACGGCTCCACTATTGTCACAAAACAATGTGACTGGAACTTGCTCCATTCTCATTACACCAAGGTCAGAAAGGAATTTCTTAAGCCATACAGCTTCCTTTGCTACCTCACAAGCAACAACGTACTCAGCTTCCATGGTGGAGTCTGCAATACAAGATTGCTTAATACTCCACCAACTAATGGCTCCACCTCCCAAGGTGAAAACACATCCTGAAGTGGATTTTCTGAAATCTAGATCCGATTGAAAATCTGAATCTATATAGCCAATAGGTATCAAATCCTCACTTTGGTAAACAAGCATATAATCTCTCATTCTCCGTAGATACTTGAGAATATGCTTTACAGCTTGCCAATGTTTCGATCCTGGATTTGATTGATATCGACTGACCATGCCAACTGAATAACAAATATCTGGTCTAGTACAAAGTATGGCATACATGAGACTTCCTACTGTAAAAGCATAAGGAACTTGTCTCATCATATCTTCTTCCTCTTGAGTCTTAAGCCTTTGCTCATCAAGCAGAGGAATTCCATGTCTGAAAGGAAACAATCCTTTCTTGGAGTTTTGCATGCTAAACCGTTCTAGAACCTTATCTATATATCCAGCTTGTGATAAGCTTAACATCTTATTCTTGCGATCTCGCCAAAACTTGATCCCTAGAATAAAGTTAGCCTCACCCGAATCCTTCATATCAAATTGGCTTGACAACCAAACCTTTACTGATGACATTACCCCTACATCATTTCCAATGAGTAGAATATCATCAACATAAAGCACTAGGAACATTACTACTTTATCTTGATGTCTTTTGTACACATATGGTTTATCAAAATTTTGTTCAAAACGAAATGACTTAATTGCTTGATCAAATCTGATGTTCCATGACCTAGATGCTTGCTTAAGTCCATAAATGGACCTTTTCAACTTGCATACCATATGCTCTTGGTTCTTTGCTATGAAACCTTCCGGTTGCATCATATAGATTTCCTCTTCAAGATTGCTATTAAGAAATTCAGTCTTGACATCCATTTGCCAAATCTCATAATCAAAATGAGCAGCAATGGATAAGAGCATTCTAATAGATTCCTACTGGAGAAAATGTTTCATCATAATCAATACCTTCTTTTTGTGTATACCCTTTCACCACTAGCCTTGCTTTAAAGGTTTCAACCTTTCCATCTATCCCTCTCTTTCTCTTGTAAACCCATTTGCAACCAACAGGTTTAATGTCATTAGGCGCCTTTACAAGATCCCAAACTTGATTGGAATACATGGAATCTAATTCAGATTTCATAGCTTAGACCCGATGATGTGCATTTATATCATTCATTGCCTCTTCATAAGTGTAAGGATCCGATTCAGCCTCTTCTAAGATAGTTTCATAAGTTTCTCCCAAACCTATGAATCTTATAAGAGGTCGAACAATTCTCCCACTACGACGAGGCACCTGTGTACTAGACATCTCATGAGTAGTATCTTGTGGTGTATCTAATACAACCACATCATCCCTAGTTTCATCCATTGGTTGTTCATTTACAGATTCATTCATTTCAGCCAACACAACTCTACTTCTAGGAGTATAATCATTCATATAGTCATTTTCCAAGAATTTGGCATTTGTGCTAACAAACACTTTATTATCTTTATGACTATAGAATAAACCTCCAATGGTTCCTTTTGGATACCAACAAAGAAAACCACTTCTGTTTTAAACTGTAGCTTGTCAGACTTTCCTTTTAACACATGTGCTTGACAACCCCAAATATGGAGATGTCTCATACTAGGCTTACGCCCATTCCACAACTCTACAGGTGTTTTAGGAACAGACTTCGAAGGTACTAAATTCAAAAGATACATTGCAGTGTTTAAGGCATATCCCCAAAAAGAAATAGGTAGAGTTGAATAACTCATCATGGACCTAACCATATCTAAAAGAGTCCTATTCCTTCTTTCCACTACAACATTTTGTTGTGGAGTTCCAAGTGCAGTCAATTGGGATATAATCTCATTCCTAGTTAAGTAATCCTTAAAATCCCTAAGAAGGTATTCGCCACCACGATCAAATCGAATGGCCTTTATGTGTTTGCCTAATTGATTCTCAACTTCAGCCCTAAACTCTTTGAACTTTTTAAAGGCTTTAGACTTCAATTTCATTAGGTACACATAACCAAATCTAAAGTAATCATCAGTGAAAGTAATGAAATACTCATAGCCACCTCTTGCCTGGATTGACATAGGACCACATACATCATAATGCACTAGCTCTAGCAAATCTTGGGCTCTTCTACCTTTTGCATTAAAAGGTCGTTTGGTCATTTTCCCTTCCAAACAAGATTCACAAACTGGAAATTCATCAAAGTTCATGGGCTCTAAGAGTCCATCTTTGATCAGTCTTTGAATCCTATTTGAATTAATATGACCCAAACGCAAGTGCCAAAGATATGCATCACTAGTAGAAGGAAACTTTCTCTTTAATGATTTCACATGAGAGTTATTATCTAATTCAGAATTATATAATTCATGCTTATCAGGAGTTAAAATATAAAGACCATCCACAATATTGCGAGAACAAATAAATACTTTATCCTTCTTTATTTCAACATTGTATTTTAGGATAACACAATATCCATGTTTATCTAAGTAAGTAGTAGAAATTAAATTCCTACAAACATTAAGTACATACAAACAGTCTTCCAATACTAAAACTCTTGACTCAAAACATAAATTAAACACTCCACAGCTACAATTGGAATCCTGCTCCCATCAGCCAAAGTAAGAAACAACTCCCCTTCTTTAAGCTTTCTGGTCTCCTGGAACCCCTACAAGGAATTGCGGATATAATTAGTACAACCTGAATCCACACACCAGGAATCCGTGGGATTCTGTACCAAACATATTTCAAGAAGGAATGTATTATTCATACCTTTATTCTTGGCAGCCTTAATTATTGGACAATTCCTCTTCCAATGTCCTTTCTCATCACAATGGAAACACTTTCCTTTGATCTTCTTTCCTTTATCAGCAACTCCTAAGGCAATTTGTTTACCCTCTTGCTTAGTGAAGTCCTTCTTCTTCTTTTTCTTACCCGCCTTTCGACTTAGGTTAAGAAGTAGAAGCTTCACCAATATTGGCTTCCACATTAGAAGTACCAAGAATGCCTTCTGCCGCTACCAATTCATTCATTAATTCAGACAATGTATAATCTTTTTGTTCATATTATAGTTAAGTTTGAATTCCTTGAATGATTCTGGTAGCGACTGCAGTATCATATCCACTTAGGATTCTCCATCAATATCGGCACCTAAAACTTCCAATGTATTCAGATTAAAGATCATTGTAAGACAATGTTCTCTCACTAAACTACCTTCAGCCATTTTGGTATTATAAATTTGTCTCATGGTCTCTTACCTTGCAGAACGGCCTTGCTCACCAAACATCCCCTTCAGACTTAGCATGATGTCTGAAGCCAGTTCTACATCCTGCATTTGATGCTGTAGAACATTTGAAATAGATGCTAGGATGTAGCACTTGACCATCTCATTAGATTTCGACCAACGATCATATCGTTGTTTTTCCTCAGGAGGAGCATCTAATGAAGGAAAGTTTGGACATAGTTTAGTAAGCACATATTTGTGCTCTTCAGCAGTAAGAACAATGTCCAAATTTCTTTTCCGGTCAACATAGTTGGATCCAGTCAGTTTGTTTTGATTAAGAATAGAAACAAGTGGGCTAAATGATGCCATGTTCAAATTTGAAAACAATAAACATGAATATAATAAGTAAACTGGACATTATCAATTTAGCATATAAACATATAGTATGGAACCTTAATAAAACCATAATATAATATATGCAACGACAACCCAATCCCATATTCAATATCCATCAGCATAGAGTGAATATAAAATACTATGATTGATTGAGAACTATTCTTATTATTAGTGCTATCATGATAACTCTTATCAAACACTAATAATATGTCGTTATACATTTGGCCTCTAAATAATGATAGTAAGAACTCAGCATAGAGGATACTATAATATTTAGTCTAGTGTATACCATTGTCTAGAATCATGTGTAGCCACATTTCATCCCCTTAACAGGCTTATTTTGTAGTACCATAATACAAAACACCCTCCGCAAGGAATGCAAAGCTCAAGGCTAAGACAAGGTGTTTGATCAAACCACTATAAACCAAGAAATTCAATCTTGTAGGACCATGAAATAAATACTCTCTGCATGGAATGCTAAGCTCAAGGCAAAGACAAAGTATATATTCCACACTACTATGAACCGACAATGGAGGCTGTGAGATCCAACCCTTGTATCTCTCTCCCACTAGATATTTTAAGGAAAGGTTTTTTAATTTTTAAAACATGCATAATCTTATTACACATTGTCTTACTCCTTTTACATGTGAAAACACTTAGGAAAAATTCTAATTTTCCTTCATTCGATCGATCGAATGTGCCCTTCGATCAATCGAAAAAATTAAAAAAAATTCAAACTTGACCACCTGACTTATTCGATCGATACTCAACTACCTCTCAATCGATCAAAAAACAAATTCGATCGATCGACTAGCAATCGAAAACCAATCTATTTAAAAAGTCTTATCACTATTTCACTCGATCAATCAAAAGTGATTTTCAATTGATCGAAACTCGTGAAACTTGAATTTCCAAAAATTTTCAAAGGCAGTTTTCTACGGTTTTTCTTGAATAAACAACTAACATACGAACATAATAGTCAGAGAATGATATCAAAACTGAATTTCATTGATGCTATAGCCTTAAAGATCAATTTAACATACTTAAATTCAAATTTAAACAACATCATAACACCAATATCAGTTTTTATCAAATCATAGTTTCAACAACCATGTAGAAAATTAAATGTGTAATCTTCAAACAACATGAAACTATCATCTTTAATTCCAAAATTCACAAAACATGTTATACAATTTGAAATTGAAAACCGCTCTAATACCATTTGATGGAAATATGAGTGTGCGCAACAGAAAATTAACGGATCTACTTCATTCGAAATTAATAACATGCACTATGTAAATTTCAGAATACAAGAACAAGAGAGTGTACCTTGGTGTGTTGAATTTCAAAATTCAAATTGTAAGCACTTGGGAATACTTTTAATCTTCACTCCAATTCCACTAACGCCCAAGATGTATGGTCTCTCAATCAATTATATGAAATGTTCAAAAGAGAATTCGAGAGTGTCCAACACTCACATACACCATTTCATGTAAATTGTTCATTCTTTAAAATATGTACGTTTCTCTCCTTATAACTAATTATCTAATTGGGCTGGCCTTTTGAGCCTTTCCAATTGGGCTCTAGTATGTGGCTTGGAGTGGGACCAAAAGGGACCAATAAGACACTAGCTCCAATGAGCCTTGGGCTTTTCTGTCAACTCTTAACAAGTTCAAAGTTACCATTAACTATATTTAATACCACTATATAAATATAGTTGCACTCTAGGCCTTATCTATAAATTATATCCCAAAACTTTATTGTACATGCAACCCCTTCATAAAATATTCGTAGTAATACCAAGTCATAAATGTAGACTGCCACTTTGTAAATTACTACATCTTAATCCTTGAGTATCCGGTTTAATCCTTTTAAGTTATTCATCATATATTTATGAAATCTAATTTCATAAATATATACTTTAGTAACTACTTACTAAAGTGGTTAGGCCTAATACTTTAAATAACCGTACCCATTAAACTTATCTCAAGGAAATATTTTATATCTCTGTTAAGAGACTATGAATTCCATTTTAAGAATATATGTTCCATCAACACTAAATGTAGCTGCCCAACATACTATAGGTTTTGACCGTTACCTTAGATTTCACTCCTGATATATCAAAGCAACCTACACTTTATGATCAAGTCTATTATTCTCTCAAGATTAAGAGTTCATGCAAATATAAATTGTGAGATTTATTATTCTTTTGATAGTCGTTAGGAGAATAATAAATCTCATAGCGGTCCAGTTCAATATGTCTTAACTCTTAAAACATATCAACATATCCACTAGAAGTCTCCACTTCCATGACCAAGACAAATTATCTTAGTTGATATGTTATAGTTTTCGCAGATGAAATGCCCAATTTCATCACCGACTATGAACTAAAATTCTGAGTTTACAAAGAACTTATGACTAAATCACATAAATCACAAGCTATGCATCTCATAAACTATATGATAATGTCCAAATATTCATGTTACCATTATTTTAGATAATAATAAAACAACTTTATTAATTATAACATTAAGTCGTACATAATGTCATACATAATATCATACATAACATCATACAATAGGATTTAAGGGCACTAATCCTAACAATCTCCCACTTGCCCTAAGGACTATTGTGCACTAATCTAACTCTCATTCCCTCCGAATGTGATTCAAAGGCCCTTTGAGGCAAGGTTTTGGTAAAGGGATCTGCTAAATTATTTGGACTATTTATCTTTGCTACTACTACATCTACACTTTATGATCAAGTCTATTATTCTCTCAAGATTAAGAGTTCATGCAAATATAAATTGTGAGATTTATTATTCTTTTGATAGTCGTTAGGAGAATAATAAATCTCATAGCGGTCCAGTTCAATATGTCTTAACTCTTAAAACATATCAACATATCAACTAGAAGTCTCCACTTCCATGACCAAGACAAATTATCTTAGTTGATATGTTATAGTTTTCGCAGATGAAATGCCCAATTTCATCACCGACTATGAACTAAAATTCTGAGTTTACAAAGAACTTATGACTAAATCACATAAATCACAAGCTATGCATCTCATAAACTATATGATAATGTCCAAATATTCATGTTACCATTATTTTAGATAATAATAAAACAACTTTATTAATTATAACATTAAGTCGTACATAATGTCATACATAATATCATACATAACATCATACAATAGGATTTAAGGGCACTAATCCTAACAATCTCCCACTTGCCCTAAGAACTATTGCGCACTAATCTAACTCTCATTCCCTCCGAATGTGATTCAAAGGCCCTTTGAGGCAAGGTTTTGGTAAAGGGATCTGCTAAATTATTTGGACTATTTATCTTTGCTACTACTACATCTCCTCGAGCAACAATGTCTTGAATGATGTGGTACTTTCTTTCAATGTGCTTTCCTTTCTTGTGATTCCTTGGATCTTTGGATTGTGCAACCACTCCACTATTGTTGTAAAACAATGTGATAGGAACTTACTCCATTCTCACAACATTAAGATCAGAAAGGAATTTCTTGAGCCAAATAGCTTCCTTTGCCACTTCACAAGCAACAACATATTGATCTTCCATGGTGGAGTCAACAATACAAGATTGCTTAACACTCCTCCAACTTATGGCTCCACCTCCCAAGGTGAATACACAACTTAAAGTGGACTTTCTGAAATCAAAATTTGATTGAAAATCTAAATCTGTATAGTCAATAGGTATCAAATCCTCACATCGGTAAACAAGCATGTAATCTCTCATTCTTCGTAGATACTTGAGAATATGCTTTACAGCTTGCCAATGTTTTGGTCCTAGTTTTTATTGATATCAGCTGACCATGCCAACTGAATAATAGATATTTGGTCTAGTACAAAGCATGGCATACATGAGACTTCCCACTGCAGAAGCATAAGAAACTTGTTTCATCATATTTTCTTCCTCAAGAGTCTTAGGCCTTTGGTTATCAGACAGAGGAACTCCATGTTTGAAAGGAAGTAATCCTTTCTTAGAGTTTTGCATGCTAAACCATTCTAGAACCTTATTTATATATTTAGCTTGTAAGAAGCCTAACATCTTATTCTTGTAATCTCGCCAATGCTTGATCCCTAGAATAAAGTTATCTTCACCCAAGTCCTTCATATCAAATTGGTTTGACAACCAAACCTTTACTGATGACATTACCCTTACATCATTTCTATTGAGTAGAATATCATCAACATAAAGCACTAGAAACATTACTATTTTATCTCGATGTCTTTTATACACATATGGTTCATTAAGATTTTGTTCAAAACCAAATGACTTGATTGCTTAATCAAATCTGATGTTCCATGACCTAGATGTTTGCTTAAGTCCATAAATGGATCTTTTCAACTTGCATATGATATGCTCTTAGTTCTTTGCTATGAAACCTTCCAGTTGCATCATATAGATTTCTTCTTCAAGATTGCCATTTAGAAAAGCAGTCTTGACATTCATTTGCCAAATCTCATAGTCATAATGAGCAGCAATGGATAAGAGAATTTTGATAAATTTAAGTATTGCTACTGGTGAAAAAGTTTCTTCATAATCAATACCTTCTTTTTGTGTATACCCTTTCGCCACTAGCCTTGCTTTAAAGATTTCAACCTTTCCATCTATCCCTCTCTTCCTCTTGTAAACCCATTTGCATCCAACAGGTTTAATGCCGTTAGGTGCCTTTACAAGATCCCAAAATTGATTGGAATACATTGAATCCAATTTAGATTTCATAGCTTTGACCTAATGATGTGTATCTATATCATTCATTGCCTCTTCATAAGTGTAAGGATCAGTTTCAGCCTTTTCTGAGATAGCTTCATAAGTTTCTCCCAAACCTATAAATCTTATAGGTGGCCTAACAATCCTCCCACTACAACGAGGCTCTTGTGTACTAGTCATCTCATAAGTAATATCTTGTGGTGTGTCCGATACAACCACTTCATCCCTAGTTTCGTCCATTGGTTGTTCAATTACAGGTTCATTCTTTTCAGCCAAAACAACTCTACTTCTAAGAGTATAATCATTCATATAGCCATTTTCCAATAATTTGGCATTTGTACTAACAAACACTTTATTATCTTTATGATTATAGAATAAACCTACAACAGTTCCGGATACCCTACAAAGAAAACCACTTCTGTTTTAGATTGTAACTTGTCAAACTTTCCTTTTAACACATGTGCTAGACAACCCCAAATATGGAGATGTCTCATACTAGGCTTACGCCCATTCCACAACTCTACAGGTGTTTTAGGAACAGACTTCAAAGTTACTAAATTCAAAAGATACATTGCAGTATTTAAGGCATATCCCCAAAAGGAAATTGGTAGAGTCGAATAACTCATCATGGACCAAACCATATCTAAAAGAGTCCTATTCCTTCTTTCTACTACACCATTCTATTGTGGAGTTCCAGGTGCAGTCAATTGGGATATAATTCTATTTTCAGTTAAGTAATCCTTGAAATCCCCAAGAAGGTATTCACCACCTCGATCAGATTGAATGGCCTTTATGGGTTTACCTTATTGATTCTCAACTTCAGCCTTAAACTCTTTCCACTTTTCAAAGGCTTCGAACTTCTATTTCATTAGGTACACATAACCAAATCTAGAGTAATCATCAGTGAAAGTAATGAAATACTCACAGCTACCTCTTGCTTGGGTTGACATAGGACCACATGCATCTGAATGTACTAGTTTTAGCAAATCTTGGGCTCTTCTACCTTTTGCATTAAAAGGTCTTTTAGTCATTTTTCCCTCTAAACAAAATTCACAAACTAGAAATCCATCAAAGTCCAATGGCTCTATGAGTCCAGCTTTGATTAGTCTTTGAATCCTGTTTAAATTAATATGACCTAAATGTAAATGCCAAAGATATGCATTAATAGTTGAAGGAAACTTTCTCTTTAATGATTTAACATGTGAATTATTATCTAATTCAGAATTATATAATTCATACTTATCAGGAGTTAAAATATAAAGACCATCCACAATATTTTCAGAACAGATAAACACTTGACCCTTCTTTATTACAACATTGTATTTTAGGATGACACAATATCTATGTCTACCTAAATAAGTTGCAGAAATTAAATTCCTACGAACATTAGGTACATATAAACAGTCTTCCAATATTCAAACCCTAGATTCAAAGCATAAATTAAACACTCCAACAGCTTCAACTAGAATTCTGCTCCCATCAGCCAAAGTAAGAAACAATTCTCCTTCACTCAGCTTTTTGGTCTCCTAGAACCCCCGCAAAGAATTACAGATATGATTAGTACAACCTGAATCCACACACTAGGAATCCATGGGATTTTGTACTAAACATATTTCAAGAAGGAATGTACTTATCATACCCTTATTATTGGCAGCTCTGAATTTTGGACAATTCCTCTTCCAATGTCCTTTCTCACCATAATGGATACACTTTTCTTTTATTTTCTTTCCTTTGTTGGCAATTCCTAAAGCAATTTGTTTACCATCTTGCTTGGTAAAGTCCTTCTTCTTCTTTTTCTGACCCATGCCTTTGGACTTAGGTTAAGAAGTAGAAGTTTCAGCCATATTGGCATCAACACTGAATGTACCAAGAATGCCTTCCGTCGCTACCAATTCATTCATTAATTCAAACAATGAATAAATCTTTTTGTTCATATTATAATTAAGTCTGAATTCCTTAAATGATTCTGGTAGTGACTGAAGTATCATATCCACTTGGGATTCTTCATCAATATCGATACCTAAAACTTCCAGTGTATTCAGATTAGAGATCATCTTAAGACAATGCTCCTTACTGAAGTGCCATCAGTCATTTTGGTATTATAAATTTTCTTCATAGTTTTTTGCCTTACAGAGTGGCCTTGCTCACCAAACATCTCTTTCAGACTTAGCATTATTTCTAAAGCTAGTTCTACACCCTACATTTAATGTTGTAGAACATTTGAGATAGATGCTAGGATATAACACTTGGCCATCTCATTAGATTTTTGCCAACGATCATATCACTGTTTTTCCTCAGGAGGAGCATCTAATGATAGAAAGCTAGGAGAAGGTTGACTAAGCACATATTTATGCTCTTCAGCAGTAAGAACAATGTCCAAATTTCTTTTCTAGTCAACATAGTTGGATCCAGTCAGTTTGTTTTGATTAAGAATAGTAACAAGCGGGCTAAATGATGCCATGATTAAATCTAAAAACAATAAACATAAATATAATAAGTAAACTGGACATTATCAATTTAGCATATAAAAATACAGTATGGAACCTTAATAAAACCATAATATAAAATATGCAAGGACAACTCAATCCCATATTTAATATCCCTTAGCATAGAGTGAACATTAAATACTATGATTGATTAAGAACTATTCTCATTATTAGTGCTATCGTGATGACTCTTATCAAACACTAATAATATGCCGTTATACATTTAGCCTCTAAATAATAATAGTAAGAACTCAGCATAAAGGATACTATAATATTTAGTCTAGTGTATACCATTGTCTAGAATCATGTGTAGCCACATTTCATCTAACATTAACAGGTTTATCTTGAAGTACCATGATTCAAAACACCCTCCGCATGGAATGCAAAGCTCAAGGCTAAGCAAGGTGTTTGATCAAACCACTATAAACCAGGGAGTTCAATCTTGTACCATGAAATAAATACTCTCCACATGGAATGCAAAACTCAAGGCTAAGACAAAGTATATATTTCATACTACTATGAACTGACAATGGAAGCCGTGAGATCCAACCCTTGTATCTCTCTCTCACTAGATGTTTTAAAATAAAGGTTTTTAATTAGAAAACATGTGTAATCTCATTACACATAGCCTTGCACTTTATCCATGTGAAAACACTTAGAAAAATTCAAAATTCACATTTTTCAATTAATCGAATGCATGTCTCGATCAATCGAAAAAATTAAAAAAATTTTACCAAACAATTTGCCTGGCTCAATTGGTACTAGACCACTTCTCGATCGATCGAAAAAGAACATTCAATCGATCGACTAGCAATCGAATATCAATCAAATCAAACAGATTAGTCACTATTTCACTCGATCGATCGAAGGCAATTTTTGATCGATCAAAACTCGGGAAACTCGAATTTTGCATAATTTTTCTGAAACAGTTTTCAACGGTTTTTCATGAACAAACAACCATCATATGAACATAATTGACAGAATTTGATATCAAAACTGAATACCATTGATGCTATAGCCTTAAAGTTCAATTTAACATACTTAATATCAAATTTAAACAACATCATAACATCAATATCAATTTTCATCAAATAATAATTTCAACGATTATGCAGGAAATTAATTGCATAATCTTCTAACATCATGAAACTACCATCTCCAATTCTAAAACTCACAAAACATGTTATACAGATTCGAAATTGAAGACCGCTCTGATACCAATTGTTGGAAAAACACATGTTTGTATCGCATACAAAACATACGCAATGGAAAATTAACGGATCTATTTCATTCGCAATTGATAACATGTACTATGTAAATTTCAGAATATAAGAATAAGAGAGTGTACCTTGGTGCGGTGAAATTCAAAACCAAATATTAGAAGTACTTGGGAACACTTTTAATCTTCACTCCAATTCCACTTGTGCCTAAGAAGTGTGGTCTCTCAATCAATTTATATGCGTGTTCAAGAGAGAATAAAAGAGTGTCTAACACTCACATACAAACCATTTCATTCTCTTACAAAATTCTATATGTTTCTCTCCTTATAACTGATTATCTAATTTAGCTAACCTATTGGGCCATTCCAATTGGGCTTTGGTATGTGGCTTGGAGTGGGACCAAAAAGGAACAAATAAGACACAAGCTCCAATGGGCCTTGGGCTTCTCTATCAACTCTTGACAAGTCCAAAGTTGCCATTAATTATATTTAATACCACTATATAAATATAATTGCACTCTAAGCTTTATTAATAAATTATATCCCAAAACTTTATTATACATGCAACCTCTTCGTAAAATATTCGTAGAAATACAAAGTCATGTAAGTTGACTGCTATTTTGAAGATTACTACATCTTAATCCTTGACTCTTTAGTTTAATCCTTTAAAATTATTCATCATATATTTATGAAATCCAATTTCATAAATATATACTTTAGTAACTCCTTACTAAAGTAGTTAGGCTTAACATTATGAATAACCAAACTCATTATACTTATCTCAATGGAATATTTTATATCTCCGTTAAGAGATTATGAATCCCATATTGAGAATATATGTTCCATCAACACTAAATATGGCTGCCCAACATACTGAGGTTTTTACTGTTACTTTAGATCTCATTCCTGATATATTAAAACAACCTAAACTTCATGATCAGGTCCATTATTCTCTCAGTATTAAGAGTTGATGTAAATAAAAGTCGTGAGATTTATTATTCATTTGACAGTCGTTAGGAGAATAATAAATCTCACAGCGGTCCAATTCAATATGTCTTAACTCTTAAAATATATCAACTAGAAGTCTCTATTTCCATGATGACGACAAATTTTCCTAGTTGATATGTTATAGTCTTCGCAGATGAAATGCCCAATTTCATGACCAACTATGAACTAAAATTTAGAATTTACAAAGAACTTGTGACTTATATCTTCTGTGACTAAATCACATACTATGCATCTTATGAACTATATGATAATGTCCAAATATTCATGTTACCATTATTTTATATAATAATAAAACAATTTTATTGATTACAATATTAAGTCATACATAATATCATACATAGCATCATACAATAGGATTTAAGGGCACTAATCCTAACAGATGATGTTCAAGATGCCTATTGTAAGCTTTATAAATTTTGTATGAAATCTCTTAAAATTTCTACAAAATTGAAAGCTAAATTTAAAAATGTCAAACTTGAAAAAGATGAATTGGTTGCAAAATTGGATGAAGCAAATAATTTGAATGAGATTTTAAAGAATCAATTTTCATCTCAGGTGGACAAAATTAAGAGTTGTTGAGGCTAGCTCGAAAGAAAAATATTTTTATATTCCTCCATTTAAAAGGAATAATGAAGAGTTGAAGGCTAATATTGCTAGAATAGACAAAAGTAAGAAATCTAATGTTAACGCTAAAGTTTCTAAACCTATATTTGAAACTCCTCCTAGGTTGAATAAAAAATCTGAATTTGTCCCCACTTGTCATCATTGTCATATTGTTGGTCATATTAGGCCAAATTGTCCTAAGTTAAGGTCTTTGTCAACTTCTAAGGTTAGACCTCATTCTAGGAAGCCTAATGGTTCTAAAACTACTCATGTTTGTCACTATTGTGGTACTTCCGGTCACACTTGCCCTAACTATTTCCAGCTATTTCCTCATAAGCGAGTGTCTCATAGGTCTCATCCTTTATCTAATGGCTCTATACCTATTCTTAGTGAGTTATTAAAAGCTATGAGCTTTTTAACTCAATTTCAAGGGAATTCTAATTCCTCTATGTCCTTTAGTAGTCATACTAGGACACATGACTTTTCATCTTCACGGTCAAAGACTCGTGCTGTGTGGGTGATAAAGGATCCTAAGACTTAATTGTCTTTTTGTTTATCCTCTGCCTTAATTCTTTCTATCTAAAGTAGGACTTTCTTGCTTGATTTCTTATCTATTTTTGGAATCATGATTTCATGCATTCCATTTTTTTTTTTTTTTTTGCATTTTTTTTTATATGCATTTTTTTATTTCTTTTATTGGTTTCAAGAAAAGAAAAATTAAAAAAATTAAAAATTTTGAAAAATATAAAAACAGTGTGTGTTTATGTATACTGGTACTTATGTACCTTGGATGGCCTTTGAAACAAAATTCTTAACTTTGTATCTCTTGTGGCTTAGATGAGCATCTGCATACACAACTAAGAAATGTGAGCTTTATAGCTCTTTTATGTGATTTGTATGATTTGATTGATCTTTTATCATTCATATCTCAATCACTCTTTTTGAAGGGAAAGACTAGAAAATTCTAAGAGAAATGCATAAATAACCATCTCACCACTAAAATTCGTCAATCATACAACATCTGTGTGCAATTCATAAAAGCTGTGCTCAGTAAGGTGTAGCACTTGCACAACAAAAACAATATGTTTGGCTTTCATAATTGGGTAATTCTTTTCTCTCTTACTTACACATGCATGTTATGTCATTTTATGCTTAAAAGAAAAATATGCAAAGAACATGTAAAGCAAAAAAAATAAAAATGCTGTCAAATATGGTTGCAGCAAGTGTGTTTCTAGGAGAAGTGGGAGTTATATGGTGTACCTCGAAGGTAATGGTTCCCATCTAACAGTTATGATTATGTGTGAGTGTATTTGATCCTCTTATATCATTACTCTTCATATAATGATTTACTTATGCTCTCTTGCAAAGTTTCACACACAACACGCATACTGTTTGCTACTCTTTATACTATTATACAGGTACAATGTGATTTGGCCATCAAAAGGAATACATGTGGTAGTATATGCTATCTAAACTATCTAAACTTTTTTTTGAAAATAAAATTGGTTAGACTTGTTTAGTGTGTTTTTTATCTAGGAATGCTTTGCATCTAGAGTTGGCGATGTGTTTTAGTGCTTAACATGCTTCTTGGTTGCTTGTTTTGGTGTCTATCTTAATTGTATTCATCTTGTGTTGTTTCTCCTCCTTAAAAACCTTTTTTCAAGCTTCTTGATAAATGCTCGATACCTCCTCGATAGATGCTCAATAGCTCCTCAATGCATGCCTCTTCTATGAGATTTTTGGATTTGTTCTCAATACCTCCTGATAGATAACTCGACCCATCGAGCCAGTTCTTTGGAGTCTCTATCTGCTCGATAGATGCTCAATACCTCCTCCATCTATCGAGATCTTTTTGCCGTTGGTACCTCCTCGATCTATCGAGATTTTGTTCTCGATAGATGCTCAATATCTTCTCGATCTATTGAGCTGCATTTTCTATATATATATCTGAGGTCCGACTCAGTTTTTCTCAAACTCAAATATCTCTCTCTCTCTCTCTCTCTCTCTTCTCTCTCGATCCATACCTCTTCTTTTAAAAAAAAATCCTTCTTTCTTCCTCATTTTCGGCCTCCTCAAAGCCTTAATTTGTTGGTAAGTCTCTCTAATCCCTCATTCTCTTCATCTTGCATGCATTCATGCATTTTGTGACCTAGGTTTTAGGTTTTGGAATTTCTTTTGGGTTTTTGAGTTTTTCTAAAAAAATTTGGGTTGGATTATGCTATTATGATCTCACATGTTCATGCATTGCATTCTATTTTCATTATAACAATGCTTCATGCATTCTAGGATTGTGTGACTGATTATATCTTATGAGTGCTGTAGTTTGGATTGGGTTTTTACCCATGATGTAAATTTTCATTTACACGTAACATGTTCATGCATTTTCATGCATTCCATTTCATGTTTTCCTTCTTTCCTATGCCTAATTCTCTGATATCTTTCTCTGTTTCTTCTCTCTCTCTCTCTCCATTTAGTTTCTTTCTTATGACACCTAAAAAATTTGTTCCCTCCAAGAACCTGATAAGACGTCATGGTTCTTCTTCTTCTTCTTCTTCTACTCCTTCTATTTCTAATTCTGTGAGGTTTTGTGATGAGAAGGCCAGAGATGACTTCTTTCAGAACTTCTCTAACCTAGCGATTCATTCGAAACACCAGGTCATTCTGTCTGATTTTCCAGACACTCCTTTACTCGGTGCATTTAGCTATCAGGGTTGGGTTTCTTTATGTGAGATACCCAAGAGGTGTCCCAGTGTGTTCATTAAATAGTTTTACTCTAATATGCATCCCATCGATACCTTTGTGCAAAGGTTTACTATGGTATTTTGTGGTACATGTATCATAGTCACCTCGGAGTTTATTTTAGAGGTACTACATGTTCCTAGGGTTAATCGTCTTGATTACCCTAATCACCATTGTCTCAGTTCTATCTCTTGAGATGAGATGGCCTCACTCTTCTGTGAGGAGGCCATGGTGTGGGGAGATACTCTTAATTTCTCCACAATCAAGTTTGCTAAGGGTCTAAGGATCCTTAATATGGTGATGACCTTTGTTCTCACACCATGATCTCACTATAACACTATCACTAAGCCTCATGCTCGTTTCCTTCTTTCTCTTCTGAAAGATCTTTCTATAGAATTTCCTTCACATATGATAGTATCTATGATAGATTGCTATCAAGACACTGCTACACGTGATAAGCTCATCTTTTATTTGGCTATCACGCATCCTATCACACATGCACATCATTATTCCTCTCTCTTCTCCTTTCTATGCCTTGGGTGCCATTAGCAAGGAATCTATTAAGATGAGCAACGCATAGCTAGCGGCCAAGCAGCCTCATACAGAGGATGATGTTGCCTTTACCCCCCATCCGTCTTCATCTTCTGCTCCATCTTCTTATTCTGGAGGAGAGGCATCCCTTGCTGCCATTATGAACCAGCTTCAGCACATGCGTGCTAATTTTGGTAGTTGTCTTGACCACATTTCTAATGAGATATGTTAGATGAACACCAGGATTGGTTGCATAGTTCGCCAACAGTCTCGTCTTGGCAATTTCGCTTCCTCACCTTCTCCCAAGCCTGCTAAGGATTCTTCTTCGGATGGTGGAGATGACGATGATGTGGATGCTTCTGGCTCTGAGTATGACGATGAGAGGACTGCTTCTTAGTGATTCACCCTTTGTCACTCCTGACAAAAATGGGGAGTAGTTTTGTATATGAGAGTAGTCTTTTTGTTATGGGGAGAGCTAGCATAGGGATAGACCAGTTGGGGGGAGAGTGCTTTGAGAGCTGTAGTAAGGTTTTGATGTATCTTTTCTCACTTCATGTAACATGGTCTTGTGTCCACTTTTACATACATTGTATTCTTTGATATATATGTGTGTGTGTGTGTGTGTGTGTGTGATGATGTATGTTCTTTTCACCTTTGTCTCACATGTGTTGTTTCTTTTCTCTCTTTATACACGTGTTTCTTCTTTTATACAACTTGTCTATGTTTCACACTTGATGCCTTGATGAATCTTGTTTAAGTGTTTCGGATAAGATAAGTAACAAGTCTATCATGCCATGATCTCTTTTCTTGCAAAGTTTTTCAAGAGCTCATTGTATTAGTTAGGCTTATGTTCTTTTGGCTTTTTGGCTTTTGTAATAGTTATGGAGTTGTTGCTTTATACTTCTCTCATAATTATGCATGTGGCTTGGTCACAGATTGCCAATGGGGGAGATTGTTAGGGTCATATTTTATATAATTGACTAATTTTTTGACAAAATGTACTTTACTTGTAATTTGGTAGATCTAAGATGGGTTTAATACATCAAGAAATATGTTTTTCAAAGCATATCAAGTGTTCATATTAAAAGTCATGAAGATTGATCCAAGAAATAAGTGAAGAAAAGCTATTCATTAAGTCTCGACAAATAGCTCGATAGATGCCTACTATCAAGACTTAATGTGAAGCTCGATAGATAACTCAACAGTAGCTCAATCTATCGAGAACTACAATTTTAAGTTTTCTAGATTTGAAATTTGGCCTAGGCTTATGTATTTGTTTAGGGTTTCTTTTCTCACAACCCTAGACATATATAAGGCTTATTTTAAAAGTCGTTAACACACGGATACAGAGACTAAGAGATTTATTTTCTTTGTGAGAAGATACTACATTTGTACACCATAGGGTTTTGTAACCAAGTGCTTCCAGATCTTCATTGTGGATGAAGTGAAGAACTTTGCAACCAACAACATCGTTCAAGTTGCTGGAGTGTACTGGGATCTGTGCAAAAGAGTTAGTCACAGATTGGAGATTTGTGCATTAAAGGAAAGAATACTACTACAAGATCAAGTCTAATTGGGTATTGGAACAAATGTTCAACTATAGGTTGGTATTTTGGGATAGGCCAGGATAGTGGTAAGATTCTTCATACTTGTAACTGCTTGATTATTGATTAATGGATTTTTTAGAGTGGTGATCTTAAATTCACCCGGTAAGGTTTTTGCCTTACGAGAGGTTTTCCCCAATTGTCAACAAATCATTGTGTCAATTCATTTTCCGCTACATATTAGTTTAATTGGTGATTTGTTGGTGCCTTCACAATTTGCATGCAATTGAACCTAATAAATCAACTTGGGTAATTAAATTAATTAACCGGGGTCAAACTATCTTAACCCAATAGATTAGCCTTTACTTTTATTTAAATTATTGGCACTATAGAGTATTTCTAATACAATTATTAAGAGTACTTTCTCTACAAAAACTTCAGTTTTGTTCACACAAAATGATTTAAAAACAAACAAGGGTAATTGAATTAATTAACCGAGGTAAAGCTATCTTAACCCAACAGATTAACCTTTGCTTTTATCTATATAAGTGGCACTATAGAGTATTTTTAATACAATTATTAAGAGTACTTTCTCTACAAAAACTACAGTCTTGTTCACATAAAATGATTTAAAAATAAACAAAACTTAGTAAAGTCTCATAGTTTAACATCTAATTGAATCACTAAAATAAAAAGGATTTTTTTTTTTTTTTTGATCGGGAATTGGAATATCAAAATACCTAAATATGTCTTTCTCAAAAAAAAAAATACCTAAATGTGCATATAAGTCGATACAAATTTTCCAAAAAGAGAAACAAATGTGAAGTGACAATTAAATCAACAATAACAAAAAGAACCATTAGGGGGGGAAAAGTGGTTGAAACAATTATAAAAAAATAAATAAATAAAAAAAAGCATCAAAAGAGACAAAATTGGAGAGAGAGAGAGAGAGAGAGAGAGAATTGACCTTTTTTGCAATGAACAACTTGGAAGGAATAGGGGAGAGAGGTGGAAATGAAGTAAAAGAAATTTATAAGAAAATCAAGTTGGAAGAGGAAGAGTAAAAGCAAATGAAAGGTTCAAAAAAGTGAAACTGTAGAATTTATAAAGATGAAAGGTTGGAAGGGTGGAAGTAGATGAAAGGTTCAAAAAAGTGAAATCGTAGAATTTATGAAGATATAAAGGACAAAATTTAAAAATTTATAAAGGAAATCAAATGAAAAATTTAAAAAGCCAGTGATTGGAGAAGATAAAAAAAATTGAACTAAGAATGCAATGGTTGAAAAAGATAAAAGGTTAAAGAAAGTAAAAATTGCAAAAAATTAAAAAAGATTGCTAATGACATGACACAAAAACAAAAGGAGCTTTTGTAAAATTTATTTTAAAGCTTCCATTATTATATAATAGTATAGATAGATATGTATAGACATTGTTTTTGGTTTTAGATTCTTCATCGATTTTATTGCTTAGTTATAACATCTAAATTAAAGTAGATAAATGTGTAAAGGCAAAGTTATATATAAAGTTAAAACCATTCAAGATAAATGTGTAAAGCCAATCTACATACAACCGATTTGACAAACCATTATTAATGCTATTCAAGCTGTTGTTGTTAGTCTGTTACTTTAGGCACTGGTTGTTCTTTGGGTCCTGACTGTCCATGTTTGGATATTAGGAAAACTCGTGTTAAGTGGTTCTCAATTATGATGGAAAAAAGCAGTGACAAGGAGTTAGCTCTTCTTGTTGCTAGAACTGCTTTTGGTATTTCCATATTTATTTTCTTCTTCAGTATTAATTTTTTTTTTCTTTTTTTAATGTAGAGCCTTGGATTCAAATTTCAATCCTAGAATTAATGGAGAGTTCTGAGTTAGAAAACACAAGGCCAACGAAGCTGTGGTGGCATTGACAATGAGATGAAGTTGGCTTGGATTTAGAGTAGTTTTTGGATTGAAAAAGTTCGGCAACAAACTTGATTATAACTTAAAACTACAACTCCACTCAATATTTCTTTTATTGAATGTGAATTTTGACAAATCCACTATTGAATTACATTTTCTTATTATATTCTCTATACTTGCAAACTTTTTAGAAGATAAAAAATCAATAGTTATATCATCAATCAAATGTTTAAATTTAAAGTTACTATAGTCTAAAATTATGTATAAAAAAAAAGTCTACAATTCGAATAGTAAATAATATATGATTTGTATGAAATTTGAAATGTGTATTATGAACACAAAGAACATGCAATTCAATGGTTAGATTTTCAAAATATGTAACTATGTTAATTTTATTAGTGGGAGTTTTAACATTAGGCTATAATCAAATTTATAGCCAAATTTTGTCCTTTTTTTATTTGTATTTCTTTAAAATGAAAATTTCATTTAAATCATTTTTAATATTTGACACATATTATTTTAAAAGCAGCTACAGATCTTTTGATATCAATAATTTATAAAAATCTTGTAAAATAATTTATAACTCTAACATTACTAATTTACTAACAACTACTGGCTATGTAACACCCCATTTCAACAAATCACGGAACTTGCAGGCTACATTAGCTGTTTGTAAAAAAAATTCGCATTTTTCATTTTTCAAACCAGGTAAACTTTTTTCATTCAATACCGTAAATGAGCATTGAGTTGAGTCATTGACCAATGTTCAATGTCAATAGTATTTCCGTGCGGCAATATAATATACCTAGCATGGAATTGGGAGGGCCAGTGAGTCTGACAAAAATAGCTGTGGGGAGGGAGTACTCTACACCGAGTCACGAGTCCCTATTACAAATTTTATATATATATATATATATATATATATACACACTAAACTCATCATACGTGTTTTGCGTATGTAATAATATTTTTTTTATTTTTTTATTGTTATAATACTTAAAAGTAATATATAAATAATAAATAACCATGTATATTTTTTTTTTTTTAGAATAAAATAAGGTAACGTGAAATAATGTTTAAAAATAAGATAGAGTACCGTAAGAAATTGAAATCCAATAGAACATTTGAATTTATTGATTGGGATAAAAATTGTGATAAGTAAAAAAAAAAAAAAAAAGATTCGAACAAAAGAAAAATGATATACATTAGTGTTAATGGATGGAGATTTGTGATAATTGTATAGAATTTGAATAACAAAAATTTTGGAATGTTTTAAAAAATATCATAGAAATTTTGGAATAAGAATGAGTAGTTTTTACTTTTCACGTGAGGTAAGTTTTTTTTTTTTTTTTTTGAAGAAGAAGAAGAAGAAGAAGAAGTAATTTTGTATTTTTTTTTTATAAAGATAATTCAAGTATTTGAATTCAAATAGATAGTACATATAGGAATCAGACATTTAAATACAAATGGATGATGAGAATAACTGTTTTTTTTTTTTTTTCCCTATTGTATGTGAGATAGTATTATTGTTTTAACCTTTTTTGCTTTTTTGTAGGAAAAAAAAATTAAACTAAAGGGTATATTATTTCAGAATTTGTACGAGAATATTTTGGTAAGCCCAAAATTGAAAACAAAATAGGAGAATCCTCTTATTAATAGTGTGTGTATATATATATATATATATATATATATTTTTTTTTGGAAAAAGTTTCAACTTATGGTTTTTTTTTTTTTCCTATTGTATGTGAGATAGTATTATTGTTTTAACCTTTTTTGCTTTTTTGTAGGAAAAAAAAAATTAAACTAAAGGGTATATTATTTCAGAATTTGTATGAGAATATTTTGGTAAGCCCAAAATTGAAAACAAAATAGGAGAATCCTCTTATTAATAGTGTGTGTATATATATATATATATATATATATTTTTTTTTAGAAAGTTTCAACTTATGGCATCTACTCCTGATAATTGCTCTTTATTATCAGACCAAGACACCAATCAGTTTTTTGTGTAGGCGGAGATTGAACTCCAGATCTCTTATACAACCATCAGAGACTTTACCAGTTGAGCTAACTGGAACCCACATGTAATAGTGTGTGTATATATATATATATATATATATTTTTTTTTTTTTTTTTTTTCTTAAAGAAAGAATATTATTAAAATAATATGTAAAACTTTATTGTTGGGTTTATAGGACTAGCTTGGTAAACCATGCCTATATGTAACCAAAAATTAGTGTGCTTTGAGAATATTTTGAGGTCTATTGAGGGCCGTTTTTTAATTAGTCACTTGTCGTGCTATGATACATTGGTGGTTAAACCTGAGGTAGTTCAGGAAGTTGAGGTCAAAACTCGTGCCAACAAGTCCCCCTTTGGCACGCTACGATTGTGCTTTCCCAAAACATTAAAATAACATTATAAGTGTTTGAATGTTGTAAAATGACTTATTTTTCCTTATAAAATGGGTAAGCAACAATTTATAATATTCATAATAGAAAGGATGAGATTGAAAATAGAATATATAAGACTTATTTTATATTTCCTCCTTGGAACTCTAATATGATACTGTTCATTCTATAGTAGTTCCTCCATAGCAATGTTGCAATAGTATTGAGGAGACTTCGTGAATAATGGGTTTTTTCCTTCACTAGTGCATCATTCATTAGCCTCCCTCCACATGTCTCATAGGAAAGGTTGCCAACATAGACAGTAGTGTATGCTGGATTGTTTTTAGGAGCCTTCTCATTGATATTCTCCTGGCTTCCATCTCCCCGTAACTGTTATAACACCACTGCAAAAGAGAACTTCTCAAACTTCACTGATCTTGCATTAATTTTTCTAACTCCTTCGTCCGACTCTCTAGTACTTCCAGACTGTATTTAAAATCACGAATTTGGAAACCTCGTTCACATGCAGTTGTTCTAAAATTGTCTGCAACATGGGCAAAGAGTGTCACAGTATAAAGAACATATTCATTATTCTCTTAACTGGCCAACCAGCCTTTCTATAAATACTTGGGAACTGATGATGCTGAAAATTGTCGGTAAATCACACAATACCCACGTGCTCGAGACAACATTTGCGAAACAAAAACAAAGAAAACCCTAAGAGAGTGTCGGTGTGGTACCGGCCAAAGACCCTCCGAATGTTAAGTTAGAGAATTTTTCACAACTCTAGAGTGCTAGAACTAGGGTGAATTATGCATACCTTGGTTTGTGAGAGTCTTGGGGTTTTTATAATAGCATGGGGTTGATATTCGTTTCTTGACTTAGAAATTCTTTCCTTGTGGGAGAAATCTTCTTTAATTTGTATATCTTACAAGATCTTTTCCTTATAGGACTCCCCTAATTAGGATTAAGCGTAGTGCACAAGATATTTCCTTATATGCTTATGCGTGGAGGCCAAGCCATGTCAACCTCGTCAAAGGCTCGCTTATCCTCTTCAGCTTCCCCTCGTCAGCTTCATATCCCGTCAATATATTCTAGTCGTCTCATTCAAATGGTTGTTGTCTTCAAGGTGCAGCCGTCAGCTTTGAGGTGGAACCGTTGACTTTTGCTCTATTATTTAGGCCGTGAACGTACAAGCGAGGCTGATGAGTTTATTAGGACCGTCGCTTCCACCTAACATGGACGACTTTACCAAAACCACAGAATTACCTTTATTAGGAACAATTGCATCTAGAGACACTAGATGTTCTGAGGTAATTATATCCTCTAGTTTCACTAGATTTGAGTGATCCCGCACAGCTAAATTTGCTTTCAGTTTGTAGCATAAAGCTGACTGCGTACGCCGTTGTATTCAGCGACACGAACCTTGAGATCATCCTCAATCGTGCAGCTCCAAATGCTTAGGTTTAATATATATATTCTAGATTAATCGATGGGCCTCACGAATTCGATCATGGACAGGACAACTGGTGATGTTTTTATGCTTGCCTCGGTTAATCAAAATCTAAATCAGCACAAAACTGAATACACTGATGACTGATCCTCACGTGATAGCGCGATGCCTGTAGTGTATTATTTTTATTTTATTTTAAAGATGCCAAATATTTGAATTCAAGGAATCCTTTTCCTGATATTTCTTATCGATTAAGATGACGATTAATTTTGGTGTAAACGAGATTTGAATCTTATACAACCATAAAAATCTCTACTAATTGATTATAATCCATTAATTGTACTTGCGCTACAAACAAGTCGTCCTTTGTCCCTTTTTTTTTTTTTTTTTTTTTTTTTTTTTTTTTCCGGTGGAGAAGGAAAACTATGAACTTTTATTAATGTAAACCTTCTAAATCAGCTTGAACAAAAACATGAAATTGTGGTGGAATATCTTCCATCCACACAAGAAAATCTAGGATGCTAATGGCATATCTAGCCAGACTATGAGTAACAACATTACAGTCTCTCTTGGTATGAGAGTAGAGTAATTGTTTAAATTTTTGTGTCTCAAACTTCACATCTTCAATTAATAAACCAAATGAAGCCAATGAGAAATCATCACCCTTCTAGGCTCTAAACACTATCCATGAATCTCCTTCAAGCACAGCTCTTGAGAAGCCAATATCCGATGCAAAAGAAAGAGCAAAAGCTCCTGCTAGTGCCACGATTTCCTCTCCACAGTAAGCCCTTGGTAGTATTTTAGAACATGAAGCTAACAGATCCTCGGTTGTCTCTAATCACCACACCAATCCCAGCCTTGTTGCAGTTAGGAAAGATTTCTCCGTTGTAGTTTATCTTCACAAGCTCCGATGGTGGAGCTTTCCATTGAACATTGTGGCAAACTGATGGAATGAACTGGGTGTTTATGGGAATCTGACCAGCCTGATACTCAGTGAAAATATCTCTAGCTATTTGTCCCTTTGTTCGCCACAAAAACTTTACTAGTTGAACTATCTCTCTTTCTTTCCCGATAATGTAAAGAACTTTTTAAAAGAAAAATCATTTTGACTTTCATCTAGCTAGTAAAACAGGCTATAGGGGCTATGGGCAACTGAGCCACCCACCAAAATAAGTTTCGAATAATTCAAGAAAATTCTCTTTTTGGGGAGTTAAGTAGTTTATACTCACATTTAAGAGCAGTAATTGAACTAGCTGGAACCCACTAAATGTACTTAAGATACACCAAAAAAAAAAAAAAAAAATACTAGTTGATCTACCTAGAACCCATTAATTATATGAGAGCGTCATACAAGTCATTCTCCATCCTTAATTACAACAAAAAACTTTTCTAATTGAACTAACTATAGTCCACAAAAGGATAATTTTTTAGCTATAAACTTGGTTGTAACTAATGGCTATAACTCCACTTCATATCTTTTTATTAGATGTGAATTTTAATAAATCCACCATTCAATCACATTTTTTTGTTATATCTCCATGCTTCCAAAATTTCTAAAAGATAAAAAATCAATCAAATGTTTAAATTTTAAGTTTTTATAATTTAAAATTATGCATAAAAATAAGTTTAGGAATCGAATAATAAATAACCTCTTATCAACACAAAATTTGAGAAGCATGTTGTCGATACCATATTTTGTCCAACTCCGATTCATGTGTCAAAACAAATGCCAAAATCCAAAAAATTGAAAAAAGGTGCAAATTGAAAAGTTTCAAAGCCAAAAAAGGGTAAAAAATAAAATACAACATGATCGGATAGTAAATCAAAGGGTCACAACATTAAAAATAAAAAAATAAAATAAATTAAAAAAAATAAAAACCCTTTTGATAGCAATTGAGGCAAAAACCCTAACCATGTATGGTAAAAAAGTAGAAAATTGAAAAGTTTCAAAGCCAAAAAAGGGTAAAAAATAAATGCAACATGATCAAATAGTGGATCAAATGGTCACAACATTTAAAAATAAAAAATAAATAATAAATAGAAAAACCCTTTTGATAGCAATTGAGGCTAAAACCCTAACTATTAGATCAATTTGAATTTTGGACCATCTCATATGGCATATTTTTCCCTTAGAAATGATAATTTACAGGCCAAAATCCCAGTTAAATGGATGAGATATCAACAAAATATCATAAACCATAATAAAATCTTCACTTTTTTTAAGGAAAAGCAGGCAGTTTTTAGGCCAATTTCGTGTAATAAACTATACCAATTAGGCAAGAATTGGAGCAATGCAGCTGAACCAACTTTAAGTATAAGGTCTTGACTACCTCTCATAAACAGGGCTCCATAATATCTTCCACGGTTTGAAAGATACAAATTGTTTAAGGAAAAACGTCACAGAATTTTCAACACTATGCCACCTTTCTTTCGAATGCGATATCTTGATGACTGTAGCTCCAAATCTTGCAAGGTCATGACCATTGGAAACTAGACATCCAGAGCTTTCCATGCATATAAAGTTTGAAGAAACCGGAGCTCAGGAATGCCTCCGAACAACTACACAAATATCAGACTAGAAACTGAGAAAAAGACAAAATAGCCTAATGAGGTGACAAAATAGCTTGATACACTACACCAAGCCTACCCTTTTTTTAGCATCTCTATAAATACCCCCCTTTTTTTGTAAAAAATATGAGAGAAAATAGGAAGAAAAATAGAAAAATAGAGTGGAAAAATTCTAGAAAAATCCCTAGAAAATTCTGAAAAAAAAAAAAAAAAAAAAATCTTTCCCATCTCTTTAGGAAACCCATCATCCAAAAAAAAAAAAAAAAGGTCTTGCATTTTACTTGTAATTTTTTGTGGGTAAGCTTGTAGGGATGGGATAGTTTTTCCATAACTATACCCATCCCATTTTCTTTACTCTCTCATGTAAACATCATCCATTTATATATATGAATCTCTATATATTTATCTTGTCTCTTCATTTTACTTGCTTTAAATTTCAAGCTTTATATTGTTGTGTATATATCTCTTTATCTTTATGTCTATTTTATTTGCTATTGGTTGTGATGTTATGGTTATATTCCTAGATGGGTATTGAACCATCTCCTAGACCTAATATAGGAAGTACCCTTAGGGGGAAGAAATCTCATTTCTTCTAGGCATCTAGGAATTTTTATGTTCTTGTTCATGTATGTGTGTGTGTGTGTGTGTGTGTGTGTTGTTACCCATTTAATTTTTGCTATTCTCCCATCCCCTTTACTTTCTTGTCATCCTTTTTAATTTCTTGCTCAATCTCTCACTTCTTTTATTTATTGCACTCTTGTGTGTGTGTGTGTGTGTGTGTGTGTACACTACTACTACTACTACTACTACTACTATCTAGACACCTAAAAAAAAGATATTTTGCCCATCTCTTTTAAATGGGTCTTAAACCTCAAATAAAGCACAATATGGGTATGTCATAATCTTAAGGATAGTTGATGGCTTAGAACTCCCCATTAGTTTTTGATGAAGCACCCATAGGGCTTGAAAGATATTAAGACTTATTTAAAAGGGATCCTAACAAAAAACCTTTTAATGAACCTTTACTATTATTGAAGGGGATAAAAAGCGAGAATGACGGATCCGTTTAAGTAAACCTGGCAGTACTGAATTAACGAGCCGTTGAGAGCAAGGCAGAAAATGGTGCGATGGATGAATGGACCACATGACGGATGGACCCTTCTCCATAATGGATGGATAGTCCCACTATATGACGGATTTTGGGTTCTTGGGCCTAAGACCGACGGATACCAAAGACACATGGCACTCACATGGCTTAGGTAAACTCCAAGGAACCCTAAATGGGAATACCTTACGCCCCACAATAGCCCTTAGCCAATGGGGACCTTATATGGAAAGAATCTCGTAAAATAAGTACATTTATTAGGATCTTCTCTACAAGGAAAGATCTTTCCGCCCAAGAAACAAAATCGGTTTTACACTACTATAAAAACCCAAAGCCCTCAGAAAATAAGGTACGCATAATTTATCCCAGCTCTGGCACTCTAGAGTTGTGAGAAGCTTTCTAATTTAACCTTCGGAGGGTCTTTGGCCATTACCACACCAATACTCTCCTAAGGTCTTCTTGTTCTTCTGTGTTGTGCAGGTGTTGTCTTGAGCACGTGAAGACTGTGTGACTTACTGACGATTTTCGGCATCATCAGTTGGTGCCGTCTATGGGAAACTAAGAAGTAAGCCATACTTACCGCTTCCCGAACAAAAAGTTGCATGGTATTTACTCATTCAATGGCAACCCCCTACTAACCATCAGGGTGACAAACCACGCACCACTACCCTTGAGAGACAGGTTCAAACTCTCGCAGCAGCAATGGAACATCTCACCAAGTAGAATCATGACCTAGAGGAGCAGCTGCGCCAAAAGAACACAGCGCTTAACACCCAGGAGGAGGACCAGGAAGGTACCAACACTGAGAGAAGGAACCAAAAGGGGCCGGAAGGCAGCAATGCCCCAAGCAAACAAGAGCGATAGGATACAAGACGTCCATCCACTGTGGATATTGTTCCACCATGTATGGTTACAGAGATGCAGATGATGAAGAAACAAATGGACTTAATGATGAATTCCCTCAGAGGACGAGTGTCAAGCGACCTCAACGAGCTAGTCCATCGGATGAACTCACTCTTTACTACACAGGTCACCTCATTCCCCCTTCCACCAAAGTTCTGTATGCCACAGGTAGAAGCCTACGACAGGTCAAAGGATCCCTTGGATCACCTAGAGTCTTTCAAGACCCTAATGCATTTGCAAGGAGTGGCAGACAAGATCATGTGCAGGGCCTTCCCTACTACGTTGAAGGGCCTCGCGAGGATTTGGTTCAGTAGGTTGATGCCCAATTTCATTAGTACCTTTAAGGAGTTGATTGCCCAGTTTGCCTCACACTTTATCAGGGGACACAAGTACAAGAAGTCCACAGCATGCCTGATGAACATTAAGCAACGGGAGGTTGAAACACTGAAATCATACATAACACGCTTCAACAAAGAGGCTCTCTAGATTGATGAAGCCGACGACAAGATACTCGTCACCGCATTCACCAATGGATTACGAAGGGGTAAGTTTTTGTTTTCTTTATACAAAAATGATCCAAAGACTATGTCGGATGTGCTCTACAGGGCTACTAAGTATATGAACACAGAAGATGCGCTAATGGCTCGCAAAGAAAATCTCAAGAAGAGAGAAAGACAGGAGGAATCACGACAGGACAGAGGGCGAAAAATAGCAAGGACAAGAGATAGAAAGGAAGATAGACGCTCTAAGCCTCCCACCGGAAGATTCATAAGCTTCACACGACTGAACACCCTGATTGATCAAGTCCTAATGCAAATCAAGGACGAAGAAGCCCTGACATTCCCTGCCAAGTTGAAGGGAGACCCTAGCAAGAGGTCTAAAGACAAGTACTGTTGTTTCCACTGTGACCACGATCACGATACATCTGATTGCTATGACTTAAAACAGCAGATAGAAGATTTTATCAAGCAAGGGAAGTTGCAAAGATTCATCGGTAAGGAAAGGACGGATCAGCCCTAAGAACCACTTGCCTGGAGAGAAAACGAGCATCCCAGACCCCCACTAGGAGAAATAAGAATGATCGTAGGAGGAACCACAGCATCTGGCTCATCCAAGAAGGCAAGAAAAACCTACCTACGGATGGTTCAAAACGTCCAATTGACGGGATTCATCCCGAAAATAGCACGGATTGACAGCCCTGTTATTGGGTTCACAGAGGAAGATGCCAGGCATCTCCACACCCCTCACGACGATGCACTCATGGTTAGCATTCGAGTGGGGGACTACAATACCCACCGAGTCCTTGTAAATAATGGGAGTTCTGCCAACATCCTCTACTAGCCCGCATTCCAGCAGATGAGGATTGATAGGGAACGGCTGATTCCAGTTAACGTGCCACTTGTTAGATTCGGAGGAACAAGGGTAGACCCTCTAGGAGTAGTCACTCTGCCTGTTACTATCGGAGATTACCCACAGTAGATCACTAGGGATGTCACGTTCTTAGTAGTTGACTGTTCATCCACTTATAATGCCATACTGGGTCGTCTTACTTTAAATTCTTGGAAGGCCATAACTTAAACTTACCATTTAATGATCAAATTGCCTACGAAGTATGGAGTATGATAGGCCACAAACTAAATGACCCCTTATGATTAAACCAATTAATTAATTAGTCAAGTTATTAATTAATCAATTTATCATGCAAACGCAAGGCGGCACAAACAAATCATCAAATAACTAAATATGCAGCGGAAATTTAAATAATACGGTGATTTGTTCACGAATGGGGAAAACCCTAATAGCAAAAACCCCACCAGGTGATTTTCAGGTCACCACTCCCGAAACTCCACTATTATCAAATCAAGTGGTTACAAGTAAAGGAATCCCAAGTACCTTACCAACCTACAGTTGAACACTTACTCCAATACCCAATGGACTTGATCTGTAGTGACAGTTTCCACCTTTAATGCACGGCTCCCAAGTACGTGACTAAACAAATGCGCGGATCCCAGTACGCGACTTCAAACACCAACTTAGAAGGAGAGGTTGGTTGCAAAGTTCTTCAGTTCATCCTACGTGATGAAGATCAGGAAGATGCTTGGTCACAAAACCCTTTGGTGCAAATACACAGCAACTTCTTCAGAGAAGATGAACTAGGTCAAGAACTTCGTCTTTGATCACAATTTGCTTGAACAAGGATTGCTCAATGCTTTTTCAACTTGTGTCTATGTTGATGGCTCTTAAAACAATCTTTTTATATGTTTAGGGTTAGAAGAAAAGAAGGCCCAAAAACATATTCACGGATCCCAAGAAATCAGATTAGAAAATCTGACTTTTTAATTCTCAACAAATAACAGGTGTCGAGGAGCTATCGAGTAGGTGTCGAGCTTTAATGATTTTGCACTTCAGCTTGTTTTTCTTGGACAGACTTGATGACTTCAACACTTGATCTTGAAACCTTGTTTCTTGAAGTATTAAAAACACCTAGAACTACCCAATTACAAGTATAGTGCATTTTGTTAAAGGATTAGCCAATTTATATAAATAAATATGACATATGTTCTTAACATGTGAACCACGTGTCCTAACAGAGTAGGAGAGGTATGAGGAGATCAAGTAGCGGCGCGCAAATGCTGTCATGCTAGAAATGGACAATCATTTGCAGACTATGTGTATAGAAGAGCAGCAAATGTGGTAGAACCAGTGGAAGGATTGGAAGAAGTACTCCATGATGACTCAAGGCCTAACCAAACAACTAAGATAGGCACTCTGGCTAGCCTGCCAGTTCGGCAAGCACTGACGACATTTCTAAGAGAAAACTAGGACGTGTTTGCCTGGACTCATGAGGACATGCTCAAAATTAATCCATCCATCATAGTCCACAGGTTAAACGTATCACCTTCCTTCTCTCCCATCCTCCAGAGAAAACAGGTGTTCGCACAAGAGCGCGACAAGGCCATAGCAGAAGAGGTTCACAAAGTACAGAAAGCAGACTTGATCCGAGAAGTATACTACCCCGACTAGCTGGCCAATGTAGTAATGGTCAAGAAAGCCAACGGAAAGTGGAGGATGTGTGTGGACTTCACGAACCTAAACAAGGCCTGTCCCAAGGACAGCTATCCTCTCCCAAGGATTGACATCTTGGTGGTCTCAACAACATGACACCAACTGCTAAGTTTCATGGACGCATTCTCTTGTTACAACTAGATCAAGCTGGACGAGGCCGATCAAGAGAAGACTTCATTCGTCACCAGCTAAAGTCTCTTCTGTTACAAAGTGATGCCGTTCAGGCTTAAGAACATGGGCACTACATATCAAAGGCTAATGAACAAAATGTGTGCACATTAGATTTGGAGGAATGTGCAAGTTTACGTGGACAACATGTTGGTAAAAAGCGTATGGGAAGACAACCACTTGAATGACCTCGAAGAGACCTTTGACACCCTTCAGTCTTATAACATGAAACTGAATCCAAGCAAGTGTGCGTTTGGGGTGACAACAGGAAAATTCTTGGGGTTTATGGTATCCCAAAGGGGTATTGAGGTCAACCCGGATAAGATACAAGCCATAATGGAGTTAGCCCCGCCAAAGACTGTAAATGAGGTATAGAGCCTGAACGATAAGGTAGCTGCATTAAACAGATTCGTCTCAAGAGCAATGGATAAGTCTCTGCCTTTCTTCCACACATTGAAAAAGTCCTTTGAATGGACGACTGAATGTCAGCTAGCATTCGAAGACCTAAAGGCGTATCTTTCTTCCCCGCCATTATTAAGCCCGTCCAAACCAGGGGAAGAATTGTTCCTATACCTAGCCGTCTCCCTAACCGCTGTTAGCGCGGCCTTAGTTAGAGAAGAGAACGAGGTGCAAAGACCAGTATATTTCACAAGCCGAGCACTCTGAGGAGCAGAAGAAAGATACCCCCCGAAGGAAAAGCTCGTTTTCGCATTAGTTACTGATGATGCGTAAGATCGTCAATCACGTTCGTCAGACAGAGAAGAATCTTCAGCCTTCAAAGATGATCACCGGCGTGGTGCCTGCCACAATACCTCCGATGCCAAAGTCAGTGTATAAATCTTTCTTCAAAGTAGAGAAATGTAGAGTAAATAGAATGAAAAGAAATCTCTTACTATGCGTCTTTGTATGCGTACCTTCTTCTTGGCAATGTGTGGGGCTTATATATGGTCTTATGGTCTCTAGCCGTTGGAGTGGTTATGGAGGTCTTTAATGCTCCTTTTGGTAACGTCTAGGGCTGAATAATGTATCATCAATGTCACTCAACGGCTGGTACAGTTGTCCTTGTAACCATTTTGGGTTTAATTGCTTTCATTGAATGGTCCGGATTTATTCGTCAGTAAGGCATGTAAATGGCTTACCTGTGCTGAGGTTGGATTCGTCTGTCTCGATGGGATCGTCCGTGAGGGATGGTCTCGTCGCAAGTTTGTAGTTCCGTCAGTTGCCCCCCGATTCTGTGTTCGTCGTTTAAGTGACGATCATAGAATGTGATAAGTTTACAGTTTTCGAGTGTCGTTTGGGATTTCGCTCCGCATTAAATGCGAAGTGGCGGCGTTTCGCAAATCGTGGTACACGTGGCTCGTGCCAGTGGGTGGGTGAAATTAATGTTCCGTTTGGTGGGACTATTGGGCTTCCCGCTGGATTTTCAGTTTCCCAAAACCTTAGTTTAAACCCGTTCATTTTTCTCTTTTTCAAAAATACTTCAATCATTGCTCTGGTCATTTTCTCCGGTGAACCTTCTCTGCAACTTCTCTCTGCAATTTTTCGATTGTACGGCGTGGTGGTGTCCTCCCTGTCTATCGCCTTTAGCGGTACGCCCTCCTTCTCTTTTCTCTCTTCTTTATGTCGTTCTTCTTGCTTTGCTTGCGATTTTGCCTCTGATTTCTTTTCTTCTTTTCCACTTTTTGCTTGTTTCTAATTTCCTGGGGGTTTAGTTTAGTTTGCCATTGCGCTTTCTTCTTATTTCTCATGGTACATAGTTCTGAGGTTAGGATAGCCTGTCCATCAATTTCATTTCTTTGCTCGTTTGGGAGGTTTTTTGGGTGTTCCCTCCAATATTGGGGATTTTGTTTTTGAGGGTAACTGTTTAAGTGTCACATTGGCAGATTTATTGCCTTTGCTTCGTCAATCCTTAGATTGGTTTGAGAACGAAGTTGGAAAGCGAGTAGGTATGTCCGAGGTTAGATCGAGTGAGTTGGAAACTGGGCTGTCGTCCAATGATGGCGGCCCTGCTGGGGAGGATACAGCCGTCTCTAGCCCTCGGGAGGTTAGGGCTTTTTATGCTCAGGAAGAGGAGTGCGGCCTGGATGCTGACACATTGGGGAGATTTAGAGATAGGTTTCAGTTTCCGGATAGGGTTAGGGTTCGTCTACCCAATGCGAAGGACCGGGCATGTCATTTCTTCCCAGGTGAAGTATGCTTTTACGAGGCTGCTTTCACTTGTGGTTTGAGGTTTCCCGTCCATCCCTTCTTGATGGAGTTGTTGGAATATTTTGGTATTGCTCCTGGGCAACTCATGCCCAATTCGTGGAGGATTTTAATTAGCTGTATGGGGATTTGGCTGGCTGCCACTGACGGGGATATGCTCAGAATTGACGAGCTTGTCTATTTATACCGTTTAAAAGCGTCCAAAGAGCATGGGTACTATGAACTGGTCCCATGGGAAAGGAGAACTAGGATCGTCAAGAAGTTACCCTCGTCGTTCAGGTACTGGAAGTCCAAATTCTTTTTTGTGTCTGGGGACGACTTTGAGACTTCCTCAGGCAAGGTTTGGGGTGATGTCCCGAGGTTGCGTCGTCGGTGGGGGACCCCAACTTTAGGTGCGTCAATAACCTTCTTGATATATATATATTTTTTTTTACGTTCGTCTCTGTCGGTGGATCTCCTCATTTCTTCTCTTTCTGCAGCTAAGAGACGACCGAAGCTAAAGAGCAGGTATAAGAAACGAGTGGAGAAGGCGATTGAATACGCGCAAACGATCGAGAGCTGGGACGATCTGGTTGACCCCCGGACCCTTGCCTTCTACTGTCTCGGCCCAGAACCTTCTAGCTTCGTTCTGCGCACTCTTGAGATCGAGGGAAAGAAAAGTAAGTGATGGGTTCGTCATTGCACATTCTCACCTCTTTTCTCTTTCTTTTTTCTAAGTGTTTTCTTCTTGCAGAGATGACGACTAAATTCAACAAGGGTATGTACGTAAAGATGAGGTCCAAAAAGGACGAGCCCTTATCGAACTTGGGGAAAAAGAATGTTCACGTCACTGAGAGGGGTGGCCCCGTACCTGTGGTTTCCTCCGTCAGCCCAATTACGTGTGGGGCTTTAGTTACTAGGGTTGCTTCCCCCACAACTTCGGTGGAGGAAATCGAGGGCACTCCGGTTTCCAAAAGACTAAGGCTGACGGAGAAAGAAAAAGAAAAAGGGGATCCTCGTCCATCCACGATCTGGAGCGACGAAAGACTGGCAGTGGACCGGGCACATGAGGCTGTGAGTGCCGCAGATTTAAAGGTTCTTTCTGGGGTCCCGTTCAATGACGTGGTTGCTAGGCACGTCCACAAGCTGGTGCAGGTATGTTCGTTTGCGCTACAGATTTTTTTTTTTTTTTTTTTTTTAACTCAAGGTCTTCTTCCTTCTTCTCTCCCCCTTTTTTTTTTTTTTTTTTTTTAGGTGCTGGGAGAGAGTATGCACATTGCTTCGGAATATCTCACGCAGGAGGCCAAGGTTGCGTCTATTACCTCCAGGATGGAAGCCTTGGAAGCAGAGAATTCTGCTCTGAAGAAAAACTTGATAGAATCCATGGGAGTGGCGACGTCACTGAAAGAAAAGGTAAAGACGCTGACGGACGATCTCAGGGTAGAGCGTCAGCTTACGCTTGAGAAGGATGAGCAGATCGTTTCAGCCAAGGAGAGCCTCAAGACCATCGCTGCTAGATCTGTGGAGGCCTTCCAAACCACTGAAGAGTATAACACTGTGCTCTTCAGCTGGTACTTCAAGGGTTTCGAGCTCTTAAGGAGATATCTCATAAAGCACCCCTCTGGAGTAAACATGGAAGAGCTAGATCTGGAAGAAGTAGATCAAGAGATGGCTGCGGACGAGGCTGCCCAACCATCTGCTGCTGAGCCTGGCGCCCCTAATGACGCTCCTGCTGGTGTTGCCCCTCCTGATGACGCTCCAAGTGAAAGTACCGCTTGACGATCCTGTCACTTAGAAAATTTTTCTCTCTTTTTTTTTTTTTGAGAAGCCCTTTATGTTTTGGGCTTGGTTATATAAATCTTTTATATTCTATCTATTTTGGGAACAATGCTTTTCAGCCCAAAGTTTATGGGTTTTTATTTAGAAACAATGTTTTTGGCCCAGTGTTTATGGGCTTTTATTTGGAAATGATATTTTATATTCTATCTGATTTAACTTACTTCTTCTATACTTACTTGTATTCGAAATTTTTACACGCTTTGGTTTGATGCAAGCTTGTCGTGCATTCCATGATTGGCACCCTTGCAGCATCTTGCTTCGTCGATAACTTGCATTCGTCTCAGTGCATGGTTTTAGCGTCTTTTGACTTTTTAGTCTTTTTAGGGGTATCGTCCCTGTTGGTAACGTACATCCGTCATGGCGGAATCTTGTTACCTAGCCGTTTAATCACTCTTAGTGATTTTCTCTTCGTCAGTAACGTACATCCGTCGAGGCGAAATCTTGTTACTTAGCCCTTTTTCTGGCTTTTTTAATCACTCTTAGGGATTTTATCTTCGTCGGTAACGTACATCCGTCGAGGCAGAATCTTGTTACTTAGCCATTTTTCTGGCTTTTTTAATCACTCTTTGTGACTTTATCTTTGTCAGTAACTTACATCCGTCAGAGCGGAATCTTGTTACTTAGCCAATTTTGGCTTTACTTAAATTTCTTCGTCAGTAACTTACATCTGTCTGAGCGGAATCTTGTTACTTAAGCCAATTTATGGCTTTACTTAAATTTATTCGTCAGTAACTTACATCCGTCTGAGCGGAATCTTGTTACTTAGCCAATTTATGGCTTTTTGCGGGTTTGTTCTGGATCAGGCCTGTTTGCACAAAAAGATTAGCTGAATAATTCATTTATTGATTGATAATGACGCACATATCTTTCTATTACAATTACTAATGGTATTTCTTCAAATGTTCAATGTTCCATGGTCTTGGGAGTTTTTCTCCGTCTAGGGTCTCCAGGTGATAGCTTCCTTGTCTGGAGTAGTGAATGACTTTGTACGGACCTTCCCACGTGGGGCCGAGCTTTCCTTGAGCTGGGTCCTTGGTTGCCTGGGTCACTTTACGCAGGACGAGATCTCCTATATTGAGTCGCCTAAGTCTCACCCTTCTGTTGTAGTAGTCTGTCATTTTCTTCTAGTATTTAGACATCTTGTTGAAGGCTTTGTCTCGAATTTCGTCAAGGCAATCCAGATCTACTCGTAGAAGGTCGTCATTGTCTTCTTGATTAAAAGCTTCCCGCCTGGTGCTGGTTATTCCCACCTCGACTGGGATCACTGCTTCTGTGCCGTAGGTAAGTTTGAAGGGGGTCTCTCCTGTCGGGGTTCTAACCGTGGTCCTGTAAGCCCACAAGACGTTGGGTAGTTCGTCCGGCCATGCACCCTTCGCGTCACTCAGTCTGGTTTTTATGATCTTGAGTAATGTGCGGTTCGTCACTTCTGTCTGTCCGTTCGCCTGTGGATGGCCCGGTGATGAGAACTGGTTCTTGATGCCCAAGCCCGAACAGAAATCCTTGAAAGCCTGGCTATCGAACTGTCGTCCGTTATCTGATATGATTGTTCGCGGGATCCCGAATCTGCAGACTATATTCTTCCATACGAACCCCTGGATTCTGGCTTCGGTGATGGTCGCCAATGCCTCTGCTTCAACCCATTTAGTAAAATAATCAATAGCAACGAGTAAGAATTTTACCTGACCTTTGCCCTGAGGTAGTGGGCCAACGATGTCGATTCCCCATTGTGCAAACGGCCATGGAGAAGTTATCGTCGTCAGCTTTTCTGATGGGAGTCGTTGGATGTTCCCGAACCTCTGACATTTATCACATTTCTTGACGAACCTTGCTGCGTCATCCTGCATTGTTGGCCAGAAGTAGCTTGCTTGCATAATCTTTCTAACCAAGGATCTTGGGCCTGCATGATCTCCGCAAATCCCTTCATGGACTCCTCTAAGGATGTATCCAGCTTCTTCTTTGTCGACGCACCTCAGGTAGGGCATGGAAAAACCTCTTTTGTACAAAGCATCATTGAGAATTGTGAACCTGGTGGATCTCTTTTTGATCCTCCTAGCTTCATCTGCGTCCCGAGGTAAGTGCCCATCCTGGAGGTAGGACATGATGGGCGTCATCCAGTTACTTGTGTCCTAGATTGCAAATGTCGAAGCTTCTTCTATGCTGGGACTTCTCTGTATCTCCATCATCAGGTCTGTCACTGGTTCTTCTTCTTCCGACGAGGCTATCTTTGAGACTTCGTCGGCGGCCACGTTCTGGCTCCTTGGAATTTGGATGAACTCTACTTTTTCAAACTCTTGAGTCAGGTGTTTCGTCAGCCTGAGGTATTTCTGCATTCTTTCTTCTTTTGCTTCGTACTCTCCTTTGATTTGCCCAATTACTAACTTTGAGTCGTTCTGGACTAGCAGGTTCCTGGCCCCCAATTCTTTTCCGAGCCTTAAGCCTGTCAGGATTCCTTCGTACTCAGCCTCGTTGTTGGTGGCTAGGAATTTTAGCTGAACTCCATATCTTAATACTTCTCCGTCAGGAGTGGTTATGACGACCCCTACTCCCCCTCTTTTCTTTGTTGACGAGCCGTCAGTCTTCATTACCCATGTCTCGTTCCTGCTGGCCAGGCTCGGCTCGTCTAGATAGGTAAACTCAGCGATGAAGTCTGCCAGGGCTTGTGCTTTGATGGCCGTCCTTGGATGGTACTCCACGTCAAACTGGCTGAGTTCAATAGCCCACTAGACCATCCTGCCTGCTGCTTCGGGTTTGCTCATAGACTTCTTGATGGGTTGATCCGTCATCACTAAGATTGGGTGTGCCTGGAAGTATTGCCTGAGCTTGCGTGAGGCTACTATTAATGCAAACGTGATCTTCTCGATCTTTGGGTATCTGGATTCAGCTCCTTGGAAGGCTTGGCTGACATAGTAAACCGGAAGCTGCTTCCCATCTTCTTCTCGGATCAAGGCAGCACTGACGGCTGTAGATGAGACTGCTAAATATAAGTACAAGTTTTCACCTTCTTTGGACGGGCTCAGGAGGGGTGGATTGCTAAGGTAACACTTGAGCTCTTGGAATGCCGCTTCACACTCGTCGGTCCATTCAAAAGCTTGCTTCAGGGTCTTGAAGAAAGGTAAGCACTTATCAGTTGCTCTAGACACGAACCTGTTAAGGGCTGCGATCCGGCCTGTAAGCTTCTGAACCTCCTTGACGATCTTAGGTGATGTCATGTTGATTATGGCTTGCACTTTCTCAGGATTTGCTTCTATTCCCCTTTGGGATACCATGAATCCTAGGAATTTTCCTGAGGCAACACCAAAGACACACTTACTAGGATTCAACTTCATTTGGTATTGCTTGAGGGTATCGAATGTCTCTTTAAGGTCATCCAGGTGTGCCAGCTCTTCCCTGCTCTTGACGAGCATATCGTCGACGTATACTTCCATATTCCTTCATATCTGCTTGACGAACATTCTATTCACCAACCTCTGATAGGTTGCTCCTGCGTTCTTCAGCCTAAAGGGCATCACCTTATAACAGTAGAGCCCCTGACTGGTAATGAAGGCAGTTTTCTCCTGATCCTCGTCAGCCATCTTTATCTGGTTGTATCCTGAGAATGCATCCATGAATGTTAACAGCTTATGCCCGGCAGTAGAATCCACGAGCTGGTCTATCCTTGGAAGGGGAAAGCTATCCTTTGGGCAGGCCTTGTTCAAGTCCATGAAATCCGCGCACATTCTCCATTTCCCGTTTGCTTTCTTTACTAAGACGACGTTGGCGAGCCATTCTGGGTAGTACACCTCCCTGATGAAGCCTGCAGTCAAGAGTTTACTCACTTCGTCAGCGATTGCTTGGTCTCTCTCGGGTGCAAAGGTTCTTCGTCTCTGCTTAACGGGCTTCCTCTCTGGGTCTACATTTAGCCTGTGTTGGATGACTCCTAGAGATATGCCTGGCATGTCGTCATGACTCCAAACAAAGACGTCTAAGTTGTCCCTAAGAAACTGAATGAGTTTCGTTCTCATTTCAGGACTTAAGGTCGTCCCTATTCTGGTCGTCTTCGCTGCTTCCCCTTCGATCAGCTCTACCGCTTCCAGAGCTTCCACATTTTCTCCTTCTTTTTCTTCTATTGTCCATGTTTGGTTCTCTTTAGCTGCTAAAACAGCTTGGTAACATTCTCGCGCTAAAACTTGATCTCCTTTGACTTCACCAACTCCATTTTCTGTTGGAAATTTTACCTTAAGGCAATAAGTGGATGTGGACGCCTTCCACTTGTTGAGTGCTGGCCTTCCGATGATGACATTATAGGACGAGGGGCAGTCTACTACCAAGAAGTCTATCTGACGAGTCAGTTGCTTCGGGTATGTTCCCACTGTTACTGTCAACGTCACTATGCCTCTGGGATATACCCTATCGCCGCTGAAACTGACGAGGGGGGAATCGAATGGACGAAGTCTTTCGGGATCTAGTTTCAATTGTTGGAATGCAGGAAAATAGATGATATCGGCAGAGCTACCGTTGTCCACAAGAATCCTTTTGGTGTTGAATCCTTCTATGGTGAGCATTATGACCAAAGGGTCATTATGTGGTTGCTTTACTCCTCTAGCGTCATTCTCGTTGAAGGTCATGTCCTGGTCAGTCCGTCTGTATTTTGACGGGGGTGTCATATGGACGCTGTTTATTTGCTGTTGGTGTGTTTTCTTGAGTGACTTGAATGAGCCCCCTGTAGTGGGCCCCCCTGCAATCGTCTGTATCTCCCCGATCACATTTTGAGGAGGCTGGGATTGACGACCGTTGCTCCTAGACGAGGACTCATGTTGGCCTTTGTTTTCATCCCGGAACTTATTGTGATCCCCCTTCTTCACGAATTTCTGCAGCTTTCCCTTTCGTATCAACTCTTCTATTTGTTCTTTGAGATCCCTACAATCTTCTGTGTAGTGGCCATGATCTTTATGGAATCGGCAATACTTACTCTTGTCACGGACGTTTGGAGACGAATGCAACGGTCGCGGCCACTTGAGGTAGTGCTCGTCTTTGATCTGCGTTAAAATTTTGTCAACAGGCATAATGAGAGGAGTGAATTTTACCGTTCGTGGATTCTTATCGTCTTTCCTTCTGACTCCGTCATTGGTTCGATGATCCTCTCTCTCTCTCTCTTTTGTCCTCTACGGTCGTCCTCTCTTCTCCCTCTGTCCCCGAGTTTGTCTCCATCCCTGATGGCAGCTAGCGCGTCTTCAGCATTCATATATTTCTGCGCCTTAAGGAGCATTTCAGCCATCGTCTTTGGGGGATTCTTCGCGAGTGAAGTAACGAGTTCCCTAGTTCTCAGCCCTGGTTTGAAGGTCGTCAGCTGTACCTTATCATCAGCTTCGTCTACCTCTAATGTTTCTCTTGTGAATCGTTTTACATACGACCTCAAAGTTTCCTTTTCTCCTTGTCTGATGGTGAGCAAGTGGTCTGCGGTCCTCTTTGGTCGTTGTCCCCCAATAAAGTGACGCAGGAAGGCGCTGCTCAACTGCTAGAATGTATCGATGGACGATGTTGGCAACTTTGTGAACCATTCTCGGGCAGCTCCCCTGAGTGTGGTTGGGAAGGAACGACATAATATTTCATCTGGGGGCTGCTGAAGTCCCAGGGTTGTTTTGAAGGTATTTAGATGATCTTGAGGATCCTTCAGCCCATCGAAAGGTTCGAGTTGGGGTAGCCGGAATTTGGACGGTACTGGACAATCGAGGACTGTTGTTGTGAACAGTGAATCCGTCGCTCGGACCATTCGATCCACACTTCGTTCCGTCTTCTCCTTGATGGCATTCCTAAGCTCGTCCATTTCCCTCCTCATCTCTCGCAACATATCTGAGTTTTGCTCGATCGAAGTGGGAGGTCTTCGAGGATCACTTCTTCTATGACTGTCTCCTTCGTCTTCCTGATTTCCCTTGGACCTGTTCTCCTCTTGTTGAAGTCGTAACTTCATCTCTTGGTTTTGTCTGGTCAATTCTTCCACTGTGGCTGTAAGAGCTTGGATTTGCTGAGCTAAGGCTGCAGAATCTTGGTTAGACTCCATCTGAGAAAAATAATTGATCGGAAACTACAATCTCGAATGTGAATACGAAAATGTCGTTCCCACAGACGGCGCCAAACTGATGATGCGTAAGATCGTTAGTCACGTTCGTTAGACAGAGAAGAATCTTCAGCCTTCAAAGATGATCACCGGCGTGGTGCCTGCCACAATACCTCCGATGCCAAAGTCAGTGTATAAATCTTTCTTCAAAGTAGAGAAATGTAGAGTAAATAGAATGAAAAGAAATCTCTTACTATGCGTCTTTGTATGCGTACCTTCTTCTTGGCAATGTGTGGGGCTTATATATGGTCTTATGGTCTCTAGCCGCTGGAGTGGTTATGGAGGTCTTTAATGCTCCTTTTGGTAACGTCTGGGGCTGAATAATGTATCATCAATGTCACTCAACGGCTGGTACAGTTGTCCTTGTAACCGTTTTGGGTTTAATTGCTTGCATTGAATGGTCCGGATTTATTCGTCAGTAAGGCATGTAATTGGCTTACCTGTGCTGAGGTTGGATTCGTCTGTCTCGATGGGATCGTCCGTGAGGGATGGTCTCGTCGCAAGTTTGTAGTTCCGTCAGTTACTACAACCCGAAACTTCCAGGCACATACTATGATTGTCCTAACAGACAAGCCCTTCAAAAAGCAATGAGCAATCCTAAAGCCACTGGACGAATGACGCTATGGACGATTGAATTGAGCGAATTCGACATACAGTACCAACCACATACGACTACAAAAGGACAAGTTATTGCTGACTTCATCGCAGAATTCACCCTTGCAAAAGACCAGAGGACAGAGGAGAGCCCCCAATGGAGCATCCACAGGGATGAATCTTCCAACAGGCAAGATGGGGAGCTAGTGTGGTACTCCACAGCTCAGAAAGGGATATGGTCGAATGCATGGTCCGTCTTGATTTCCCTACAACCAATAACGAGGCAGAATATGAAGCTTTAATAGCGGGGCTGGATCTTGCCAAGGTGGCAGGAGCTGAAAACATGGTCATGCACTGCGATTCCCAAGTAGTAACTAGTCAGGTTAATGGCGACTATGAATGCAAGAACAAACGAATGAAGAAGTACCTTGAGCAAGTGAAGGATCGAGTTGACAACCTTCAAGTGAAGTTTGTGCAAATACCAAGGGAAAAGAACGAGCACGCCGACCGTCTTGCTAAAGCTGCCTCAGCGGAGCACATGCTCATCCCAAGTCAGGTACTATCCTTCGTTCAAATCTCACCATTAATAGACGGCGTTAGTGTGCAGGAGATAGGTTCTAGGAACTATTGGACAACACCAATAACCTCTTACTTGAGGGACGGTGTGTTGCCTAATAGTAAGGAAGCTGCAAGGAAGTTAAAGGTTCAAGCAGCACGCTTCATTTTGATTAAAGGTGTTCTATACAAAAGGGGCTTCTCTCGACCGTATCTGAGGTGTCTTATCCCTAAGGAGGCAAACTATGTCATGAGAGTAGTCCATGAAGGAATCTGCATGAACCATTCTGGGTCACGGTCATTATTGCACAAACTCATCCGAGCAGGATACTATTGGCCTACCATGTAAAAGGATACCATTGCTTACGTCAAAAACATGTGATAAGTGCCAAAGGTTTGCCAACCTCATCTGGCAGCCGTCAGAAGAACTCACTCCAATAACGGCCCCATGGCCTTTCACACAATAAGAATTGGACATCATGGGCCCATTCCCAACAGCAATTCGAAAGCTGAAATTCCTAGTGGTTAATATAGGCTACTTCACCAAATGGGTAGAAGCCGAACCACTAGCCACCATCACAAAAAGAAATGTACAAAATTTCGTATGGAAGAACATTGTCTATAGGTACAGTATACCTAGAGTGCTAGTCTCAGACAACGGGAAGCAATTCGACAACGACGCATTCAGAGATTTTTTCTCGCAACTAGGGATGAAGAATCACTACTCATTTCCTGCCCACCCTCAGGCCAATGGACAAGTAGAGGTCACGAACCAATCCTTGCTTAAAATCATCAAAACTTGGCTCGAGGGGACAAAAGGGTGTATGGCCAGAAGAGTTGTCAAGCGTGCTATGGGCATATAGAACGATAACAAGCACACCAAAGGGGGAGACACCGTTTCGACTAGCATACGAGAGTGAAGCAGTTATCCCAGCTGAGGTCGAACTCACAAGCTACAGGGTGGACAATTATGACGAAAAGAAGAACGACGAGGCCATGCGTGTACAACTCAACCTAGTAGACAAAGTCAGGGCGACAGTTGAACAAAGGCTCGCCTGATACTAGGACCTCATGGCCAAGCACTACAACTTTAGAGTCAGACACAGAGACTTCAAGGTTGGAGACCTCGTCTTAAGGAAGGTAATGGGCGCCACTAGAGATCCCACCCAAGGAAAGCTTGATCCTAATTGGGAGGGGCCCTACAAAATCGCATCATGGCAAAGGAAAGGAACTTACCACTTGGAGACACTAGAAGGGCATAAGTTGCACCACCCTTGGAACACGAAGCACCTAAAGAAGTACTACCCATAAGACAATAGCACGAACAACAATACTCATTTCCATTTTATTTCTTTTTAGTTAAATATTTATTATCTACAGTTTCTTTTAAGCCTAAATGGCAGTTTTTTCATTTTCCAAAAGACAATTTCTACGCGCATGTATATCACAATAAGAGGAGTTATTCAGAAATGCCATGTGTATGCTATCTACATTTTCTACATTATCATATATAAAGTCCACAATGGACGGATTCATCCTAAGGGGTGATTTAAGATTATGTCAAGTCCATAAATGGAGGGGTTCATCCTAAGGGGTGATCAAAGATTATGTAAAGTCCACAATGGACGGGTTCATTTTAAGGGGTGATTGAAGATTATATCAAGTCCATAAAAGGACAGGTTCACCAAAGAGTAAGCAGAAAATTAGTCCATAAGTGGACGGATTCATCCTAATGGGTGATTAAAGATTATATAAAATCCATAAGTGGATGGGTACACCAAAGAGTGAGCTAAAAATTAGTCCATAAGTGGACGAGTTCATCCTAAGGGATGATCAAAAATAATATAAAGTCCATAAATGGACAAGATTTGCCACAAGGGATAAGTACAAGTTATAGTCCTTAAGTGGACGGGTTCATCTCAAGGGATGAGTCAAAATTATGAATTCACAAAATGGACAGGTTCGTCCTGAAGGATGATAAAAATTCAATATAGGACAGGCCCACATCAGCGAGTAACATAAATATTGTAAAAGCCCCAAGTAAATAGGTGGATGGGTATATTAAATTCTCGAATAAATAGTTCCTTAAATTAATAAGAACATGCCTTTGGAAACAGAAAGTAACATATGATTAACAGATATAAGCGACAGATAAATAAATATAATTAATAAAAAAAATCCCACAAAAGGAAAATGTTTCCATCTTGAGTCGAAGGAACAAAATGGGTACAGTTCTCTCAAAAAAATCAAAAGCTAGAAATTTACAAATAAAAAATCTACAATTGGACGGTAGGGGTATCTTCAGCCTTCTCCTCTACGGTCTGATCCCCTTCAAGGTGACGGGCAGCATCCTCCACCGATTTTTCCTGGTCAACCTGAATAGCACCCCCATCACCTTGAAGGTTGAGGTTGGTCTCATTGACGAAGAGCTCGTCAATTCCTTCGGAGTAGACAGGCTAGGTAGGAGTCTAAGCCTGGGTGTCGATAGAGATGTGGTAAAGATCCAGGTCAGGGAAGGAGGCTTTGACCTGACGAAAGCAGTTGTCAAAACCGTCAGCAAAGGAGCCACCAAGCTCCTTTAGGAAGGCATCGGAGTCACGGTACTCTTGCACCGCATCCTCTTTAGCCTGATGGAGGTGACACTTTGCTTCCGAGATCTCTGCCTCCTTATCCTTAATAATCTTCTTCAGTGCCTCAACCTACGCCTCCGACTCCTTGAAGAGCTACTTTGTATAATCAAGCTTGGTGACTTGGAAGTCCTTCCAAGCCATCAACTCCTTCGGTTCTACATCTCTTGCCTCAAACTTCTCCCTCAGACGGGTGATCACCGTCTCATGGGACGTACATCGGTCCATAAGACCTTTCATCATGATGACCCCCTGCAAGAATCAAAAAATAAATGTTAGAACAAGACAATGACAGGAATGGACAGAGGAAAGGGGATGAATAAACATACCTGTACCAAACTGAAAAGGCCAGTCTCCCCCATGGCCTCAGTAGCATGATTGCCCAAGTCTTCATAGTCGTCGTCCTGGATGATGGACGACAACTGCTTGAGCGCATACCTTGATTCCTTACGGAGGAGGACGGGGCACTTCTCTGTGACAGGGTCAGCACCCGTCATCAAGCCCTTCCCTTTCCCCGGACCAGGTTTAGGGGGCAGCTTAGCAGCAGTTTCAACAATAGGCTCTATCGCCACCTTGGGCTTCTTGGGTAGACAGTCCACCTTATTTGACGACTTCCTCTTGGCGAACGGGTTAGCTTGACCCATCACCTTAGGAGGTATGCTCCCCTCCTGTTTTTTCTTAGCAGCAGCCTGCTACTTAATGTAACTCTCCTCCTACTCTCCTCCATTTCTACATATAGATGGACGGATAAAAGAAGTTATAAAACTTACAAGCAAAGAAAGTAATCAAAGTATTGGGCGACAGACTTACGTTTGCGAACTTGTTTGTCATATCGACGGGCAACCGCTGTTGGTTCAAGACCATCACAATACCAATTAAGTGTGTCTAAAGTAACCAGTTTAGCCCACGTCCTCTCCAACAGCTTAGTGGTCCTAAAGATCTTCTCCAAAAAACTCCATTGTTCAAGGGAGATTTCTGGATGGTCCCGAGCTACAAAAATGGACGGTTAGAACATTAAATAGAGCAAGTTAAAGAATGGAACCTAAGACGAACAGACACCTACCAGATAGGGGCATTATACCCCAGGTTTTGTCTACGGGCATGTATTCCTAGTCACCAAGATGACACATCCAGTCATCCCCTTGAATGAAAAATTAACGACTTTTCTAGTTTCTGTTGGAATCTGGTGTCTCGCATATTAACCTAAGTAACGGACTCCTCTGTAAGAAACTGTACATACCCCTATACTAGGTGATCTCAGACGGACGATAACAATGGAAAAACTCTTCCATCGTTAACCTACGCGCCCCATCAGACATCACCCCATATAATGTTGGAAAAATTGGTTTTGCATCTCATACAAAACACACAGCGGAAGCAACAATCACGGATCTACTTCATCCATGAGAGATAACATATAACCTTGAATTCTAGAACAAAGAATAGAAAGCGTACCTTGGTGCAATGAATTTCAAAACTAAAACTTGAGAAGTTCTCGGGAACACTTTCAATCTTCACTCCAATTCCACTTGATGCCCAAGATGTGTGGTCTCTCAATCAGTTTCCAAGGAAGAGTAAGAGAGTGGCTTTCACTCACACATACAAACCATTTCATAAAGATTTCTCTCTATGTTGTTACTTACCAAATTCTGTATGTTTCTCCCTTTATATCTAACTGATTATCTAATTGGACTAGCTTTTTGGGCCTTTCCAATTGGGTTTAAGTGTGTGGCTTGGAGCGGGACCAAAATGGACCAATAAGACACTAGCTCCAATGGGCCTTGGGCTTTTCTGTCAACTCTTGACAAGTCCAAAGTTACCATTAACTATATTTAATACCACTATATAAATATAGTTGCACTCTAGGCCTTATCTATAAATTATATCCCAAGACTTTGTTATACATACAACCCCTTCATTAAAATATTCGTAGTAATACAAAGTCATGAATGTAGACTGCCACTTTGAAGATTACTACATCTTAATCCTTGAGTACCCGGTTTAATCCTTTATGTTATTCATTATATATTTATGAAATCCAATTTCATAAATATATACTTTAGTAATTACTTACTAAAGTGGTTAGGCCTAACTCTTTGAATAACTGAACCCATTAAACTTATCTCAAGAGAATATTTTATATCTCCGTTAAGAGACTATGAATTCCATCTTGAGAATATATGTTCCATCAACACTAAATGCGGTTGCCCAACATACTGAGGTTTTGACCGTATCTTATGGATCTCACTCCTGATATATCAAAGCAACTTACATCTCATGATCAGGTCCATTATTCTCTCAGGATTTAGAGTTGATGTAAATAGAAGTCGTGAGATTTATTATTCATTTGACAGCCATTAAGAGAATAATAAATCTCACAGCGGTCCAATTCAATATGTCTTAACTTTTAAAACATATCAACATAACAACTAAAAGTCTCCACTTCCATGATCAAGACAAATCATCGTAGTTGATATGTTATAGTCTTCGCAGATGAAATACCCAATTTCATCACCGACTACGAACTAAAATTCTGAGTTTATAAAGAACTTGTGATTTATATCTTTCTGTGACTTTTCACATAAATCACATACTATACATCTCATGGACTAAGATAATGTCCCATTAGTTCATTTATGGATAGTCTCATATAATTAAACAATTTAATTATTTATGACATGTCAATAAATTGGATTTTAGGGCAAAAACCCCAACATATAAAACTTCCTCGCCAAGGAAAACCCTCTAGGCATTCGAGGAGATTTAGGTGACGACCAGCCCTAAGTATTGAAGGAGACGACGGTGAAAAGCACTCAATGGGAATCTGAGTCTTGTTTTCAGCATTTGCTCGTACACCCCGACGTCATCAACACCCCTATAGTAACACTTCTCGGATTTGTAAGGTAGATGGATGGGTATGTGGACTGGTATCTGATACTTCTCCCTAAGCGTTTCAAAATGTGTTTATTTGATGGAAGAAATAAAATCATTGACCGTCCACAATGAAAGCATGATGAATTCCCTAAGTCTATCAGAACCTATTACGGATTGAGTGGGGGGATCAGCACCAACTTGATCGTCATTGGAATCACTCTCTAACCCATCCATGTCCAAAACCTAATCCCTTATGGAAGGTGAGGTGGCCAACGAATTCATTTTGTTACTTGAAGTGTCGGGGTCTTCCTGACCTGATGAAAACACCTCATCATAGCTCACTCCTTCGCAGACACACGATTGCTCACTCGACACACTAGACATGTCACTTACACGTGACAAATAAACCCTAAGACTCTAACAGGTTCACATAGGCAATGGATGTAAAAAATTTAAATAAGTTGCAAGGGAATTCAACATAAAAAATACTTACCAGCTAAAGAGAACAGCAAGGAAGGAGTGGCTGACGATCGCACTAAATAGACGGAAGGTAGAGTTAATTAGGTAGACGGAAGGCATTAGCAAGGCAAATGGAAGCACTCTGATTGAAGATTCGTTATGGAAAGTAAAAAAAAGAAGGAAGCAAGCATGTATATATAGAGGTAACGGCACGAAAGACGAAGGGACGCTTTGGTTTGAGCGACTAACCACCAAAAACATGCCACGTGCCCCTACGACATTTATTACCCTAGGCTAGCCTGGCAGGCAAAATGCACCTCTCAAGAGATGAGCTAGATCATCACTCCACGAGTTCGCCCGTGAAGGTAGGTGATGGACCCATGAAGTGAGGGGGCAACTGAAGAGGATAAAAAACTAGAATGACGGTTCTGAATTAATGAGTCGTTGAGAGCAAGGTAGTAAATGGTGTGATGGACAGATGGACCCCTCTCTATAATGGACAGATAGTCCCACTATATGACGGATTCTGGGTTCTTGGACCTAAGGCCGACGGATACCAAAGCCACATGGCACTCACATGGCTTAGGTAAACTCCAAGGAACCCTAAATGGGAATACCTTGCACCCCACGATAGCCCTTAGTCAATGGGGACCTTATATGGAAAGAATTTCGTAAAATAAGTACATTTATTAGGATCTTCTCTATAAGGAAAGATCTTTCCGCCCAAGAAACAGAGTCGGTTTTACACTACTATAAAAACCCAACAAACAACAAGAACATATAGTCTCTATGGTGTCCATCCGGGGCTTTTGAATTAAACTTCTTCGAGTGATTTGTTCCTTTTGTCTTCTTCACTTCTTTCTCTACCTTTTCTGGTGAGGCTTTTGCCTCGGGTTGGCCTTGGCCTCCTTCTCTATCACTATCTCTACCTTTTTCTATCATGCCTACATGTTCAATTCCCGTAGAATATGTGCACAATTAGGATCCACTAGGGATGGTGAAGAACTTGCTGAGGTGTAAATGGGGAGGAATTTTCTGCCTTTCACAATTTGTTTGGAGATGAGAAACTTACTGAGGAGTAATATAGATGGACTCACCGAGGAGTATTGTATATGTGTGATCCACTAGGGAAGAATCTTCTACTTCCCATATGGTTCACTGAGGATTTTGAAGGAGAACCTTCTGCTTCCTCGCTAGGGATTTTTTTTTTTTTTTTTTTTTTTTTTTTGGGTGTGTGGGACTCACTAGGGAAGAATCTTCTGCTTCCTTACTGGGAATATTTTAGGGAAGAATATTCTGCTTCCTCACTAGGAATTTGTTTAATGTGCTTAGGTCCATCGAGGAAGAATCTTCTGCCTCCTCTATGGGGATATTGCTCAATATGCCTGAACTATTAAGGAAAAGTCTTATGCTTCCTTCATGGGGATGATATTTGATAGGTTTGATCCATTTTGAGGAAGAATCTTCTGCTTCCTTTACCGAGGTATTGCTTGAGATGCTTGAAATATTGAGGAAGAATCTTCTGCTTCCTTACTAAGGATAATGTTCTTAATATGCTTGATCCACTGGGGAAGGTCTTTAATGTGCTTAAACCACTGGGGATGGTTCTTAATGTGCGTGAACGAGGGAAGAGTCTTCTACTTCCTTTACTACTCGCTGGGGAGTTCTTTAATAATTTGTGTCAAATCAGGGTAATCTTAAGATGTTCCTCTTTTTTCGAAAGAAAGATTTTTTTTTCATAGCTAAACTACACGTAGTTTAGCCATCAGTTGTGTTCCCGACTTTTCATTTTTCCCAAAGGTTACCAACCATTTCTTTTCTTCTTCTTCATTCTCTTTATCTCCCTCACCTCTTCATATTCTTCATAACTCCTCTCTCTTTTCTCTCTACAAAAACCTCCCTCATCTCTCTCTTTTCCTTACTTCCTAATTCTCTCATCCTCTCATTTTCTCATTTTCTCTCATTCTCTCATCATCTTCTCCAATGGCACCAAAGGCCAGGAAATCTTCCTACGTCCTATCTTCTGATGCCTTCCATCTCACCCGCTAAAGCGTAGCCATAAGGTTGGTGGGACCTCCACCATTGACATACCGGCTGGAAAACCACATTCCCATGGGTGAATCTGTAAGTTTTTTCATTTTTTTCTCATTTCCAAGTTTCTCTCTAATCTTCGGTTTAAATGTGTTTTTGGCTATGTAAATGCTAGGGTTTTGCTATGGGATAGGTTTAAATGAAAACCTGACACCTTAGGAGGGCTAGGAACATGTCTAGGATTGATTTTGGATGATACTTCTTTGAAAATGTCAAAGAACTGCTTCTATCTGTGTTCTTGCATATGCGGGCTCGGGCCTACATACGCAGGTATGTTCTTGAGGCTCTACATACATGGGAATAGACATGCGTACGCAAGGTCTTGTCAGCATGCATAGGCTTTGACCAGCATAAATGAGACGCCTGGCAAAAGCCCTAATCTACTCATTTTCACTCCTTTTTCATCTATTTCACTTCTATATGCAATTCTAACACACCTTTTTGTCATTTTTGCATCTGAATATCATTATATCACTCTTTTTATCTTCATTCTTGCATCAAAACACCATATCCCTAAATTTCATTGGAATCATGAATTTGTGTCATCTTTCTTTTTGCAGTCATCATCCCCTTGCCGACTTCAAAATGTCATGGGCTTTGAAACGTACATGGAGTTTATAGGTCGCCTCAAGGAGACCAACATTCTGTGGATCATGGAATGGTGGCATATCTCAAGCATGGTCCATAGTTACTGCAAGGGTCATTATGTGACTTTAGTTGGGCTTCGATGTTGCTCTTACTACTCTACTTGTCATATCTCAAGGCAATTTGGAGAGCGTCAAGGAACTCTTGATGATGAGGGTGCCTTTCACACCGGGGTGTTCGCCAATAGGATCTTGGATCGAATTAGTGAAGCTTGGCCACTTCGTAGGGTGACATTGTTCCTCCCAAATACATCTACCCTACTGCAAGCTACAAGCAATGGTTGGGGGATGACATGAAGTGGATTTTGAAGGATGAGAAGGCTTACATGAAGACTAGCTAGATAATAAGGAGGACTGAATGACCACCTTAATATGCCCCATATTTTACTTTTCTGCACTTTTATGATTCTCATGTTTTGTTTTTGAATTTAATAAATGATTGGAATGTTCCAAATCCCCTATGAAAAAAAACTTATTATCCTTTAATTTGAGCAATGAGAGAATTTCCCTTTTTTATTATCTTTTCTTATTGTCATCTCTTTTATTATTTTTTTTTCTTTTTTTTTTTTCTTTGCCATGTAATTCTTGCCCATGACATCCTTTGAGGAATTTTTGCCATGCCCATAGTCTTTTTCCCTAACTTTTGCCTAGACCACCTTTTCGGCTTTTCAATCTAGCGGGGTTCTTTTGCCTTAATTTTTGCCTAGGCCGTCCTTTCAAGTGTTCAACCTAGCAGGCCTTTTTTTTTTTTTTTTCTTTTAAATGTGGTATTTCCAAAGTCTATCCATGTTAATGGGGGTGAAGCATTTCTTCCCCATCCAAATCTGTGATTCTTGTAGCACCTCCAGACATGATCTTCTTAATGATAAAAGGCCCAGACCACCTAGGCTTCATCTTTCCTCTTGGATCAAAAGTCTCATCTCTAAGCACCTTTAGGACCCAGTCCTCTTCTTTAAGGTTTTTTGGTTTCACTTTCCTATTGAATGCTCTAGCAATCCTTTTTTGTTACCCTTGTGCATGGTATTGTGCCCTAGCCTTCTTCTCATCTATCAAAGCCAATTATTCATATCTCGCATTAGCCCAATCCTCTTCTAGGACCTTGGTTTCTACCAACATCCTTAAAGATTGTACCTCCACCTCAATAGGAAGCACTGCCTCACTACCATAAACCAAAGAGTAAGGTGTTGCCCCAATTGATGCACGGATAGAAGTTCTATAACCCCATAAGGCAAACGAAAGCTTCTCGGCCCAATCTTTGTATATCACTACCATCTTGGCTAGAATGTTCTTCACATTCTTATTGGCTGCTTCCACGGCTCCATTAGCTTGTGGTCAATATGGTGAAGACTTGTGATGCTCAATGCCATATTCTTCCATGACCCTTCAGACTTCACCTTCAAAGTGGGAACCATTATCGGAAAGGATCTCTTGGGGCACCCTAAACCGACATATGATGTTGTTTTCTAAGAACCGAGCCATATGCTTAGCCTTTAACATAGAATAGAAGGCCGCCTCAATCCACTTAGTGAAATAGTCGATTGCCACTAAAATTTATTCATGCCCATTTGAAGCCTTAGGAGCTATCCTTCCAATCACATCTATGCCTCAGACCAAGAATGGCCATCGTGAAATCATGCTATATAACTCACTAGGTGGTACATGGTTCAAGTTGGCATGTGTTTGACAATCATGGCAACTTTTCACATAGTCCACACAATCGGTTTCCATTGTATTCCAATAGTACCTTATCCTTAAGATTTTCTTGGCTAATATTCTCTCATTCATATAAGGACCACAATCCCTTGGAACTTCTTCCATTACTCTCTCGTGTTCTTCTTTCTTTAAGCAATGAAAGTTTATACCATCATAGGACCTTCTATAGAGTTGTCCACCACATAGGATGTATCGAGTTGCCATCATCCTAATGGAACAACGTTCTCTCTTGTTGGCACTATCCAGATATGCCCCTAGTTCCAAGAACTTCATGACGTCATAGTACCATGGAACTTCCTCTTCCTCTATGGCCATTATTGAAGCTTCGGTCTTCCTCTTATGTACTTCCTCATAACTCTATTCAACCTCCAAAGGTCTTGTCCATACTCCCTTGGGTATTTCAACTATGGAGGCTAAAGTAGTTAAGGCATCCGCAAACTGATTTTGAGCTTTAGGGATGATTGTGTACTCAATCTTATCAAAGTCCTTGGTCAAGTCCTCTAAATATTGTTGATAAGGTTTCAAATGTTCCTCCTTCACCTTCCACAACTTTTGTGTTTGGGTTTTAACCAAAGTTGAGCTCCCAAAGACTTCGGCTTCTTTTACCCCTAATTCTCAAAGAGCTTCTATTCCGGCAATGCAAGCCTCATATTCAGCCATGTTGTTAGCTACTTGAAAGTTCAATTTGATTGCCAAAGGCACGTGAGACCCCTCGGAAGTGACCGAGAATATCCCTATCCCATTCCCATATTGGTTTACGGCTCCGTCGAAATACATTTTCCATGCCCCTAACTCAACATCTAAAATGTCCTCATCTAGAAAGTCTTCTTTACCATCTTCCCCCTCTATAGGATTCTCGGCACAAAAATATGACACGACGCTTCCTTTGATAGTTTCCTAGCCACATACTTCAAATCAAATTCTGCCAGCAAAATCAACCATCTTGACAATCTTCCACTCAAAGCGGGCTTTTCAAAGAGGTACTTCAATGGGTCCATTCTTGCTACCACCCATATTTGGAAAGGTAAAACGGTATGTCTTAATTTATGTACGGCCCAAACAAGTACAAAGCATGACTTTTCTATAGGAGTGTACCTAGTCTTGTAATCATGGAATCTCTTGCTCAAGTAATATATAGCCCTCTCGTTCTTGTCATCGTCTTCTTGTGCAAGCATACTTCCAACCGCATCCCCTATGATAGAGAAGTATAGGAGTAAGGGTTTTCCATGTTGTGGAGGCACTAGGATAGGTGGGTGGAGGAGATATTCCTTGATAAGTTTAAAGGCTTTTTGGCACTCATCATTCCATGTATGTGGTTCATTCTTCCTTAGGAGTTTGAAGATGGGCTCACAAGTAGAGGTAAGCTTGGCAATGAATTAGCTAATGTATTGTAGTCAACCCAAGAAACTCCTTATTTCTTTCTCACTTTTGGGTGGCAGCAACTCCAATATGGCTTTAATCTTGGATGGGTCAACTTTTATCCCTCTATCACTCACTAGGAAGCCTAGCAATTTTCCGGTGGTTACTCTAAAGGTGCACTTTTGTGGGTTCAATCTCAATCTGTATTCTTTAATCCTCTTGAATAACTTCCTCAAGTTTGTGGTGTGGCTTCCTCTATCCTTGGACTTTACTATCATATCATCAACAGACATCTCTACCTCATTATGCATCATAGGTAGGTTACCTCAGCATTCTTGAGGCCAAACGGCATTACCGTGTAACAGTAAATTTCCCATGCGGTAGTGAAGGTGGTTTTGGTCATGTCCTTGGGAGCCATCTTGATTTGGTTGTACCCCGAAAAACCATCCATGAAAGACATCAATTCACTTCCTGCCATGTTATCCACTAAGACATCAATGTGAGGGAGAGGAAAGTCATCCTTAGGGCATGCTTTGTTCAAGTCCCTAAAATCCACACACATCCTCACCTTCCCATTCTTCTTAGGTACATGCACAACATTGGCTACCCATTCAGCTTGGTGTATGGGTTTGATGAACCCCACCTTTAATTACTTAGTGACTTCCTCGTTGATTTTTAAGAGCCATTCAGCACTCATTCTTTTCAATTTTTGCTTAACAGGCAGCATGTGGTTGTGAGTATCAATGTGATGTTGAGCTATCTCAAAGTCAATTCCAAGCATGTCTTCATAGGACCATGCAAACACCTCTTGAAATTCCATGAGGAATTCTTGAAGATCTTTCTTTTCTTTTTCATTTAGAATTGAACTAATTTTAATTAAGCATGAATTCTCATCATTGCCCAAATTAAAGTTTCAAGAGTTGGATCCATAGGTTCGATTTTCTTTTCCAATTGTTTATTAATTTCATTTTCAAACTCATTTGAATAATTTAAGTGCAAAATTTCAATGTTATGGGACACATCAAAGTAAGCCAAATCAAAATTTATCTTATTGAAAATATTGAAAAGTACATTGGAACTTGCATTGCAAAACTTTTTCCCTATGTTTTCAGAAATCCCAACCCAAGTCCAATTATTAATGGGCCCCATAGTAGGCATGATGAATTTGGAAGGATCACTTGGTTCTTCATTGGTGATGGCAAACACGTCCCCACTCATCTTCATTGTGGTCTTCACTACTTCAGCATTCATGTAGTTCACCCAATCAACCTCTTCTTCCATTTCTTTGATCACTATGGTAGGCTTCTCCTTGAAAGTGAGTTTTTCATTAAAGAACATTTCTTAACTTGGATACACCCTTCCGTCTTTACCTACCCAAGGTTCGAGGAAGCCACAATAAGGGAAGTCTCCTCCTTCTTTTTCAAAGTTCCCATTAAGAGTGCCATGGTTTTTCTTGATTCTGTCGCAGCCTTCAAGGAATCCTAGACCCTCCTTGGTCATTTAAGTCTTGATATTGGGGAACTCAACTACCCATTTTCCTTCCTTTCCAAGGCCCATACCAGACATGTATCTCATGTTCTTCATCATTGCAATCACCTCATGGCTACAATATGGGAACAAATCGGTAGCATACTTTTCATCCTTCAACACATAGTCAGCCATCTTTATAAACTCAAAGCCACTCATTTGAAGCTTGCTCCCTCCTTCCTCAAGTCCACAAATTGGTGCTAGGATCTTACCATCTCCAAGCACTATGGCAATCCCTCCTTTCCATGGGATCTTCATCTTTTGGTGTAGTGAGGAGGGGATTTCCCCACTAGGGTGAAGCCAAGCCCTTTCCAAGAGAAATTTGTAATTTGGGGTGATATCCATGACATGAAACTCCACAATGGTTTCCATTGGCCCAATCTTACAAGGAGCCTTGAAAGTACCCATGACCTTTCTTAAAGTGTTGTCGTATGCCCTTATAGTTGAGGGAGAAGGAATGATGGACTCCATGTTCATCAGTCATAAAAATTGGAGGAATATATGCAGAAGGGCTCCAAATGATTCCAACATAATCAACTTGGATACGTGTATTTTTATCCTAAATTACCTTTTTTCCAGTATATTTGTTCTAAGTTTGATTTCAATATTTTGCTCTTCTATAACCGCCATTACAATATCAGATTAGATGCTTTAGCAAAAAATCATGAAAGAATAATACAAGGAACATAAAGCAGAAAATAACAGTTTAGCTGGAACTCTAGAAGCAAACGAAGCTGTACGAGATAATCAGTCTCCATTTGGTAAACCTGGTACATAATTCTTTTATATATATATATATATATATATATATATTATGAGTCACAACAGAGCTGACCCCAAAATTTTGGGACTAAGGCTTGGTTGCAGAAGTAGTTGTCAACAGGATTGAATGTATAACTGTAATTTTCCATTTAAACAGCATGCTTTACAGAAAGTGTGTGGTTAATGTACAATATCCTTTTATTTTCAATATTCACTACATTTTCAACAATTCGTTGAATGGGACATGACATAATTAATCTTATGCTGTTAAAGGAGTGGGTTAGGAAGTAGCATTTAAATTAAACATGGCAAAAGCATGAATAATTCGTCTGTTCAAAGCTTTTTGAAGTTCAAAAACTCAGAAGCGATAAAAATAAATAAAATAAAAGACCCAGTAAAAGTCAAAAACAGAAGCTCCTAATTATTGGGAAACTTAATGTTAATTTATGTACATGTTTACTTTCATTTATTGAGTCCATCTGATAAAATGCATCTTGATCTTCAGGCATGAATGCATAGGTAAACAACCAACACACGGATTCTGACCATACCCAAGTCAAATACTTCGAACTAAATAACAAGCACATAGAGGTACATATGCACAAATCTGTGTCTCCAATGGAACATTCACAACCATCTTGGACTCATCCACAATCTCATCTTGCAAAGATGCTCTCAATATCAGCTGCAAGGAAAGGATGGCATCCATTTCCACATCTTCCCAAGGCCGGCTACGCCACTTAACTATCTCCAGAAAAGCCTTGAATGACGACCTGGGGTGCATCTTTCTTCCATCGTCCTTGTCACCAGGGTCAGGTTTTGCACCACCCCACTTGATTTCTTTTGCAGTGTGGGACTAGTTGCAGCATGCTTGACCAGAATAAATAGCAACATTTATACTCCCTTATCAAAAATTGGTCTCTGAATTCTGGTATAAAGAAAATGTGAATAGACTTTCAGGTGAGCATAACATAATGAAAGTTGAAAACCTGATAACTCAAGGAATTTTCTCCATAATGTTCTGCTAGCTGACCATTGGTACTCAACCCTCTACAGTCAATGCTGCTTCAGTGAATGTTGAAAAAACAAAAAATATTGAGGATGTTTAGTCTCCTAAATGATGGATTCTACATCATATAACTTCCATGGATTTAAAGTTTCCAGTAGTCAACTACCAGTAATCCCCACATGAACACTTACCATCTTCAAAATGATGAAATCTATTTGAATCCCGTAACACTATTAGCCGCCCAACAATCCTCGATATATATTTAAAGGCAGTGTGGCAGTCACCACAAATCCGGAGATTTTTCATTATCCTTATTGGCAATCCTGATTGACGAGTGAGAGCAAAAGCAACAGCAAGTTTCTCACTGTGATAGCTTAGGAGTTCTTCCTTGTTCTCCAGTTCAAGATCATATAGTGCGAATTTTGTCTCAGGCACATATCCAGCATCTCTCATTTTCCTGTTAAGCTCCTTCAGTTTTTCATATATCAAATCTTTCTCTGGGTGTGAATTGTCTCCAGCCACAAAAACATGAACTTCATCCTTCATGGTTACCCAACTACACCCAGCTTCCTTCTTTACCGCTGCATTCCTCATTGCCTTTCTAGCCTTTGCCACATCTTCCCACTTCCCTCCAGAAGCATACATGTTGGAAAGAAGCACATAGTTAACAGCATTTTGAGGTTCCAACTCCAAAAGCATTTTAGCAGCCATCTGACCTAGCTCTGTGTTGCAACCATTAGCTCGGCAGCAGGCCCCTAACACTGTCCTCCAAATAAGAACATTAGGTTCCATTGGCATCTTATTGATGAAGTCTTCTATCTTATTAAGTTCACCTGCCCGGCCAAGAAGATCCACCATACATGAGAAGTGCTCAACCTGAGGAGCCAAACCATATTCTTTACTCATGGATCTAAAATTCTTGAAACCTTCATCCATCAAACCCACATGGCTACAAGCTGATAAGACCCCAACAAAGGTGACGTGATCTGGTGGCTGACCATGTAACTTCATTTGTGAAAAAAGCTCCAAAGCTTTGTGTCCATGTCCATGGCGTGCATAGCCTGATATCATTGAATTCCAAGAATAGACATTTCTCACAGGCATCAAATGAAAAAATCTTGAAGCATAATCTATTCTTCCACATTTGGTATACATGTCCACAAGTGCACTGCCAACTACAACATCATATTCCAAACAAGCCCTTATTGCGCAAGCATGGACTTCCATGCCACGCTCTAGTGTCGCAACTGAGGCACAAGCACTGAGAACAGTAGCAAAGGTGAAACAGTCCAATCTCTGACCCCTCTGCATCATGAACCAGACCAAATCCATGGCCTTGGCCAAGAGTTGATTGTGTATGTACCCAGAAATCATAGAATTCCAACTTACTTCATCCCTCCTCTCAGTCATCCTAGAAAAGATCTTCTCACATTCATCTATCTCTCCACATTTACCATAGCAAGCCAAAAGTGCATTCTCAATAGCAGTGTCATTTGCAACACTATATTTTAGCACTAGACCATGAATCTGATGGCCCAGTTGGTGAAGTGAAAGGGATGACACTGCTGCGAGAATATTTATAAAGCTTATTCTGTTAAGGCTCCATCCAGCTCGCATCATGTTTAAGAAGTATTTTACAGCTTCTTCAACTGATGCCTCTGAATCAGCAAAAGCCCTAATTACTGAATTCCATGAAACTTGATCATAGTCTGGCATCAAGGAGAAAACCTTTTCAGATTCAGTAAGACATCCAGTTTCAGCATACAGTGCAAGAAGAGCATTAGAAACTGAAACATCCAAATCAAGTCCCAATTTAAGTCCTTCGCAATGTAGTTGTTGGCCCAGCAGCTTCCACCCCAAGCTTGCACAAGAACTCAAAGTACTAATCAATGTGAAATTTGAGGGCATTAATCTAGTTCTCCTCATCACACTGAAGTTAATGACTGCATCTTCGAAACACTCATTCTGGTCAAGACCAGCAATCATGGTGTTCCATGAGACTGAATCTTTATGAACCATGAGTCTGAAAACAGAGCAAGCATCAGCAATAGAACCACATTTAGCATACATATTAACAAGCCCATTCCCAATTTCATGCTTTATGTCAATTAAGCCTGTTCGGATTACGTATGCATGGACCTCTGTACCCTTTCTTTTGCCATCCTCCAACACAGCAAATTCTGGAAAAGCACTTAGTAGAATCACATACGAATCAAGATTGCTATCAACCAAGTCTCTCATCTCCATGAAAATCTGAGCTGCTTCTTCTCCTCGTTTTTGCCTCACCAATCCAACCATCAAACCATTCATGGAAACTGCATTCCTCTTGCTCATCTGCTCAAACATCTGCTTAGCATAATCAATCAGTCCAAACCTGGCAAACCCACTTACCAAGGCACTACCAACATACAGGTCCACAAGATATCCCGACTTCTTAACCCTGGCAAGCATCTGCTTAAGCAAACTCAATCCAGTATCAAATGATGAACAAGCAACGGATATTAAGCTTCCAAAAGTATATTCATTAGGTTTCAAACTGAATCCGGAACCCTGCCATTCCATTCTTGAAAAGAGTTGAAAAGCAGAAACTGCATCTCCTCTTTGAGAACAAACTGAAATAATTGAATTCCAAGATATTGAATTTCTGATCTCAATCTGATCAAAAACACGGCGAGCATCATCAGCAGAACCAAGAGAATTACCGTACATCGATATCAGCACATTACATACCACCACATCAAATGCAAACCGAGTTTTTGAAACTAACCCATGAATCTGCATTCCAAAAGTAACACCCCATGGCCCACATTCCTGGCAAGCTCGAAGAGCACTACCAAAAGCATAGTGATTAGGTGAAAATCCAGAACCAATCATCCCTTTAAACAACAGACATGCCTCTTCAGGAACACCATTCTGGGTATACCCGGAAATCAAACAAGCCCATGTAACAGAATTTCTTAGAGGCATTTCATCAAATAGCTTACGTGCGGAAAGCAAATCAGCAATTCTAGAGTAGACATTAATAAGGGTATTGCATAAAAAAAGATCATTGGCAAAGCCATATTTGAAAATCTGCAAATGAAGGTGTTTAGGAGAAGAAGAATGTCGGTATGGAGCAACAAGAAATTCAAATGATTGGGAATCAGAAAATGATGTAAGTTGTTGGGGCTTATTAGATGATTTGTATTGATGAAGTAAGTTTTGTAGTGGGATTAAAGGAGGGGATGAAGAGGATGGTGTAATGTGATTTGGAGGTTTGAGGGAAAGAGTGATGTGTGGTAGTGGTAGTGGTGGTGGTGGTGGTGGTGGTACTGGTAATGGTATTGGTACTGGTACTGGAATGGGTGAGACAGTGAATGTAGTTGTGGTTGTAGTTGTATAAAAACCAGAGTTTGAAATTCGCCTAGTATTACTATTACTATGAGTATAAAACCAGCGAAATGAAAACAACACCATTTTCAGGTTTTGCCATCAAACTTCCCAATTATCAAAGAAAAGAAAACAAATACTACTACTACTACTACTACTAGATTGATTTGATTTTTAAATGAGGATAACCTTTTTCTTCCATAGACAGGAATGAATGAAAGATACCTAGCCTACCCTGCACCTGCAACAGGATTAAAACGGTGACGAATAATTTTACTTTTTTTTTATAAGATACTAATAATTATACTTTATACATACACACTTGATTATAGCTCTGTCTTTTCGGTAATTCTGTTGAAAAATCACACTTCTTGCAAATTTTGCCTAACACTTTTAATTGTGATTTTAAATTTGCTTTCTCAAATCAGCTGGTGCTCTAGTTCAAAGGGCTAAGACATGGTCCAATAAGTAGTCATCAAAATATACTGTGATGACGCATTTGGCCAAGACAAATCATATGTTGCTAGAGTAGTAGTTAGAGATTAGAGAGAGGAACATTGATTTTTTTACTCATTCCAAGAGAGTAGAAACCACTGCCTTATCCAAGCTAAATTGAAGCAATTAATTGATTCACTCATCAGATACCGAATCACAATATTTCCCAAGCCATAGTTGCTTGAAAGTGATGTCAAAAGATTTGAATAGATAATATAGTTTTTTTTTTTTTTTTTTTTTTTTTTTTAAAGATAAGTAGATAGTGAAAGGGAATATTTAAATTCTAAACATCTCTATAAGATACATCAAGAAATTCCAATTGAGTTACAACATTTTGGCAATAGTTGATCCATCCAAATTTGCATCATGGAGAATATCGGTGTTATGCTCTGGCAACACCTGACTCTGAGACCGGCCTCATAAGTTCTCGATCTTCATCACTTCAGATGGGCTCCAAGGAGAGGCCGTTCATGTTTTAGCATCCTGGACTGGTATGTCAACAAAAGGTTGGAGGTAGTTTTGTTTCAGGCTTTGCCCTTCTGATTTTTTCTGATGTGATTTGTTGGAGCAGGCCCAGCTTTTGGGATCTTAACTCTACTTCTCGCTTTTTTCAATAAAATTTTTGTTGATTTAAATCACTATGGAGATGCAGAAATTTAGCTGATCTTATAACTGTCTTTTGAACAAGTGTTCCCATTCCCATGCCAGTTAAAGACTAATTGACATTACTTGCCCAGAGGAAAAATAAAATGACTAAACTAGTCCTAAAAGCTGAGAAGGTCACCTTTCAATCATAGTCGGAACAAGATTTACAAATAACTTTAAACTTTTAGACCACACATACGCAGCGAACACCAATATATATATATATATATATATCAGGTGCTTCAAAATGATATTTTTCCATATAGAATGGGCTAGCATTACTGTGCCCAAGGACCTTTAGTAGCTTTCAAAGTTCAGTTGGAAGATATAATTTCACAACGTTCGTATGTAAGTTTGTATTGATGCAGTACCAAACATGCTATCACCCTTGCTTGGCTTATTGAACAACCCAAACTGCACGCTCCACTGCTGGAGTAAAATGTGAGAGAGAGAGAGAGAGAGAGAGAGAGAGAGAGATCTTAATTTACAAGGCTTTAGGCATTGAGCTTTTCCCCTAAATTTAAGAGAACCTGATTGAGGAATGACGTTACAAAAAAGGTGTTAAAAGAACGTCAGAAAGAGTATGTCTGGCTTGAGGTTGTGAGAAGGGTTCCACTTAACTTTATAATTAATTATTCAGTCTCAGAAACATCAAAATGGACCCGTCTATTCAACTTTACCTGTTTTGCATTTTCTGAACAACAATCATCCAGTTTCCCAAGTTGAGCAGGCAGCACTAATTCAAACATCATCCAGCCCATGAACAATCCCTGGGTCAACTATAAGCTATTTAGGCGTGCATACACCAATAACTTGATTGGTTGGCCAGCAGATGTTGGTTGTGTGAGAAACCTCAATAGACCATCGGATTCATTGGTCAATGGGACAAACCAATGGGAATTCTATAAGAATTATAAAGGATGATCTCTCTGCCTCTCTCAGATATTGTACAGTGCCATTCATGATCTTCACAAGCTTCTGGCAAATGTATAGGCCAAGCCCTTCCCTTGAGACACCATGGTTGTGGTGAAACATCTCCTGAATTAGATCTTCTGGAATCCCGGGTGCCGGGTGGGTGATCCTGCCATGTTAAGCACAAATAAATTCATCAACTTCAGCAAAGAATATTAAATACAATGGGGAATTTTATGTATAATTATTTGTTCTATTTTGTTTCGGTCACATGTACTTTATTTTAATAATAAGAGGTAACTAAACAAATCTAAAGAAAGAATGGCAACATTCGCATATCACTTTATATCCTAGAAATCGTCTAAACCATTCTCCCAACATTTAACCCAATATGCTGTTCCAAGTTTCTCGTTTGATGCCATACATCAAATAGACCAACTAGCATACAGTAGATCTATACATCATAGTCTTTGTCCTGGATCTTTTATTCTCTCATGCATTCAACCTTGTGATGCAACATATGGAAAGGATGGGAAATACAACATAAAGGCATGAGGAAATGAAAGGGACACTTAGCAAGGAAGAACTCGGGTTTGGAAAGGGCTACAGGTGGCAAAGCAAGGGTAAAAATAACTGGTGTACTTGGAATACCATCACAAGCATTGTTTACCCCTGCATTTTTTTGAAGTGATTCTAAGTTGGTATCTATTCATTCTAAAATCTATTTTCCTGCATTTTAGGGCATTTCCAGGTCTGGTTCTGAATGTGCTTTCCCATTTTTGAAAACATAAATAAGTTTCTCGCTCATCCTTATTAAAATGGATAACTATGGTTCAATCTATGTAATAAAGGCACTACCATTTCAGCCTTTCTTCCACATCATGTATTGAGAAGCAACAAGCATAATCTTATACATGCATCAGAATCCATAATTAAAAAAAGAAGTGGCTTTTGAGATAGTCATCTCCTTTGCCTATTAATCAATTATCCACCTTCATGTCCTTGTCACACAGTATCTAAAGTCATAGGGCTTTAAAATCCTATATTGGACAAAGACCCTTATGGCATTCAGTATATACAAAATATTTGCACATTCTTTGATTTCTTTTTACTATATTTATTTTATATTTTCAGTGAAGAAAACATCTTTGAATGGGTGATATTCTGATGACTCAAAACTGATGATGATACTCTATAGGTAATTTAGATATTGCTATTAGTTATATTTTACTAGTTGTTGTCATTGAACTTAGACGGCAACACATATCTAAGCAATATAAACCCCAACACTCAAGCAAAGGAGGTTTAACTCAAATGACGCTTCCTCCTCCATAATAACGGGTTGGAAGGTGAGGTTGTGGGTTCAAGACCCATTGAGTGCATGTGTAGCTTACCAATCACAAAAAGTAGAAAACCATAACACTTATTTATAAGTATGTAAAACAAATTACCTAAATTCAAGATGGACAATGTGCATTTTCATCCCTATACGCTCCTTCCTTGGAATCACTCTGAATGCAATAGATGATCCTTCGAACGCAGGGGTGAAGTGGAGTGCATTAGTCAAAAAATCTGAAAGAACTTGCTGAAGCCTCAAGTTGTCTCCATATAAGTTCATTGATGAAACTTCAGCAGGTGAATCACGGATGACCTGCACCTGGCGCTCCTGGCTCAAAATCATAACTTGATTTATGACAACTTCAAGAGCTTCCCCAAGGTTGAATTCACCAGAGCTCATTTCCAAGTAGCTGCAAACAGGAATACAAAAGATCAAAGGTGTTTCAGAAGGCATAACAATCTATAAAATCAATGAAAGAAAAGCAAACTGGTCCAATATACACCAAATATCAAACAACATAGAATTAAGAAGAATAGAAAGAGTGATTCACAATGGAATTTGAAAAATGCACATATATGGTAAAATAATGAGTAAACATGCAACTAGTCATAATTTGTTTTTTGATAAATTCGATATTTACAACAATGGGAGTAGGAGGATTTGAACCATGGACATCTCTATTGGAAATACCAGAGGCGCTAGTTGAGCTTCAAGGTCTTGGTTGTAACTACCCATAATTGATTGACAAGGAAAGTAGAAACATGTGGAGACAAGAACCTATAAATATTGATCCCAGAAAATTGTAGCATACAAACAGCAATTGGATCTGAAGCCCGTAATGAATCAGAAGCTGCAATCCTTTAACCAAATCATATAAAAAAAAACAAATGGCTCTATGGAGAAGTCATAACGTAAATTGACAAAAATTAAATCTTGTGGAAAACAGTGAGTTTAGATTTTCCATTCTTTCTCATTGTCCTCTGTATTTTTTTCTTTTCCATATCCAATATCATTTGTATTCTAATTGCAACTTATCAATTTAAATCATCATTTTGCTCCTCAATTACTCCTGCTTGACAAATTAGAAAGACAAGGTAATTGCAACTCATACCCAGTACACAAAGATCCCACTTTCTCACGTCTGGAAGAGGCAATTGGTAACTTAAACTACAAATTTTGCAATTAACATTCTACTTTGAGATTAATTTACAATGTCCATACTGCTGTCCAAATTAGTGGATATATTAATCTCAAATTAGGGTGTTAATCGTAGTAGTTTTGTAGTTTAGGGTGCATGTTGGAAATGGGCTCCATAATTTAAGGTGGATAGTTACCCACTAGTTAGATAATGATTGTATAGTGAGGTGGAAAGTGCAAATTAATCTTGAATTAGGATATTGATGGCAACATTTTGTAGTTTAAGATGCATATTGCAACCATAATTTAGGGTGGATAGGCATTTAACCGTTCCATGCTGCAAATAGAATACAAGTATCCAACATAAAGTTTTGATCAATGAATTTGAGAGGAACTTCTATAAAATCTGTATGATATATTTGTAATCTTATTGTTTTTATGAGACAATACTATATTTTTTAACTTTTTTTGGGGGGGAAGAGGGGTTTGGGTGGCAAGGGGAGACCATGGCCTCCTTCAGTCTTTTTCTTGATAGGTTTAACTCATTCATATATCTTTAGTTTTACTGTAGTCTTACGTATGCAAGCATTGACTCAGCTAGATCTAGAGTCTATTGTCTGTTAACAACCATTAAGAATATTAATCAGAACTTAAATCATTTCTAAATGTTCAGGAAAATATAACAATATATTGGACCATCTAATTCAATATGGAAACAAATAAACTGATTAAGTGCACAAGCATTCGAAGAAGTAATTAAGCCAAAAGACCATACCATTCCTCAATTCTTTCAATATCAGTATCATCAACCACCTTGGCTAATTGTTCCTGACACAATGAGCTTGTCTTTATTAGTTGCTTCTGCTCTTTACTTAAATTAGAGGATCCCATTAGATTCTGCATAAACATAATCCCATTCAAAGGCTTGCTGATTTCCTGACGAAAATATGACAATTTTTTGATGCTATCAGCTTCAGCCTTTTCTGATATTCTCTGCACCTGCATAGCATATTGAAGTTCTGGACTAGCCACATGCAAAAAGAACAAAGCCCCAGTAATCCTTCCCTCTGCATCAGTCCTTTTGTTTGCAGAAAGTAATGCTTCAACATAATTACCCAATCGATCATAGAATCCAAATAACAACTTATCAGCATCATGGCCAGAAATTACCCCATTAAGTAGTATCCTAAGCTTGGTCAATGTGTCGTGATCTTTAACCCGACAACCAAAATTTTTTACTGTGAAAACTTCCCCAAGAAGCATCCGCTCAGTTGCCTCTTCCCTCCTCAAACCAGACAATTTCTGCATTGCATCATTCCATTCCAAGCATCGGCCATGCTCATCAGTCATGAAAATTGGAGGAATAAGTGCAGAAGGGCTCCGCATGATTCCAACATAATCACCTTGGATACGGGTATATTTGTCCCAAATCACCTTTTGTCCTGTGACATCTTGGCCAATAAAGCAAACCCCTACAACATTTTCTTTTGTGTCCCGGCTGCAACATGCATTAACTACCAATATTACAGGACCGTTGTTTTCTTGAGGACCGAATGTTTTAAGTTTGATTTCAATATTTTGCTCTTCTATTCCTGCCATTACAATATCAGATTAGATGCTCTAACAAAAAATCATGAAATAATATTGCAAGGGACATGAAGCAGAAATTAATAGTTTATCTGGATCTCAAGATGCAAATGTAGTACAACATATAAGTAATCAGGTAAATGAAACAAGTAATTGATTGAATAAAATATATCAGTCTTCATTTGGTAAATCTTCATATTACAAGTCACAACAGAGCTGACCCAAAAATTTTGGGTCTAAGGCTTGGTTGTAGTAGTAGTTGTTGTACTTGTCACAACAGGATTGGATGTATAGCTATAATTTTCCATTTAAACAACATGCCTTATGGAAAGGGTGAGGTTAATGTCCAATATACTTTTATTTTCAATATTCACTATATTTTTAACAATTCATTGAATGGGACATGTCATAATTAATATTATGCAGTTAAAGGAGTGGGTTAGGCCATAGCATCCAAACTAAACACGGCAAAAGCATGAATAATTCATCCGTTCAGACCTTTTTAAAGTACATAACTCAGAAGTGATAAAAACTACAAAAATTAAAAACCCAAGTAAAAAACCATAACATAAGCTCCTAATTATTGGGAAAATTCTTAATTTATGTACATATTTACTTTCATTTATTGAGTCCATCTGACAAAATGCATCTTGATCATCAGGCATGAGTGCATAGGTAAACAACCATCCAACACACTGATTCAGACTATACCCAAATCAAATACTTCGATCTAAAGAACATGCACATAGAGGTATATAGTGCGATTTCTGTCTCTCTTGATAAGTACAAATCTAAAACCACATAACACCATGAATAGAAAGCTAGATCTCAAAGGTAAACAGTAGGATCACCTTGTGAAGCTGAGTTGAGCAGACTCTTCACCACTTCAACCGAATCTTCGGAGACAAGATCAATTAAGGACATACCAATGGCTTGCTCAACAGACAGTCCTGTTAGTTCAGCTGATTTGGTATTCCACCCATTTATACTACCAGAGCCATCAACAGCCAATATGGGGACTGCAGCTGTTTCAATAAGGCGAACCATTTCACTTGTGACCACACGCAATTCATCCACTCTCTGTATCCTGTCATCAACCAATGGAACATTCACAATCATCTTGGACTCATCCACAATCTCATCTTGCAAAGATCCTCTCAATATCAGCTGCAATGAATGGATGGCATCCATTTCCACATCTTCCCAAGGCCGACTACGCCGCTTAACTACCTCCAGAAAAGCCTTGAATGACGACCTGGGGTGCATCTTTCTTCCATCATCCTTGTCACCAGGGTCATGTTTTGCACCACCCCACTTGATTTCCTTTGCAGTGTGGGACCGGAACCAGAACAGGAAATCCTTTGAAGTAATCCTAACAGCTGCCATCCCACAAACTTCATCTCCAAGAACTGAAGCAGCTGGGTAGCCAGCTTCCATAAGGCTATCAGTACTTAAACCTGTGCTCCCAATATGGTACTCAAGAAGCCATTCAGCTATATCTCTAATTTGTGCCTCTGTTGGGGTGACCCCAAGCAACCAAATTTTTTTCCTGTAGTATAGTGCAGCTCCATCACACTTAACAAGATCCATTACATTAGGTGATTGAGTGACAATACCTACAGGAGCATCTCTAAGGAGCATGTCACAAAGCAAAGTTTGAGTTCGCAAAATATGCTTCTCCCTCAGTTGAGCAGCCAACTCCACTTCTTTGTTGATCTGTACACCAAAAACTTGAATCAAGAACTCACAGGCATACCTCAAAGGAAATGGAATAAACCTAGGACTTGTGTGATGACAAACAACCAGGCCCCACAATTTTCTTCCCTTCTGCTGATCACTCTCCACCTCATTGTCATCTTCATTGATAGTCACAGACATCACAAAAGATGCAATGGAACCCATATTTGCCATATACTGTGCATGACAACCATGAGGAGATCTCAACGTAGATCCGCAAAGGCTCAATGGCCGAGACAATCTCTTGTCTTGAATTACCTTCACTGGAGGTGCCAAACAATCACATATCATCCTAACTTTGTTTTTCATGAATAGAAATCTTGAAGCTTGTGGTATGTCAGTAGCCGGGTAATGCAAACTAAGATATGGTTCCAAGTCAGGTCTGCGGCTCTCAGCTACAACTTCCCCATGCTCATCTTCATGAAATTTATACACCATTACACGATCATAACCTGTCAAATCACTAACTTCCTTAACTAAAACATCACATAACAATGATATATTCCCACTTGGCAAGGACTGCAATTTTGAGATGGCTTTGGCTGCTAGCTTATAAGATTTCAATGCCCCAGCAGCAGTCACAGGCACATCAGCTGGATTCACTGGTTCCAAATCTATAACTAACCCAACATCAATTCGGTGCAGAATTGCATAAAACGGCTTACCTGAGGTTTTACAATGAACCAATATGGGATTAAGAAGATTTACTTCACCAAAATTGGCTGCTTTCTGCAAAGCAGTGGCACCCGAGGAGCGAAAGAGTGTTCGAACATCTGTTCCAAAAGTGAGTGCTTCTTGCTGCTCAATGCTTGGAACAGCATGTGGAGCTAAGTCCAACATTTCAGGGGCATTTTCACTATAGGCAAGAACAGAGAAATTTTCGTCATCCACAGCAATGATGCAACCAAATGGTTGAATGAGGCTTCCTCTTTGCATCTTTTGGAGATAAGCTGACACAGTGGAGGAGGGGACATTACTAGTGGAACATGAGAGGTTGAAGTCAATTGAAGTGGAGTAATCAAAAAACCGTTTGGTCTCTTCAAAGTCCACATGAAGCTTTGCATCGATGGGCGTCTGTGCAACTACACGAGCCCCATGCTTTGATAGAGCAGAACTGTTCCTAGAGCAATTCGTCTTGTTCGAAACCGATTTTGATGACATCCCTTAATCCTCAACCCTCTCCAATTCCTCTCTTTTCCTCCCTCCACTACCAATTTCAATCTCAATCAAACCAACAGGTGTACATGAAATCATGGAAACCACTGAACATATGTTTAAATCCCCAAACATTGAACTCCCAAATATGTGCTCCTAACAAAGAAAACCAAGAAATTATCAGCATAAGCCAAAATCAAATTCACAAACCCATATTAAATTACCTACTCTTTTTATCACTTGGAATCTACCGGACCCAGGAATCATCATCATCATGAAAAGTTGAAAAGAGTGAAACCCACCACCGTTTAAATCAATACAAAAAAAGCAGTCCCCTTTTTCATTTAAAAATAAAATCCCATGATGCAGTGTGAATAGGTTAAACCAAAAAGAAGGTACTTCAACTCACATAGTCCTCATGATTTTATTCTCAACAAAAAGAAAAGTCTACCAATAAATTTTTTTTTTTAAAGAAAAAAAAAAAAAAAAAGTATCATCTATAAAGGATTCTGCTGGATAGAACATCTCCAAAGTGCGGGTGTCCCTAACTGAAGCCTTCACAAGACCTCTCTTTTTTCTTACACATCCCAAATAAGATAGCTACAAAATCTTACAACCCATTATACAAAACAAAACCACTTGCACAGCCTAAATTTCAACTTCTTCACAAATCACAACATTTAATAAGTAATTCAAACTGGGTTTTGACATTCACATCTATACTATACAAACAGAATTCAAATCCCAAGACCCAAACTTCACAAAGTTCCAGAAATATAAAAATTTTAGCAAACCGAATTACTTACAATTACAGAGGAGATAACCAGCAGAGAGTACAGAGCTAGGTAAAGACTACATAGTACATAATAATAATAATAAGACGGTGGGAGTGAGAGATATGGGCGTTACTGACCATCAAATTTGCAGTTGCAGGGCATGGATCAGTCAGCAACACGTGAAACCGACCTGATTTCTTTGCCTTACCCTTTGAATCAGCAAGCTTTACAAAAAACAAAAAAACAAAAAAACAAAAAAAAATAACAAAAACAATAACAGAAACAGAAACAAAAACAAAAACAAAATATTATAATACACAAAAAGTTTTCCCCTTTAATTCTTTTTCTTTTTCTTTTTCTTGCTTAGAACTCAGAACTCTCTATGACTTATCACTGTTTTTGTTAAGTGGAGTTTGGTATCATTTATGTTCCTTTAACATGACAAAATAAGCTGAGCTGAGTAAAAAAGTACAATATAAAAAATGAGAGAATTTTTTCAAAATAACATTAAACACAAACAATTTGGTTAATTAACACGTATTCAAAACTATTAAACAAACTCACATGACACCACGTGAGCTGGATAGGGCTTGGTTGTTTGTACTTGTACTTTGTTAGTAATAGATGTGTTCCAATGTTGGATTGGAATGGGAAACTGAACAAACACATAATGACCTGTGTATATCACTTGTCTACCGCATACAGTTTTGTTGTGCTATATATAATTTGGACGTAGTTAATAGTTATAACTCCTTAAAAATATATATATATATATATATATATGACAAAATTTAACTATAAAATTAGTTGTAGTAATAAGTTAGAACTTTACTTAATATCTTTTTATTAGAGGTGAATTTTGACAAATTCATCATAATGACTTGTGTATATCACTTGTCTACTGCATACGGTTTTGTTGTGCTATATAAAATTTGGACGTAGTTAATAGTTATAACTTATAACTCCTTAAAAAAAAAAAGGGGCAAAATTTAGCTATAAAATTAGTTGTAATATTAAGTTACAACTTTACTTAATATCTTTTTATTGGAGGTGAATTTTGACAAATCCATCATTAGATTACATCTTCTTTTTAAATCCTCCATACTTGCAAAATTTCAAGAAAATTAAAGATCAATAGCTATGTCATCAATAAATTTTTTTTTTTAAATTGTAAGATTTTGTAATTTAAAATTATGTACAAAATATAAGCTTATAGATTATATAGTAAATAATATACAATTGAAACAAAATTTGACATGTGTATTAAGAACGTAAAGAACATGCAATTTAATAATTAAATTTTCAAAATATGTTGTAATATTTATAGTGAATCTTAGGTTTTCCTTTAGATTTTCTGTGTGTCTTGAAAAGGTACCACGTAAGGATTTATATAGTTGAAAAATAAGGGTTTGAAACAACTTCCAGATGATGTGGGATTCATTCCAAATCTCAGTCTTTAATGCAAAAAATTTGTCTTTTTTATGTCTCTGAAACCCTAGCTGCATACGCAAACTTGTGCCTGCGTACGCAGCGTGTGGCCTACGTATGCAAACCGTGGGTTTTTTTTAGTCTTTATTTTTCAAAAATAGATTGTTACTCATTAAAAGTTATACTTTCCATTTTAACACCTCTCAAGTCAATTTAACATCTAATTAGGCCCTAAACCAACCTTGGGCCTTAGAATTTGGGCATCATTAAGAAACGAGAGCTCGAGTCGTAAGGGGTACAAAATGCGGTGTCAACAGGGCTCAAGCCATACATCGAAACAAACTATTTTGTCTCTTATTCTTTTAATTTTGTTAGCAAAGCTCACGAATCAAAAAAAGGGCATCTGTGGATATCGCATTTTGTACCCCTTATGACTTGGGCCCCCATTCCCTAATGATGTAAGAATTCAAAAGCTCAAGGTTGGTTTAAGGCCCAATCAGATGAAAATTAACTTGAAGAAAGTGTTTATGGAAAATTTAACTTATTTTTGGACCACATAAACTATTTTTGGAAAATAAAGGCCATGAAAACCCTAGGGCATGCATACGCATACACGCGTATGAGCACACATGCTCAAGATTTGTGTACACATGCTTCATGCATGTGTACAAAGCATGCATACGCATACACATGCATGCATATACATGCTAGGGTTTTAGAAACTATGAAATGAAGGATTTTCTGCATTTAAACTAGGTTTGGAACGAATCCTACTTAGTCTGGGAGTTGCCCCAAAACATCCTCAAGTCAAATTTTATTTGAGTAGGACTTTTTCTAGTCTTGATCTTTGAGTTATGAAATTTACTAACTTATTTTGAATTGGTTGTAACTAGATTGATTGAGGAGAACGGTCAAAATCAAGTTCTAGAGAGTTCTAGTGTTGAGGTAAAGTTTTTAACTTTGGCACTTCACTTTCTTTTGCTTTCTTTTAATTTTGTGTTTATATATGTGTTTTATTTGCTATAATATGTTTGTTTAGTTTAGGTTTACTTTGTGTTTATGTTCTGAACATGTTAGTTTGTTAGATTTTCTATTTTCTTAGTTTTCATGTTCTGAGTTTTTGGGTTAGGGTTTCGAGTGTGTATGCGTACGCATGCTTCTTACATGCGTATGCATACTCAAAGTATGTGTATGCATATAGTTGGGATGTGCACGCATACCCTATGTACACTCATGTATACTCTTGTCTAGAAATATTAATTCACTCCTGTTTGCTTTTCCTTTGTCATATTTATATGTTCTAGCTTCTGCTTAACCTATTTTATCTATCATTGAGTCTCTGTTTCTTTTCCTTTTTTGTTTTCTTTGTTTTACCTCTTTTATGTCTATTAGGGTTTGAATTTGTTTGAATACCATAAACATGCATATGAAAATGAATATGCATTGATGCATAGGTGTTGTGATGTAGTAAGGTAAGTCATGCATTCACATGAACATGCATTGGTTTGAATATAAGTTTGTCTTGATTAAATAACATGAATATTCTTAGATTGAATGCTATGCCTTTGATGTTTAGATGTCATAACATGCTTGTTTGATTCTGATAGGCTAAGAATGTATTAACCCCTTGTGATAAATTAATAAATTAATTAGCCAAGTTAATTAATTAATTCAATTTGCATGTAATATGCGTGGCAGCACAAACAAATCACCAAATAACTAAATACAGCGGAAATTAAATTGACACGGTAATTTGTTTACAAATAGGGAAAACCTATACAGCAAAAACCACACTAGATGATTTTAAAATCACCACTCTTGAGAATTCACTATTATCAAAACAAGCGGTTACAAGTAAAAGAATCATAATACCTTATACCAACCTACAGTTGAACCCTTACTCCAATACCCAATTGGACTTATTCTGTTGTGACAATCTCTCATTTTCAATGCACGACTCCCAATACGTGACTAACCAATAGATGCGCGGATCCCAGTATATGACTTAATCACCAACTTGAGACAGATGTTGGCTGCAAAATTCTTCAGTTCATCACACGATGAAGATCACAAAGCCCCTTAGTCACAAAACCCCTGAGGTATACAAACACAACAACTTCTTCAAGAGAAAGATGAACTAGGACAAATTCTGTCTCTGGTCACAATTTGCATGAACACAATTTTGCTTCACACTCGCGCAACTGTGCAACCTTTGACAGCCCTTAAAATAATTCTTATATATGTTTAGGGTTGTGAGAAAATAAAGCCTAAACACATACTCACGAATTTGAGTGAAATCAGCTCTAAAAAACTGAATTTCATAAGCCTTGACAGATAGGGTATCTATCGAGCTAGCTGTTAAGCTTTGAACTTCAGCAGCTTTTTAAACCTCGATAGATACTAGCTGTCGAGTTTTAAAATCCAGCACTTCTTCACTTGTTTCTTGGATAGATTTATATTTCTTTACACACTTAAACTTGAAACCTTATTCCTTGAAATATTAAACATATCATAGATCTACCTAATTACAAGTAAAGTGCGTTTTGTCAAAAGATTAGCCAATTACATAAAAATATTGACATATGTTCCTAACATAATTCACATATGTCCTAACAGATTCTGCCGTGTGATGTTTTCACCCTTGGAGCTTTGTGTTTGTATGCCTTGATAGATCAATGTTAGGTTTGGGGATGATTATGCCGTGTTGTGTGTCTTAGATGCATACTAGTATGTGTTTAGGTTAGAATAACATATTAAAATTGCCTTTAATAAGATTAATATTTGGAATACAATGAGTGGAAGTTGACCAACAAGTCGAGTGGGGTTGGGTGCCTAACACCTTCCCATCCCCATTCCTAAACTCTAGACACGTGCTATGGTAAAAGATCAGTCCTTCACTGAAGGGTGCTATATTTATGGTTCCTAGATCTAAAATAGGTGGCAATTCCATTTACACCCTTCACCATGGTCCACTATAGGCCAAGGTGTACTTCTTAATTGTGAGGATGACACCACCTCGCGAGCGCTTGCGCCCACAACAGCTCTCCAATTGTTTAGAGTTAGTCGCCCTATGATGGCATTGTACGAGGACAAATGATCATTGACGAGGAAGTTTACTTGGTGATTTGTTGTGGGTAGGAACCAATCACTACAGGTAGGGAGATGCTGCCTACGAGAAGAGCCTTCATTCCTCCAAATCCTAGTAAAGGAACATTTTCTAGACAAGGTAACTCCCTATCAATCCTTGGTTGGTAAATGACCAGTGAGCTGAGCATTTTGAACTACTCGAATATAGGTCTTCTTTGATTTGGACGAACCTCTTGTTGACGTTCCTCCCACAATCACCCTTATTTCTCCAAGGGGTGGATGAACTGGTTCCTCTACTCTACCATCTGATGGTGGTCTCTCATCTCTATGCTCTATCCAAAGAAAATTTTCAACTTCCCTTGCTTAATGAGAACTTTAATCTGCTACTTTAAATTATAGCACTCATCAGTGTTATGTCCACGGTCTTGGTGAAATCGGCAATACTTGCTCTTCACCCATTTGCTAGGATCTCCTTTCAGCTTTTCTAGCCACTTCAAGGATGGGTCATCCTTAATTTGCCTTAACACTTGATCAAGCGAATTGTTCAATGGTGTGTAGCATAAGTATTGACCTAAGGAAGATCCTGCCTTCCTGCCATCTCAGTTTCTCTTTTCTCTCATCTTGGCCTTCTTTGGTTGAGGACCTTGCTTTGGATGATGCGTATACCCAACCTCAACTCATTCATCTTTCTTATGCATTTTTGCAATGATTGCATCTTTAGCATTCATGAAACTTTGCGTTGTGTGTATTAGCTCGACCATCGTTTGAGACTCCCGGTCATATAAATTGTGAACAAACAAGTATGAAATGACTCTATTTTAGAAAGCCACTAGGAGAATTTTGTTGTCCATTTCATCTACCAACATGGCTTGTTGAAACGGCCAATGAAAGACTGTAAACTCTCATTTTCTCCTTACTCTATGTTCAGTAGGTTGGATGAAAAGCGCTTATGTATTTGGCCTCTGACGAAGTAATTGACAAATAACTTGCTCAACTCTTGGAATGAAGTTATAGTATTTGGTGGCAATTATCGAACCATACTCTAGTTAGGCCCTTAAATGTTGTAAGAAAGGCTTTGCACCTTGGAGGGGCATCGTCGACTTGAATGTAACAATGTGATCGCAAGGATCTCGCGTTCCATTGTAGGAATCTAAGGTAGGAATTTTGAACTTGGAAGGTAGGGAAGGAGTTGTGATTGTCGCGATGAAAGGAGAATAAGTTCTATGGATGAGGTCATCTATGTGTGTTGTTCTTCTCATAAAGTCTCTCATCTCTCTCATGGCTATCTTCATCTGATATCCAAATGTGGTACCATTCGAGTAATGGTACCTCTGGACTAATTTTCTCCTTCGGCGCCACTCTCTGCCCTCCTTTCTTCTAGGTTCTACTCAAGTTCCTTCCGTTCTGCATGTTGGTGTCGACGGTGCTTCTTTCTGTGGACTTCTCTAGTCAAGTCTTGGTTTTGCTGGGTTAGTTTCGCAAATACAGCCACCATGGTACATGATTTGGATGGCCTGGTATGCAGTTTGAATGGCTGGAGGCGTCTCCACTCTTTAAGTGCTCTGGACTTAAGGCCATTGACCTAGTCTAGACTATACATCCTTTTATCTTAGAGAGCAAAGTGGCTAACACTTGTTCCCACAAATGGCACCAACTGATGATGTTTGAAATCAGTGGGCCGTATGGTCCAAACTTCAATGGTGGATTGATGATTTGAATAAGAAAGAAAGACTATCGAAGGTGGCCGGGGTGAACCGGCTAAGGCCCCTCTAACAGTTAAGTCGGTTTCTCTCTAGGACTCAAGTATATTAAGTGGATGAATAGTAGAACATACCTTGGTTTAGAGAGGTTGAGTCCATTTTATAAAGAATTTGGGGTGAGTCTACTTGTTGGGTGCCATTAACATCGTGGGAGATGTGTGGGTTTAATGGGGAGAGTTGAGCGAATTTCAGGGAGCTTGCCCTACAACTCGGAATAGTGAATCGTGGTGTAACTGTTCTCGATTTGTAGAAGACTTTTCAGATTTTACTAAGTTTTGGTCATCCATTGTCTTTATTTGTAGACGACCTTCTTATTGTCCTGTGCAACACTTTTTCTTTCTAGTGTTACTTCTTTCTTCCTTCCATTCTAGACGACTGTTAGACGTGGCAGACTTGGACAACCATCTATGGATGGTATTTGGTATTTAATTACCCATCACTAATCTTCTTGAATTCATGCCATTTCTTTCTTGTAGTTTTCTGTTTAATATTTTTGTGTGGGATTAGATGCAAAAATAATGATGGTAAGTGTTAATGCCCGAGCTAAGATCCTTGTAGTTTAACTCACACATCTTGGTATCAAATTATTAAAAAAAAAAAAAAAAAAGGTACAAAGACCCATAATACAAATGGGCCAGTCGAACAACCTCTACAATTCTCACAACTAAAAGCCCAAGACCCATCACTAGGCCCGCCAAATGACATGTCCATCAACTTACTTGGAAAGCTTATTGGACCTTTACCCAACTAGACCCATTCTTCAAATTTGGGCCTCAACTAAACTGCACTACAAACAATACCACTACTGCTAATCAATCTGAGAGATGCTACGTCTACAACAATTTTACAACATTTTTACAACAAATCACAGGTGGTTAGTTGTTATTGGTTCAAACTTGAAACTAACACTAAGATTACTTTTTTGCCCCAACAATAACAACCTGCCACTTAGGAAATGTTGTAAAAATGTTGTAGAAATGTTGTAGACATAGCATTTCTCAATCTATATATATATATATATAAAACCGAAACTTTTGAAGCTCCCACAATTTTCCACGTCAACAATTAATTTTTTTTTTTTTAATTTGATTTATATGTTTTGATTTTTTTCCCAACCCATTTAATCACGTCAACATTATTAAAAATAAAAATTAAATCTCATAATTTCCCCCAGCAAATACACGTTACAAAACCGATGCATCTTCAAAACCTAAACCTAAAATCGATACTTCCTCAAAATTTCTCTCTTCTCTTCGCTTAGCAAAAACATCACCTTCCCCTAAACCTAAAACTCACTCTTTCCTTCCCCCAAAATCAAAACCCAAAACTCAGATTCTCCCACCCATGTTGAGCATAGCTGAAAATCATGTGATCAAATGCTTTGCGGCAATCTCCTACGCTTCCAGATTTGGAGTACATAGTCCTCAGTAAAATGCCAATAGAGACATCTGAATCTAAGCCCAACTTTGCAATATAGGCACGCAGATGAGTCCCAATGCCTGATCTATTCAAAAGTGCAACAGCTATAGTCCATGGCGAAATCAGCCATCAGCATATCACGGAACAGCATAAGGACCTTTTCAATGTACCCATTTTGGTATTTTCAGCATATCACCCTTTCCACACCCAATTCCTAGGTACGCTTGCTTTCCTCTTTCTCTTTTCTCTGAATTTAAGTTTTTCAACTGAAATCAAACAGAGGAAGGGCAGCCTACTTATTGATGAAAACAGAGGAAATATTTCTCTTTTTTTTTTTTTTTTTTTTTTTTTTTAATTTGGAAATATGATTTAGGTTATGGTATTGTGGTCTCATTGGTTTTGACTTAGGAAGAACAGGTGCTTGACATTGATTTGTAAAGCCTTTGCTTTTTTTAATTAGGGTTATTTTAGGCAGGGTACCGATTGTTGTTGTTCTTTAATTTTTAAAATTCTCCAGTTTAAATTATTTAACAAATCAGCTCATATATTTGTTTCACGTTGACATTTGGTTCTTTGCAATTCAATTTTCTGTTGCTTATTTTGGATTCTCATATATTTTGGATTCTCATGTATTATGCAGCAAACAAGAGTTCAGACTGTCATTCAATACTACAACCGTTGGATGGAGAAATGGCCCACCCTTCAACACCTATCTCTGGCTTCTCTTGAGGTAATTATTAATAATTAGTAATTTGGGTTTTGTTTGTTTGGTCTAATTCAATTGTTATAATGTGGGGGGATTTGAACCCTGTTGGAAACAAACATGAGGTGTTAGTTTAGCTATGAGACTTGTGGCTGTTTTGTTTTGCTGATTCTTAGGAAAAACGTGATGTGAACTCTTTTAAGTTTTTAGAGTTAAATGTCGGTTGATTGGTTTTGGTTTGCAGGAGGTCAATGAAATGTGGGCTGGTTTGGTATACTACCGCCGAGCACGTTTTCTGCTTGAGGTGCACTCTTCTTATCTTTCATTTTCCTATTAATATTGTTTTTATATATGTATATAATATAGTTAACTACACTATCAATACTATTACAATGGAATTTGCTGAATTTCTGTTCAATAGTTATGACTATGATTGCCTTCTTAACTAAAACAAAGACGCTTAATACACCTGTATGCTATAAAATACATATGATACAAGCTGAATTCTACCAGCAAATGTCAGTCTCTTGGCTCCCCGAAAGTTGATCAACCAGATATTTTCGTCACTAGAGGTCTATGATCAATAGAATTCAATTTGCAATGAGAGAGAGAAACACCATCAAGTCATCAGCAAAACATAATTAGGTACTTCATTGGAAGCTTCCCTTCCCTAAATTGTAGAGTACTTAAAATTTGAGCTTTCAACATAGGAGTGACATTGGCACAGAAAATCTCACTCTTTTTAGGATTTGTAGCTAGACTAGGTAGCTTTTGGATCTTTGTGAGAAGATCATTTACAAGCTGAAAAGAAGACTTACCAGTTGCACTAAACACCATCAAGTCATCAGCAAAACATAATTGTGTTAGCTTTATACTTAAAACACTTTGGGTGAAATTTGAAAGATCTTGGACAGCCAGGTACATTAATTGAGAGAGAACTTCAGTGCAATAACAAACAAATGTGGGGATAGGTGACCCCCTTTGATACCGGAAAAGTATGGGGCAAATCAAACTTCCTTTATCATTATTAATTGGTTTCATAGTATTGTTCGTTACATATTTACATGTCCAAAGCTGAATACAAGAAAATCCTATGGGTTTGTATTTAAAATACAATACAATTTCAATAATTCAAAACCTAACCCAAGCTAATTCTTGCATTGTTGCAACAGAGACTAGCTTTGGAACTAATAAACCTTCTACCGGAATTTCAAAAAGTGGAGGTATGTTAAATTTTGATTGCCATATGTTAAATTGTTTTTTTACCTCATAATATCTCTTATAGTTATTAATTTATTTGAATTACTATATGCATAGGCACGCATCTATATAACAAAATGCCCTATCCTCTCTCTATGCTTAGGCATGCATCAAAGTGCTATTTGATTACAATTTAGATGTCATGGAGTCAAACTTAATTTGTGTTGATAAAATTGTTGATTGTTTGATTACAATTATGCTTGATGCTCTATTCATGCTCTAACATAACAAAAGCTGTAAACTATACCTATCAAAGTTGCGTCAATGAATTTATGGTTGCAAGGCTTCTTAGTTGGTGTTCTTTGAGTTGTGGTTAGCCCATAGTGAATTAATTCCTTGCCTAAACCCATTGTGGATGGCTGCTATGGCTCTTTTGAGAGCATCACATTTGCTGGCATTAATTCACTTGCAGGAACCATGCTTTAAGGAGATTTTAGATGTGTTAGAACATATTCATACTTTTGTGTATTATGTAGAAATTGCATATTATAAAACAATTTCTAAACAGTGTAATAAGTTAGACAATGCTTTGGCTAATCATGCCAAGGAGTTAAGGAACCTATACATCTGGAATATTTTCAATAAAATTCTATCACTTTGATTAATAATAATAATAAAAACTATTTTATTTTAATTCAGTTTTTGTCATTTCTAAAAAATAAAGGTAGGATATTTAACCCAATGTGAGATTTTATTCCTCAATTTTCTTCTTTCTAAACCCTAGAACCTGCATCTTTTATGGCTTCTAGACCTTTCCCTTCCCTTTAAAAGACCCAATTCTTGCTTTAACTCTCTGCTTGTAGTCTTTGTCATTCCAACCATAACATCATGAACCACAATGTCTCAAGTCTAGCCTTTGTTTAGTATGAATATGTGACTATGACTGTTTTTTTATTTTTTTATTGTTTATTTCTCTATAGTTTTGATTATAAATACATTTCTTCTATAGTTTTGCAGGGTTTTTTTGTCACTATAATCTCCCCCAAGGTATTTTTCCTTTTAATTGACACCCTTTTGATTTTCATTATTAAGTACCCATCTTTTTACATATCATCTACATCTTTATTTATTTATTTAGGGTTGCTTTTTAATTTGGAAGGCCACACAGATTTTGAATTTTTTTTTTTTTGTTTGGAAGACTGCACAAATTTTGACAACACTACCAAGCCACAAAGCCTTTGTGAACTGCACTCAGGCATGCCTTCAGTTTTGGTTTGGCATAAACTTGAAACAAATGCCATAAATATCTAGATTTTTGGCTTTTGTACTCTTAATGTTTGAATAAAACCATATAGTACAATTTAAACATGTTTCACATAAGTTTTTGAGGTCTCAAGTCATGTTGTATTTATATATGGCAAAAGATAGTACCATTTTCCACCTTAGCACAATTTGTACTGGTATTTTATTTATAACTTGGATATATTGAAGTTTTTTTGTGTTTGAATAATCTATTTTGTTATTTATTTTTGAATTTCATGATGAAAACCAATGGAATACTTATTTTCATGAAGATTATAGAAATGTTAAACTTTTTTAATAATTCAATAGTTGGGGTGGGGTTATGAAATTTATTGACATTAAAAGTGTTTGGTTTTACATTGTAAATCTTTGATGAATTGGTATAATTTGGTGTTGTACTTGATACTAATTTGGCGAAAAATTAAGTAGCTTAAAGAAGTTGAGAAAATAGAAGAGCCTAAGAAAGGGAGGAAATGCATTCTTGAAAAGTATTGGATAAAGCTTGAAAATGTAAGCACAATTGTATATTTATTCTATTTACTGGTTCTTTTGTAATACTTATTAAACTAAATGTAAAAGCACATTATAATTATTGTAATATATTACTTCATAATATTTGTATTTTTCTCATTTTTAATATTATTTCATAATATTACATGTTTCATCTTATATTAGAGCCAATTTAGCTTTCAATAATTGAAATTTGAGAAATGTTTAAACCTGAACATGTTAACATTTGATTTAAAACAATCCCATGCATCGCACGGGTTTGCGACTAGTTTAGAAAAAAATAGTGCAGAGGACGACAACATGAGGAACCCAAGAAAAACAGAGTATCTGAAAATGGGTTCTAAATTCTAATTAGGGTTTTATTATTTTGTTACTAAAAAACAATCTTCATCCTGGTACGTAATTTATGTCTAATAAGTCTATTTTTACTGTTAATTTTTGTATTATTGTACTTAAATTTATGTATTTTTCGTCAAATTCCTTTCCCTAATTTATAAAATTTTCCTCAATCAGTACTTGCAGATGCTCTGCAACACCACATTGACAAAGGTAGAGAATATAATTTTGAATCATTTGTGGGAGTTCCTTGCAATTTTCTTACTGGGTATGTGCAATTTTCGTATTTAATGTATAATTTACCTTGTTTTTGGTCAGTTATTTGTTTTCACTATCTGATGCTAAATTTAGGGTTTCTATGATTTCTGCCGTAACTTTTAATATCTGTTTCGAACTGGGTTTGTCTCATTTTGCTTAGACTTGCGTTTGTTTGCTGTGAAATTGTGGTGCATGAACAATCCCATCCTAAATTTAGATTTTTTTTTTTCAAATTGGTCCTATTAATTGTGTTTTCTACTTTATGTTATGTCAAACTAAACCTTGAATTGGGTATATTCAGAATCTTTTTGTTTTTGATTTTTTTTGTTTTTAAATTCTTTTGTGTAATGTGTCCAAGTGAGAGCATTACCAGTGTAACTCTTGTAAGAGAGTCAAGGAGAACCAAGAATCTGTTAGTGGGGGTAGTTGCAAGATTGCAAGAAGTGGAGTCAAGACAGTTACAATCAAGGAATTAGTCATAATATTCTCACATTTATGTCTTAATTCTTCCTTTCTTTTTTTTCTTCTTGGAGGGTAACTAACTTGAATTAAGTCAAAGTTTATCCATTCCCATTCATTTCCCCCTAGAAACCAGATTGAATTGAATCATTACATTTTGTTATTCAACCTTTGCTGTGAAGTACGTCTGGTTTGTTTGTTTTACTTCATTTTTCACAGTGCAAAGCCCAATTTGCTGCAGTAATTCAAAAAGATATGTTTTAGTTTAGAGGGTTCACGTTCTGATTCTTGAAAGCCTCCCCTCCATGATTAATTAGAAACAAGTGAACAATTGAAGATAAACAAGGAAAATACACAAGACAGAAAAGTTGTAAAATTATATTTGTTGTGGTTTTAATATAAACTGAATTAATGAAAATAGTTATATTTACTTCAATATGAGTGAATGAAATCATTTTATTCTGAAGCAAATAATAAAATTTTTTTTTTTAAAAATTGATTCTAAAATTTTTATATTTTATTCTTTTTCTGTGTTTTCTCAGCACCAAGCAGAAGAACAATAGTTTTGTGAAATTTTTTTTTTTTCCCGATAAAATGTCAATGAAGCCATCAAATAACATCTGGATTCGAAGGCAACAGTGTCCGTGTGGAGATTGGAAGTGCTATATCAAGTATGAAGGAGATGATCAGAGTTCAGTAAGCTCTCAGCTAGTAAAAAGTGAAACAACGGCTTCATCATCATCATCCTCAGAGGCAGTCTTTACTCCTTATGTGGGTCAAATTTTTAAAAGTGATGATGATGCCTTTGAATACTATAGCAATTTTGCCCGGAAGAATGGGTTTTCAATTCGGAAAGCACGTTCAACTGAAAGCCAAAATTTAGGGGTATATAGACGAGATTTTGTTTGTTATCGGTCAGGCTTTAATCAACCAAGGAAAAAAGCCAATGTGGAGCATCCAAGGGACCGTAAATCAGTACGATGTGGATGTGATGCAAAATTATACTTGTCAAAGGAAATCATTGACAGTGTTACTCAATGGTATGTTTCACAATTTAGTAATGTCCATAACCATGAATTATTGGAAGATGACCAAGTTCGCCTACTTCCTGCTTATCGGAAAATACAGGAGGCAGATCAAGAACGCATACTATTACTCTCCAAAGCTGGGTTTCCTGTGAACCGGATAGTGAAAGTGTTGGAGTTAGAAAAAGGGGTTCAACCCGGACAGTTGCCCTTCATAGAGAAGGATGTTAGAAATTTTGTCCGGACTTGTAAAAAGACTGTCCAAGAAAATGATGCATTGCTCAGTGAGAAAAGGGAGAATGATATGATAGAACTTGTAGATGCCTGCAAGGCAATGGTGGAGAGGGATCCAGATTTTCTTTATGACTGTACTACAGATGAAAATGGTAAGGTTGAAAATATTGCATGGACATTTGGTGACTCTGTACGTGCATACACAGTTTTTGGTGATGTAGTTACTTTTGACACCACATATCGTTCTATTACCTATGGATTGCTTCTCGGAGTGTGGTTTGGTATAGATAGTCATGGCAAGGCAATATTCTTTGGTTCTGTTTTGCTACAAGAAGAAAACTCTCATTCATTTGCGTGGGCTTTACAGGTTTGTGGACGCAAATTCTTATGATCAATTTGCGTCTATCTTCATGTAATTTTTTATGATTTTCTCTTTTTAAACAGACTTTTGTTCGATTTATGAGAGGAAGACGCCCACAGACTATTCTAACTGATATAGATTCCGGACTCAGAGATGCTATAGCAAGGGAGTTGCCAAATACTAAACATGTGATTTCTATATCGCATATTCTGTCCAAATTATCCAGTTGGTTCTCTTTGCCTCTTGGGTCTCAGTATGCAGATTTTAAAGCTGATTTTGATATGTTGTGTCATCTAGAGAGTGTGGAAGATTTTGAGCATCAATGGAATCTTTTGGTTGCTCGGTTTGGACTCGTTCCAGATAAGCATATTGCATTACTATTTTCATATCGAGCATCCTGGCCACTTTCATACGTTAGAAGTTACTTTTTGGCTCATATGTTGACAGCCGAGTTTTCACAATCTTTGGACTCATTCTTGAAAAGAATCTTAAGTGCACATGCATGTTTGCAAGTATTCTTTGAGCAGGTATGCAGATTACAGGACTAACCCAGTAACCCAAACCACACCCACCCCCCCCCCCCCCCCCCCCCCCCAAAAAAAAAAAAAAAAACACAGGGTTCTGTACTTCTATTTGACAAATTGTTCGGATTTGTTTTTGGACCTTGCAGGTAGGAATTGCTGCTAACCTTCAAAATCGACCCAGAGTAGAAATGCAGTCTATGCATGTCAAGACATGCATGCCTATTGAAGAACATGCACGGAGCATTCTCACGCCTTATGCTTTCAATGTGTTACAACATGAAATTGTGCTTTCCATGGAATATGCGACAACAGAAATGGCAAATGGATCTTATCTTGTGCGACACTACAAGAAAATGGATGGGGAGTATCTGGTGATTTGGATACCAGACGGTGAGCAAATTCACTGTTCATGTAAGGAGTTTGAACATTCAGGAATGTTATGCAGGCACTCTCTTCGAGTACTTGTGGTGAAGAACTACTTTGAACTACCAGAAAAATATTGTCTACATCGTTGGCGGTTAGAAAGTTCTTTAGTTCCTATGGATGATCAACATGCTCAAAGCAGCAGCAATGAATGCACTCAAGCTTTTCATTCTCTTGCTGCAACTTTGTTGACAGAGTCATTAATCTCCAAGGAACGTTTTAATTATGTTCATAGAGAACTTACAGGACTACTTGAGCATGTTAGAAATATGCCAGTGATTGATGAATTTGCTTTGAATATAAGAGCTAACAATGTCAGCGAATCTTAGGTTTTGCTGAATTAGCAATGCTGGTCAATGTGAGTGCTGCACTTGTGGACCTATTTTATTCAGAGATTTAGGGATTTCTGGAAGATGAAAGGAAGTCATGATGAAGGCAGCAAAAAGTAATTACTGACATTTATAAGCTCATCCTTTTGATAGTTTCAAACTAAGTAGGGTCAGGGAAGTACAGATTTTTTTTTTTTTTTTTTCTTTTTTAATGAGTCCCCACCAGTTGCATTATTTTCCCCCCTTACTGTTTTTCTCTTGATTATTTATTGAATGTTGATAAAATGTGTGAGGACTGATCATCTGTTAGTGTAAATGTAAAATGCTTTTTTTTTTTTTTAATTTCTTTAAGAGGGTGAATTAAGAAGCTGGTGTTTCTTCTTCCTTGAATTAAGAGTGAAATTTTTGGTGTTTCTTCTTTAAGAGAGTGAATTAAGAGTGAAATTTTTACCCATTTTGAGAGTGGGTATTCAACACTATAACTCGCAATTGCTTATTTTAGGATGCATGGGATGATGGGAATGATCAAGATGCAGACTCGTTGGATTTCTTCCTCAGTTGCTATAAACATCCCATTTTTGTATTGTTGTTGTGTCCATGTGAGTAGATCTGATGTCAGGGCTCTATGGCCATTGATGGATCAGAATGAATATAGCACGCAGATAGCTGCTGGGAGTAGGCTTCGTTAGGTTGAGGGTAATTCTACTTTACAAGTACATAAATCTGGGTTATTGTATTTGTTTAAGTTCTCTCTTTAAAATTCAAAAGAAAATCCTATTTGTATTCTTTTTGAATAATTTGATAGTTACTACAATGTGGTGTGGGGGATATGAATTCTGAACATGTCTATTAGAAATACCAAGAGGGGTTAGTTGAGTCACAAAGTTCTTGGCTTCATATCTTTTTTTTTTTTTTTTTTTCTTTTTAATTATATTTTTTTATACTTAATGAAAACAATCCTAACCTCATTGTTATACTTAATTGCATCTTAAACTTGCATTGTAAGAACGCATGGACTGAAGTGCAATTATTGACTACTATTCAATGGACAAGATGTATAGAAATTAAGCCATGAAATTAATTCAATGTCTTCAGTGTCCCAGAATTTGTCTAACTCGTAGTAAAAATTTTCCTTGTTCTAAACTCTTGATTAGGGAACAGGTTGATTAGATTTCTAAATTCAGTGTCTGTCTGTTAACCACAAAATAGACTCAAATCTAATAGTGGGGCTCATTTGATGGGGGCAGGTCAAATACGGTGAAGTTCATGTCTCCCACTATGCGCGGTTGTAGAATATTGATTGAGATTGGAGTAGTGTATGGAACCAAGGAGAGGAGACCAGGCATATGCAAAGTCATTGTCAGTGTCATTATCCTTTTGTTTCAACTTTATTTTGATTTTTCCTTAACATGTGTGCTTGAGGTTGATTTTGAAAAACACATGCGCGGAATATGGCTGTAAACATTAAAACATGCTAATTGAGAGGCATAGAATCCGAGATAGGGAAATGTTTGGTCATGCTGGACCTGGATGTCTAGCTTAATTAGTGCCTCTACTCTCTACCTTGGTATAATACCCATACTCTACAACTTATCAGTTATCACTGCACAAATTAGGCTCACTAGCTAGCTCAATTGAAAAAGTATTCATTTTATTATATTATAGTCTATTTCTTGCACTTGCACACAATAAAATTATCTATGTCTGTGTGAGTGTGATTACCTTCCCCATGTCGTTGGATATAGAACTTATCAATGTTATGCGCCCATTAGGCTCGAGTCTATTTCAAATGAATTTTAAAAAGTACTATTTATTTATTATTATATAGTATATATGACGTTACATCATCTAAAATTTAAGACAATGAAATGGGGAAGGGACTATCCTTCCTGGTCTGTAGATTCATTTATTAAAAATAATACTAATATTTGCAAATTTGGCTTTATCTATTTTAGAGATTAGAGACTAGTGGCATCGAATATGCATTAATTTCGATCTTTTGTCTCTCCGTCTCTGGTGTGAATGAATGACTTGAGACTCATTTGCATTTGTTTGTTTCCGAATGACCCGGTCTCTCAAGTCTCAAGTCTCAAGTCTCAAGTCAAGTGAGGACTTTGCTTGGTAGCTTCTTTTGTCAATCGCATGAAAGAATGAATAATAGTCAAATCAAGACTCGGACTATATGAAATCAAAGTTATTTATTTATTTATTTATTTATTTAACTCCTAGTCCTTTTCCTAGGAAACAAATAACAAAAATAGGGCTTAATTTACAGGACTATCTCACCTTCAACTAGGTTTGTATTAGAAATTGGGGTTGATTTGATTCTTTTAATTTTATTTTAAATATAAGCCATACTTTAGTTTATTTTCAAGTTAGACTACATGTTCAAGTTTCATTTATTTTCAAACTCGAATTTGTTCATAAGTTACTTAATTTATTTATTCTATGATTGATAATATATATTTTTTAATCTATTCACATATATTATACACCTTCAAAGTCTTATGCACAGACCTTAGTCGATAGTTGAAATTAACTTAAAAAGACTGCCTTGGTCTTTATATTTAACATTTAATGATGTTGATTGCAAGTAAAAACCCACCTCATGATGTGCTTCTGAAAGATACTTAACAGAAATGTTGATGGAAATGACCAAGAATTTAAAAAGCTTAAGATTATTACTATTAAACAGGCTTAAACTAAATTAAAATTAGAACAATAGAGGGCTGGGACTTAGGAGAGTAAAAATCTACTCATAATCTAGAGACATGTAAAGAAGAAATTACAAAGTCATAGAGAGACCCTCCAGAAAAAGGAAAACTAAATTACAAGTCACAGACATCTTACACCAACAGGGTGATTGACTAGCACAGTGTGGCTTTGATTGCCAAAACTAAACTATGATCAATTGTTTGGCTCCAAATTTGATTTCTTCTTTCATCTTTCTTATAAAATCATCACATCTTTTGTTTAGCTCTTCTGTACTCAGTAGCCCAAATCCATCTTCTTCTTCTTCTTCTTCTTCTCCTTGCATAGACAAAAGCTCATTTTCTCCTCCTACTACTGTAGTCAATGACAAAGACCCATTTGCTATTACTTGTTCCTCTTCAACCTCCATAACTACAATTTTACTTTCATCCAACTCCAATGCCTTATTCTCTGATAGTTCAGGTACTGATTGCTGCCTATGTCCGTTTTTGATGCCATGTTCTTCATTAAGATAAAGATTATCCCCTGATTGAGAATGAGAATTCCCAACCAGACCGGAATTCTTGACTATAAAAACTAGAAGTCCATTGCAAAGTAGGAACATGTAGTTCTTGTCAATTGTGTAGCCAAAGAGTTTCATGGGTAAAGTAGAAATGGTGTAGACATGAAAGGAGTGGAGAAGGAAAGGGAGTAATGAAAAGCTAGAAAATAAGATAGTTAAGGCTGAGACTGAGAGTAAGAGTCTAATGGCTTTGTTGGGATAGTAGCAGAATTGGGCCAATTGGCTGAACTGACTTGCAGCTTGGATGTATGGATGCTGGGACGGGATGTTATCCATGATCTTTATGATAACAACAAAATTTAAGAGCTTTTTTTTTTTGGTGTGTGGAGAAAAGGAAACTTTTGGGGAGAGCTTAAAGGGAGCTATGACTATTGAATTGAGAGGTGCTGAAATCTTGGTTCACTTCACTATATATAATAAAGGAGCATGGTGTTTGTACATATATATTATGTAAAAATTAAAAAAAAAAAAAAAAAAAAGTATAGAAAAAGGGCCTCCTGGGTAGTACATTTAAAGGAAAGAAAAAGACCCAAGTCAGCCAACAACTTTTTTTATTTTATTTTTTAGGGAGCCAAACCAAGTAATCCTTCCAGACTTTTACTTGGGGTGAAGAACGAGTCTTGTGACACGGTTAATTCTCCAGCTGTCTTACATTACAACACCATCAAGACTAGAAAGCATAGACGTAGAATTCAATTGGCTCACTTTATGAAATTCCTTGGTCTTCACAGTTTCTTTGGGATAGCAACAAATACAATGCAGGCCGGGTCTAATCAGAAGAGGCTCATCCCTGTCCCACATCTATACCCCAACACAACATGATTCGGGTTTATTTGAGTCCAGTTCAAGTCAATTTTTTTCGCAAATCATATTTAATAATTCCATGGACAAGAAACAATTAGCTTGCTATTACAAGGGATAGAATAATAGTATATAATGCTAAATACAAATATACAATTATTAACCCGACTTCAATCCTCATTCCATCTTCTTCTCTTCCAGGTAAACTTTGAAGTTTAAGTCAATTTTATTTTATTTTATTTTATTTTTTTACAAGAGATTTGCTTCTCTGCCAAAGTTATCCCAAATTCTATATTTTCATTTTGTCCATTAGTCATTAAAACATTCATATCTGCTCATGCAAAAATTTATGTCCATTTAGGCATAAGGATTTACTTTTTTTTTTTTTTACACAACTGCTTTACAAAAATACTTATATCAAATCATTTATTCTACATTCTATTTTATTTAAATAACTTTTTTTCTTTTATTATTATTATCTCTCTCTCTCTCTCTCTCTCTCTCTCTCATGCCACCCTCAATGACTTCAGCCATGGCAAGACCAAACACCCACATCACCAAAATGAGCAAGACCTTAGGTTTCTCTCATTGTATGTCTCCTCTCAATGTCACCAAATTTCCGTTGATGGGATTGATTTTGAATTACCATTATAGGTTTTTTGGTTGCTGATCAAATTTAATTTTGGGTTTAGGTTTGATTTGGGTTTCTCGGTTGATGGGTCCATTGAGGTTTGTGATAGGATGATCAAATTTTGTAATGGGTTGTGACTTGTGGTGGTAGTGGCTATAGGGGTGGCTCAATAGTATAGGTGAATAATGCAGTCGCTTAAGGTGCCCAAGTAAAAAAAGCCCCCAAATTTTAACTAATAGAGTTATTTTTTTCATTGTAATAGTATAAATTAAGCTCAAATATTAGCCAATAAATAAAATAGTATTTTTTTATCAAATGAGAGAGAGAGAGAGAGAGAGAGAGAGAGAGAGAGAGAGAGAGAGAGAGAAATGTGTTTAAAACATTTTTTACAACAAATTCTAAATGACAGATTGTTACTAACTGTTATTGGTGAGTAAAAAAGTAATTTCAATAGTTGGTTCAAATTATAATTAGTAACAACTTAAAACCTAGGATTTGTTATAAAAATGTTATGAATGTAGCACTTCTTAAAAAAAAAAAAAAAATTTAAAAGAGCAAGACAAAAAAATTTCACAATATTTTTAACAACAATTAAGTTGGAAAACTTTATTTCATCTCTCTCCCTTTCCCCTCTTCTTCGCTCTCACTATCTCTCAGATAAATCCATCCACTACCGTAACCCAACAACACCTAGCCACCGAAGGGCGGCTTGAAGTATTTGGAGGCCTTAGGCAAAAACTAAAATGAGGCTTTTTATATATTTAAATGTGACTTTAAAAAAAAAATTAAATATTACTTAAATTCTATTATTTTGTTTTAGATACAAAATTTCTAATTAACTACGTAAATTTTTTTTTTTATTTTTAAGAAAGTCTATAGACACAATAAAAATTGATAAAACTTTCCACATCTATTGATATGACAAATTGATAGTAGTAAGTAAAAATAAGATTTTAGTGGTGAACCTAAATGAAAACTTATAAAAATGAGAAAAGAATAGAACATTGAAGAAATCAATAAAATATTCAGATATAAAGTTACAGTAGGCACTTATATATATATTTGGTAAGTGTAACAACAATGTCAGATTACCCACTTTTAGATTGACTTATGTTATGTGCAGCGGTGGGTGGATTTATCTGAGAGTCAGTGAGAGCGCAGAAGAGGGGAGAGGGAGAGAGATGGAATAATCAGAAAATAATAGAAAATTGAAGAAATTAATAAAATATTTAGATATAAAATTACAGTAGTCATGTATGGTTATATGGTTAGAGTAACAACAATGTAAGCTTAAATACTTTTAGATAGACTTATGTGGGTGATTTTTGAACTTAAATATGTAAAATTCACCCCATTTGTTATTTTACCCATGCTGACCTGAGTGTTTTTAGTAAAATGATTTATGAACATTAGCTAGGATAACATGATAGAAATTTTACTCTAATCTAATCTAAGTGTATATATATGTAAAACTCTCTTTTAGAGACTTGAACCCTAACTCTTGCCTTCCACACCCTCCACAAACACTTATATTTGTAGAGTGACTATTACATCAAGAGTGTGCAGAAGTGATAACCTTGTTAATATTTTTTTTGATCGGGATAACCTTGTTAATACATATAAATTGTGTTTGATATTAACTTAAAAAGTCAATTTTTTTATAATTTAACTTATTATTTTTGTTACTATTTATGAGTTTTATTACACTTTTTGATACTATTTATACGTTATATTCTATTACTTTAACTACATTTTAAATTTATCTACTTTTAACAAAAAAATTTTCAATTATAGTTAGAAAAAAAAATTCTCAAAAAGAGTAGTTGATACGCAAGTACGTACTTTTTAAAGGTGATGACCAGAATTGATTGCATGACCTTTAGTCAACTTAAATTGTAGCGTTAGACTAAGTCACTCTCCTCGATAGTGATGTCTCCCAGTCAACCGTGTTTAACCTGCCAAGTCCATAAAAAAAAATTAATTATATTTATATATCAAATAAAGCTTCATACTTTTAAATTATTCATATAAAATCTTAATTTTTCAAAAACTTTTCAATTCAAAATATGAACTCACCATGTGTAGAGTAAAATATATTTAAAAAATGGCATAGTGTGATTTTGAATGAAATGATATTTAAATATAATAAATAATAACATGCAATGAAGTATCCATACAACATTCATTTTATTTAAGTATTATTATTAATGACGTCACCTTAAATGAGTATGTGATTTGAATTGATACATTTTTAAAATTTGTGTTTATTTTTAAATTTTTAAAAAAAATGTGGGATTTTTTTTTTTTGAGTCTAAATTTGATAAGGGTAGGGTGTAAGACCTATGATTTACACTATCCAATAAGAGATTGTCATATCAACTTTTTCTTTAAAGCTCAATATATTTTACTACACTTAATAACATCTTAATAAACTCTCAGTTTGGTTGGATTTTTATATGAGATTAAAATTGATTTGATGTATTCATCAAAAAAAAAAAAAAAGATTTGATGTAGTTGTGCCTATTTTTTAATATATGATATGATAATGTGACAATGCTGAGTTTAGAGTATAAAACTTGGATCTTACACCACATCTTTATAGAATTTAATGTCTTCGTTTTTTGAGTCCGAATTTGATAAGGATTGAGTGTAAACTCATGTTTTACATCATCTAATAAGTGATTGCAACATTAACTTTTTACTTAAAACTTAATACATCCTACCACACTTAATAATATCTCAATAAACTCTCAATTTGGTTGGATTTTTTTAGATGGGTATTAGAATTGGTTGAGTGTAGTTGTGTTTATTTTTTAATATGTGATAAGATGATGTGGTATGTCGGGATTGGAGGGTGTAAAAGTTGCATTTTACACAATGGTGGCTCTAGGAATTTATTTGAATAGGGTCATTAGGAATTTAAATTAAACAAAATTTAATAAAAAGAGAACTTGAATATATTGAGTTATTGACAAAAAAAAAAAAAAAAAAAAAAAAACACAAATACATGAAGTTTTACAATTTCTTTTTACAAATTTTCATATTTTGAAATCGTCATATGATAATTTATTATCAATTGTCATTATCTATTATCAATGTTAGTGTAAAAATCTTATTTTTATGCAATTGCCATTATCTGTTTGTTATTGTTTTTATAAATTATTTACCTTATATTAATTATTGGTTCACATAACCACACTCATCCATAAATAAATAATACATTCAACAATCACTAAATTTATTTTTTTTCTTTCTTGAATCACTAGTTTTATAACAAAAGGTTATTATAACATGATAACAATATATACATGTAACAAATCCTCTATATTTCTTGGTTATTAAATTATATAGAGTTATATTATATTTATACTATACATGTACACATTCACACATATCACAATACACAAATAAAATTATAACAAAAAAAAAAGAGAGCATACTATTAGTATCAAACACGCACTCACACATGTAATATAAATTTATAATAAAGAGAAAGAAATTCATAACTTACAAACATTCACATTTTACTCTTAGAGTTAGAGATACATAGAAAATAAGATAGAGAAGAGAGATAAAATGAGATTCATGAGAGGAGGGAGAGTGATTTGTGATTTGGGTTGTTAATTAGTTTTGGGGTAAGCTGATCTATGTTGTTGTTTGATTTTGGGTTAAGTTGATTTATGAACAGGGTGTGCAAAATATTTTTAAGGGTAATTAAATTAATAAAAAATATTTTATATATATATATATATTTTTTATTCAAGTGCGGAGGTTCATTTGAACCCTCGAAGTACAAGTGTAGCTGCCCCTAATTTTACACCATATCCTTATAAAACTTAAAATCTTGTTTTTTTAATACTAATTCTAAATTATGGGATTCAAAATCTAATTTAGCATAAATTTTATTTAAGAAAAAGAAATCACTATCATAATTAATTACATCGTACAAGGTTCACCATACAATGTGAACATGACAACATGTATGAGCTTCTGTTACATTCACATTTGGTTGGTGCACCGAATGTATCGCAGTCGTATTTATTTGAGCTTTTTTTCATTTTTTGTTGAGAAGGGTATTTATTTAAGCTGGTATATTTAAAGAGGATCAAATATTTCAGAGAAAAATAGGGAGAAAATAGTCATAGATGTACGTAGCAGATATCAAGAGCACCACCTCATTTATTTAAGAAATTAAGTCAACTTAATAAGTTCCAAATCAACTACAGGTCAATTGAAAATTTCATAAATTTGCCAACTAACGAGACCTTAAATTAAAATGGTCAGCTAGTTTCAAAAAAAATAAAAATGGTCAGCTCGACTTATAAAAGAAACTATAAAAACCATCTTAGGCGGATTCATGTCTAGTCTAGATATGTAAATCAAATCAAAGCAAAACGAGTGGCACACCTTTGTTGAAAGCTAATGAATGTGAACGTTAAGGCGACTCTTTTTATTTTTTATTTTGAAACAAACACACACTCAAGAAAGTGGGAAAGTAATTTTAACACAAATGTTCATTATAAACTCTACAGTCTCCACTCAAAAGCTGTGGTACTTTTAAAGAACGGTGCGACAAGTAGGGCGGCTCAACAACTTTGAAAGCCTTGGGCGAAAATTTTATGTAAGGCCTTTTTATATTTAAAGTCTAAACCTACAAAAACAAAAATTAATTTAATACATGATTTAGTAAATTAGTGTTACTATAATATAAATAAGTTGATGTGATACATATCAAATTTTTAATTAGTATAATAATTTATAATAATAGTGTTCATATAAAAAAGAAAAAAGAAAAAAGAAAAAGTGAGAATCTGTGTTAGATAATAACTGTGGGCTGCGCTGCACTGTTGTGCACTGTGCAGCCTTTGCAATGCAGATGTGACTCATGTGACTAGGCCAGAAGGGCCTGTACTATCATCCTATGACTAAGTTTTAAAGCAAAAAACGTGTCCTAAGCTAAAAAGGGTCCTAGCAAAAAAAACGTGTCCCTTGATGGGACTCCCATCAATAAAATAAACTAAAAATACATATAATTTAAGTTAAATAAATAGAAGATTTTGAGTCTTCATTCGGAAAGACAAAGAGGGAAAGAACTGAAGAAGATTACCTCTCGTAGAAAAAATTCAAGCTAGATTGATAGATTGAGTATATGGAAAAAGATCAAGAATTAAGATGAAGATCAAGAAAAGAAAGGTAAGTATATAGATGGAGAGGCAGAGGGATAGAGAGATGAGAGATTTCTCTTTTGTTTTTAAAATTTATAATCTCTATTTTAGCATATTTCGAGACAAATATGTTGTATTATTAATGAGTTTGTCTGGTATTAATTTTGATTTTAGCATATTTCAAGAATGAGTTAATAAATTTTTCTCCTAAAATATAATTTTGTTAGTTGAAGTTTAACTATTTTTGTTTTTCTCTTTTTTAATTTTCTGCATTTTAAGATACAATGGGGCCTTTTTAATGCATTTTATTGACCAATAAAAGTGCTTAATTTTTTTAATTAAAATATATAGATAAATATATTATATATATATATATATATATATATATTTTTTTTTTTTTCAAGTGGGGCCTTCTTTTATTTGGGGGCCTTAGGCGATTGCATCACCTATTGAGCCGGCCCTAGCTACAAGTTGTACTATATTCAATACACTCTCTTAAACAATGTGAGACAATTATTTATTTATTTTTTTTAAGAAACAAACACACGCACAAGGGTACCATCAATGGTTACTAATTTGTTTTCATATTGTACTTTTATTTTAGGGGTAATTACAGGAAACCTACCTATACTTTGACCCAAATTCACGTTGCCTACTAGTGGTTTGAAAATTGTCACTTTACCTACTTAAGTTTTGCTCCGTTTGTCTTCTGTAACGCATTTTTGTTAAAAATATGGATAAATATGTATTTTTGCTTTCCTTTTATGTCTCCCTCATTCTAAAACAAAAATAACATACCAAAAAAAAAAAAAAAAAAAAACCAAGATCAAAAGGTGGTGGTTTTATAAAATTAATACTTAGCAATAATTAGATAATGTAACAAAATCAAATAAAAAACCCACAAAGAAGAGTTTGTTTGGGAATAACTTATTTAATTGAAACTAAAATTTTTTTGTTAAAAGTACTATAAATAAAGCTAAAAGGTAGCTGAAATGGTATAGTGGGACCCATATCTTCTGTAACGCATTTTTGTTAAAAATATGGATAAATATGTATTTTTGCTTTCCTTTTATGTCTCCCTCATTCTAAAAAAAAATAACATACAAAAAAAAAAAAAAAAAAAACCAAGATCAAAAGTTGGTGGTTTTGTAAAATTAATACTTAGCAATAATTAGCTAATGTAACAAAATCAAATAAAAAACCCACAAAGAAGAGTCTGTTTCGGAATAGTTTATTTAATTGAAACTAAAAACTTTTTGCTAAAAGTACTGTAGGTGGTCGGGATTTTCACCTCAGGCCTTTGGCCGATGTTGGCTTGACACCCTATACCTACCTTAGAAGGCTTTGTTTTCTTTGGGGAGCCAAGCCCTCAAGGATTTGTTCTTAAGGGGTGGAATTGTCCCACATCGCCTAGAGAATCCTCCCACTAACACTTTATATGCCTTTGGAGCTTGTGTTAGTGTACCACTACTCACATGTGTAGTAGTGGTACACTCATGGTTGCTCCAAGGGCTTATAAACCATAGATAAAGCTAAAAAGTAGCTGAAATGGTATAGTGGGACTCATGAATAGTACCAAAAAGTGCAATGAGACTTATAAATAGTAGCAAAATTAAGCAAAATAGTAACAAAAATAAGCTAAATAGTAAAAAAAATGGCTTTTCAAGCCAATGTCTAATGCAACCTAAATCTTAGCACTTAACTATGATAGGTAGATAATTCACTGACAATAACCTCCCTTAACTCTTTTAAAATTTTAAGTGTTGTTGCAATATCTGATAAACACTTCCATACTGCTATAGTGATAAGAGATTGGGAGGGATGTGTACCTGAGGCAAAGGCATAAGATGAGCAATGCTAGTGGGTCAATGTCAAAGAGCAAAGAGTGGTCTCTAGTGGGCTTAGGACAAGAACATTATAAGATGAACTTAAGAGTGATTGATAAAATGTCTAACACAAAATGGGTTACTAAAAAGTTCACTCACTCTACGTTATCCTAGTATTTTGAAGTTGAACTAGAGATAGACTTTGATCTTGAACTGGAGATAGGCTTGATCTTGTTGTCTTGAATTTATCTTGAATTTCAATATCTGCATTATCTAATGATCCAATAAACATATAGGATACTAGCCACCCAAAGAAATCGAGAACATATGGTTCACAAGTATAATAGTAATAACGCATACTAACAAAACCGATTCAAGCAAAATATCAAATATAAAAACAAAAACCAATCACTATGCAAACAACAACCAATGGTGCTTATAGATACCATATTTTGTTTGCCTTCGATTTGTGTGCCAGACCTCGAAAATTTCAAAAACATTAACTTTTCTTCATGTGGCTGTGGAAACACCTAAATTGACATGGTACAACCTATTCGGGCATTGAAGCACTCGAAGTGCCATTTTGGGTCAAAATGACCAAAATGCCACTGGTCAAGTCTGGGTTGACCGAAGGTCAAAGTCGGTAAAAATCATCCCGAAACAATATTTTTCATGCTTCTACATCAAACCCGCGCTACTCGAAGATTTTTGTCAATTTTGACCAAGTTTGACCCGAGGTTGACTCTCGAAAGCACTAAAAACCCTAATTTTGATTCAACTATCATAGCTTTTGATCCAATTGTTGGATTTTCAATTTCTTTAGTGTTCTAGAAACCAAACATCCAAAACTTTCTAGGGACACCAAGATTAGCTCAATCGGAGTTCAGGAAGGCCTTCAAATATGCAACCGAAATCAGAACCAAAAAGCTGGAGGAAAAAGATGAAATTGCTAATGTTAGCATACCCGACCCAGTGGCCAAATAGTTATAAATACCCCCCTAAAACCCCCAAATTTCAAGAGGAGATGATTTTGGGCATTTTGGAGCACTTTTCTGGGCAGATTCTCTCTCTTTTACTCTTTAAATTCTCTCCTAGACACATCCAAAAACCTTTGATTCCTCTCTTTTCTCAACAATCAAAAGGTAGTGTTCTTGCACACTTTTTCTTCACCTTGGTCTTAGGACCTTAGATCTGAGGTTCTAAGGGTGTAGATGTAGCTTTTTAGCTACAACCTACATTGCTTTATTTTGCTTCATAACATGTTTTACTACTTTCCATAGTATATTTTTGCTTTATCTTGCTTCCTAGCTTGTTTTATAGCTTTTCTAGCATGTCTCATTGCTTTCTATCATGCTTTATCACCTTGATGATGTTGGCCTAGACTTCTTGGGCCAGGATATGTCTAAATATTGTGTCTACGCTTAGATTTACATGTTTATATGCTTATGGCCATGTTTATGGCTAGATCTACATGTTTATGTGCTATTTGCCATGCTTATGCCTAGATATACATGTTTATATGCTCTTTGCCATCTTTATGCTTAAACCTATATCTTTGTGTGCTACGTGCCATGTTTATATGTCTAGATCTACATGTTGGTTGCTATACCAATGTCGACGCCCGGCCTTGATCTTTAGGCAGCAGAAAGAAAACCATCACCGCCGTGGGCCTTCATTCGGCTACTTGCAGTGGTGATAGCTCGCACGCACGGGGCCCATTAGAGGCCTCTCTCGATGTGAATGTGTATGGCTTGAATGGAGCTTCGAGTGCTCTCTCTCTCTCGGTAGAGGAAGGTAGGTCTACCTTTGGTTTTATGGTAGGAATCTAGGCCAAATTTTAAGGGATTACCAAAGGTAAGTGGAGTCGCCACCAATCATTGGGTTTTTCTAAGGTGTGATTGGTCACCTATTTCTAGTTGATTTTATTACTGATCCTAGGTTAAGAAAAATGTCATTTTTCCTAATCTAATGTGGATGGAAAAAATCTTGATTCTTAGGTCCGGAAGTATGGATACGTGTGGGGAAGGTGTTAGGCACCCCACAACGCCTGTCCAAGGACAGTCATTTGTTTTGATAAAACCTTAATTTTTGGAGATTGGTAGTAAAAACACGATTTTGGCATTGGCTTTCGAGGCTTTGCATGCATGGGGGCTTTGAGGTTTTGGCTTTTGAAAGGGTGTGGTCCCAATCTATGCTTTCCTAAGGCATTCGAGCATAGTGCCAGATTTCCATTTGATAAGATCTTAGTAACCAATGAAGAAAATGGATTGAACAATTAACAAAGAAAAGGGATAGAACATTAGAGAATGGAAATAGAGAGATAGTAGAGATAGATGAGAATTAGAGAGAACTTAGAGATGAGAATGGAATTCTTATTATGCATATCAAAACTGCCTACAACCTTCTGTTTCCCCTCTTTTATACAATTTCACCTTCTTAACTAACTCACAGCTAAGCTAACTAACTCTCATGACATCAGCACAGCCGCCAATGACACCCACAGTAACTAACCAGCAACTAACACAACAACTAACTCTCCTAATTACAATTCTTATCAATCCCTTCCCCTTAAAAAGACTTTGCCCCTAAGGTCCACCAGCCCCCCAAAGATCACAAAACCTTGCCATAAGGTGAGGGAATTGTAGCTGCAAGTTGTATAGTGACTCCCAGGTAGCATCTTCTGGAGAATGACCATGCCACTGAACCAAGACCTCAGTGATAGTTCTAGACCTGAGCTGTTTAGTCCTGCGTTGAAGGATGGCAAGCGGTTTAGGATCAAGCACACCAGCAGAAGTAACAGGAGGGAGTGTTGAGACTAGAACCACATTTGATCCCAACTTAAGTTTCAAGCATAAGACATGAAACACTAGGTGGATAGAACAATCAGTAGGCAATGCAATTTTATATGCCACCTGCCCAACTTTCTGCATGACCTGGAATGGTCCATAGAACCTAGGAGAAAGCTTATTAAAACCTTTCAACCTCAATGAGTGCTGCCTATAAGGCTAGAGCTTCAAATAAACCCAATCACCAACATTAAAACTTGTATCGGTTCTATACAAATCGGCCTAAGATTTCATCCTAGCTTGAGCAGAAAATAGATTCTGTTTAAGCAAGGAGATGAGGTCCTGCCTATTCTGCAGTAACTAATCCACAGTAGCCACTTGGGTAGCACCAGGAATATAATCCAACAAACTGGGAGGAGGGATGCCATACAGAGCTTCAAATGGGGTCAGCTTGGTTGAAGTATGGAAATTGGTGTTAAACCAATATTCAGCCAAGTGAAGCCAATCAGCCTAAGCACTGGGTTTGTCACCAACAAAGGCCCTCAAGTATTGCTCTAGGCTCCTATTCACCACTTCAGTTTAACTATCTGACTGTTTGGTAAGCTGAAGACATAGCCAACTCAGTACCCTGCAATTTGAATAACTCTTGCCAAAAATGAGCTGTAAAAACAGAACCCCTATCACTTTCAATAGTCTTAGGCATCCCATGGAGTTTAAACACATCTTTCATAAAAACTGCAGCCACCTTCGCAGCTGTGTAAGGATGAGAGAGGGGAATGAAATGGACAAATTTAGTCAATCTGTCAACTACCACAAAGATCACTTCATAACCATAAGACTTAGGTAACCCCTCAATAAAATCCATACTGATATCCAGCCAGGGTTTGTCAGGAACCGGAAGTGGCTGTAATAAACCAGCTGGCTTAGAAGTGCTCACCTTCACTCTTTGGTAAACCTCACAACATTGGACATGGATCTTAACATCTTTAATCATACCTTTCCAAAAGAAATCTTGCCTCACCCTATGCAATGTCTTCAAAAAACCAGAGTGACCACCACAAGGAGAATTGTGAACATGCTGCAACACCAGAGGCTTCAATGGAGAACTATAGTTGAGGAAGATGCGACCTTTATAAAACAGAAGACCATTAAGAAGAGTGAAACTAGCAGGGGTAGAATCTTCAACAGCCAAAACCTCAAACAATTGCTGGTACTCATGATCAGTATTATAACTATCCTTAAGAATGTCCAACCAAGAAGAACAAGGGAAAGCAATCATAAAGAAAGAGGCAACATTAGAGTCCTCCACCCTGTTAGAGTCCTCCAATCTTCTTGAAAGTGCATCAGCAACTCTATTTTCACTTCCTTGCTTATATTCTACCAAAAATGAATACCCTAACAACTTAGTAATCCACTTTTGTTGAGTTGGTGTTCCAATTATCTGCTCAAGTAAATACTTAAGACTTTGGTGATCAGTTTTGATGATCAAAGGTTTCCCAACCAAATAGGGCCTCCACTTCCTAACTGCCTTTACTAGAGCTAAAAACTCCTTTTCATAAGTAGACAAGTGAAGACTCCTACCCTTTAGAACTTCACTATGATAAGCCAAAGGTCTATTACCCTACATTAAAACAGCACCCAACCCTTGCCCTGAAGCATCACATTCAATCACAAAGGGCTTAGAAAAGTCAGGTAGTGCTAGGACCGGGGGGGTAGTTACAGCCACCTTAAGAGCAGTAAAGGCCAAATCAGCTTGGGAAGACCATTGGAAGACATCTTTCTTAAGTAATGCAGTTAAGGGGGCTGCAATGAGGCCATAATTCTTAATGAATTTCCTATAATACCCAATCAAACCCAAGAAACCCCTCAAGGCCTTTACTGATGTAGGAATGGGCCAATTTTGCATGGCATCAGTCTTTTTAGGGTCAATTCGAACCCCTTGGCCTGATATTAAATGCCCTAAATACTCCACCTCTTCATAGCCAAACACACACTTGCTTTGCTTAGCAAACAATTGGTTATCAAGCAACACAGTCAAAACTAACTTCAAATGAGGAACATGCTACTTAACAGAGCTACTATACACCAATATATCATCAAAAAAATACTAATACAAACTTCCTCAAGTAAGGCTTAAACACCTTATTCATCAATGATTGAAAGGTGGATGGTGCATTAGTTAAGCCAAATGGCATAACTAGGAATTCATAATGGCCTTCATGAGTTCTAAAGGCAGTCTTATGAATATCCCCCTTCTTCATTCTAATTTGATGGTAACCAGACCTAAGGTCTAGCTTAGAAAAGATCATAGCACCACTCAACTCATCCAGCAGTTCATCTACAACCGGAATAGGAAACTTATCCTTAACTGTAGCCTTATTCAAAGACCTATAATCAATACACATTCTCCAACTCCCATCAGCCTTTCTTACCAACAACACAGGTGAGGAAAAGGAACTATGACTGATTCTAATATAGCCAGCATCCAGTAAATTAGTAAATATTTTTTCAATTTCAATTTTTTGATAGAAGGGGTACTTGTAGGGTCTCTCACAAACAGGGTCAGTGCCTTCCTTCAAGACTATCTGATGCTCATGTCCTCGGAGAGGTGGCAATGCAGTAGGTACTTCAAAAACCTTGCTGAAATCGTGTAGCAACTGAGTAATGGACACATGATGCTGCACTGGTGTGGAGGTAATAGGGCAGGATATGATTTGCAGCAGTAGTCCTTTCTTGATGACTGGTTTAAAAAATTGGTCAGCTTCTTGAAGAGTGAGACCAGATGGTTGTAATCCTGTAAACAAAATTTCCTTACCCCCAAGACTAAACTCCATGATCAATTTCTTGAAATCCCATTTAATTGGTCCAAGAGTACATAACCATTGAGTACTAAGAACCACATCACAATCACCCAAGGATAAAACATTCAAATCAACTTGCAATTCCTGACCTTGGATTCTGAGATTAACCTCCTGGCAAGCACCTTATGTTCTAAGTACTTCCCCATTAGCTACCTTTACTATGAAACTTTCTTGAGTTGACAATGGCAACTTCAAGGATGACCATGAAGAAACATCCAAGAAATTATGAGTACTACCACTGTCAATCAAGATAAGCACATCCTGATGGTTAATTCTACCCCATACTCTCATCGTACCTGGAGAAGGACTTCCAAGTAATGCATAGAGAGTGATTTCTGCACACCCTGCTGTCTGGTGCTGCAATTCTGTGGAAGCATCATACACCATTGATCTTTCTTCATCAAGAACCTCTTGCTCACTTCCCAGGTTGTTCTGTTGAAACCCTTCCATAAGGAAAATCTTTGGTGTCTTGCATTAATGTCCCACATGCCATTTATCCTCACAATAGAAACATAATCCCTTCTTCTTCCGGTCTTCAACCTACATAGCAGTAAGCTTCTGCACAGGTAGTTTGGTAGTCTTCAAATCATTCTATTGGTGGGGGTCCCAAAATTGAAGGCTTAGACACTTCACCCCATGGCCTGACATTCTTCTTGCACGCAAGAAGATATTCTTCTTGTATTTTGGCAAGGCCAAAGGATGCATTTAAATTCTGAGGATTTAACATCCTAATTGGTAGTCTAATTTCATCCCTCAATCCACTCAAGAAACAGCTGAGTCTGTGCTTCTCAGATAGTTCCTTAATTCGATTGGACAAAGCTTCAAACTATCCTTTGTACGCAGATACAGACCCCACTTGTTTCAATTTGGTTAGAGTTTCCATAGGATCATCATAGGAAGAAGACCCAAACCTTACGTACAATGCTCTAACAAAAGCCTCCCAACTAGTAAAGAGACTAGCTTCCTCTGCATCTTGAAACCAAATCTGGGCCTCATCTTCCATATGATATGATGCTAATAATATCTTTTGGTTGATTGGGGTATTATACAAACGGAAAAATTGGTTGGCTTTGTACACCCAACCTGATGGATTCTCACCCTTAAACCTCGGGAAATCCAGTCTCATAGCTTTAGGAATCATCGCAGAATCTTGTTGTTGATTGGCCACCATTGGAGATGAGTTTCTTGGAGGAGGTGATACAGGTCTCTGTTGCCAACCATTACCAGCTTCCGTCATACCCTGCACGGTCTCTGATAGAGTCTGCAACAAACTTGTGACTGCGTCCAATTTCTGATGAACTATACGAAATTCTTGATCATGTTGCTCGATCGTCGATGACAAAGCATTGACTTTTTCATTAAGGAAAGAAGAGGATCGTGTTTCTGCCATAGTAGCAGGAAGAGCTCTGATACCAATTTGATAAGATCTTAGTAACCAATGAAGAAAATAAATTGAACAATTAACAGAGAAAAGGGATAGAACATTAGAGAATGGAAATAGAGAGATAGTAGAGATAGATGAGAATTAGAGAGAACATAGAGATGAGAATGGAATTCTTATTATGCATATCAAAACTGCCTACAACCTTTTGTTTCCCCTCTTTTATACAGTTTCACCTTCTTAACTAACTCACAACTAAGCTAACTAACTTTCATGACATCAGCACAGCCGCCAATGACACCCACAGTAACTAACCAGCAACTAACACAGCAACTAACTCTCCTAATTACAATTCTTATCACCATTACGAAAATCTGGCTAGAAGTCACCTTACTTTCGTGGCAAAAATTAGGCATTACTAACCTTAAGTGACATGAATCGTGACAGTCACACCGGAAAGGGGCAAGCAGGTATATATATACATGCATCATGCACAATGCTAGCACACAGAGCAGGAAAGTAAATGCCTACATCCTTAGAGTATGGCCTAAAATAGAAGTGCAGGAAAATAAACAAGGGTCGCCATACTCTAAAGATGAGGACGAATGGTACAAAGCATGATATACTTAACACAAACCATCTAAGGGAGAAAGGGAGGAGGAAGGAAGGGGTTTAAAGAGTAAATAACCAAAGGAAAAAGGCTAAACTCCTAAACCTACTAATTGCAGTCGCTTGGCTTGATCACGTGCTCGCGTCTTGCCCTTTTTGCTTGTGCCTAGGAGATCATGCCTTAGCTCCATGCATCCTCTCTCCATATATGTACATGTAAAGGCAGAGACAAGAAAACCAGCAAACAAGCAATGGAAGGAAAAAGCGTAGATAAAAGCACAATGTCGCAAAGCAAACAAGCAAGATAGATATGGCAAGCACAGCATGTGACAAAAGCAGGAAAGCTAACCAACAAGCAAAGAAGGCAAACAAGCAAGGAAAACACACAAAAGGGTTGTTTGTGAGGGACAAATGTAGGTTTGGATCGAATGTCCATGACTTCATTGTGTTGAAGCATGGACAACACACTAGTAAGCAAGACTCATGAATGAACATGTAAGCAAGCGTGTAAAGATGCATAGAAAGCTAATGGGTGGCGCAAACAAGCATGGTAAGCATATCAACACATGGAGCGGAAAAGGGAGAGGTATGCACGAAGCAACCGGCATCACGGAGATGCCTCCTAGTGGTTACATCAGACAAGGCCTCATGGGCATCAGATGTAACCACACAACCAAAACCCGTTAAAGGCATCAAACATAGCAAAGCCTAGAACTAGAGAGGCTAGCACGGAAGATAAAGCATAGAAGCAAGCAAGCATAAACATGCAAACGGGTGATCCAAACCCTTTGATATGGGCTAAGGTATGTGGACGATGACAAAGACCACAGGGTCTAGATCGGGTCCTAACCACGTGGCCAAAACACAAGAAAGAAAGGTAAAGTGACAAAAGGGCTACAATAGCACATGGCAAGACAAACATAGCCTAGGTCTAAGCACACAAACATGGCATGGAGCGCACAAGCACATAGAAGATGGCATAAAGCAAGCAGAGCATAAATCCAAGCACACAAGCATGTGAAAATATAGATCTGGACATATAAGCATGTGAAAACCTAGATCCAAGCACGCAAGCATGTAAAAATGTAGATCTAGGCATAGGCATGGCAATGCCCGTGCGAACATGTGAAAGCTAGCACATAAACACGGAAGAACATGAATCCAAACATATAAGCATGTACAGATGCGGATCTAAGCATAAAACATGGCAAAAAGCATATGAGGACATAGATCCGAGCAAAGCATAACCATAGACATGGTATCAAGTACATGAGCACATAACCCTAAAATCAACGCAAAGTAAAGGGAGGAACGAAACAAAAGAAACATGGCATAAAACCCTAAGCATGTTGATCTAAACATATAAGCATGTAAGGACATAGATCTAAGCACAAAACATGGCATAAAAATCCTAAGCATGTAGATCTAAACATATAAACATGTGAGCAAGCATAAAAGAACACGAATCTAAGCTAAGAACGTGCTAGAAACAAGGTAAAGCAAGAAACATGTCAAAGAAAGCAACAAAGCATATTATCATGGCAAAAAGAGCAAGAACATGCTAGGAAAAAGATTTAGAAGGTTAGGGGTATGGATGATAGCTAAAAAGCTACATCCACACCCCTAAACCCCAAATCCAGAGTGTAGAACCAAGGAAAGGAAGATTGATTGCAAAAGCAATACCTTGTGTTCTTGGTGAAAAGGAAAGAATCAAGAGACTTTGATGTATTTTTTGGAGTGTTTTTGGGTGTTTTTTGGTGTTTGGGAGAGAGAAAAAAATGTAGAGAGCAGCTGGGCAAAAGGAAAATTTCAGAAAAATGTGTTTCCTCCCTGTCTAGGGCATGCTTGGGGCTATTTATAGCCCCCAGGCGTGAAAATAGAAGTGGTAGCCATTGTAATGCCACTAGCCTTAATCCTCGGCTGATCTGGCTAATCTTGACACCATTGGATAGATATTCATTTTTAGTTTCTAAAAAGGTATGGAACTAAAAAATCCATCGGTCAGATCAAAAGTTATGGCTCTCAGAAGTTTGTAGATGCGGTTTTCATAGTTTTCTCGATATCTCGACCGTTCTAACTCTGATTTCAACCCATGAACAGTTGTTGGAATGAGAATTCGATAATCTTCGTAACGACATTGGTTTCAGCCTATTTCAGAAGCCGGATAAAAATTATAGTTTTCAACCCATCTAGGATCGACTTCGGGTCAAACTTGGTCCAACTTGGTCAAAATTTGTTAAAAATCTCAAAAAAGCTTGGGTTTGAAGTGAAACTGTGAAAAATGTTGTTTTGTGAGATCCAGACCATGTTTGACCTTTTGTCGAACCTAGGGCTAACTGGGGGCATTTTGGTCATTTCAATGAAAAATGACATTTCGGGTGCTCTGGTGCCCAGACAGGTTGTGCCACGTTGTTTTGGATGCTCTCACGGACCCATGGACAGAAAATGATATTTTTGGATTTTCGGGGGTTTGGCACGCAAATCGAGAGCAGACAAAATACAGTATCAATAGCCATGTGCTTCTTTGGCCTTTTTGTCTCTTTATATATCTCTTTCTTGTGTTTTGGCTCTTTAGATAGGGTGTAGATTTAGATCTTGTGGTCTAGGCCTACATCCATACACTTAGGCCTGTATTAAATGGTTTAGGTCGTTTCCTTTATGCATGTGCGTGCTTGTTTGCTTCTATGCTTCAGATCCATATATGCCTACCTAGATCTAGGTTCTTGCCGTGCATTATGCCCTCCGCAAGCTTATGCTTGTTGGTCTTTGGGGCCACTTGCTAGTGTGGTTGCATCCATCCCTTTTGAGGCTTGTTTGGATGTAACCATTTATGAGACACATCTCCTTGATGTTGGTGTGCTTGATACACACATTTCTCTGCTCTGTGCAATGATGTTATGCATGCCTTGCTTGCTTTATGCCACCCGTTTGGCCTTCCTTGCTTCTTTGCATTTTTGTATGCTTGCCTACATGTTCATGCATGAGTCCACTTAAGGGTTTGCCTGCTTGCATAGCATTGAGAAACTCTTGGAGGGACAATCCCAGAACCAATCGTGCATTAGTATCCACCTGAGCCTTAAAGGTCCCCGACCCAGAGGGCATGCATGCATTTGCTAATATCTTTTGCCTAATTGTACAGATAAAAATTGGGTGACAAGTAACCGAATCTTTCCATGGTGACAAGAGAGAGGCCAAATTTTTCTTCAAAATTGCCAAAATGATCGAACTTTGTTTTCCTTGTATCAAACTTGCCTTTGTATCAAAATTGATTTCTTCGTCCAAGGATCATTTTGAATATTGTATCAGAAAAGAGCTTCATATTTGCTTTGATCATTGTAAAAAGCTTTGCTGTACAATTTGTGCCAAATTTTTTCCTAAAAAGGACAAGGTGTTGTTCCTTAAAATTTTCATTGTGAAAAAGGGGTTCATCCCAAGATTTTTCAAAACCTATGCAAATATTCAGCTGCTTGCCACAAAAAGGTTATTTTAAGATTTGTATCACTTTAGAAACTCATTCAATGACAAGAAGTCCAAATCATGGAACTTCTCCCCCTTAATTACAAAATGAAATAGGGGCATGCTTAAAGCATTTGGACATAAAACTAACATGTGCTTTGGGGTTTTTTTTTTCCCACCATGGAAATATTTCAATTGTAATTCTGACTCCTTACTATCCCATTCTTTCTCTAGGTGTGAGGTAACATGTGGGAAGTTCAAGATCCTTGCATCTCCAGGCTTGTACAAAAGGATAAGTGGCGAGAATGAAGAGTGAGCCAAATATTGAACAGAAGTAATGGACCATTTCAGTTGAAATTCAACATTGTTTGGGGGGATTGCAAAATGGGAACCGGTTTTCGTCATCTAGTTTCAAACCGAGGTCTCGGTTCATATATGGGCTCTTCAAGACGATTTGGTCGGACCTGCTACCACATGGCATTTAAAACTAGAAAGGAATAAGCATGAATTGCTAATGAATGCCCGTACCATCATTTGTCTCGACATTGTGGTAGCTCTTTGACATTCTAATTGATAGAAAGTGGAAGAAGAGAATGGTGAAACTTCTTATAAGAGTACTCAGAAATGAAAAGAGAAAGGGCCACTAAAGTGCATTATCTAGAATTTGAAGTTAAGATGACCAAGTCATTCCTAGACATGTCTAAGGCGCTAGTCCATGAGAAGCTTTTTGGGGTCCAGGCCCATGGTTTTTGCCAATCTCATAACCCTAGGGGAATGAACCAAAGATGGTCTGAAGAACAAAAAGCTTCTAGAGATGTTCTCCTCTATGTCACACTTCAGCGACAGACTGATATGGCTAGTGCTACCAAGAAGACCCCTGCTTTGTCTTTTGTAATCCAAGCCAATTGATCCATACCATTAAGATTGATGTTAGCAAAGTCTTTGGAGTTAGCTCTTTTGAAATGGCTATCAATGGCATAAACTCCTAAGGGTGCCCAACCCTCTCACCACTTGTCAAGATGATTTCATGTCTAGTCTGTACTCAACTATTCTCAACATTAAAGAAAGGACTTTCAGAATTAGCCCTTTGGGCATGCACACCGAAACTTACAAAGTCTCAGCCAAGAGGTCACATTGAACCTAAGATGGTGGAAGATAAATGAGTCGGGTCTGGCACACCCCAATACTAGGGCAGTTTTTGGGTTCCTATGCCTTGTAAGGAGACCTTTGTCAAATCTTATTAATCATAAGTTGGAGAGAAATTATCTTAGGAAAAGATTCGGGTTATTCATCTTAAAGGGATTTCCTTTTTAGTATTGTTTTGAGAAAAACTGTGGAACTTCTCTGACATTACTTCCAAGTGTGGGAATTAAGACTCAATGGTGGGCTCCCAAGATTGAGCTGATATGTAGCAATTCTTTGCTATAGTGCTTCTTAAGGGACCTCGATTTCACTCCCAAGATCTAGTTGATGTTGTTAACTAGTTGCATGAAATTGTCAAGAAAATCCTAAGAAAGGGGAGGATGTTGAAGCTTGGCCCAGTCTAAAGACTTTTTTGGGGATCAAGATCTCCTTTAGAGGAAATGTATTGCCAGTGCTACACTTAGAAAGACCAAGCAGTCATGGTTTATCTTAGCTAGGAATCTTCAAGAGGTCGTTTAGATGGTAGAAGAACTGGAAAAATGCCATACAAGGGCAGAATTTTTCTCGATTCTTCTCCTGTGTAAAAAGGGATGAAGCCGATAGTCGTAAGAACGCCATGAATTCCTATGCAAATCTCACATAAGGTCACCTTTACATGACCGATGGGTCATCCAGAAATTCACCTCAGTTGAGGTCATGACAAAAACTTATGGAACCATTTCTGAGTACACTAGCCATGAGTAGCTCATTGAAGAACCTGTTCCAAGGAGTTAAAGAGTGCAATAAACCTACTTTGGGTTACCTTGTGGATGCAACATCTCAATCAATCAACATGAGACACTTATATTGAACATGAGAATAGACAATTAAAAGGATGTATGAGGTCACTCTATTGGAGGAGGGCCTAGGTATTTCCAATTTTTGTTGGATCCTTCCAGGGCTAGCCCTTTAGGTAGGGTGTAGATCTAGATCTTGTGGTCTAGGCCTACATCCATACTCCTAGGCCTCTATCAAAGGGTTTGGATTGTTTCCTTTATGCATGTATGTGCTTGTTTGCTTCTGTACTTTATGTCCATATATGCTTGCCTAGATCTAGGTTCTTGCTAAGCTTTGTGCCTTCTGCAAGCTTGTGCTTTACAGTCTTTGGGGCCATTTGCTAGTATGGTTGCATTTGTCCCTCTTGTGGCATGTTTGGATGTAACCGCTTGTGAGACACATCTTCGTGATGTTGGTGTGCTTGATACACACCTTTTTTTGCTCTGTGCGATGATGTTATGCTTGCCTTGCTTGCTTTGTGCCACCCATTTGGCTTTCCTTACTTCTTTGCATTTTTGCATGCTTGCCTATATATTCATGCATGAGTCCTTGCTTGCTTATGTCATCACACCTAATGCCTACTATCTCGTGTGGGTTCACACCTGTCTTTGATACATGAGACCTCGAGTCCCTTATAGGAATTTTGTTTGATGGCACGTGTGTCGTCCATACTCCAATCTCATGGAACTATGGATACTCGATCCAAACCTGCATTTGTCCTCCTAGGATACCCATTTAGTTTGATCACATGCCTGTTTGCCCCTTCGTGTGCTTAAGATATTTGTTTGCCCCCGTTTGGCTTTCTTTGCTAGTGTGTCTCTTTGCTTGCTCTCTTTACCTTATTGTTATCCCCTTTACTTGTCTGATGGCTACTCTCTTTGTTTGTTGCATATACATGCTTGGAGTAAAGGCACGACTTCCTTGGCGCGAGCAACAAGGGCAAGGATGATAGCAAGAAGACGCAAGCCCAAAAATGGCAATGTTCAGTACATTAAGAGGCCTAGCCTCCTCAACTAGTTTTCTCTCTCCCTTTCTTCTAGCCTTTTTCCCTAGAATCTTGTATTAGGGTTTTCTCTCCATGTACCCTTTATCTTTCCTGCACTTTTCTTGGGCCGCGTTTCCTAGGTATGGCAATGTCTGATTTACATTTCCTATACCTTTGTGGGCCATAACCTTGGAACGTTGGCAATGTCTGCTTTACCTTCCTGCTTTGTGTGATAGCATTGTGCATGATGTATGTATATATACATATATGCATGTATATGGGTGATTGTGCATTTTGTATGATGGACTTTCGTGACTACGTGAGCAACCCTCTCTAGTCATGAGTACTCTTAACCTTGTAGAGTGGGTATGTGCCCAAGGCAATTGCTGTAGGTGCATATTCATGCTATATTATGTGCATCATCATCACGATGTGATCGTCCTGATCCATGTCACAACTGACATTGGCTTCCCTATGTATGCAACATGCATTAATATGTTTGATACTTTGAGGGGCTTTGGCTCATACTATCATGAGCATGTTGGTATGCGCTGTATACATAGGCATGAAACCCTACCGATGCGCCATAGCGCATCAAACGCGAAACTCTGCTGGATTTTTGCCATGAAAATGTGGCACCTCCACTGCCGTAGACTCATAGCGAAAGCTTGTTGAGAATAGTGTTTTGCGTGCTTTGACGCACCTAAGGCAAAGCGTTGCTGGATTTCCACCACAAAATAAGGCGAAATGCTGCCAAATTTTCGTTGTGTGAATTCGACAATGATTTCGAACACACTAGGGAAGCATTGATCAAGACCACACCCTTTCCAAAACCAAACCTCAAATCCTAATTCATTTAAAGCCCTGATAGCTAATGCCAATAGCTTGTTTTTAATTGCCAATATCCTTAGATTAAGATTTTACCAAAACAAAGGACTATCATTGGATAGGCATTGTGGGGTGCCTAATACCTTCCCTACATGTAACCAGACTTTCAAGCTCAAGAATCAAGATTTTTTACCGTCCATGTTAGATTAGGAAAAATGACATTTTTCTTAGCCTAGGATTGGTAATAAAATAAAATAAAGTCAGATGACTAATCACACCTTAGAAAAAACCCAATGATTGGTGGCGACTTCACTTACCTTTGGTAACTCCATTAAAATTGACTCCTTTTCCAGTCACACACTAGAGGTATAACCTTCTTTATAGCACCTGAGCTCTGAGCTTGTATGTTCAAGCATGCAAGTGTCGCTGTGATGGGTGGTCAAATCGCCGTGAGGCATCGACAGTGCTTGGATTGTTTGTGGGTTTTTGGTTTGGCTTTGAAATCTGAATTATTTTTTTTATAGGTATAAAACAAGATCAAATCTTGTTGGTAAGTAGTAAGACTTGTGGGGTCTTTGTTTGATTTTGTTGCATTAATTGTTCCTAGGAGTTTGAACATGGTTTCCAGATATTAGTTTTTACAAAACTCTCACATTTTGATCTTGTTTTCTCTCTTTTTTTTATTATTTTTTTATGTTATTTTTGTTTTAGGAGGAGAGAAACATTAAAGGTGAACAAAAATACATATTCACCCTCATTTTTAACAAAGGTAGGTTACGAGAGACAAACGGAGAAAATATTAGGTGGATAAAGTGACATTTTTTAAACCATAGGTAGGCAATATGAATTTGGACCAAACCACATGAGGGTTTATTGTAATTACGCCTGTAGGGACATGGGGTCGGTAACCAATATTGGCCCACTTCCAAGGGGATAGGCTCAGCCTAGTATCCATAATATACAGACATAGGATCAGTACTCGGGGCTAGCTTGTTGTTGTTGGATCGGGCTCGGCCCGATGTCAACAAATGGGTCGGGGATGACCGAAGACTTAATAGTCAAATATGGGATCCACTCCGAATGTTAGTGCCTTGGGGGAATCCACTCCGAATGTTGTTTGGCATCTGTTGTAAGTTTCAAGAGAATCTTCTGAATGGACTAATTTATGAGGGATTCTGGGCAAATGTGGGGGCCACGTGGGTAAAGATGGAGAAGTAATCATTTGGGTCCCCACTAAGGGGAGACTATAAAAAGGAAGGGAGGAAGAGTAGAAAGGGTTTTTTTTGGGGCACACATAGAGGGGTGTGAGATAACAAAAGAGAAAGAGGGAGAGAGGAGGAATCAGGGAAGGGTAAGGACTAGGCTCGTGAGGAAAAATGTTAAAGGGTTGGGCTGTCAAGGTAGCATTTAAAGCAATACTTAGTAGGAGTGCAAGGAAACCCACCAATAAATAAATTGGAAGCCCAAATTCCCCATCTCTAGAGGAAATACCATTGGATTTGGGTACCACAACCCCTTTATTCTAATCTTGTTTAGTTAATTGTATAAATTTATTATAAATTAGGAAGTATTTGAACTTTATACCACAAATTATGAAAATTTAACCATCACTACCATAATTATATTCATATTGCAACCAACCGTCCATTTGAATGCTAGATGACTCTCGGACAATTAATTGAAATAACTACCCTCCCATAGTTTTTTTTTTGTTTTTTTTGGAACCAAACTACCCTCCCATAGTTAAGTATACTAAATTGTCCACATCACCGCTATACACTCTTTGTGCGATGATCACTCCACAAGTATAAGTGCTTGTGAGGTGTGGGGGGTAAGTGCCGAGGTTCAAGTCTCTAGGGAGCTTTATACACATTTACACTTAAATTAAGTTAAAGTAGAATTTCTATCTTGTATCACCAATAAAATAAACTGTCCACATCCAAATTTATTTTCTTTTTAAAATCTTACTCACAAAATTGTTTTCATTCGGTTATCGAAATTTCCCCCACATAGTATTGTGTTTTTGATTGTTGAATAGTGGTCGAAGAGATTAGGAAAATTCATATTATGAAACCATCTCATTCTCATCACGAGAGATAGATGTCTCATGAAATACCTTTTTGTAGCTTAGGGGCCGGATGGGTGAAATAAATAATTTTATGATTATTTTAATTTTCAAGATTAAAGATTTACAATGAAAATATTGTGGGATTCGTATTTGATGGTTTTGTGCTTATAGACTTACAATTGGAAAGAAAGCATTTCGATACCCCTCATAAAAGAAAGATTTTTTTTGTGTGAATAGGAATAAAAGAAGTCCAAATCTTCTGTCTCACTTTTCCTACTCCACTCTATACTCCACCAATAAAAACTTACCACATGTTCACCTAATTAATTAAATACTACCATTAATTAATTAATAAGTCAATAGTGGTAGTATTTAAATAATTAGGTGAACATGTGGCAAGTTTTTATTGGTGGAGTATAGAGTGGAGTAGGAAAAGTGGGACAAAAGATTTGGACTCGAATAAAAGAAAGAAGATGGTCATTCTATTTGCCACATTCGACTTCACTAATTACAGTCTCTACGCAGCTTATCATCTACCTCTAGTTGCTCACAAGATAGAGACTATCACAAGTTTTGCTAGCTTTTCTTTCTAAAGCAAAATCTCTTAACTACGGTTGGATCTATGTTTGCTTCTAATGTTGTGAGAAGCTTGCCTATGAATGTGGATTGGTTAGTTGAGGTTTAGGAATTTCGTTTATGCACTGGCTTTCAATTTGAGTGGAGGGTATTTTAGTATATTTAACTGTTGAGGTCAATTTTGTCATTTAACTGGTTGAACACTTAGGTTATGTTTGGTAACCGTTTTTGTTTTCTATTTTTAAAAACTTGTTTTTGGGAATATAAAGAAAAAACAATTTTCTTGTATTTTTGAAATCAAAAACATGTTTGGTTAGTTGAAATTAAAAATAAAAAAAAAAATTGTTTGAAGAAAAAAAAAAATGTTGTTATTAGGATTTGAATTCTAATGTTAACTTATTAAATGAGATAGTTTCATTAAATCAAATGCGTATTTTCTTTGACTTTTGAAAACTAGAAACTGAAAACAACATTTTGCATGTTTCAGTTTTTTTCACAAATTGAATTTTGAGAACAGTTTTTGTTTTCTGTTCATTTTGAGTTGCCAAACAAGTTTTTTAGTTTCAAAAATAGAAAATTGTTTTTGAAAACAGAAAATAAGGAGAAAAAACAGTTATCGAACATACCCTTAGTGCCCGTGTGGTTAACATGTTTTGGGCAAAAATTCACGTTTTGCTATTTCAAAACGTAATTTAATATGTTTGATAAAATTTACAAATGATGTCTTTTGGATCCTATAACAGGATTTTTTTACTTTTTGCATTGCATCAAGTGAGTAACAATAACAAAAAGTTATTTTTGCAAAAAGCTAAACCAAACTCACTTTTAAAAACAACAATAAATGGATGATAGATTCAGATTGATGGAATCTAATTTGCAATATTATTACCATTTTTTTGGGGGGGGGGGGGGGATGGTAATTACAATCTTTTGTACTCCCATAATATAAGGTGAATTTCTGCAATTAACTCTTAAATTAATTATCAAAGTTTTGTCCTTAAACTATCTATTACATTGAGTTTTTGCGATTTTTAAGATGGTCATTGTTACTTTTATACCCACTTGCCATAAAAGTTAGGCTCCGTTTGGTTTGGGTGAAAATGATTTCAGGAAATCATTTTCACCCAGACCCCAGTGTTTGGAAGGCAAGTGAAAAACCAATTTCTGGAAAATAAGCTTCATCGTTGACCGAATTTACGCCTCTGACCCGGAAATCATTTTACACTCTTATTTTACCTTCAAATGATTTCCGGAAAAGAGAGAGCCAGAACCAACGAACCAAACCGAGCGAGAGCGAGAGAGAGAACGAGCCTTCGACTTCGACTTCACCGGCGTTCACGAGCCTTCGACTTCGCCGGCGCCATGAACCGACGAACCCACGAACCGTGCCATCGCACCGGTCTCGCGCCGATCGCAGCACCTCGCCATCACACCGCGCCGATCGCGCCATCGCACCATCGCCATCGCACCTCGTCGTCGACCCAGACCCATCGCCTCCTCGATCGCGCCATCGCTCCAACGCCGCTCGACCCAGACCCAGACCCTCGATCGCGCCATCGCACCTCGAGCTCTCTCTTCCTCGATCTCTCAGTTTTTTTTTTTTTTTTTTTAATTTGATTGTTGTTGCTGTTTTTTTTGTAATTTGATTGTTGTTGTTGTTGTTTTTTTTTTTGATGAACTGATTGTTGTTGTTGTTGTTGGCGAAATTTGCTGTTGTTGTTGTTGTTGTTGTTGTGTTGTTGCCGGAATTTGCCGCCGGAAAATAGCATTTTCCTAATAGAACCAAACACATGAAAATATTTTCCACCACAATTTTCATAAATCAACCAAACACTTAAAAATATTTTCCTTTTTCGGAAAATAGCATTTCCGGAAAATATGTATTTTCCGGAAAACGTTTTACGCGAAACAAACACAGCCTTAGTGGTCAAAATTTACAGATTATGTGTGACCTGTACATAATTAAACCAACACATAATTTAAGAACCAACATTTTAGTTTGTTGGTGGTTTTAATTAGTTTAGTTGGTAAAGTCTTTTGCTGTTAAATAAAAGATTTAGAATTGAATCTCATCTACACCAAAAAAAAAAAAAAAAAAAAAAAATCATTAGTATATTGATCTGATGGTAAAGATGTTGATGCCAAATCCAAATACTATCATTTGTAAGATTATTATTATTATTAAATTTTAATTGCAGTTTGACCTTCCTTATTCGAAGAAATAAAAATTGGTTTTAAAGTACGTGAAAATATAAGCCATTTACTAAGCATTACCTATTGTTTATTGTCAATTTACTACTGAAAATATGGGACGGTATCATGAAGCAAGGTAAATACTTAGAAAAGCCACGGAAATAGCAATTGATTTATGCGTATAGATCCTAAAGGGAAGGTAACTTAGGTTTACGGATTGGTTGGTAGACAAAACAATGGGTATAGAGTTTAAAAAGACATAACTAAATGCAACAACCCTTCGTCTGGTCTTGAACAATTTCTATTCAATAATGTAATGCAATAGAGACCTTCAGAGATAGAGAGATTATTCTACATCTTAGGCCTTAAATTGTATGATTTTACACACATTGAATCACAAGATTATAGGCACCTCTTGTGCATGCTATGAACATTAATTGTCTGTCTTTTGCTAGATAAGACTAAGAGTAGAGGATTGAATTCTCTTGTACAAGACCCCAGTTTGGGATCCGAGAGTCAACTAACCTAAAGACTATGAACATTATTTGTCTCTGATCTTGTTGGTAGACTCTAAATTTTTATTCGTATCTTTTTAGGAAATTACAATTTAAATCCTTTTATGGAGATTTCGTATTAAACCCTATATATAGTTTTATAAGTTACACTTGACTTGATAGTTCAGGAGTGATTTTAAATTAAATTGTATAATTTTCTAAGTTAAAAATTAAATCATAACTTTTTGCATTTGTTTCAATTCAAAACTCTGAATGGTTAAACAACCCCCGATTAGTGATGGAAGATAGAAGAAAAGATTTGAATTTAAATGAATTAATTTTTTTTTTTATAATTTAACTTATGAATTATAGAGTTCAGTTTTGTTACTTATGAAATTATAAGGTTTAGTTTAAAATACTCTCTAAAGTCTAAATTATAAGGCTTTATAATGTAATTATTATTATTATTTTGGGTTCGTTGATGACTGGGAAGGAATATCCAGCTCACAAAAGAGTCTATCATTCCATAGCTTTTGTGGTCCAAGTCCATTGAATTAGTTTGAGTTCCATGCAGCCCAGGCATTAAAAATAAAATCTTCAAGATCCAATTCTTGGCATTTTTTTTAAATGAAAATATTTCATTACACAAAAGAAACAACAACATTTCTCGGCCAAGTCTCTATGACAGAAGGAAGAAGAGAAGAATTATTACAACAAAAGGAGAATTTTTAATGGACAACAAATTTGGCTAGTAAAGTTTGCATCCCTTTTGACACAAACAAAAGAACAACTAACAAAACAAACCAATTTTGCATCACTACAAAGAGTGTATATTCCGAGTATATCCTTCATTATGGATTACAAATGTAGCTAATTGCTTTACTTTCACCTTTGCATAATGGATTAGAATAGTTATGTGAGTATAATAGTGTTGCTGATTGATAGGATACAATGATAATCATTTAAAAAACTTTTGAAAATGATACAAATAAAATAATATGCAAGCCAATCTTATGTAGTAACATGAAGAAGTAAAGCAGTAAATCTGATCATGCATTCAACTTTCAAATTATTTGCAATTAAGAAAAGTCCTAAAAATAAATGTACACAGTCACACAAAGGGTAAATCTTTTTATATATCTCATACTGCTAATTATTTCATCTGTTCATTTCATATAATTTCTCTATTACCTTCTAAAATTTTTTAATCCAAGTTTATGGATGACTTACTTTTTTGAAGTAATGTATGGCATACATCAAGGTCATGACTTTTTATTTTATTTTAATTTTTTGTTGCAATATTCGTGTTTTAGCTTGTTGATTTTTTTTTTCTTTGCTTTGCTTTTTCTCCCCTTACAAGATGATGGACAATTTTTTTCAAAACAATTAGGCCATGGTTGATTGGATCCCAAAGGTTGGTATGGAGTTTGAAACGTTAAAGGCAGCTTGGAAGTATTGGGAAAAATATGGAAATGGATGGGTAAAGTGTTTAAAAGCATTATTTAAATAAAAGTAAAATAGATGGAAAATGATATTGAAAAGATTTTTGTGTTCTAAAGATGTTGCTCTAAAAGTAGATAAACGAGGTCATTTAACCAGTCATACTTGACTAAAAACAAGGACTAATTGTTCTGTAAGGATGGGTTTTTTCATTAGTTCGAGAGACTGAAAAGTATTAGATGTATGAGGGTTTTTTTTTTTTTTTTTTTTTTTTTTTTTTTTTTTTTCAGGAAGGTATGAGTTTGTATCTAAGCACAACCATATTCTTCATCTTGCAATAACTACATTCATGATGCGACAAGATGTTGGCACCTCATTATATTAGAATCTGAATCATCTAAATTTCCTAGCTACAAGATTGAGAAATTAAATTAAATTAGATCTATCTGACAAAATGACCTAAATCCTACGTTGATGAGGTGGCAGCATCTTGTTGCATCATGTAAGCAATTGTTATAAGATGAAGACTATGGTTGTGCTTAGATACAAAAACATATGCCTCATACTTTCCAGTCTTCCAAACTAATGAAACACCCAATAGTACTAAACAATTAGAGCACTGGCAATGGATGTACTATCCAAGTGCTATTTTAACACAAAAACTTAATTTTGCTACCTTATGCTCTGTTTGTTTTGAAATAAAATATTTTTAAGTGTTTGGTATGACAAGTAAAATGTTTCAAGAAAATCACCAAAACCGGTGGCTCAGCCACCGAAGCTACTGGTACCAAAGGTTTGGTTACTAAACCACCGCAATTGGTAGCCAAAACAGTTGCTTCAACGAAAAACTACCAGTAACCACCGTTGAAGTGATGTCTTCTATGACCATACTGCTAACACCAATGGTCGAAACGATGTTTCTGGCCAACATACCACCAACTTCAGCGGCTAGACTGGTGTCTCCAGCCAACAGACTACGGCATCGATGGCCAAAGTGGTGGCTCTGGCCAACAAACAAATTATCTAGCCACCAGATAGGGTAAGGGGAAGCCATTGTGTTTTTGTAAAATGTTTTACCAAGTTTTTAAAGGTAAAACATTATAAAGAATTTTAAGGTCAACAAATATATTTTACATTTACATGTAAACAAACACTTGAAAATGGGAAAATATATTCTAAAAAATATTTACTTTAAAACAAATAGAGCACTAAGATAACATTTGAAAATACACTCTACAACTATAAAGGTTAGGTCATTTTGTCGTTGTATTCTAGTTATATAATGTATTATAAACCCGGTTTAAAATACTAGTATTACTATTTTCGTATGTGTTCTAATAAGTATTACTGTTTACTAAAAAAAAAGGAGATGCTTATCCCACATTTGATTGTGTGTGTCTTATGTCTACTATTTATAACTCTAGCCTACAACTACAAAGGTTAGACTCTTTTGTAGTTGTACTCTGATTATATAATGTATTATAAGCCCGGTTTAAAACACTAGTATTACTATTTTCGTGTGTGTTCTAATAAGTATTTCTATTTACTCAAAAAATAAATAAAAAATACATTCTACATCTTATGTTCTATTTTCACTTGTTATTCATTTCTCTCTCTCTCTCTCTCTCTCTCTCTCTTTGAAAACTTAATACCACCCAAAAAAAAAAAAAAAAAACCATCACCACCTTAAACTACCACCCCATAATCCATAACCACCTCAAACCCACAACTCACTTGATGATACCAAAATATCGTCAGTGAGTTGCGCAGCCCTCACGTGCTCTAGACAAAACCTGCAAGACAGAAACAAAGAAAACCCTACAGAGAGTACCGATGTGGTACCGGCCAAATACCCTCTGAAGGTAAAGTTAGAGAGAATTTCTACAACTCTAGAGTGCCAAAACTAGGAAAAATTACGCATACCTTGATTTGTGAGGGTTTTGGGGTTTTTATAGTAGTGTAGAGCTGATCTTCGTTTCTTGGCAGAGAAAGTATTTCCTTATAGAAAAGATTCTCATTAATACTCGCATTCTACGGGATTCTTCCTTTATAGGGATTCCCCTGATTAGGGTTGGGTGTAGAATGCAAGGTGTTTCTATGTATAAATATTCGTGGAGACCAAGTTAGGCCACGCTGGGACAGTCAGTTTATTATACCCATCGTTGCTTTGTTTCCTGTCAGTACGGGGCAAATGAGCCTCATAGTCATCCACCTGGTAAGTGTCATTGGCTTGTCAAAAGGTCCTCTGTCACCCTAAAGCTGACGACCCTTTTGAACTCGTTTGCTTCGCATGTTGAAAATGTCCCCATTAGATAGGGTGAGGGGAAGCCATTGTGTTTTTGTAAAATATTTTACCAAGTTTTTAAAGGTAAAACATTATAAAGAATTTTAAGGTCAACAAAAATATTTTACATTTGCATGTAAACAAACACCTGAAAATGGAAAAATATATTTTGAAAAATATTTTACTTTAAAACAAATAGAGCATTAATATAACATTTGAAAATACACTCTACAACTACAAAAGTTAGGCCATTTTGTAGTTGTATTTTGGTTATATAATGTATTATAAACTCGGTTTAAAACACTAGTATTACTATTTTCGTATGTGTTCTAATAAGTATTACTGTTTACTAAAAAAAATGAGATGTTATCCCACATTTGATTGTGTGTGTCTAGTGTCTATTGTTTATAACCCCAACCTACAATTATAAAGGTTAAACCCTTTTGTAGTTGTACTCTGATTATATAATGTATTATAAACCTAGTTTAAAACACTAGTATTACTATTTTCGTGTGTGTTCTGATAAGTATTACTGTTTACTAAAAAAAAAAAAAATACATTCTACATCTTATGTTCTATTTTCACATGTTATTCATTTCTCCCTCTCTCTCTCTCTTTGAAAACTTAACACCACCCAAAAAAAAAAAAAAAAAGCCATCACCACCTTAAACTACCACCCCATAATCCATCACCACCTTAAACCCACAACTCACTACTACCACCACCATCAAAACCCACCCCCAAGGATACCAAATTCATCCCAAACCCATTTCAAACACACCATTTGTAATCACAATTCTCAAAACTCATTCCAAAACAAAAAATATTCAACAATCCACTATGCCGACCTCCATGGAGAGAGAGAGAGAGAGAGAGAGAGAGAGAGAGAGAGTTGAATAAAAAAAAGAGTTTAAGTTTTAGCATTTGACACATCTAATGTAAGGGCTCTTAATCCTTGTTTCCTATAAAGAATAACTAGTTAGGTGATCTTGTTTATCACTTTTTCAAGTATACTCTTTAGAACACAAAAATCTTCTAGATTTTTTTTTTCCCAACTATTTTACTTTTATTTAAATAATACTTTCGAAGCCAAAAAAAAAGAAAAAAGAAAAAAAAGAAGTAAAACCCATTAGTTTCCATAATTTTCCCAATACTTCCAAGCCAAGCTACGACTAACTTATCAAACTCCATACAAATCTTTGATATCCAATCATCCTTGTTTTGATAGGAACTGTCCAGCATCCAGTGAATTAAATATATATATATATATATATATATATATATATATATATATATATATATATATATATATATATATATATATATATATATATATATATATATATTTTAAATCACCACCTTGATTTATATTGCCATACGGTTGAAAATTTTCAGCAAGTATTAGAGAAACTATATGAATGAACAAATAAAATGTCAAGTTATGATTTTTCTCGTAACATTAGTGTTGGCTTATTCTATGACAAAAAGTGTTGTAATTGCATAAATTTATTTCCTTGTATTTTTGTGGGATTTATTTGTAATGGGTTTAGTATGAAGTGGTGAAAATTTAATTAAGACAGCTGAAGGTCACAAGAGAAGCACATGCAGGAAGGTGAATAGTTAGGCTAGGTGTCCAGCTCAGTATAGCCTGTCCAAGAGAGTAACTAGTGACTTGGATTCGTGACTTGCACCAATCGCGAGTGACCTACGAAGTTCCCCTGTTTTACTAAAAATTATGACTTTTCGTATTCTCTTCACACCTACTATATATACATTTATTACCCACAGAAATGGTAAGGAGCCTATTGAGAGAAAAACCCTAAGAGAGGTTTCTACAATACACCTACCTTATTAGAGAGAGAGCTACTCATTCTTAAAGAGAAATCTTTGTAGTCGCTTCTCCTTCTTTCTCCCATTGTTATACCCATTGAGATCAGATTTGTATCCAAACACTACCCACAGCCATTGGATATTGCTTATAGTTCATATTCCGCACATGTATTGTTTGAATATAAACTTGCTTTGGCAATTTTGTAATTGAGGGTCTAAACATTCGCAAGTGTTTTATACACTAAGTGAGCTTTCATAAAATAATTCACATGATGAGATATGCCAAAAGATTTATTTTTTGTGTATACAAAATATATGTAGAACATTTCTTAATTGCATTTCATTTGAAAGTTCAATGCATGATCAAAACTACATTACTTCATCATGTAAAAAAAGATTGGCTTGCACATTATTTGTATCCTTTTCAAAATTCTTAAATTGATTATCATTGTTTCCTCTTAATCATCAAATCCATTATGCTCACATTACTATTTTAATCCATAATGCCTGAGTGAAAGTTAAGCAATTAGCTCCATTTGTAATCCATAGTGAACAGGTCATGCTCGAAATCTGTACTTTTCTCAGGCTTCTTAAGAGAGCACTATATTGTAGTTTTAATGTTATTGTACTCGTTTCAGACTGGAATTGAAGTTGAGCAATTGAACGCCCTGGATATTACAACATCATTATGGAGGAGGATTTTGAACCCAATTTGGCTAAATTGCGAACGATATCTTTAAAATTTGTGAGTGTTTGGATTTTACACCTTGAAATTTCAGAATTTGGATTTTATTCCATGAAGTTTTAGAATTTGAATTTTACCACCTAAAGTTTGCGGTTGTTTGGATTTTACATTCTAAAGTTTCAGAATTTGGATTTCACCTCCCTGAAGGCTGAAGTTCTATTTCGTTTGCATCAGCAACCCCTTTGTCTATATTTTTTCTTAAGTGCCACATAAACTTACTACACATGTTTAGTTAATCCCATATAATGATGCCACATCATTTTTGTAGCATAAAAATATTAAATAATTAAAAATGGCATAACATAATAAAAATGACATGGCATCATTTTATTGGATGAACTAAACACACATGACAAGTTTATGTGGCACTTAACAGAAAATAGGGACGAATAGGGTGTTGATGCAAATAGAATAGAACTTCAAGGGGCAGTGGTGGCTCCAGAAATTTTGTTCAGGGTCTTCCTTAGGAAGCATAAATTACACAATCTTAATTTTTTTTTTTTTTATCCTTTAGGTAATTAGGTTTGATTCAATGTTATTAATTCCATTCTGTTCCAACCGTAACGGCCGGAAAATACTGTGCCGGTAAACAAACCGGAACAGCAACCCACCTTATTCCACTTCGGAAAAAATTTCAGGTCATTCCGGTCTATTTCGAGTGTTTTGGGGTGTTTCGGAAAATATCGGTTGAAATTCAAGATTCGGCCGACATGAAGTTTGTGCTTAAAAAAAAAAATAAATTGTTCTTAAAACCAAAATAAATTTACATTCTGTAAATAAAAAAACCTCAAAAGGAAAAAAAAAAAAAAAACAAAAAAAAAGAAAAAAAGAAAAAAAAAATAAAAGAAGAAGGGAAATGAACAAAGGTACTTGTATGGCTAAAAAAAAATCGTATTGAGAAATTTGAGACTCAAAACTTGAGAAAAGGCATTGCCGCACTAGTATTGGTAGAAGAGACAGAAGTTATGAACAAGGAGGAAGGCAAAACATAGATGTAAAAGTGTAGATGAAGATGTGATAAAATTTAAAAGTATGAAGTGTAAAAATCGATGAGACAAAAGACGTGTGTGGTTAAGAATAAACAAGAAAAAATAATTAAAAATGAAAAGTAAGTAATATATGTCTGGTGAGGAAAAATAATATTGTAATAAAAAAAAATAAAAGGTTGAAAATTGTGTTGTATTGGACAGTGTGCTTAGTTGAAGGAATCAAACCATTGCCCAGCCTGTAGTAGTTTTATTATAATTTTTTTTTCTTCAGATTTTAGTTCAAATTTTTTTTTTTGAGCTTTTCCTTTTTACTTGAAAGACCCCAATATATTGTTAAGTTGCTCAAATTATAGACCAAAATTTAATTTTATTGACATAAAAAAAAAATTCAGGGTGGTCCCAAAATTTTTTTTAAAGGTAAATAAATATAAAATTTTAAATTATTATATATAATTTTTTTTTAAGGTCAAGGTGGTCCTGAGACCATCCTAGCCATAAGGTGGTGCCACCATTATTAGAGGGTAAAATCTAAATTCTGAAATTTTAGTATGTAAAATCCAAATATCCTTAAAATTTATGGGATAAAATCCAAATTCTGGAACTTTAAGGTGTAAAATTCAAATATTTAAAAAATTAGGAAAAATCCAAAATTTGTAATTTTAAAGTATAAAATCCAAACGCGCTAAACTTTAGAGTTGTAATTTGCAATTTGGCCACTCAATTTTAATAAGCTGAAACTAAATATTTTAGAGGGCACTAATATACTCAAACTATATATCAAGTCAATTCTAATATACTCAAGCTATGCCGCGCCCCCCCCCCCCCCCCCCCCCCCCCCCCCAAAAAAAAAAAAAAATAAAGTACATCCAATAAGCAAAGAAAATTTGACTATGAGGAGTGGGTTTTATTATTTTTATTTTTGGGTGAGAAGATGACTAGGAGTGGTTTGATTGGCCTTTACAACAACCGTAAGGGCAATTATGTATTGGCGAGTAGTAGATAGGCCTTTTCAACCGCCAGATATTATATATCTATCCATTATCCAATAAATTCTTTTTTTGGATGAAAATCCATTATCCAATATACCATTTTGTTCACCAGACCATACCAGATAATAGATATTTCACATTTGTAGAAAGTAGAAACTAGAAAGGTGCTCACATGCTTTCTTGGACATCACTCATCACTCTTACTTTTTTTTTTTTTTTGAGAAAGCACTCATCACTCTTACTGCTAAAGCCTAAAGCTTCGTTTTCTAATTGCATGGCTACACCTACACATTTGAATTCTTGTTCTTCAACGACCTTCACAGCCTCTTCTTCATTCAACAATGACACACATCGTCTATCCAGTAGATTCGTCATTGTGCTAAGAAAACCTCATTCCTTCACATGGGTCTCTCACCCTCAGACCCGTCTCAGAATTCATTCCAAAACCCACTTTCACCTCAAATCCTCAAATGGGCATCCACTAAATACTGTTTCTTTGCAAGATGGTGAGTTCTTGTTCTTTTCCGTTTGTGATTCTCAGTTTTGTGTTTCCCACTTCCTGGTATTGTTCTTCTTCTATTCTATGTGTTAGACATGTGTGCGCATAAGCCCAAAGGGCTTCTCTTATTTATGGTTGTTGAATTGGTTTCAGATTGTCAGTTAATTTAGATTTTTCTTTTAGTTGCTTTTTTTTTTTTTTTTTTTTTTTGAGGAACTTCTTTAAGTTGCTTTTATGTGTACTCTGTCACCCATAAATAAGCATGCTTGTATTGAATGCTGTCTTCAACCTTAGGATATATAGAAAACTTTAAATTCACATGACATGATAATGGGAATTCTTATTCGATTACTAATTATGTGCTATATGTGGGTATAGTGGTTACGGTTTTGCCGGAAATTATTGAACTTGTAAAGTTAGCTAATTTTTTTTTTTTTTCTTTTTTCATAGATATTGGTTTAGTGTCCAAAAGTACTGTTTATCAACATGATTAAAGTTATCTAACAGTAACAATTGCTGCAAGTGATCACAAAGGTAAATGGTTTGGAAGATTAGGCATATTTGGTTTTTCAACCCACCTCTTCTTTATGTTGCCATTCGATTACTGCGTCTGTAATCTGTTCTATACCACTCTTTTTCTTTGTTTAGTTTCTTAATGTTCAATCTTAGAACGGATTTTGGAGTAGGTTCAGCTGGAACTCCTCTGCCCAAAAAACATGTAGAGAGTCGAGGGAAGGAGGGATCTCTTCCCTTCCCTGAATCTGACAATTCAGAATCTACTCTCAGCATAACTGTCGTTGGAGCTTCAGGAGACCTTGCCAAAAAGAAGATATTCCCAGCACTTTTTGCTCTTTATTATGAAGATTGTCTGCCCAAGGTTCCATCCTTCATTGCTTTATAAATTAATGTTTTGTAACATTATCAATAGTTTTGGAATTTCAGATGGTGAAAAATTTAGCAATGGTTAACCAATTCTAACTTCCTATCTTTATTATTTACTTGTGTTTATACAGAATTTTGTAGTGTTTGGTTATGCTCGGACTAAAATGACCGATGAGGAGCTAAGGAACATGATTAGCAGAACCCTAACCTGCAGAATTGATAAGAGGTATTATATTGCTCAACATCATTCACATGCAAAAACATACTTCTGTTTTTTGTACGAGAAGTGCTACGTCCATAACATTTTCACAATACTTTTACAACAAATCATAGTTTGTAAGTTGTTATTGGTTCTAATTTGAATCCACAACTTAAATTACTTTTTTGCTCACCAATAACAACAAATAAACAACCTGTCACTTAGGATTTGTTGTGAAAATGTTGTGGACATAATTTTTTTTTTTTGTATTGTATGTATTGATATGTGGCAGCAACTTACAGGGAAAATTGTGAAGACAAAATGGATCAGTTCTTGAAAAGATGCTTTTACCATTCAGGACAGTATAATTCTGAGGAGCATTTTGTAGAATTAAACAAAAAGATGAAAGAGAAAGAGGTAATTATTTTGTATTTACTGTGTTGTTAAGTATAGAATATTGTAATTGTGATGGATAGAGCTTCATTTTTAGCAGTTGATGTAATTTGCTATCCTATACCTGTTTACTACCTGAGAGAGAGAGGAACCCAATTATATTGTATAGTAATTAAAACTTAGCAGAACCCCAAGTGATTGGTCTAATGGTTCCTTAGTCTCAAGATTCTCACCACAAGGTCCTGAGTTTTGACTCACCCCACAAACATCCAACCAACTCCTTGGAGCTAATTGGGACCATCCCTTGGGAGTAATCTTAGTAATTACCTGGTATGCATGGGACAAGGTGACTGCACATGCCCAAGGATTAGTCAGATCTCAAAAAGCTTTGGACACCCAGTGAGCCAAAAATAAATATATAAAACTTAGTAGAAACAAGATCTTTATTTGGGTACACTATAGTCCACCTCCTTGATTCTTTCCATTGGTTTTGCTATTCCTTGACTATTCTTGTAACTCTGATCCAAGAAAGAACAGGCCTCACAGAAGGCACTCCACGTAAACAGCCACTACACAAACAATGATATTCAAATGAAGTTACATTGAAAAGGTTAGAGAAGCTCTTTCTAACTACATAGATGTTGTTGCGGAAGTCTTAATTTCTATGACAGATCTGGAGTATTTATGGAGGTCCAACTGGGATAAGTGTGGCTAGCTAAATTTTTATGTTGCACAAATGTGGTAGATTTTCATTGACATCGAATCAAACTTTGAAGTAATACATGGCTTGGTGCTGAAGCTTACACTTTAATTCTCTAGTAATGCTCCCCTTTCAGGCTGGAAAACTGTCAAATAGGTTGTTTTACCTGTCCGTACCTCCAAACATATTTGTTGATGTCGTGAGATGTGCTAGCCTTAGAGCTTCTTCAGAAAATGGGTGGATGAGGGTCATCGTTGAAAAGCCATTTGGTCGTGACTCGGAGTCGTCTGGTGAACTAACAAGATGCTTGAAGCAGTACCTTACTGAAGATCAAATATTCAGGTTCATCTTTATTTGTTGGTTTTTTTTTTTTTTTTTTTTTTTTTTTGTACTCACAGAGCTAGCGAGAAAATCTTGATCTTTTAGATAATTTTCAGGATTGACCATTACTTGGGGAAGGAGCTTGTTGAGAATCTATCAGTGCTTCGCTTCTCAAATCTTGTTTTTGAGCCTCTATGGTCCCGGAACTACATCCGCAATGTGCAACTGATATTTTCTGAAGATTTTGGCACTGAAGGTCGAGGGGGGTGAGTTCCATATCTATCTATATATATCTAAAAGTTAAAGCGTAACATTTATTGTTGCTATGCTTATATTGCGCCACCTCATCCGCCATGTCATTGACTACATAATCATTCTTTTTCTTATTTAATTTTTATTCCTAAATTTTTTTGACAATATTAAATATATAAATATTTTTTTAGAATATATATATATATATATAGATTGACTTTACACATTCATCTTGAGCGGTTTTAATTTTATATATAACTTTGCCTTTACACATTCATTTACTTTAATTTAGATGTTATTATTAAGCAATAAAATCAATGAAGAATCTAAAACCGAAAACAATGTCTATACATATCTATCTATACTATTATATAATAATGGAAGCTTTAAAATATATTTACAAAAGCTCTTTTTGTGCCATGTCATTAGCAGCCTTTTTTAATTTTTTTGTTTAAGTTTTTGCAATTTTTACTTTGTTTAATTTTTCATCTTTTTCAACCATTATCTTCTTAGTTCAATTTTTCATCTTCTCCAATCATTATCTTCTTAAATTTTTCATTTAATTTCCTTTATAAATTTATAAATTTTCTCCTTTATATCTTTATAAATTCTACGATTTCACTTTTTTGAACATTGAACATTTCATCTACTTCCACTCTTCCAACCTTTCATCTTCATAAATTCTACGGTTTCACTTTTTTGAACCTTTCATCTGCATTCACTCTTTCTCTTCCAACTTGATTTTCTTATAAATTTCTTTTACTTCATTTCCACCTCTCCCCTATTCCTTCCAAGTTGTTCACTGCAAAAAAGGTAAATTCTCTCTCTCTCTCTCTCTCTCTCCAATTTTGTCTCTTTTGATGCTTTTTTTTTTAATTGTTTCAACCACTTTTTCCCCCTAATGGTTCTTTTTGTTATTGTTGATTTAATTGTCACTTCACATTTGTTTCTCTTTTTGGCAAATATGTATTGACTTTTATGCATATTTAGGTATTTTGGTATTCCAATTCCCGATAAAAAAAATTCTTTTTTTTTTTAGTGATTCAATTAGATGTTAAACTATGAGAATTTACTAAGTTCTGTTTATTTTTAAATCATTTTGGGTGAACAAACCTGTAGTTTTTGTAGAGAAAGTACTCTTAATAATTGTATTAGAAATACTCTATAGTGCCACTTATTTAGATAAAAGCAAAGGTTAATCAAATGGAAATAATTGAATGAGTGACATATTTTAACTTTCACAATTGTATTTTCATTATTATTGTTGTTGTTGTTATTACTATTAATTATTATAATGATGCACATAGAAACTTAATTATGAGATTTTGCTAATAATTGTTTATTCCATAATCTTTTTGAGTGGACAAATTTGCAGTTTCTGAAGAGAAAATAATCTTAATAGATTATAAATAAAAAATTATTTTCCTAATCGATCAAATTAATCATTTTTTTTTTTTTTTAAGAATACTTAGTATTTTTAACACACATATGAGGAGAGGGGAGAAGGTCTTAAAGAAACCGACAGTGGTGTATATCGAAAAGGGTTTAACTCTTGAATACATAGTACATGTTTTAATCATTGTTAAGCGATGGTTAATATGACATTTTGCAAAATGATAATTAATGAGACATTTTGTTTTTTTTGCAAAGCATCTTCGTAAAGGTATGTTTTGATTCGATGTATTTTTAAGGATGTATTGAGATAAGTAATGTATTCAAAAAGAGAGATCATGATTATACTTTGTATATTTCAAAAGAGATAGATTGGTTCGAAATTAAAGATAACATTAAAATATGATGCTACAAGTTGAAATTTATTAATGGTGGAAAAAAGCTATGTTTCGCATTCTTTTCTAGATGTCATAATTGGAAAATTTTAATCCACACTATATTCTATCACTAGCAAATTGGTTCATAATATGAATCGATGAAAATAATCTTAATATAAAATAAAATAATATATATAATTTTTTATTTATAGGGAACACAAAATTCATTACTTAAAAAAAAAAGAAAAAAAGAAAGACCCTAGCCCTTTGTTGGTTTCGTAAATAGTTATATAAAAAAAGAAAATTTCTTAGTTAATAGTTTAATACATTTAAAATGAAATTCTCTTATGAGAGAACACTATGTTAGTCTTGATATATAATTTTATGAATATTTTAAAAAATAAATTATATATTAAATTTTATTTTAAAATAATTAGATATTCTCTTGCATTGCGTGAGATTGTGACTAGTGTTTCCTAATAACATACCAAGCCAAAAGAAATCCATTTTCAAGGGGAGCTAGGGTTGTATGATGATGTGAAAAATTCTATAGTTAAACGCTATTAAAATAATAATCTGTATTGAGAATTCACGTTCTATTGAATTCTATCTTCAGATTGCCAATTAGAGAATCACTAAGACCTTTCAGTGATTCAATGCACCCTTCTTTACTATTTATTCCTACTCTAAAAAAAAAATACAAATACAAACCAGGGGCGGCTCTACTTGGAGCCTAGGGGGTTCAAATGAACCCCCTGAATTGAACCAAGAAAAAAATATATATTATAATATCTTTTTTTTATTTATTTTACACTTAAAATAAAAATTTGAACTCCCTAACCGTAAGTCCAACTGAAATAAATTTAAATATAATCATCTTAACAATATCTTGACATTTTTATACACAAAGAAAAATCTCAATAACAAATTAATTTGATCTAAAATCTGGGAAAAGATTGTAATTAGCCCAACAACAAAAGTAGAATTTGCTAATCTTAAACCTTAGAAAAAGCTCATTTAGATCTTAAAAAATTTTAAATAAATCAATGAAATGAGAAATTAGTGGATGAATGATTGCTTGACTATGTACAATGAAATATATGTAGCTAGTAGGATTGATAATGAAGATATCATGCAATAATTTCAAAATACGAAAAATCTTAGAAGGCAATTGTAAAACTTTATGTATTAAAGATTTTTGGTTTTTTTTTTTTTTTTGGTGATGTCGATATATTTAATTTATCTTTTGTTTAAAATTTTGTATAATTTATATTTCTTATTGAACCCCCTAGAAAATAATTCTAGAGCTGCCACTGATACAAACAAATGTGAGACTAGAGTTTCTTGAAAATATGTGAAATGCATATGAATGTGTAAGAGTTTGTAACTATACTATTATAATTTAGTAGTTCTATGTCTAAATTGATAAGTCACATGACACAAGTAATGACACAGGATTTTATTAAATATTCAAGGGAGGCCAAAAAACTTTTAATTTAAGAATATTATGAGAGAGGTAATGGTAAATTTAATCATTTAACCATATTCATGGGAATTTAAATGGGAGGTAAAAAGGAGGAGACAGGGATCGAACTTAGAACCTTCCGTTCTGATATCATATTAAATTACCGATTATCTCAAAAGTTTAAACTATTGATATGGTAAATTTAATCGTTTAATCACATACTTCTAACAATACCTATAATGAAATTACTTATCCTCTCTCAAGCAATGATCACCTGCTTGTTTTTGTTCATGTTCCCAGATATTTTGATAGCTATGGAATCATACGAGATATCATGCAAAATCATCTTCTGCAAATACTAGCACTTTTTGCAATGGAGACTCCTGTCAGCTTAGATGCTGAGGATATCAGGAATGAAAAGGTATTATTATGCTTTTTTTTTTTTTTTTTTTACTGTCTTTACTATCAAGATTGCAGTGTTAATTATTTATCTGATAATTTACCACTTGCTTTTTAAAAACCTAGCTAAAATTCAATAAAAAAAAAACTGTTGAGTGAATTTAGAAAAAAAATTTCAGAAGGGTCTTATGAAAGATTGGTTTCATTTATGAGGATATTTTAGTGTAATGATGAGTTGCAAATGGCCTTGATTCAGGTAAAGGTCCTAAGGTCAATGAGACCACTGCAGCTTGAAGATGTAGTTGTTGGTCAATATAAGGGCCACAGCAAGGGTGGGAAATCATATCCTGCTTATACAGATGACCCCACAGTGCCAAAAGACAGTCTTACTGCAACCTTTGCAGCTGCAGCTCTCTTTATTAATAATGCCAGATGGGATGGGGTTCCTTTCCTGATGAAAGCTGGCAAGGCTCTCCATACTAAGCGGTATGTAGAATTTCTTCTTAATTAGTGAGAATCTTCTCCTTAAGCATCCCCTGTACGTTGTTGGGATGTAATAATTAATGATCTGAAAATGTTGTTGCAATGGTACTCCAGAGCAGAAATTCGAGTTCAGTTCAGACATGTACCTGGTAACTTGTACAAGCGAAAGTTTGGAACTGACTTAGACAAGGCTACAAATGAGCTTGTGCTTCGTGTGCAACCTAATGAAGCCATTTATTTGAAGATCAACAACAAAGTTCCTGGTCTTGGAATGAGATTAGATCGCAGTGACTTAAATTTGCTTTACCGTGCAAGGTTTGAGAATCATAAATACATTTTGTGTCGGTTCTCTTAATTTCTTGACGTGGTGTAAGTGATATGTGGATAATATCAAAAATACAATTTTTTTCTGCGTTAATAACTATGGTTTCAACTTTCATAACCTTAGTGCCTTCTAGACCTTCGAAGACATTTATTATCTTGAGTACATGCTTTAATGTGATCTCACTCATTCTTTGAATTAGGTCCTCATCTCCAGATCCGTTCTTATACATGGAATTCTTGCTGTGAGCAATATTTTATAAAATTATAAACCACAAATCATGAATGACTAGTAACAGTTATTTAGCCAAAAAAAAAAAAAAGATGAGTAATGGTTAAAGTTAGGAGTAAATGATACAGGATATATGGATAAAAAATAGTGCAACCACATTAAAGCATCTATGTTGCACTATGGACTTTGCAGTTCCTGTGAAGGCATTGTTTTAAGACTCTGGTTCCAATGTGCAGGTATCCCAGAGAAATACCAGATGCATATGAGCGGCTACTTTTAGATGCTATAGAAGGGGAGCGAAGGTTGTTCATTAGAAGTGATGAGCTTGATGCTGCTTGGACGCTATTCACACCATTGTTAAATGAGCTTGAAGAGAAGAAGATAGTTCCGGAGCTCTACCCGTATGGTAGTAGAGGACCAGTTGGAGCACATTATCTTGCCGCCAATCACAATGTTCGATGGGGAGGTCTCAGTGGTGAGGATTCATGAGTAGCAAAGAGTTCTTCGTTCTGATTATGTTGGATGCTTACAATGGACTCGTGTTTTTATACAAGGTTTTGTTATGTTTTGTTATTATTATTATTTTTAAGTGCAAGATATGCTGTGTTAGTATGCAATTTTTTTGTCACCCTGCATGGCAAAGGGTTAGTATAGAATGAGTGCAGAGCATTTGATATTGTGTATGTAAATTGACTGAATAATATATAAAGGACAGATGAAAATGGAGTAAACTCAGATCAATGAATAAATGGACAGTTGATCTTTGGTTCACCAATTTTATGTTCTTTCCTAGCCTATTTTTAAGGCTAACTGAATTATATTGTGGAGTATACTGCATGTCATGAGCATTTGCTCTAAATGGTGTAGGACACTAATATTTAGTATAAAAACTACCAAAAAAAAAATATTTTTTTTTTATAAAATAAAGTTATAAAAAAAAAAAAAAAAAAAAAAAAACTATTCAAATAAGCGGAATATAACGCACACTTTGTGGAATTTCTTGAGAAAACTATTTCAGAAACCCATCATTGTAAGTTTGGTTGGACATGCATGTAAAGTCCTGGAAGGACTGCATGGCAGTTGGCAGAAACTGGCAAAGCCGAAAGCCTAAACGATACCCTTATTAATTAATTAACTTTGAGCAAGGCCAACACAATCCCCATCTGAAGTCTCTGGTGTCAAAAGAAAGTATCGCCCTTGGGGGCTTTAGCAGTAAACTACTGGGAATTAAAACAAAGCCTTTATAGCCTATTTTACCTCAATAGGTTGTTTAGCTTCCAACAACGTACTCCATCCTACATTTCGCATTTTGATGCTCTTTTTTTAGGTAAAAAACTTTATGTTACAGGTTGCCATGCATTGCTTCAAAAATATGGTAATTTTATGCATTCCATGATAATCTTGCCATTAATGTCAACAATATAAAGTGAGAGAGAAAGACTGAATAGTCTGTATATTGCTGTGTATATAATAATGTACAATAGAGAGCCTTATATAGGCTAAGTATGTGTGCAGTACAAATAATATGAGTAAACTACAAGTACAGTATACTGGGCTAAGCCCAATGGGCCAAACTAGTCTAAGCTATACACTAACATCCCCCCTCAAACTCGAGGTGGTAAGGAGGAAGCCAATTGGAGTTTGGATATAAGATCTCGAAGACAACCAAGTAGGTAAGTCTTGGTGAAGATATCAGTAGGTTGGTCAGCAGAGGAGATGGAGAACAACTTGAGATTTCCTTTCTTGAGATACTGGTAAGTGATGTGGTAGTCAATCTCAATGTGCTTAGTGCGTTAATGGAAGACATCATTATGAGCAATGTAGATAGCACTATGATTGTCACAATAAAGAGGAGTGGCAGTGGGCTGTGGAGCATCTATGTCAGCCAAGAGCCAACGAAACCAGACAAGCTCGCAGGTGGTGTCGGCAAGGGCATGATACTCAGCCTCAGTACTGGAACGAGAAACCACATCTTGCTTCTTGCTACGCCATGAGACAAAAGAAGTACCCAACAGGAAACAGAAACATGTGATAGAGCATCGATCAGTCGGATCACCTGCCCAGTCCGCATCTGAATAAGCATGAAGCTCGAAAGAAGATCGAGAGGAGTAATGAAGACCATGATAAAGTGTACCCTTGACATATCAGAGAATTCGAAGAACGGCAGCATAATGGACAGAACGAGGGCCATCCATGAACTTACTAACCATACCCACAGCATGTGAAATATCCGGACGAGTAACAGTGAGATAGATCAGACTACCAACCAACTGACGATAGCGAGTAGCATCGGATATAGGTTCACCATCTAAGGGTGTGAGCTTTGCATTGTATTCTAAGGGAGTGGAAACAGTCTTGTTGTCAGTGATATCGGATTTAGAGAGAAGATTAGAGGCATATTTAGCTTAGGAAAGATAGTAACCATTAGAGGATGAGGTAACCTCAAGCCCAAGAAAATAGCTGAGAGTGCCTAGATCTTTCATCTCAAAATGCTGACTAAGGAAGTGCTGAAAAGAGCAGATACCTGCAGAATCATCTCCAGTAATAATCATATCATCAACATAAAAAAGAATAAAAGTGATACCAACAGAGGATCTTCGGACAAAGAGAGTAGTGTCATGAGGACTCGAAGTGAAACTCTGCTGAGCAACAATTGAGCTAAACTTTTCAAACCAAGCTCGAGGAACTTGCTTGAGGCCATAAAGAGCACGGCGAAGGTGGCAAACTTGACTGCCTAAGTGTGAATAGCCAGGGGGTGGCTGCATATACACTTCTTCATGGAGGCCTCCATTGAGGAAAACATTCTTCACATCCATTTGATAAAGAGGCCTACGACAAACAACAGTCACAACAATGAGACATCTAATAGATGTAAGGCAACCAATAGGAGCAAATGTTTCCTCATAGTTAATGCCATACTCCTGAGTAAAGCCCTTGGCAACTAGGCGAGCCTTGTACCGTTCAACAGATCCATTAGCCTTGGTCTTGATCTTGTAAACCCACCTACAACCTACTACAGATTGACTAGGAGGCAAATCAACCATATCCCAAGTGTGATTCTTATGAAGGGTATCTAGTTCTTCATTCATAGCTTGTTGAATAAGAGGGTTAGTATAGGCCTCACGATAGGTGTGAGGTTTATAGAGGGTGACAAGAGTAAAAAAGCAGTGATAATCAGTGAGATAAGGGAAAGGAATGCTTACTCGAGTGGAATGACGAAGTTCAAGACCAATAGGAAACTCAAGAGAGGGTGGTGCTACTGGATCCAAGACAGGCGGGTCATATGCCGAGGACAGAACCGAAAATGAGTCATCTAAAGAGGCAGCCGATGTTGAAGAATCCTCCACAAGTTTAGGATAAAGAGGGAGGAAAAGATCAGTAAAAATGGAAGGCTCTGAGGAAGAGGATGCAGGAAACTATTGAAGACTCGTGAAAGGACGATATTCCCAAAACTCAACATGACGGGAGACATGAAGGCGATGAGAAATGGGATCATAGTAGCGAAACTCCTTTTGGGATACACCATAACCAAGAAAACAACAGAGATGAGCACGAGGCTGGAGCTTTGTTAGTTCATGAGGAGGAAGAGAGACAAAGCAAGGACAACCAAAAACCCGAAGAGAGGAGTAGTCAGGAGTTTGACTATAGAAAAGCTCGAACGGTGATTTGTTGCGTGTAGTTGGTGAAGGAATGCGATTAATGGTGTACACAGCAGTGAGTGCGGCTTCACCCCAAAAGCGCTCAAGAAGAGAGGCAGAAATGAGAAGGGTACGAACAACATCAAGAATGTGACGATGTTTTCGTTCTACACAACCATTTTGTTGAGAGGTGTAAGGACAAGACCGCTGAGGAAGGGTATCATGACTATCTAAAAAGGATAGGAAAGATTTATCATTATATTCTTGAGCATTATTTGATCGAAAGACTTTGACGATGCGATTAAACTGTGTTTGAATCATTTTATGAAATATTTGGTAAATAGACACAAGTTCAGACCTATGGTGAAGCAGATAAATCCAAGTATATCGAAAAAAATCATCCATAAATATGACAAAATATTTAGATACCCCTCAGTGGGAATAGGTGTAGGACTCCAAATATCAGAATGTATAAGATCAAAAGGTGTAGAAGAAAAGGAGTCACTATTATTAAAGGGCAATTTTGTTTGTTTGCCAAAATGATAGGAAGTACAATCAAAATTTTGAAACTAAATTAAACCTAAATGACGCTGAGATAAGGATGGATGACCAAGACAAGCATGCCATGGATAAGGTGAGGGGATGGTAGTGGTAGCATCTACAGAAACAACTTATGAAGGAATCTTCAAGTCATGAACCTCAAACATGCGACCAACCTTACGGCTTGTCCTAAGCACTTGACTCGTATAGGGATCCTGCACATCCACACCATAAGTAGTAAATAGAAGATCTATGCCTAATTCACAAAGTTGACCAACTGAAAGCAAATTAAGAGATAACTTTGAGATATGAAAAGTGTCACTAAAGGATAAACAAGGAGAAGAGATTGTTTCTTTATGACTAACAGGCATAGGAGTTCCATTAGCAATGTAAATGGTGATTGGATGTTCTAAGGGTGCTGTTTCATAAAATTGAGATTCATTAGGAGTCATATGGTTACAACATGCAGTATAAAAAAAATCAACGTTGTTTACCTGAGGTGATAGAAAGGGCAGTGGAAGTGCAAGATAAAACTTGTTGAACAACTGTCTCAATATTAGCTGTAATAAGTGAGGAAGCCAAAGATGGATCTGTAGGAACCGATGGACTTGAAGGACATACAGCAGCTGCCCGAGGAAGAGAAGCTTTATTCTGCTGTTGCACAAATTTCTGCAGTTTGCTACAAACTAAGATGTCATGGCCTTTGGCATGGAAAAACTCGCAGCGAGTACCTTTGGAAGATTGAGAGGTGGGACGCCTAAAGTTTATTCGTGGAGGAGCAGTGAATGTAGCAATGGTGGGAGGCTGTGGAGATGGTGTAGCCAATACATGATCATATGATGACATGTGATGAGTAGGCCGATGGTTCTCCTAAAAAATGAGCTCCTTGACTGCAGCATCAAGAGAAGGAGTAGCAGACCGGCTAAGCAGAGAAGCCCTAGTAGGCTCAAAATCCTTGCGTAAACCCATCATGAAGTACATAAATTTACGACGATCCCGATATTTGACAAAGAGCTCAATGTCCTTAGAACACACTAGTGGAGGATCTGCAGTAGAGAGTTGTTCCCACATAGTAGAAGTCTGAGAATAAAAAATCAGAAATAGACTGACCTGTCTCTTGGTGCATTTGATAAAGCTCTGATTCAATGTGGAACTCCAGGCTTGAATCATTAGTACAATTATAGTGATCGGCCAGAAATTTCCAAGCAGCCTCAGTAGTTTTAAGACAAGGAAGAAGATTATGCATGGAGGGAATAGAGGTATTTATAAACCAAGACACGATTTTACTCTGAATACTCTCCCCTTCCTCTAGGCGTTCTTTGTAATCATCTGTTGTAACAGCAGCGTTGAAAGCATTTTCAGCGGCTGTGGCTTTGGACTTAGGGTTTGGTACTGGCTTAGGAATTGAACCAGTCACATATCTCCACAGTTTATGACCCTTGAGAAAGATAGTCATATTCTGAGACCATGCATGATAGCTAGTAGGACCATCCAACATCATGGTGATAGGACGTATGATATCTCGTTCATTTTGTTAAGCCATAATGAAGAAAATGACCAAAATGTGGGATTTAGAGACCTTAAATGTAGAAACGGAGCCAAAAATCGGAATCTACGCGAAAAATTGAGCAAGACAGGTCCTGTTGAAAAATTTTGACTTTGGTTAAAGTCAACAGTCTGGTCAAAGTCAACAGCTTGGGATGCTGGCGTGTGCTGACGTGGCAGTGTGATGTCACCCTAGGGCTGATGTGGCAGTACATGAACGGAGTAGGCGCGTGGGGCACGTGGAAGTGCGTGACGGCTCTGTTCCTAGCGTGTGAGGCGCGTGTGAGAGACTGACGATGCGTGGAGCGCATGCTCGTGAGGTAGAAACTTTTGGCGGCGCATGTAAGGTGGTTTCTGGCGACTCTTTGTTGGGTTTTGCTCGAGATCAGAAGATTTGTCAATCTGTGCCTTGACTTTGGTAGTTTGATAAACAAAACTGATGAAATCCGAGTATTCTAGGGGCTGTGGAAATGACGGCGGTGACTCGCTTCTTACAATGACTACAAGATGAAGGCGAGGGTAGCAGAAGAACACTGGAGATGTCCATAGGAACCAGAAAGTCAGAGGAATGGCTCTGATACCATGTCAACAATGTAAAGTGAGAGAGAAAAATTGAATAGTTTGTATATTGATGTGTATATAATAATGTACAATAGAGAGCTTTATATAGGCTAAGTATGTGTGCAGTACAAGTACAGTATATTGGGCTAAGTCCAATGGGCCAAACTAGTCTAATCTATTCACTAACAGATCTTAGCGGGTGATAATGAACCAAAAGATTAGCCAAGGCTTGTTATGTAATGTTCTCACTGCTTTTCTAATTATATAGCTTGAAACCGATTTTTTTACATCCCTATCTCATAAACACCTTATTTTTGAGCCAACCACAAACACAAGAGGGGGAAGTCAAAGGTGTGAAAATTTCATATACATTTTCAGGTCTATTGACTTATGGGGTAATAAAACCTGGTCAAGAGCTTGTCTCTAGATGCATTAGTACGGAGTTCCCCTTTTCTGGAAATGATATTTTCAAGTTTGTGCAATGCCTGCATTTGCATGTCTCTTAAATATGCATTTGCATGCTCAGATTATATAAGCAGTGTGAGCTAGCAAGCCACGATGAAACAAGCATGCTACATGACATATATTACCTATATAAACAAATAAACAAACTTCATCCTTCAGATTTCCAATAGCCATACCATGTTTAAATTGCTAAAGCATTAGCAATTTAGCATAAGGCCGTTCAAAACAATTTTTAAGCCAAATGATGATCACCATCGAGAATCACAAACCAAATATATATATAGGATAAGACTTAGGTACACAATTTATGTGATGTTCCTTAAGTTCCCCTCTTAAAATTTTGTCATGTGGCTTTTTTCTTATGAGATGGAAGTGTATTTTTTAGTTAAGTGGCCACATGGCAGAAACTTAAGAAAGGAACTTAAGGAACAATACCTAAGATACTGCACATAAGTTTTGTCCCCCCCCCCCCCACACACACACACATGTGTGTGTGTGTGTGTACATACATACATACATACAGGGGTGGAGCCAGAGGGGTTGAGGGGGGAGAGGGGGGGGGGGGTGCAGTTGCTCCCTCTGGCTCCTTGAAAAAAAATCCTTAAAGTAGGTATTTTATGAACTATTCTTTGGTACTTTACCCTGACAAAAAAAAAAAAAAAAAAAAAAAAAAAAAAAGCCTCCCACTTTAATACATGTACAGAATCTTAACACCAAGAAAGTAAGAAAAAAAATCTTCTCCCACATACCAAGTGTGCATTTGGGACAAGCTTCCAATTTCAGCTTATTTTTACTACTATTCATGGGTCCCACTGTACTTTTTGGTACTATTCATGAGTCTCACTATACTATTCAGCTAACTTTTACTTTTATTTATAGTACTTTCAGCAAAAAAATTTTAGTTTTAGCTAAATAAGTTGTTCCTAAATAAGCACTAAATCATATCACTTTTTCACCAAATTTATTATTCATATTAGTTTTATCTCACCATGTATGTCTTCATCAATTTCATTGTTCCTTTTTTTTTTTCTCAATCATTATTTTCAATTTACTATTAACAACACTTTTCTTGTGGAGCAATGCTATGAACACTACAAATTTTACAAATTGATGAGTTATCAATCTTAAAAAAAATCATTCAAACATTTATTTATTATATTGTTTAAGTGTCATACATTCTTATAACATCAGTTTATGAGTTTTCAAAGTAGAATTTATAGTTGTTTTTGCTTTGAGAAATTCAATGTCTACAACATTTTAACAACATTTTCACAACAAATCTTAAGTAACAGGTTGTTACTGGTTGTTATTGGTGAGCAAAAAAGGTAATTTTAGTGATAGGTTGAAATTTGAACCAGTAAGAATTTATCACTTATGATTTGTTGTGAAAATATTGTGAAAAATTTGCGAAAATTTTGCTTATTCCATTTTTTTCATAGCAATTCAATTAGTGGTCCCCATAAGTAACACATAATTATTAGAAAAAGAAAATACTTAATATCCTTTTAATAATATTTTAATCTCCCCCCCCCCCCCTTCGACTGAAATCTTGGCTCTACCACTGTGTGTGTGTGTGTGTGTGTGTCTAGGAACTTTGGCTCGATGTATCGAGCTAGTATCGAGAGGTATTGAGAGAAACTTAGAAAAAGTTCGATAGAAGTGACATGTGTCGAGAAGTATCAAGAGGTGTCGAGACTGCTATCAAGCTGGTATCGAGAAGCATAGAAACATGAATTTTGAAGAGAGAAAAGACATGAAAATTATGCAAACAAGATAAAACCAAAACCAACCAAACATCAAAGCGTGCAAAGCATGTTAAACACTCAAACAAATCAAACTCTAAAGGCAAAGCACTCTAAGTTCCAAAACACTAAACATGTCTAACCAATTTTATTTTTTAAAAACAAGTTAAGACAGTTTAGTTAGCTTCTACTAACACATATATTCTTTGTGATGGCCAATTTACATTGTACCGTACAATTGTATCAATAGTAGCAAAGAATTGCGTGTTGTGTGTAAAACTTTTGCAAGTAATTATAAGTATCTCATCATATAAAAATAATGATATAAGAGAATCAAGAACACTCACACACAATTATAACTGTTTGATAGAGACTGTCACCTTTGAGGTACATCTTATAACTCTCATATCTCCTAGAAACACACTTGCAACCATATTTAAAAGCATTTGATTCTTTTAGATTTTTTTTTTTTTTTTTTTTTTTTTTTTTTCACAATGAAACATATCATGCATAAGTATATAAGAGATAGAAAAGAAAATATCCTTTGATTTTTTTTTACTCAAACGTCCTTTTCTTGCTATGCAAGTACTACACCTTACTGAGCATAACTTTTATGATTTGCACATTGGTGTTTATGATTGACGGATTTTAGTAGTAAGATGGTTATTTATGCCTTTCTCTTAGGATTTTTTAGTCATTCCCATCAAAAAGAGTGATATAGTTATGAGTAAAACATACAAATCGCACAACAAGCCACAAAACTCACAATGCTTAGTTGTGCATAAAAATGCTCATCTAAGCTAGAAGAGATACAAAGTTATGAAACCTTAATTTATTGGCCATTCAAGGTACACAAGTACCAGTATACACAAACATACACCGTTTTTTGTATTTTTCAAAAAAAAAAAAAAAATTCTTGAAACCAATAAACAACAAAAATAAAAAGAAATAATCAAACAAACATACTACATGCAACAAAAAATTAGACTGACTTAAAAAGCAAAATCACACAAAGTAATGCAAAAGAAGTGAATAAATCACTTAAATGAGTCTTTTCCTTCCACACAGGTGCTTTGGAAAGAAGAGAGGTTTTCTTCTTCTGAGGTCTACGTTTGGAAGAAGGTGAAGGAGGATTGAAACCTTTGAAGTTTGTCAGAAAAAACACAGCCGTTAGAAGTTCTCCAAGAGGAGCCAAGGAATTTAGAAGCTGGTTATGATTTCCAGAAGATGACACACTATTGCTTTGTTGACTAGTGTTGATGCCCACTTTTGACAAAAGGCCCGATAGTAGACGAAGCCCAACAATATGATGAAAGTGAGAAGAGAAAATAGTAAAGCAAGCCCAGCAGGCTGAAATGACAAAAATAATGGCCAGCAGGCCCATAAGAATAATAAAAGGTAAAGAGGAAGTAAATGGGCCGAGAAAGCCCAAGGAATGAGGTAATAAACATTTGGGAACAATAAGAGCTAATAAGAAAGTAAATGGGCCGGGGATGTCTAGGAAATGAATTAGTAAATTCACTGAGTTGGCTTAAAGGCCAATAAGCCTGAAAAGTAATAAGAGGTAAAGATGTGGTAATTGGGCCGAGAAAATGAATTAGTAAATTCATTAGGTTGGCTTAAAGATTAATAAGCTTGAAAAGTAATAAGAGGTAAAGATGTGATAATTAGGGCGAGAAAATGAATTAGCAAATTCATTGGGTTGGCTTAAAGGCCAATAAGCCCGAAAAATATTGAGAGGTAAAAATGTGGTAATTGGGCCGAGGAAGCCCAAAGAATTTAGCAAAAAGCCCATGGGAGTAAAAGAGGTAAAGAGGAAGTAAATGGGCTAAAAAAGCCCAAGGAATGAAATAGACTGGCGCAGTAGGAATGTTGGCTAATAAAACCCAAAAAAGGTAAAGTTGTGGTAAGTGGACTAGCATGGTAGGAGTATCAGCCCGTAAGCCCACAGATAACAAGAAATAAAAGAGAGGTAATGATATAGCAGGAACGATGAAGTGATTTGTCAAGATCCTTAGCCAAGAGGCCCATAGGCACAAAAAAGAAAAGAACATGGGCTAGGCAGGAAGAGGAGGGCCTTCACCCAAGCAATGCCCAGCCTAGAGAAGGAGTGAAAGCCAAGGAACATAAGCCTAAAGGCCCATATGTTCTTCACACCACAAGAGTTAAACACCCACTAGAACATATAGCAGAATCAGACAAACACGGACGCAACAGGAATGGCGTGAAGGCTAGAAAGGAACGGATTCAGACGAAAGTGGATCATACACAGAGGGTCCAGGCACCATCTACTAGTACCCAGCCAATACACGGGAGGTGCCCCACGAGTCAAGGGTATCAGAGGGTGTGGTCTGGCGGTGGGGAGAAAAAGGTGGTCTATTTTGGGGTTTTCGCTCAAACTTCTTTCAAAAAAATGTCCTGATAGAATGGCATCTCACCCAAAAGAAGTAAGAATGAGCTAGAACCACTTGATGCATGCCTTAGAGGTAGGTGAGGGCTTAATCCTTATCCAGATAAGAGTGGTGAGAATAGAAGAAGGTAAGAAACAAGACAAGCTATTTTGTTTGGGAATGAGGTGTGGTGTAACCAATACATTCAGTGTAATGGTAGTGGCTAGGCAACTGGCAGGCTAGTAGGCAGTCTTAACAAGGCATCCATAAGGAGCCAAAAGCAGTTGAGGGGTAAAAAGGGCAAATCCCTTCACGGCAGACAATATAAAGGGTGGTAGCTGTGAACAGTAGAGGATTAGAGAAAGAGGTATCATCATCACAGAAAGAAATAGAGGTAGAATAAGGAAAAAGAAGAGAGAAAAGAAAAGAAAACACATCAAACTAGAAGAAAAAGCATAAGTGATAGGAATAGAGGCATGCATCAATAGGCTACCAATTTCTCTTCCTCTTGACAGACCCACTCTTTGAGGAATTAAGAGTTAAAGTTTAAGCCACCTAGGTCATTTTTCCAAGTTGTGTAATCTCTAAGGCTGAAAAATTCTTTAAGATTACTCGCATTGGGGATTAGGTCATTCTTTGGACTTGCATTTGTTGAGAAGAACAGGTTCATTTCTCTGGCAAACAAGTTTTACTTTCGTGATTAATGAATGATTAACTTGTTACTTTATTATTGAACTATGTACTGCAGCATTGCTTCCCTCGATTATGTTATTTAGCCATGACCCATTAAGTTTTCTTTTTATTTAGATGTTAGTATTACTTGTCAAATGTTATAGTTATTCTATCATGTTGTATTTTCTGCTGTAGTATCTGTAACGGTTGTTCTTGCCGTGGATACACCGTACGCTCAATGCTTAAGCTGAGGCACATCTATATTAGGATGGCCTAACTTGTGCACAAACTGGTCTAAGGTGTGTTTCACTTAGGCCAGCCCTAACTCTCTTACCCTCAAATCACGGGCCGTGGTATAGCAGAAGAAGTTAAAGCCTAGCAACACAAAAGGCCCACCATAACTAGCAAGCCATTTGTAGTAATTAGGTCAAGTGCATCCAACAGCTCCACAATGATGACATAAGTGAGTTTTCTTCAGTTGAGTCTTCATGTTAGTGGAGTGATAAGCATTCTACTTATTCTTTTTCTTAACAATTTTAGGAGGTGCTCCTAGAAAAGATTTTCCTTTATCATTTTAAACTTCACTTCCTAATTCTATTTTAGGATTATTGTTTTCAGAATTATCAATTTTACTAGGAATTACAAAACTAACATTATGAGACATACTAAAAGAAGTATGATAAGTAGAGAAAGAAGGAACATACCCGAGTCTAGATTAATCAAATGCAGCTTTTTGAATGTTCAGCATTTCATCCAGTTTGGCACTTGAGGTTTGTTCCAGTTGTGCTCTTACTTGAAAGAGTTCAGCATCTAGCTTCTTGGTCTTCTTAGCCAAAAAAGTTGTTTTCAAACCTTAGTGCCCTAATGGTTTGATTTGCTTCATCATCTTTGGTGGAAAGTTCTTCTCTTTTTAGCTCCACTGCACTCAACTTCTTCATTGCCAATCTATAATGCTTTTCATGTTTTTTAGAATTCTTGTAAAGCTTAGAATAGGTTGTTTGGATATCATCAGTTTCATCCAATTTCTCAAACTTGGAATCAGTCAATTTTCTCATCCTCGCTAACCGATTCTCCAGATTCTTTAGGAAGTTCAATGGTAGTTGTGAAGGCCATGAACTTTTCTTCTTGGTCATTGTCCTCTGAATTAGTTTCCGGTTCAATATCACTCAAGGTAGCAGCTAAGGCTTTGTTCTTCCCTATTGTTTCATATGACCATAGCCTTGACATCCAAAGCATTTAGGATCAGATGGAATATTGTTACCTTGTCCACCTTCCTTATTATCCATTTTTAGCCTATCTTGTGATTTCTTCGATGGAAATCCAAATTTCTTGCAATCCTTATCATTCATCTTGACATTTGCATTCTTGATGAATTTCTTGAATTGTCTGGTGATGTAAGCTTTAAACTGGGAATTCTCATCTTTAGATAACTCTTCCTCTTCATCATCCTTAGCTTTTAGAGTGACATTTTTGCTTTTGTTCCCCTTGCCAATTCTAACTAGACCTAATCAGCTTTGTCAAAGAAATTCTATCTATGTCCTTTGCTTCTTCAATGGTGGTAATCTTAGCATGAAACCGCTCTGGAAGAGACCTAAGTGTCTTCCTAACAATCTTAGGTTCTAGAATCCTTTATCCTGAGTTGAAAGTTGAATTCACAATGTTCTTGAGTTTGGCATAGAATTCATCAAAAGTCACGTCATTGTCCATCTTAATTTCTTCAAAACTAGTAGCGAGCCTTTAAAGTTTGAAGTCCTTGACGGCTTTGGTACCTTCATATGTGTTTTAAAGAATTGTTGAAGCTTCCTTAGCACTTTCAGTGGACTATATCTTCTTGAATTCTTTGTTCATCACAACACTAAACAAGGCATTCAAGGCTCTACTATTGAAGCTTGCCACTTTGATCTTGTCATCATCCCATGACGCAAAAGGTTCAGCAAGTTTAGTCTATCCAACTTCAATAGCCAACCAGACTTTTTCATTTAGAGATTGCAAAAAAGCTCTTATGTGTACTTTCTAGTATGCATAGTTAGTAGCATCAAAAAGATGATGAATAATCAACAATTGTCTATGATCCATGAAAACAAAGACCAATGAATCATACAACAGATATTAAAACCTAATTAGAGTGTGCCCACTTTGATACTAGTTGCTGGGTTATAGATTGACCCTAGTTAATTAATTTAATTACCCAAGTTAATTAATTATGTCAAATCACATGCAAATTGTGGAGGCTGTGGACTAATAGAGTCGCTACCTAGATTAGGTTTAGAAACCATATTGGGCCTTTTGGGCCAATCACTTACAAACATAGGTCCACTTACCAAATTATGGGTTCGAAATTTGGGTACGGCTTGGGAAGGTGTTAGGCACCCAAGACCACCTGGCTTGTAGGCCAGCCTCCATTATGTGTTGCTAGACCAAATTTAATTAAAGAGTTTATTAAGAGAGCCTTAATCCTTTTTCTAAACATACATCATGCACTTAAGGAAATAACACACATAACATGTTAGAAACATATCACAATATAAAAGGAAATAAATAAAACACAATTAATCAAAATAAATTAAAAAGGAAGAAGATAACAATTAAAACATACACAAAAGGAAAAGGTTATGAAATAAACTAAACATGGCAAAAGATTCAAACAAACATGGAAAGCAATTAAACCTAAATAATTAACCTAAAACGGAGTCAAACAGAATCAAATAACATATGAAAAATGATCAAAGATAATAAAAACAAGATTTTACCCTAATTTGGATTCGGGGTGCATGCGCATACTCAAGTATGCGTATGCAGCCTTTAATACAAATTCGAAAAAAACTACATTTTTAGAGATTTAATCAAACAAACATATAACATGTGAGATTAAACAAGCTTGTTAGAAACCCTAAAAAACTAAACTTACCTAAAACAAAAACATAAAACATCAACATAAACAACAAAATATGAAACAAAACAAACAATTAAACTAAACTACTTTAAATCATATCAAACTAACCCAGGAATTGATATAAAAATAAAAGAACAAAAAGAATAGATTATAAAACACCTAAAAATCATATTAAAACATATCAAACATAATTAAAAACATCAAACAAAACAAATATAATAAATGGAGAAACTATATCAAGAGAATCATGTGAATCATATTAAGCAAAGTTTGAAACCATGGAAAAGAGGCTCACCTTGCTTTAGAATCATAGATTTGGAGTTGTTTAACCGACCCCTCAGTGCCTACAACACAAGGATTAGATGGAGAAGACAAAGATAATCAAAGAACACTACAATTGTTAGTAATCACAACTCAATAACAAAAGGTTTTGAAAAGGGTTTTAGAAAACAACTTTGAAAAGGGTCTATGGGCCGGGCCACATTAAAGCATGATATTTTGGGCCCTTCAAATGAAGTTTTAAAACCCAAAAAATCGAATTGCCTAGTTGGCCCAACTTCAAACAGTCATAACTCACTCAATATAAGTCAAAAGTAGGCAAAATTGTGTTTCAATTGAAGCCCAGGATGTCTAATTTCCAATGAAATAAACCTCACTTAAAAATTCTTTGTGGATCAAATGTTATGGTCAAAACAATGAGCAAATGTCATTTTTCAGTATCGATTTGAAAGCGATTTGAGCACATTTGAGTTGTGATTACTTCCAAACTATTGTAAATTCTTTAATTACCCTTGGTTGACATATGTCAAGCTCATCATTGGGGTCAAGGACCAAAATTTATTAACAGGTACAAAATGTGGCATCTACAGAGGCACGAACAAATCACAAAATAAACTGAAGTGCAGCGGAAATTAAATTGATACGGTGATTTGTTGACAAATGGGAAAAACTTCTCACAAGGCAAAAACCCTCCACTGGGTGAATTTCAGGTCACCACTCCCAAGAATCCACTAATCAAGAATCAATCAGTTACAAGTATAAAGAATTTTACAACTACCCTAAGCTATCCCAAAATACTAACCTATAGTTGACCCTTTACTCCAATCCCCAATTGAACTTGATCTTGTAGAGACTTCTTCTTGTATACACGAATCCCAATATGTGTTTGACTTTCCAGCAATTGATTGATTGTTATTGATTGCAAAGTTCCCTATTTCAAAGCACATTGAGGATTTGGAAGCACTTAGTTACAAAAGCCTAAGGTGCTAAGAACACACTAGCTTCTCACAAAGTGTATGAGTTCTCTAACTGAGTCTCTATGTCTTTGATAACTTTAAAATAAAGTTTTTTTTATGGTCTAGAAGTTTAATGAACAAAATCCTAGCAATCCAAGTTATCATGGGCTGAAATTCAGATCTGAGAATTCTGGATCTGCAAAGCTCGATAGTTCGAGAGATGTCAACCTTAGTGCTGAGAATTAGTCATTAAATCTCGATAGATGCTAGTGTCGAGCTTGTGTCGAGACTAGTGTTGAGGTTTACTGTTTTAGCTTTTCTTCACTTATTTCTTGGTTCAATCTTCTTGTATTTAATGATACCGCTTGTGATATTTGATCAACATACTTCTTGATATCTTAAACCCATCTTAGATTTATCCAATTACAAGTAAAGAGCATTTTTATCAAAGGATAGGCCAATACATAGAAAATATGACCCTAACATCTTTTATACATGCCCAAATTATTATTATTATTTTTTAACATTTTGCGAGAACATGGTCAAAAGTTGGCTTGTAAGAGTTAGTGAGGAACGGTGGTTGCTCTAAACAACCCAAATTACATTAAACTAGTCGCTAACCTGTGCGATGCACGGGATAGTTAAATAAAAGGACAATTAACCAACATCACGTTAAGGTAAAAGAATTAGTGAGAGACTGATTTGCCCACCAAGAATTTAAAAGAAAAAAAGATTGATATAATAAAATCTAAGAAATTTAGAAATAGAAAATTGGGTTAATAATATGCATATTATAGACATTTTGCTAGTTAGCGTTTAAAAAAAAATGGATCTGTCATAATTAAATAAAATACAATGGGAATAAATATTTAACTTCTATGCTTTTCTATAGTTTAGAAGTGTTGTCTAACGTAGAATGTTATTGAATTGTAAGAAAGATTTTTATAAAATGTTAATACCATATATATATGCTTATATTGTCAATGTCTCACTGCAGGTGCATAGTTACTGAAACCTACAAAGTAATTTACAATTCTTAAATTAATAAAGCAAAATTCCCAAAAGTTATATATATACACACACTCAAAACTGATATAAACTACAAAGATAAAAACAAATCTTATTTAGTCGTATTAATAACAATATAAACAATTCAAAATATGGAACATTATCAAATTTATAACACATAATTCCATTATCTTTTATGTTGAATCCAAACAAATAATTAATTGAAAATAATTAATCAACCAAAAATCAAAGTTTTAATTACGAAAACAAAAAATCACATGAATCCAAAATAAAAATTCTCAATAAAGCAAAAATATATAAGGTAAAGAATTAAGATCAAGCTACTAAGACGCAAATACCAAAAATCCCAAAACTTAAACCTTCCAAATTTTATAGAATCCCCAAATTCTACTTCAAAACCAAACAAAACCCTTCAAATTCAAAAAATTCATATATAATATATCAAATAAAAATTTACCACACCTTGGGTTGGAAGACATAGGTTGCAGTTTTGATTTTTCTCCAAAAAATAGAGATGCTTTATCTGCTGTATACAATATAAAATAATTATTAGAAATTTCAACCCAAAAACTAAACCCACAAAAACACTATCAAAATATAGAGATTAACCCAAATACTTAGAAAAAAAATAAATTCTAAACATAACAAAACAATAAGATAGAATGAAAATTTTAGGCACATATGAAAGCAAATAAAAAAGACAAAACTTACGTTTTTTTTTTTTTTTAGTTGAGTCTCTCTCCTTCTTATTTTTTTAATTTTAAAGTGAAGTTAAATTTAGGATTTTGAGATGGTAATTGCTAGGGTTTTAAGGAGAGAAGAGAGAGTCCTACCAAGAGTCTAAATAATATAAAAAATTCAAAACATGGAACATTATCAAATTTATAACACTTAATTCCATTATCTTTTACGTTGAATCCAAACAAATAATTAATTGAAATTAATCCAAACAAATAATTAATCAACCAAAAATCAAAACTTTAATAAAAAAAACAAAAAATCACATGAACCCAAATAAAAATTCTCAATAAAGCAAGAACATATAAAAATTTACCACACCTTGGGCTAAAAGACATAGATTGCAGCTTTGATTTTTCTCCAAAAAATAGAGATGCTTCATCTGCCATATACAATATAAAATAATTATTAGAATTTCAACCCAAAAACCAAACCCATAAAAACACTATCAAAATATAGAGATTAACCCAAATACTTAGAAGAAAATAAATTCTAAACATAATAAAACAATAAGATAGAATGAAAATTTCAGGCACATATGAAAGCAAATAAAAAAGACAAAACCTACGTTTTTTTTTTTTTTTTTTTTTTTTTTTTTTTTTTTTTTTTTTTTTTTTTTACGTGAGTCTCTCTCCTTCTTATTTTTTTAATCTTAAAGTGAAGTTGAGTTTAAGGTTTTGAGATGGTAATTACTAAGGTTTTAAGGAGAGAAGAGAGAGTCCTACTAGGAGTCTCTCTTTTTTTCTTAATCCTAAAGTTTTTTTTTTTTTTTTTTTTTGGTGAGTCCTTTTTTTTTTTTTTTTTTTTGTAATTCAAACCTAAAGTGAGTCATTTTTTTTTTTTAAATTCTAACGTGAGGTATCTTAAAAAATTATAATTAATTTTTAATCTTCAATTTTATATTATATATAGATAATAATAATGATGTGATAGGCCAACAAAATATATTTAATAGAGTTTTACTTAAACTAAACTATTGTAACACTCATAAATATAAGAAGATATAAAACCTAGAATAAAAATAATCTAAAATAAAAAGAAAAAGAAAATAATGGTGACGTAGAAAATTGTGGAAGCTTTAAAGACTTCAGTTTTATATATAATAATAATAATAATAATAATAATAATAATAATAATAATAATAATAATATAATAATAATAATAAATATAGATGATGATTTTTGTGATAAGTTGATGTAGGATAGAATTTACAATTTAATATTTGTAATTATTTAATTTTGGTATTTTTATGCAAAAAACGTTATTTTAGGTCTAGGTGATTTATTTCCTTGTTTTTAGGTTCTTTTAATGTTTTTTTAGGTTAAATTTGATTCCTATTATGGTTAGATATTAATTAGGGCTTATTTTAGAATATATATTCTTGTCCATCAAGTTTTATGGAGCCCTTAAATAGGCCTCCAAGTTTGTATACGTTTTTCAATATTATTAATATTAATAAAAATTCAAACTTTTGTCTGTTATTTTTTTGGTGGATTCTATATAAGATATAAAACCTAAAATAAAAAGAATCTAAAATAAAAAGAAAAAGAAAATAGTGATGATGTGAAAAAGTGTGAAAGCTTCAGAGGTTTCGGTTATATATATATATATATATATATATATATAGACAAGTAAATTCCGCTAAGCTACCTATATTTGGTTTGTTACTATCAAGGGAATAATGACTTTTGGATTTGCTGAATTGGACTATTTGGGTCGATTTTCTGAAGGCCAATAAATTGTGTCTATTAACCCAAGTTCAAATAAGAGGGAGTAAAGCTCACAACTTACTCTAATATTAGATATAGACGAGTGCTGCATATCAAAGAAGAATATGCCAAGTCATAAACTCACAATGAAGACAAAGAGAATATTTATTAAGTATTGAATAAATGGTTCAAATAATTGCCTTCAATGTTACACAACAAAGTGGAGAGATTTAGAGAGGTGATGAAGAAGAGATAGACATTACTTGTGCTATCACTCACACAAAAACCATTTATTTGAACTGCTATATTTACCCCCAAGTTAATGTGTTTGAAAATTAGGTTGAATTGATGGTGGGAAGTTGATCACCTATTGCCTCATTCTTTGAGGTTTATAATGAATTAAAAAAGTTCTTATTATCCCATATCTCCTTAAGAACTAAAGCTTTTGATTGTTGAATTTTAGAAAAAAATGTCAATCTTGAGTTTTGTTCTTAGTTGGATAATAGATCAGAAAACTTTTGATGCCAGCCTATTTGCTTTTGGTTTTTTTTTTTTTAGAAATAATTATAACAAGCTGCTAACTCCGCAGCTTGAATCCTTTCCTTCTAAGACCCCCAAGCACTTTGTACATGGAGAGGTCCCAATTCAGCTACAATGTTTTTGGCACAAGCCTATTTGTAGTATTTGCCACAAAATTCATTTATTTTAGTGTAGGTTAACCATCAGAATTTTGTGGCAAATACTACAACTTTAATTAGTGTTTATTTCTGTGTTTGTGACCTTCTCATGGATCTCCAGCTTCTAAAAGTCTTTCAAGCTCGCTTTGTGAAGCCTGAGTTTTAGGCTCATGAATAAGCCCATATAGGTCCATTATTTACTCGTCAAAGTACACTCCTTTGATTCCTGTTGAAATATATGGGCTTGGGTCAGGTATAAAAATAAAATTAATATGTGTAGAGATAATGGACTCATAAATAATTTGGATTTTACTCTGTATGAGCTTTGTAAGATACTCCCAAAAGGTCACCAGCAAAGGACAAATAAGTACCAATTATTAATTGAAGATTATGTGAGCTTTTATTCCATAGTTTAGTGGATCCTTCATGTAACTTAACATATTGCGCTCTATACCTGTCATGGGCTCTCGTGCATTTGCAAGCATTCCAAGGCGATTTGGAAGGCTACACAGAGTCCAAACCAAGTTACAAAAACACCCTTTTATAATTTCCGAACCACACGATCGGATTCTTTCTGTTTTTATTTATTTATTTATTTTATTTTATTTTAATTTCTTTAGAAAAAATATTTTAAATTTTTAATAGGCCCAAGCAGCACACAAAGTGTCATCAACACTAAGTTTACCACCCACAACCAGGGTAACCTTTCTTGACCCACAAAGCTGATAATTCTATAGTTGTAAGCAGTGGAGCCAAGTATTAATAGTTTAGCCTTATTTATTTAGTTTTATTTTAAACATGAGTTGAGTTTGAATTCATTACTAAATAAGATTATATGTTTAAGTTTAATTCATTTTTTTATCGAACAAACTCAAGCTTATTTACAAGCTACTTTGATTAACTTATTCTTTTAACATATATAGTAAAACCATAACTAAAATTTTTCTTCCCCTCACAAATCTATGAATTTTTATTACAAATTGATTGTTTATATTCTATCCAATGTTAAGTCTATGTAAGTATAAGACAAGAATTCAAATACAAATATAACATTATATGTAGTTAAATTATGACTAATGTTCACAAGATTGTTCACAAACACATTATTATATTTAAGCTTGGCTAATTTGATAGTTGAGTCTAAACTTAGGCTTGAACTTGGCTTGTTTGCTTAAAAAATGAACATAAATAAGTATTTTCCCGAGCTGAGCTTAAGTTGTTCATAAACAACTTGGTTCATTTACAGTCATCTGATCTTACAAAGTATGTCTCGCAAAACCTACTTTTTACTCCTAATCTTTTTTTTCCTTTATCCCTTATTTCCTTTGTCAATCTACTACATAATTTGTGGAAGTTGAACATTGAGAGAAAAATTTATGAGTTGTGAAAGTATTAGCTTAGATATGTTGATTTATGTCAATAAATTTATTTCTCAATGAATGGGGTTGTGAGCTGTGGCTAATTCCCATATTGTATTGTGAGGTTCAGTTAACTCAACTGGTAAAGTCTATTGTTAAGATATTTGAGGTTCAATCATCGCCTACATTAAAACATCAATTAGTATCTTGGTCTAATAATAATAAATAATCATTATGAAGCGGACATTATAAATTTAAAATACTATCATATCTATCAAAAAATTAACAATTTTCAATATATTGGCGAAACTACATTATTAGTCGCTGAAGTTTACCTTGTAAGTGCAATTAGTTTCTAAAATTTTAAATGAGCATTATTGGTCCCTTAAATTTAAAAAATGAGCTCTATTAGTCCTTTTGTTAACTTCCTTTAATTTTATTCTTACGTGGCTAAAGAAATGATAATGTGTCATATTTTGACTTTTACAGTATGATGTGTAAGTTTGTGAATTTGCCAACTTAGCATGTGACTCATTAGGATCCAGCCAACCCTTCATCTTCCTCTTCTCTTCTCTTTTCCCAACAGGTATTGCTGCCACTACCACCACCATCGTTATCCACTCTTTCCTCTTGTTCCAAACAATTGTTGTTACTGTATTAGCCAGCACAAGCATCTCTATACCCTTTACCAATCTCCATTAGCTACTAATCTCTAAAGTTCTCTATATTTCTTTGTTCTTGAAGAGGGAAAAATCTTAATGAAATGGGCCTGACGGATCATCCTCCGTGGGTCAATAGAGGACGGGCCCAGCATCCGCAGTCCGTTGTGAACGGGCCTAGCTTGGACGGGCATAATAGAGACGGGTCCGGATACCAGCATGAAGACCCTTGTTATAAGATACTTGCGACACACTTCAAGGAATTCCAAGATTAAAGGAATTCTAGTGATAAGAGGATTCTAGAAGATACGTATAAGGAAATGTTTTGTCCATCACATTTGGGATTCGACAAAGAAGATTCCTATAAGGAAAAGACTTCTACTCCAAGTTAGGGAGGTCTACCTTTTACGACTATAAAAGTCCGAATACCCTCACAGTCCAAGGTACGCATAATTAACCCCTCTCTAGTACTCTAGAGTGGAAAGAAGTTCTAACTTAACCTTCGGAAGGTATTTGGCCAGCATCACACCGGTGCTCTCTGTGAGGTTCTCTCTTTGTGTTGTGTAGGTGACTTTTTGAGCGTGTGAGCGACGTGTAATTCATTGGTGATTTTTCAGACTTCATCAGTTGGCATCATCTGTGGGAAAGTTAGTGTTCTTTTTGTGATTTGAAAGCCGCACTATTCCCGGACAAAAGAGTTTCATGGTGCTGACCCGCTCGATGGCAACCACTAATAACATCCAAGAGGAGGAACCACCTATGACTCCCCTCGAGAGACAGGTACAAACCCTCGCCGCAACTGTGGAACTACTCACCAAGCAAAATCGCGACCAAGAAGGTACCAGTGTCGTACGAGGAGAACGAGAGGGGCCTGAGGGAAGTAACACACCAAGCAGGCCAGAGCGACAAAATATCAGCATCCCATCCCTCATTGATGTGAATCCACCTCCCATTATCACGGAGATGCAGGCAATGAAGGAACAAATGAAGGTTATGATGAAGGCCTTGAAGGGGCGAGTATCAAGTGACCTCGATGATTTAGTCACTCGAACAAACTCGCTGTTCACGGCAGCCGTCAACTCTTTCCCCCTACCACACAAGTTTCGAATGCCACAGATTGACAGTTATGACGGAGTGAAAGACCCTCTGGACCACCTAGAGACGTTCAAAACCTTGATGCACCTTCAAGGGGTCGCAGATGAGATAATGTGCAGGGCATTCCCCACCACGCTAAAGGGAGCCGCAAGGATTTGGTTCAGCCGGTTGACACCAAATTCCATCAGCACTTTCAAGGAGTTAAGCGCCTAGTTCACTTCTCACTTTATCGGGGGACATAGGTACAAGAAGTCCACGGCGTGCCTGATGAGCATCAGATAGCGAGAGGACGAGACGCTGTGATCCTACATAACCCGCTTCAATAAGGAAGCGCTTTTAATTGATGAGGCCAACGATAAGATATTGGTAGCAGCCTTCACAAATGGGTTGCAAAAGGGTAAATTTTTGTTCTCTCTGTACAAAAACAAGCCGAAAACCATGACGGAAGTGCTCTACAGGGCCACCAAGTACATGAATAAGGAAGACGCATTGCTGGCCCGGGACGAGAAACCAAGGAAGAGAGAACGACAGGAAGACACCTGGCAGGACCAAGAACGAAAGAAACCCAAAACAGGAGACCAAAGGGATGAATGGCGCCCTAGGCCCCCAGGAAGAAGGTTTACAAGCTTCACCTCGTTGAATGCCCCAATAGACCAAGTCCTAATGCAGATCAAGGACGAAGGGGCTTTAACATTTCCAGGAAAACTCAAAAGTGATCCAAGTAAGCAGTTTAGAGACAGGTACTGCCGTTTCCACCGCGACCACGGTCATGATACGTCTGATTGCTACGACTTGAAGTAACAGATTGAGGTCATTATCAGACAAGGAAAATTACAAAAGTTTGTCAGAAAAGAAAGGACGGATCCACCACCTTAAGAGCAGCAGCCTCGAAGGAAAAATGAGCGTCCTAGACTCCCAATCGGAGACATAAGGATGATTGTAGGGGGAACAGCGACAACCGGCTTGTCCAAGAAGGCCCAGAAAACTTACCTCCGAATGGTTCAGAACGTCCAGCTGACAGGCTCAGTTCCGAAGATAACACGAAGAGATAGCCCAATAGTTGGATTCTCAGAAGAAGATGCACGACGTCTTCATCATCCGCATGACGATGCGTTGGTTGTCACCCTACGAGTGGAGAAGTATAACATGCATCGAGTGTTGGTTGACAATGGCAGCTCAGTGGACATCCTATATTACCCTGCGTTCCAGCAAATGATGACTAATAGGGAATGACTGATACCAACGAACGCCCCGTTGGTGCAATTTGGAGGAACGAGAGTATTCCCGTTGGGTGCGGTCACACTTTCGGTGACGGTAGGCGATTATCCTCAGCAGATCACTCGGGACATGACATTCCTCGTAGTTGACTGCTCATCAGCGTACAATGCTATCCTTGGATGACCCACCCTTAACGCCTAAAAGGCAGCAACCTCAACATACCACCTGATGATTAAGTTTCCCACAGAGTATAAGGTCGGGGAGTTACGAGGAAATCAGGTGGCCGCCCGTGAGTGCTAAATAGCCATGTTGGAGATGGATGACCACCAACACACAATGTGCATAGAAGAGCAGCGAGTCATAGCAGAACCAGTCAAGGAACTAGAAGAAGTAGCTCTAGAAGAGTCAAGACCTGATCGGACGACTAGGATGGGAACGTTGGCTAGCCAGCCCACATGGCAGGCCCTCATAGCATTCCTCAGGATGAATCAGGATGTTTTCGCCTAGAGCCACGAGGACATGCCCAGGATTAATCGCTCAGTCATAGTTCACAAGCTGAATGTGAACCCCACATTTTTACCCGTGAGACAGAAAAAGCGAGTATTCGCTCAAGAGCGGGACAAAGCAATAGTAGAGGAAGTCAGGAAGCTACTCGAGGCGGACTTCATCCGGGAGGTATATTACCCCGACTAGTTAGCAAACGTGGTGATGGTCAAAAAAGCTAACGGGAAGTGGCGAATGTGTGTCGACTTCACGGACCTCAACAGAGCATGCCCAAAAGACAGTTACCCGTTACCTTGGATTGATACGCTGGTAGACTCAACGGCAAGACACCAACTCTTGAGTTTCATGGATGCCTTCTCTGGCTACAATCAAATTAAGATGGACGAGGCAAATCAGGAGAAGACCTCCTTTGTCACAAGCTCGGGGCTTTTTTGCTACAAAGTAATGCCGTTTGGGCTCAAGAATGCGGGAGCAACGTACCAAAGACTAATAAACAAAATGTTCGCGCACCAGATTGGGAGGAATGTACAGGTGTATGTCGACAACATGCTTGTAAAGAGCCTTCTGGAACAGGACCACTTAAGAGACATACAGGAGACCTTCGACACTCTCCGGTCGTATAATATGAAGTTGAATCCGAACAAGTGTGTATTTGGGGTAACGGCGGGGAAGTTCTTGGGATTCATGGTATTCCAAAGAGGTATAAAGGTCAACCCGGAGAAAATACGGGCCATCATGGAGTTAAAACCATCGGGGACGGTGAAAGAGGTGCAAAGCTTGAATGGCAAAATTGCAGCCTTAAACAGGTTCGTCTCTAAAGCAACGGACAAATGTCTACCATTCTTCCGTACCTTGAGAAAATCTTTCAAGTGGACGGACGAGTGTCAAAAAGCATTTGAAAACCTAAAGAAATACCTTGCCTCTCCACCGTTGCTTAGCCTGTCCAAACCAGGGGAAGAACTCTACCTCTACTTAGCGGTTTCGCAAGCGACGGTCAGCGCGGCCTTATTAAGAGAAGATTAAGGTTCTCAACTACCCGTCTATTTCATAAGTAGGGGTTTCCGAGGGGCAGAAGAAAGATACCCTCAGATGGAGAAGTTGGCTTTCGCACTGGTAACTGCAGCCCGAAAACTCAAGCCGTACTTTTAGGCCTATGCCATCATAGTCTTGACGGATCAGCCTCTAAAGAGAGTCATGAGCAGCCCTGAGGCTGCAAGACGAATGGCTCTGTGGGCAATAGAGCTAAATGAGTTTGATATATAATACCGCTCGCGAACTGCAATAAAAGGACAAGTCGTGGCAAACTTCATCGCTGAGTATACTCCATTAGAAGACAAGGGGGCAAACACCCTCAGACAATGGAGCATCTACACGAACGGATCTTCAAACAAGTAAGCTGGAGGTGCTGGAGTGGTAATCCAAACCCCTAACGGAGATAAAATCGAATGCATGATTCAATTGGATTTCACAACGGCCAACAACGAGGCCGAGTGTGAAACATTGGTGGCAAGATTGGACCTTGCAAAGGCAGCAGGTGCTGAAAACATGGTCGTAAATTGCGATTCCCAGGTAATAACAAGTTAGATTAATGGCGTCTATGAATGCAAAAATGAAAGGATGAAGAAGTACTTGGAAAATGTTAAGAATCGGATTGGCAGCCTCAAAGTGAGATTCATTCAAATCCCGAGGGAGGAGAACGAACGTGCCAACAATCTAGCAAAAGCAGCCTCAGCAGAATTTATGCTAGTCCCTAATCAGGTATTGTCGTTTGTCCAAACTTCCTCAATTATTGACGATGGAACAAAAGTGCAGGAGGTGGATTCTGAGAACGATTGGACCACGCCATTATTAGCCTACCTGGGGACGGGCACACTACCAGACGGAAAAGAGGCAGCCAGGAAACTGAAAGTCCAAGCCTCACGATTTGTGCTGATCAATAATGTTTTATACAAAAGGGGATTCTCAGGACCGTACCTAAGGTGTTTGGGCCACGAGGAAGCAGACTACGTAATGAGAGAAGTCCATGAGGGCATCTGTGGAAACCATTCGAGGGCGCGATCTTTAGTGCACAAATTGATCCGAGCAGGGTACTACTGGCCTACAATGCAAAAGGACGCGCAAGGGCACGTCAAGACTTGTGACAAATGTCAGAGGTTCAGTAATCTGATCAGGCAACCAACCGCGGAGCTAACATCCATGACGGCCCCATGGCCATTCGCCCAATGGGGACTAGACATCATAGGCCCCTTCCCGACAGCGGTAAGGCAACTAAAATTTTTGGTAGTTGGTATCGACTACTTTACCAAATGGGTAGAAGCAGAGGCCCTAGCCACTATCACGAAGAAAAACATTCGAAGCTTTGTTTGGAGGAATATTATCTGCAGGTACGAGATACCAAGAGTGCTTGTCTCCGACAATGGAAAACAGTTTGACAACAGCGCATTTAGGGACTTCTGTTCGGAGCTGGGTATCAAGAATCATTACTCCTCGCCCGCACACCCACATGCCAACGGACAAGTCGAGGTCACAAACCGATCCTTGCTCAAGATAACAAGACCCGGCTCGAGGGAGCAAAGGGCATCTGGCCTGATGAACTACCAAGCGTCTTGTGGGCATATCGTACAACAGTAAGAGCACCTACTGGAGAAACGCCGTTTCGGCTAGCATATGGAACTGATGCTGTCATCCCAACAGAGGTAGGGCTTACGAGCTATCGCATGGAGAACTACAACGAGGATAAGAACAAAGAGGCCTTGCGACTTCAACTAGACTTGGTGGACGAGGTTCGGGCTACAGTAAAGCAGAGGTTGGCGCGATACCAGAACCTCATGGCAAAATATTACAACTCCAATGTCAGACATAGAGACTTTCAGATCGGAGATCTTGTGCTACGAAAAGTAATGGGAGCTGCTAGAGATTCTTCGCAAGGAAAGCTCGGCCCCAACTGGGAAGGACCATACAGGGTCTCATCATGGCAAAGGAAAGGGACCTACCACCTTGAAACTCTGGACGGAGAAAAACTGCAACACCCATGGAACACGGAGCACCTACGGAGATACTACCAATAGAGACGACATAAAGAGCATCAACACTCCCCTAATTTCCAGTTTATTTCTGAGTTTTTATTAGTTTTTACTTCGAACAACTATTTCTATTATTTTGTTTTGCTTCGAACAATTCTTTCTACAAGTGCCTTTTTAAGCCTAAGGGGGCAGGTACCATTTTTCCTACATGGTTTCTTTCAATAAGAGAAAATATTCAGACACTACTATATTTTTCCTACTTAATCTACTAAGTCCTATGGAGGACGAATAAAACTTAGTCCACATGGTGGACGAATCATCCTAAGATGATGAAAATCCGAAGTCCTATGGAGGATGGATAAAATTTAGTCTACAGGGTGGACGAATCATCCCAAGAGGATGAAAATCCTAAGTCCTATGGAGGACAGATAAAACTCAGTCCACATGGTGGACGGATCATCCCAAGAGGATGAAAAAATAAAAGTCCCATAGAGGACGAATAAAACTTAGTCCACAAAGTGGACGGATCACCCCAGGAGGGATAGAATCCAAGGTCCACAAAGTGGACGGATATCCTTAAGAAAGATTAGATTTCAAAGTCCACAAAGTGGATGGATATCCTCAAGAAGGATTAGATTTCAAAGTCCACAAAGTGGACAGATCACCCCAAGAGGGTTAGAATCTAAGATCCACAAAATGGACGGATCTCCTCAAGGAGAGTTAGAATTCAAAATCCATAAAGTGGACGGGTCACCCCAGGAGGGTTAGAGTCTAAAATCCACAAAGTGGACGGATCACCCCAGGAGGGTTAGAATCTAAGATCCACAAAGTGGACAAATCACAAAGTAGACAGATCACCCCAGGATGGTTAGAATTCAAAGTCCACAAAGTGGACGGATCACCCCAGGAGGGTTGGAATCCAATGTCCACCAAGTAGACGAATCTCCTTAAGAAGGATCAGATTTCAAAGTCCACAAAGTGGATGGATCTCCTCAAAGAAGGTTAAAAGAAAGTCCATAGAGTGGACGGATCCCCCTAAGTATGGCTAGAATCTTACGGTCCTTGAAATGGACAGATATTTAGTCTGCAAAATGGACGGATCACTTCTATGAGGAAAAAATCCCTAGATACAATATAAGGACCAAACGGCTAAAATCCTAAATAGACGGATCAAGCATACAAAACATCATAAATCAATTAATAAGCAAAGTTATAAAAATCTACAGGGTGGACGGTATAATTCATTAACCAAACAAAATACAATGAACGGATGAGTTCTACCCAACAAATATATAAAAAGTAAATTATAGAAGGAGAGTTGAACGGATCAAAATACCCTTTGGAAAGGGAATGTTTACATAAAGAAAATACAACGGATTCATGAATTGTTCTCAAAATACCATTACAAATAAAATAAATAAATAAATAAATAAATAAAAAACTAACTAAACTACATCCAAATTAGTGGTTTCCTTCTCTTCATTGAGACGGGCCTGGTCATCCTTCGGACCACTTTCAATAGCAGGCTGGTCCCCATGAGCATTGGCGAGTGGATTTTCACCAAAGAGCTCGTTAGTATCCTCAGATTACACAAGACGGGCGGATGTGAGTTCAGAGGCATTGATATTGACAGAGCCTAGATCAATGGCAGGATAAAGCGCCTTCACTTAACGGATAGCCTCATCAAAACCGTCACCATACGAGACCCCGAGCTCACTTAACAGGGCATCGGAGTCACGGTACTCTAGGATAGCTGTATCCTTGGCCTGACGAATCTCTTTATCTTTGTCTGAAATTACTTGTTTCAGCTCCTCCGTCAGATTGTGAAGTTGTTTACTTGCCTCTTTAGCCATCCTGAGTTTCTTCTCTTGGGCCACTTTCCAGGCCTAAAGCTCGGATAGCTGATCCTTCGTCAACCTTGCCTTCTCCCGTAGACGGCCCAAGGTCGTCTCATGGTTCAAGCACCGTCCCATCAAACCCTTCACCATGATCATAGCCTGAAAGATGGAAAATAATTCAATTTCAAGCAAAGGTTTAGATGGAAGAAAAATAGACTGATAAATGGTGGACGGATGAATTACCTGAGCAATGCTAAACAAGCCCGTCTCACCCATAGCCTCCGTCGAGTGATTACTCAGATCTTCGTAATCCTCGGTGGTGATGATGGAGGAGAGCTGCTCCAAAGCGTACTTAGGGTCGTCTCGAAGAAGGGACGGTGGTTTCTTGAGACTAGAGGACGAACCCGTCATCAAGCCTTTACCAAGCCCATGTTTTACTGGAGTAACCATCCTGACGCCCTCAGCCATAAGCCCTACGACGGGTTCTAAAGGAACCTTGGGTTTCTTTGGTGGACGGTCTCCTTTGGACGACTGTTTTCTCTTTGAAGAGACTGTCTCCTTGGGTTCAGTAACGCCAGCCTCCTTATTCTTGGCGATGGCCTCCTTATTCTTGGCATTATTGGCCTTTATCAATGCCCTTCTCTTGGCATCGTCCATTTCTGTGAAGATGAATAGGTGAAAGTTGGTTAAAAAAGAAAAAACAGAAGCATCAATTAATCAAACAAGATTGGAACGACGGACTTATATTGACGGATCCTGGTCTCGTATTTAATTGCTGCCGGTGTTGTTGCAGGACCGTCACAATACCAATGGATGGTCTCGAGGTTAACCAACTTAGCCCAGGTCCTTTCCTCCAGCGTAGTCTTGCTAAAAATATTTTCAAGAAAACTAAACTCCTCAAGGCTAACTTGTGGTTGTTGTCGAATTGCAAAAAAAAAAAAAAAAAAAAAAAAGGACGGTTTGAAAAAGGTTTGAAATATATATTAAACTGAACGGTAAAGTGAAAGGCCTCTACATATTAGGACAAATTCATACCAGCCTCAGACAATGTGCCCTAAGTAGTATCGACGGGCATATGTTCTGTGTCACCTGGACGACCCATCCACTCATCACCCTCTAAGAAAAAATAGCGACTCTTCCAGTCTCTATTGGAGTCTGGGGTCTCATATATTACATTTAACAAAGAACTTCTAGCTAAAAAACTGTATATGCCCCTAGATTTATCTATTTCATCCGGACGGTAGCAATGTAGGAATTCTCTCACCGTCAACCTCCTAGCTTCGTTTGACCAAGCCCCGTAAAGAATCTCCATGGCTATGAAGACCCTCCAGACGTTGGGAGATATTTGGTTGACGGATAAACCTAAGTATTTGAGTAGTTCGCGATGAAGGGAGCTCAGTGGAAACCTAAGCCCTGCCTTCAACATCTGCTCATACGCCCCGACACCCTCCACCTCTTCGTAATAGCATTTCTCTGATTTATAGGGCAGATGGATGGGAATGTTCTTTGGAATCTGATAATTAGCCCTAAGTGTTTTGAAGTGGGTCTCCTTGATAGTAGATGTGAAATCGTTCACCGTCCACTCCGACAGCATGATGAACTCCCTTGGTCCATCAGCTCCTACGACGGGTCCTACTTGTTTCTCGTCATCCTCGGAACCTTTTTCTAGTTCAACCAATTCCATATCCTCATTTGTTGAGGACGGAGAAGAGGCGGACGGACTCCTATCTTCACTTGGACTCTGTGGGTCGTTGTGACCTGACGGGTATACCTCCTCGTAGTCTGCCCCGTCATGGACAACTAACTGATTCCTCGATGCACTAGACATTTCCTACATATGACGACAAAACCTAAGACTCTGACGGGTCTATAAATGGGTAACAGAAGAGTTTTAAGATATAATCCGACGGTAGAAAGACAAGACGAGTGAGAACTTACCAATTCTTATGAGAACGGAGGAAAGACAATAATGACGGACGCAAGTAGGTGTACGAGTTAGCCTGACAGGGTTGACGGATCACGCTCTGACAAGTATGTATCACTGCAAAATAGGAAAATGAGAGGCGAATGTTTGGTATTTATAAAGGAAGTGCACGGAAGACGAAGCGACGCCTCGATCCAAAACAACATTCAATGAAAGAGTGACACGTGTTATGTTCCTTGATATCAGGACTTTTTGCCATGTGACACCGACAACCCCCAGACCTCTGGATTGTCACCCCATAATCACAAACCGTCACCCCACGTGTCCTAAAATGAATGACGAGCCTATGGGGTGAAGGGGGCAACTGAAGAGGGAAAAATCTTAATGAAATGGGCCTTACGGATCATCCTCCATGGGTTAATAGCGGACGAGCCCAGCATCCGCAGTCCATTGTGAACGGGCCCAGCTTGGGCGGGCATATTAGCGACAGGTCCGGATACCAGTATGAAGACCCTTGTTATAAGATACTTGTGACACACTTCAAGGAATCCCAAGATTAAAGGAATTCTAGTGGTAAGAGGATTCAAGAAGCTACGTATAAGGAAATGTTTTGTCCATCACGTTTGGGATTCAACAAAGAAGATTCCTATAAGGAAAAGACTTCTACTCCAAGTCAGGGAGGTCTACCTTCTACGACTATAAAAGCCCGAATACCCTCACAGTCCAAGGTACACATAATTAACCCCTCTCTAGCACTCTAGAGTGGAAAGAAGTTCTAACTTGACCTTCCGAGGGTATTTGGCCGGTATTACACCGGTGCTCTCTGTGAGGTTCTCTCTTTGTGTTGTGCAGGTGACTTTTTGAGCGTGTGAGCGACGTGTAATTCATTGGTGATTTTTTAGACTTCATCAGTTCTTAAGTTTTACTTCCAAGGATTTACAAATGACATAAAAATATTTAAATCTATTTGGTTAGTCTTCAAATATTTAAATGATTTTACGTATTTTATTTAGATTTTTTTTTTTTTTTAAGTTTTTGCAAAGCCCCAAACCAATCTCTGTAGGATCACCGGTTTCCTTTTATTACACAAATCTTTGTTGGGTTTTTTACACCCAATCTCAAACTACTCCTATTAACAGAAAGGATCTATGGTCAACGATCCAGATTTGAGAGAGAGGGTAACTCTACTCACTTTGTTAGCATAATTTTGTTGGCCTTTTGAGGTGGTCTGTTGACTCCATTGGAGGACCAGAAGTCAGCGAAGTGGAGAAAGGAAAGATAGGGGAGGAGGGGAGGAAAGGAGGACAAAATCCTAGAGCCAAACAAAAATTTTTTTTTAATCTATATTTATATATATAATAATAGATGAAACTAAAGAAATTAAAATTAAAATTCCAAATTAAAGTTTCAATTTTGCGTTATGTGTTTTAAATTATTTATTCTTAAAAATTTCTTAATTTTAAAATAAAATGTAAAACCACATCATAAATATTCATCCAAGTGAGTTATTAAATACAAAAACCACATTCTCAAAAAAAAAAAAAAAGTACAAAAACCAAAGAGTGTAGAATAAATATATCGTAAAAAAAAAAAAGTACTTCACAATAATTAAAAAAAAAAAAAACATAGATAATTTACATATTATACCTAATAATATTTTTACAAATTTTTTAAAGAATTAACAAAATATAAAAATGATTATCAATAATATTTAAATTATATATATAAGAATTATATTATACATCTTATTGTATATATCTATAAGTGTATCCATGTATACGCATGGATATTAAGTACAAAAACCACATTCTCAAAAAAAAAAAAAAAAAAAAAAAGTACAAAAACCAAAGAGTGTAGAATAAATATATCGTAAAAAAAAAAAAAAAAGTGCTTCACAATAATTATTAAAAAAAGAAAGATAATTTACATTTTATACCTAATAATATCCTTACAATTTTTTTTAAAGAATTAACAAAATATAAAAATGACTATCAATAATATTTAAATTATATATATAAGAATTATATTATGCATCTTATTGTATATATCTATAAGTTTATCCATGCATACGCATGGAGTTACAAACTAGTATATAATAATAGGTGAAGCTAAGAAAAACTCAAATTAAAATTCCAAATTAGAGTTCCAATTTTGCGCCATGTGTTCTAAATTATTTATTTTCAAAGAGTTTTATTTATTAATTTTAGAATCAAATGTGAGATCACATCATAAATATTCATTCAAGTGAGTTATTAAGTACAAAAACCAAAGAGTTTAGAATAAACGAATTGTAAATTAAAAAAAAAAAAAAAAAGTGCTTCACAATAATTTTTTTTTTAAAAAATATGGAAAATTTACATTTTATACCTAATAATATCTTTACAATTTTTTTTAAAGAATTAACAAATATAAAAATGACTATCAATAGTATTTCAATTATATATATAGAAATTATATTATGCATCTTATTGTATATCTTTAAATGTATTCATGCATATCCATGAGGTTACAAGCTAGTTATTATAATAAATAATAATCAATTAAAGATTATGCGGCAATCTTATAATTAAATAGGTGACGTGTCATTTGACACTTAAGTTGCCACATGCCACGTTATTATTCCATTAGCCACATAGGTAATTACACTAATCATAGTTAGCAAAAATATTAACATTGCTCAATTTTTAAACTTGATGGACTAATAGTGTTTATTTGAAATTTAAGGGATCAATTGCGCTTAGAAAGTAAACTTCAAGGACCAATAGTGTAGTTTCGCCCAATAAATTTGTTGTAGGCATGCAAATTTTATAAATTCAGGTTTATTTTTTATTTTTTTTATTTTTTTTATATCAAGAAATATGTTGTTGTTTTTGTTTTTGTTTTTGTTTTTTAAGAATCAAGATATATGTTATTTTGATATATTGTTTTGCGTTAATAAATTTTTTTATCTGTAAATGGGCTTATGAATTGTGCCTGACTAATATATTGTGTGGATAAATTTGCCGAAGACAAGTAAATTTTGTAAAAAAAATTTATAGATTTTGTTTAATTTTCTGTTCATTGTGTTTAGAAATCAAATAATGTAAATTTTGAGGAACTTTTATCAAATAAACGAAATGGTGTGATGCTTGTGTCTGTTACTCCGTGTGTTGGAAAAATAAAAGGCGTAAATGCACTTTTAGTCCCTACATTTTAATTCTACCATTTTTAGTCCCTAAATCAATTAATGCCTTCCATTTTAGTCATTTCCATCAGTCAACCGATGGAAATTGCTTCGGTGGCAGTCAGAGGAATTAAAATATAATAAATATGCCACGTCACTTATGACACATCAGCATATAAATTTATAAAATTAATTTATTAATTTTAACAAAATTAAAAAGCAATGAAAAAACATAAAACAAAATTTAAAACATAAAAATACATCAGATTTGAATCAAACACACAAAAAAACCCAGAATTTTTCTTCAAAAACAAACACACAAAACAACTCAAAATCTCTACCTTACCTCCACAAAAACCCCAAGACCCTACTACCTCCTCATCTTCTTTGATGCCACCCAGCTCCACGACAAGTCGAAGCTTCAGCTCAAAACCCTTCACTCCGAATTCTCTCTTCTTGCCCAATCCTTCGTTGCCAACAAGCTCAAAACCCTCCACGACAAGGCGATTTCTCGTGACTCGTCGAGTCGATGGCCGATTTCGTCCAGGCCAAGACCAAGCTCAACATCAGTTCGATTCATCGGCCTTCGTTCCTCTCCATCAGGCAATTGGGCTTCATCGTGGTCGCGACCTTGGTTTGGATCCCCTTCGAGATCAAGAAGATCGTGGTCGCAACCCTGGTTTACTTCACAATTACTTCTTCAGCTTTCTCTTTGGATCTGGGTTTAGAGAAAAAGATGGTGGGTGCTGGGTTCGATTGGGTGCGCTGGGATCTGGGTTCGTGGGTTTTTTTTTTTTTTTGGCTATCTGATTTGAAATTTTTGGTGGTTGGTGATGGTTTGGTTGTTATTTGGGTGGTTGATGGTGGTTCTGGGTGGGCTGGTGGTGATTTTTGTCAAGGTTTGTGGGTGGTTGGTGGTGGTTTCAGACTAGGCTTGTGGGTTGTTGATGGTGGTTTCGGAGTGGATTTGTCGGAGGTTGGTGGGGGTTTCAGAGTGGGTTTGTGGGTGGCTGTTGTGGCTATTTTTCTTCCCAATCTAGATTTTTAGGTGATCAGTGGTGGTTTGTGCAACTATACTTGCATTTCATGTGTCTTGAGAACTGGAAATTTTTTTTCATTTTACAAGAAACAAACATTGAAAATTTGAGTTTGGGTTGGCTGGGAGATTTATGTTTGCTACTGTGTTCTTTGTGTTTTTGATCTTGTGTTAATGATTAAATTTGAGTTTGTGTTTGGTTTTGGGCTTGTGTTTTATGTTCTTGTTATGATGTTTAAATATGTGATTGTGTTCTTGTGTGTTTTTGTTGAAAATGAATTTGATCTGAATTGATGTATTTTTATATTTTAAATTTTGTTTTATGTTTTTTAATTGTTTTTTAATTTTGTTAAAATTAATAAATTAATTTTTTAAATTTATATGCTGATGTGTCATGAGTGACGTGGCATATTTATTATATTTTAATTCCTCCAACTGCCACCTCAGCAATTTCTGTCGATTGACTGATGGAAAGGACTAAAATGGAACGCGTTAATTGATTTAGGGACTAAAAGTGATAAATTAAAATGTAGGGATTAAAATGAAAAAAAGTTAAAATGTAAAGACTAAAAGTACATTTATGCCAAAATAAAATGAGTTCTGGCTGTAAATAGAGAATAGATCATTTATATAAAGTAACTGATAAAGAACAATAAAAAAAAATCTTTAGAAACATCAAAATCAAATAATAAATTCATATCGGGGGGGGGGGGGGGGGGGTCCAGTACAGCGTGGACTTGAAAAGAACAAAAAAAAAAAAAAAAAAAAAAAATCGTCAACCTGGTTCTACCTCAAAGATGCCAACAAGTCTGGACATTGATTTACTTCTCTAATCACATTCTTAATCTCCATGAGAAGAATTATTGGGGGAGACACCTACAACTACAAGGCTACTACAATCATGAACTCGTACAATTTGTTGGGGGGTGGATTTGATACTCATACACCTATAAATTTTCATCATTTCCTCGTTCTTAACTTTTATGGGGGGTCTCATTTCTAAACAAAGTGAATGCAACTAATTAAAATTAAGCACATGTAATATCAAAAAGTCATATATGGTGACACATGTTTTGTACATTAAGCCCACACATTTCTTGGAGCATCTACAACCACATGGTTCTTTAATCTTTATAAAAGGGAGAGAGGCCATTTGGAAAGAGGACTCTCTCTCTCTCCCTTAGAGCTCCGACCCTTTGAGGGATTATCTCCCTTTAGCTGAAAAGATTTTCCAGAGTACTCTCTCTCTCTCAAACACTCCCAAGTACTTCCTCTAACTTGGTTGAGGTGCATTAGGCTGAAGACTACCTTTGGCCGAGGAAACTTTCCAAAGCACTCCCTCAGACACTCTTAGGTACTCCCACTAACTTGGCTAAGGTGCATTAGGTCAAAGACTCCCTTTGGCCAGGGAGACTTTCTGAAACACTTTCTCAAACACTCCCAGGTACTCCTACCGACTTGGCCGAGGACTCTTTTTCACCAAGGAGACTTTCTGGAGCACTCCTTCAGACACTCCTAGGAAGTCTCTTTGACTTGGCCGAGGACTCCCTTTGGCCGAGGAGACTTTTTGGAGCACTCTCTCAAACACTCCCAGATACTTCCTCTAACTTGGCCGAGGTGCATTAGGCCGAGAACTCCTTTTGGCCTAGAAGACTTTTCAGAGCACTCTCTCAGACACTCCCAGGTACTCTTTTTGACTTGGCCAAGGTGCATTAGCCCGAGAACTTCCTTTGGTCGAGGAGACTTTCCGGAGCATTCCCTTAGGCACTCCTACGTACTCTTTCTAACTTGGCCAAGGTGCATTAGGCTAAGGAGAGTTTCTAGAGCACTCTCTCAAACACTCCCATCTACTCTCTCTGACTTGGCCGAGGTGCATTAAGCCGAGGACTCCCTCTGACACTCCCAAGTGTACACTCTTCGATCCTATTAGGTATACACTCTACCCCTTTCAAGTACCTTCTACCGAGGGCACTCTCCCCGATAACTCATGTTGTACTTAATTTCAGTAGAGCCTCCTTCAAATAATGAAATTTATTTTAGAAAAGCCAACAGAAGCATATTTGTACACACTACAACTTTGTTTTTATTTTTATTTTTTTTAAATCACAAGCGTATTGATTTACTGGTGTTCATGCTCTATAAATATGCTGATCCGCCTAAAGCTTTATACAAGCTTTTCTATGTTTTAAATTTTATTGGAATCTTTTTTCTGTTTTATTGTTATGGATTTCACTAAGAATAAAACATCCTACAAAAGTATTTAAAAAATTGTTTGATGAAAAATTTAATCTATTATCGAAAATAAAATTTAATTAATATGATATTACAAGTTTTGAGGGAAAATAAAATATTGCAAGGTACTTTTTCAAAAAGCCTACTACCATAAAAATTTCAACAACGTTTGCCACTATTTTGCCGGGAAAAAGTGTGAATAGTAGTGAGTCAATGTGGGTCCATAATTTTAACACGAGAAATTATATGTCTATAACATTTTTACAACAAATCTTAAGTGACAGGTTGTTACTGGTTGTTACTGGTTGTTATTGTTGGAGCAAAAAAGTAATCTTATTGTTAGGTTCAAATTTGAACCAATAATAACTAACCACTTGTGATTTGTTGTAAAAATGCTGTAGACGTAACATCTCTCTTTTAATACTTACAACTTATTATGTGAATGAGTTTTGATAAAAGTTGTGGAAATTATTGTGACACTAGACTTATTGGTACTTTTTTCACAAACTCTAAGATGTGTTTAATATTTGGCTCTTGACCGCAGGGTATTGAAGTATTCTATTAATTTGACACAAGTTTGTACATTTAACCAAAAATATATAGAGATTTTTATCCCACATCGGTTGTGTGTGTTAGAGTTTTAGGTAAGTCTTTATAATCTCGAGCTACTACTACAAATATTAGGCTATTTTGTAGTGGTACTATGATTATATAATGTATTATAAGTCTGTTTAAAAAACTTTATATATTACTTTCGTGTTTATGTGTTTTAATAAAGTATTACTATTTTTTAAATAAATAAATAAAACTCTTACCTCCAATTCTCCACACACGCACCAAAATAAAATAAAAATAAAAATAAAAATAAAAGCCCTTATTGTGGATTCTAATTAACTCTATTGATACAATCTCTTATCAAGTTCATAAAATATTAGGATTCAAATTTTATCTACACCAAAAATAAATTTGTACTTGAAATATAGTATTTTGATTAAAAAAAAAAAAATACCCTATACCTACCTACACTTACATCTTTCATTCCACTTCTCTTTTTAAATCACTTAAAAAAAAAATATATATATATATATATATACACACACACACACACACACACACACATCCTTCCTCAAAAGCCGTTAACTGCTCCTTACAGATAATGATGGGAGAAATTGCCTATTTTGAACGAGGGAGACAAAGACCTTTACGCTCCATTTGTTCCATTAATTTTTCTAATAACCCTTTTAAAAAAAATGCTAAAATGCTAAATGTAGTATAATTTTTACTAAATAAAATTCATTAACTGATATAATAATAAATGTGATTAATGAATTTCAATTACTTAATAAATAAATGTATAAATTATTTTTTTGATGAGTGATGATATATTAGTTTATAAGTTCTATATAGGAAAATTTGTGATATGACTCTGCATAAACATCTCTGCGATATCACTCCTACATCTACGTCGGCAAATTATTACTCAGTTTAACGCGATCATTACGTTGGTATTCCTTTACCCAAAATTCTAAAGAGTAAATTATGCATGCAAATAATCATCACAAATCATATCAACAAGTCACAGTGGCATAAACACAAGGGACAGGAATTTCACGCTTACTTTGATTTTAGCATGTAGCTAGTGATTTAAATGAAGAGTTTATCATCACAAATCATGCGCATTGATCTCCGAACCCAACCTACCTCATCCTTGTGCTTACACAGTGTTGTGTCAACTTTAGGTTTAGTCAATCGAGAAAGTACCAAATCTACTTGCTGGTACTTGTTTTCATCAATAGCATATATAGGCTATGAAAAATAGAAAAATAATAAAAATGAAATAATATACTCAGGTCATTTTTGGCAGTATATTAAAATTTTCGTTTTCAAAAGTTTTTTCTTTGGACATGAGGAAAAAAAAAAATTTTTGTTTTGAAATAAAAATGTTGTCTGGGTGATGAAAAAAGAAAAACATTTTCTTCCTTCTCCTTTTTTGTCTCTCTCCCCTTGCTTCCAAGTTCCAACTGCTATCCTCTTTTGATTTAATCTAATTATCCTTAAGGTAAAATAGATCCACTATGAAAGAATTAAAATTTTTACAATAAAATTTAGATCACTAACATCCTATTATTACCTCTAGTAGAAAAATTACTACCACGATCATGTGACAGCTCCGAGTCCACGAACTACTTCTTTCTTTGATCCATTGAACCACAAGTTCTCCTACTTGTGACTTTGAGACTCTACTCAAAGGTTTTAGATCTTCTTTAAAGTTCTTTATGCAGCTACTAAAGAGATCACCAAGTTCTTGGCATGAATCTTGATCTTAATAACCCTAAATGTGTACAAAGATAAACACCTTTAGATCTCACAAAAGATTCAACACCCAACCATCAAAAGACCTCTAAAACGTAGCTAGGGCTTTTTCTTTTCTACTTGGAGTAAAACACAAAACCCTATACGTCTAACGGGCTTAGGCTGAATTGAAAATTCTGCAGAAAAATAAATCTACACGTGGTTTGATCGATTGGGTCTAATTTTTGATCGATTGAGCCTTACAGATTTAGTCCAATAATTTCTGCAATCACCCGATTCCAATTTTACAAATAGACACACTTTGAGCAAGCCAGAATCTAAAATCTATGTTTTGATCATGGTTTGCCAACACAATACATTAGGTCCTAAAGTATATTAGTTTCTAATACATTAGTTCCTAAAATCTTAGAACTTAACGAACTCCCTCTTTGGCAATCCATAACAAAACACATCACAAAAGTTAAATGCTCAAAGTTAAAAATAGCCCATTCAAATCTAAAATGCCCTAAACACAATTCAACCTAACTACTATCTATCAGTTGCTAAAGTAGATAGTAGCCACGATTGAATTAGCCTGTAAATTCCTAAAACACTCAACAAACACATAAACGCACGTGTGGAAAATACAAGTAAAACAAAAATAAACTTCTTGATTTCACAAAACATAAAATAAAAGACATATATCATGAATAACCTCATAAATATAAATCAATAATCAAATGTACCATATGTGAAACAAGAAACAACTAAACATAAAGCATAATGTCTGCCCCTAACATATACAACCCCAAAAAAAGAAATACATCGTAAGCCAAAATCAAATACATCAAAAAGCTCCTAGATACAATTTGTAAACTCAAAAACTCCCCCTATCTCCATGTATATGTACTCTCCCTTTTGTGACGAGTTGCCAAAGGGCAATCAAGACTCATTATCAAAAGGTGGATCCGGTGGAGTAGAACCTCTAGCACCCACCAAATTTGCTCTCAAAGTATGAAGCTTGTTGAACACATCCAACAGAAGCTATCCATGCGCAACTTGAACGGTCATGATAGTATCTAGCATACTCCGTATAGAAGAATCGCTCAATGAAGGCGGTGGAGGATCAAGAGCAGTTGTAGGGTCTACATACTCCTCAGCAGTAGGGTCACCAAATGGAGGCCTAGATGCAGCACCTGTAGAAGACTCGACTCTAGGGTGTTTAGAGCTAGCTTTCAACTAAGCTGCTCTTTGCCTAAGAAAGGTGGCACCTATAGGAGCTATGATATGGACAGGTTCGAATGAAAGAAACTCCTTTAAGCCTTAGTCTAAAAGAATCCTATGGATAAAAACGGGAAAGAAAAGACCATGAGATTTTGCACTACTCCTATGACCCTCAACAAGTGATCTAATAAAAAGAGTAGGAAAACTCATAGGAGCATCGGTGACGAAAGTGTACAAAAATGCACATCTCTCAATGAGAATAGTATGTAAATGAGAGATAGGCCAAATGGAGTGACAAGAAATCCAAAAAAACAGATAATTGAGCTTAGTAAGCTCATGGGAAGTGACACGAGGATCAATACCCCAACTAATGGAAGTATCGGTGATGAGAGACATAATGTCATCAAGGGGAAGGGTCTTAATGTAAGGGTACACAAGCTGCTGTACCAAAGGTACACCAAGAGCAGAGGCCACTACAGTAGGAGTAATGACATACTCTTCACCCCTTATCTAACTCCTCACATATTGAGTGTTGGAATCATCGGAGTGGACAAAGAGGTTCGAATAGAACTCTCTAATCAAAGCAACCGGAGGAGGATGCTCAACCTCTAAAAGTGGTAACCAACCCCTACTCTCAAAATTCCTACGTATCTCAGGATCTACCTCATCTAAAATCACCTTACTCTCAGCCCACATCAGTCTAAAGATATAGAGCTTCTCATAGTTTTCCTGGTGTTTCATGGTTCTAAACTTATCACTTTGGAACTCAGGGGTAGAAAAGGGTGGTGGTTTTCTTGGCTCCTTCCTAACCATGATGCTAAGGGTTTAAAGAAAGGAAAGACAGAAAAAAAGAAAAAGAAAAAAGAAAACCAAGGGCAGACTGCATTAGAGAGGATTAGAGCACAAAAATCCCAACAAATCACAATCTATATGATGCATGTAATGAATATACATATGATGCATGCTCTAATGCATTGAAATTTGCTCAATTTTACTTCATAAACCAAGGGTAGACTGCATTAGAGAGGATTAGAGCACAAAAATCCCAACAAATCACAATCTATATGATGCATGTAATGAATATACATATGATGCATGTAATGAATGTACATATGATGCATGCTCTAATGCATTGAAATTTGCTCATTTTACTTCATAAACCATCAATTGACTTGAACATAGAGTTTTAGTCAAAAAACCTCAAATTTTGAAAAACCCAATTTCAAAAATTAAACCAAATTGATCAATTAATTATTATACTAGGTAGGAAACATCATAGAATGATTAAATGTAATAGTAACACAAGTCAATTTCATCAATTTTAGCCCAATTGAACAAAATCCCCAATTTTACAAAGTTCCAAGCCCTAGGAATTTCAATTTTCCTCAAATCACAAAATTGATCAAATTAATGCATGAGGATCATGTTTATATCATCTAAGAACAAAAACCCATTGATTAAAAATTATTAAAAACAATTGAAATAAAAAAAAAAATCCCTAAAATGCTTGGTTCAAAAATTTTCAACAAAAATGCATGAATCATGTGATTTAATTGAAAAAGAAAGTGTAAAAGAGACTTACTAGTGCTTGAGGACAAAAACCTTGGAGAAATTTGTGGAAGAAAATGACAAAAAAATGTTTAGATTGGATCGGTCAAAGAAAAGGAGTGAGAAATTTTTTGAAAAGGTTTGAAAAGTATGAAGAACACGTGAGAAAGACCTTTTTAAAACACTCACTGTTTGAATTTCGATCGGACGAAATTGAGCTTCGATTGATCGAAAAATAGATTCGATTGATCAAGCATCAATCAAGTATTGATCGAGCTAGGCAGATTTAAACCAAATATTTTATTGCAATTTCAATCGGTCGAGCAACAGCTTCGATTGATTAAAAATCTGGAAAAATGAGATTTTTGAAAAACATAGCAAGTTTATGCAGAAACCTCTCAAAACACAATATTTCATGAATGAAATGCATGAGTATGAGTTTAAAAGTTTTTCAAAAACACTTGAATTCAACCCAGATCTTCCAAAAACAATATTTTCAACCTTTTTGTCCCCAAAACTCAAACATAAACACATTTTGTGTCAAAATCAAGGAACATATAATCTTGGATGGCCAAAACAAATTCACACACAATATCATGTACTAAATTTAACAAAGAATAACTTGTGTAGTGTGTGCAACTAGCAATAGTATGAGATACATGTAAGGTGATATGTAGATAGTAATCAATCACAATTTCTACAATAATCATCACATAAGTTTGATAGAGACTATCACCTAAAGAATTGCATCATATAACTCTCACATTTCCTAGAAAATAAGATTGCAATCATGTAAATTTTTTTTTTTTTGCCTCACAATGTACACACCAATTTTATTTCATTGTGAAATTATGAGATTAGCTAGATAATGTACACACCAATTTTATTTCATTGTGTCATCTTTATTATAGCCCAATAATGTACAGACCAATTTTAGTAATAATCTGAGGCTACACCTCATGTTCTTTTTGTGCATGTGCTACACTTTTTCAAGTACAAAATCTTATGATATGCATTAAGGTGTTCATGATTGGCTAGTAAACAGTGGTGAGATGGTTATTTATGCCTTTCTTTTTAGATTTAAGTCCTAACAATCAAAAGCATGTGACTTCAAAATCAAGATCAAGTGATCAAAAACTATAAACAACTCCCACACAATATGCATTACATAGCTAAAACTAGCAAAGTGCAGTAAAAAATAAGCTCATCCAAGCTAAACAAGGTACACAGGCATGTTATGTAAAAATAATAGGTCAACCCTGATTATAAATCCAAGATATATAATACAAAACACATTTTTCCTTCCTCCTTTTAAAAAAAAAAAAAAAGGAATAAGAAAAACAATCTATCATGAAATGTATGAATGTTATGCAATGCAAATCCTAAAAGTAAAAAGAAAACAAAACAGCAAAAGAAGAATGGTCACAAAGAGTATTGAGGTGAAGCACAAGGACCATGTTAGAAAACTAAATTAGATTCAGCCTTTTGCATCCAAAACTCTGTAGTCACAACTCTTGCATTGGAGTTATTATTCATAGGAGAATGATAAGCAACTCTAGGATTGGTATAAAGGTTTAACGCCTTCACCAATTCACCAATAAATACCATAGGATCTTGTGCTTAAGGCACAAGTACTTTTGGCTTATTTGTTCGCTTTGCAGCTTGCAACTTGAAACAGATTAGGCGAATATGCCCAGTCTTTCTACAATAATGACAAACCCACAAAGGTCTATCATGCAACTTATCCTTAGGGAGGTTAGGATTCTTAGGCTTAGACTCTTTAAGATCAACCCTAATCTTCTTAGGAGCTGGTGTAACTTCTACTGGTTTGACAATCTCACTCTTGGGGGGCTCAGAAGAAGAAACAAAGTTTGTGGAATGAGTTTCAGACACAGAAATGCTATCTACAAAACCTAGACTAGTTTTGTCTAAGGGAGACTTCAGAATACTCAACATGTGATCAAGTTTAGAACTAGCAAGTCTATTTGTTTGTTCTCTAGCAACAGATAATTCTAGTTCTAAGTTCTTAATCTTATCAACCAACAACATTGAAAGCTCGTAAATGTGTCGAAAACACACGAGCAGTTTAGACCCCCAAATTAAAATTACGGCTTGGTTGATTTTACACTAATTTAATGATAAGTGTGGAATAGTGTAAACATAAGCGTATAAGCAAAACAACTACTCTAATCCATATTTAAAGTAACATAGCAGTAAAAATGAAATAAACAAGAGTAGGGAAGAAGGATGCAAACACAGATAACACCAAGACGTGTTATCGAAGAGGAAACTGAAGAACTCTGCGAAAAACCTCTCTATCGCCCTCCAAGCGGAAATCGATCCACTAGACAATCAGTTGGGATACATGGATTAGCAAGAGACCCTCCAAGCCTAGTCTACTTGATTTACCTAAGCCCTCTAAGCTCCTACTCTAACAAGGCTTCTCGGAACCGTGTCTTGTCTTAGTTCTCCGGATCCCGCAACAAGCTCCATGTTGCATTTGCCATTCTAGGCTCCTTCAAATGCTTCCCAGTAGCGCCAAAACGTCACTCAACACTCTCAAAGGTGTGGTAAGTGTTTGGGCTATCAACCTCTCAAAGATATGAAAAATGGAGAGGGAAGAGTTGAGGAAATACCACCGGCAAGTGTATAGAGAAAAGTGGGTATGATAATCTCTAATGCTCAATATGTTTGGCTAGGGTTTTCTCTCTAAAGCCTTTCTCAACATTTGTGGGTAATAAGGGTATATATAGGAGAGGTACAGAAAGTGTAAGTCATTCAGTACAGGCTGGTAGACCAGAATGCCTCGCGGGTGTCTCGCGAGAAGGCCTTACCCGCGAGATACTCGCGAGACATAGCTGTCTCCACCAGGCCTGACTCTTCGCATTCCAGCATGTGCAGGGCACATGTTTCACTTCGTGGGAAGCTAGGTCGTGACATACCCACGAGAATTCTTTAGCTTCCAACTGCTTGAGTCTTCGCACTCTCTCTCTATCACACAACCCTTACAACCAATCCCACAAAAGATATAGGGTATAAACGATTGATAATAATTACAATCAAATTTGGCACGGAATAAAAGCCAACAAAATACATAGTTGTAAATTACAACTTTACAAACATGTTTTCAGTCTTCATCTTATTAATCAATTCATTAGCATCAAGTAGTTTCAGCAATAAATTTTTCTTATCAAGTTCAAGGGAGGCAATCTTCTTTAAACCTAAATCAACACTCATTGCATCCTTTGCAGCAACCTTGCACAGCTTATTAAAAGCTTCTTGCCAATCAACACACTCAGAGAGTTCCCCATCAGAAGGATTCTCTTCAACCACAACACTTTCATCAACTACAGCAGTAGCTATGAAAGCAATGAAGTTTCTACCAGACTCGTGATCAGAAACTTCATCATCACTAAGGGTTATAGCCATAGCTTTACCCTTTGATCTCAAGAATGTACGATATTCTGATTTCACATGACCATACCCTTGACAACCAAAACATTGTTGACCTAGAGAGTTATTAGAGGTTTGACGAACTTTCTCTTTTGATTTCTCAGAATTATTAACCTTAGGTGGTTCGTTCCTCTTAAAATTTCTACATTCAGCATTGTTTTTACCTCTTGCCTTTCTGCTGTTGTTCCTAAGAAAGTTTCTAAAGTTCTTGGCAAGATAAGCAATCTCTGTAGAAGAGAGTTTATCATCAAATCCATTACTATCAACATCATCAACTGACTTAAGAGCCATTGATTTGGATTTGTTTGTCTTGGGTAAGTCTATCTCATAGGGCTTGAGAGATCTTACAAGCTCATCAACAGGAATGGAGTCTACATCCTTACTTTCAGTAATAACAGCCACTTTGGGTCTAAAGTTCTGAGTTAAGGATCTAAGTATCTTCTTAACAATTTTAGGTTGATCATAGATTTCACCCAAATTATAAGCAAAGTTAACAATATCATTAAGTTTAGCATAGAATTCATCAAAACATTCATCATTAGACATTCTAATGCTTTCAAATCTAGTAGTTAATTACTGAAATTTATTAATCTTAACTGCCTTTGTGCCTTCATGCACAGTTTGGACAATATTCCATGCAATATGAGCAACCTCAACATTTGAGATTCTCTTGAATTCCACCATAGAAACAGAATTAAAAATAGCATTCATGGCTTTGCTATTAAAAGCGACTACTTCTTTCTGAGAAGTTTACCACTTACTTACAGGAGTAGTCAGTTTCTCTCATCCGTATTCAATAGAGTTCCAAACTCTCTCATCAATAGATTTCAGGAATGCTTTCATCCTTACTTTCTAGTAAGTATAGTTGTTCCTATCAAAGTGAGGCGGGATCATAAAAGAATGACTGTGTTCCATGACAACAGGGATCAAGAATCAGCTCTTAGATCAAAAGATCTATAACACAAGAGCTAACATGCTCTGATACCACTTGTACGTTTATAGACCCCTGTAAACTAAATTGTTTAACCTAGTTATTTAGCCAAGTGATTTTGCACTACTCCTATGAACCTCAACAAGAGAGCGAATGAAAAGAGTAGGAAAACTCATAGAAGCATCAGTAACAAGAGAATACAAAAATGCACATCTCTCAATGGGAATAGTGTGTAAATGAAAGATAGGCCAAATGGAATGACAAGAAATCTGGAAAAACAAATAATTAAGCTCAGTAAGCTCATGGGATGTGACACGAGGATCAGTACCCTAACTAATGGTAGTACTAATGATGAAAGACATGATGTCATCAAGAGGAGGGGTCTATGTGTATGGGTACACGAGCTGCTGTACTAAAGGTACACCAAGAGCAGAGGCCACTACAGCAAGACTAATGACATACTCTTCACCCTTTATCCAACTCCTCATATATTGAGTGTTGGAATTATCAGAGTGGACAGAGAGGTTTGAATTGAACTCTCTAATCAAAGCAGTTGAAGGAGGATGCTCAACCTATAAAAGTGGCAACCATTCCTTACACTCAAAGTTCCTACATATCTTCGGATCTAACTCAACTAGTATGACCTTACGCTCAGCCCAAACCGACCTATAGATGTTAAGCTTCTCATAGGTTTCTTGGTTTTTCTCGATTTTAAGCCTATCACTCTCGAAAGCAAGGGTAGAGGGGGTGGTGGTTTTCTCTGCTCTAGTCTTCCTAACCATGATGCTTAGGGATGGAAAGGAAAGAGAGAAACATAACACAAATAAAAAACTAAGGGCAAATTGCATTAGAGAAGGTTAGAGCACAAAAATCTTAATAAATAACAATCTATATGATGCATGTAATGAATGCACATATAATGCATGCTCTAATGCATTGAAATTTGTTCAATTTTACTTTATAAACCATCAATTGACTTGAACATAGAGTTTTAGTTCAAAAACCCCCAATTTTGAAAAACCCAATTCCAAAAATTAAACCAAATTGATCAATTAATCATTACACTAGTTAGAAAACATCATATAATGACATAATCAATCAAGAACACAAGTCAATTTCATCAATTTTAGCTTAATTGAACAAAATCCCTAATTTCATAAAGTTCAAAGCCCTAGACAATTCAATTTTGCTCAAATCACAAAATGAATCAAATTAATGTATGGGAATCATGTTAATATAATCTAAGAACAAAAACCCATTGATTTATTTTGATTAAAAACAATTAAAATAATCTCAAATCCAAAAAATGGTTGGTTCGAAATTTTCAACGAAAATGCATGCAAAATGTGATTTTAATGAAAAAGAAATGGTAAAAGAGACTTACATAAGCTTGAAGACAAAAACCCATGAGAGATTTGTGGAAGAAAACGACAACAAAAAGTTTAGTTTGGATTGGTCGAAGAAGAATAGTGATAAGAGTGTTTGAAAAGTTTTGAAAATAATGAAGAACACGTGAGACTTCTTTTTAAAACTCTCACTGATCGATTTTCGATAGGTCAAAATTAAGACTCGATCGATCGAAAAATAGATTCGATCAATTGAGTATCAATTGAGAACCGATCAAGCCAGGTAGATTCAAACCAAAATTTTTATCGCTATTTCAATCGGTCGAGAAATATATTCGATTGATCGAAAATCTTTAAAAATGAGTTTTTTGAAAAACAAGGCAATTTTATGCAGAAACTCCTCAAAACACAATATTTCATGAATGAAATGCATGAGTATGAGATCAAAGGTTTTTTAAAAACACTTGAATTCAACCCAGATCTTCCAAAAACAAGTTTTTCAACCAATTTGTCCTCAAAACTCAAACATTAAACACATTTTGCATTAAAATTAAGGAACATATAATCTTGGATGGCCAAAACAAATTCACACACAATATCATGTACTAAGTTTAACAAAGAATAACTTGTGTTGTGTGTGCAACTAACAATAGCTTGATATACATGTGAGGTGATATGTAGATTGTAATTAATCACAATTTTACAAATTCATCACATAAGTTTGAAAGAGATTATCACCTAAAGCGTTAAATCATATAACTCTCACACCTCCTAGAAAACAAGCTTGCAATCATGTAAGTTTCTTGTGTTGCCTCATAATGTACACACAAATTTTATTTCATTATGAAATTATTAGATTGGCCAGATAATGTACACACCAATTTTATTTCATTGTGTCATCTTTATTATAGCCCAATAATATATACACTAATTTTATAATTAATCCGAGACTACACCTTATGTTCTTTTTGTGCATGTACTACATTTTCTCAAGCACAAAATCTTATGATATGCACTAAGGTGTTCATGATTGGCTTGTAAATAGTGGTGAGATGGTTTATGCCTTTCTCATTAAGTTCAAGTCCTAACAATCAAAAGCATGTGACTTCAAAATTAAGATCAAGTGATCAAAGACAATAAACAACTCCTACACAACATGCACTCCATAGCTAAAACTAGCAAAGTCCAGTAAAATAGGCTCATCCAAGCTAAACAAGGTACACAAACATGTTATGTAAAGATAATATGGTCAACCTTGATTACAAATCCAAGATATATAATACAAAACACATTTTTCCTTCCATTTTTTTTTCTTTTAAAAAAAAAATAATAACAAAAACAACCTACCATGAAATGCATGAATGTTATGCAATACAAATCTTAAAAGTAACAAGAAAACAAAACAGCAAAAGAAGAATGGTCACAAAGAGTATTGAGATAAAGTACAAGAACCATGTCAGAAAGACTCAATTAGGTTGAGCTTTTTGCATCCAAAACTTTTTAGATGCAACTCTTGCAATGGAGTTATTATTCATATTAGAATGATGAGTAACTCCAAGATTGGTATAAAGGTTTAATACCTTTACCAACTCACCAATAAGTACTATAGGATCTTATACTAGAGGCACAAGTACTTTTGGCTTATTTGCTCGCTTTGCAGCTTGCAACTTGAAACAATTTGGGCGAAAATGCCCAGTCTTTCCACAAAAATGACAAACCCATAAAGGTCTATCATGCAACTTATCTTTAGAAAAGGTAGGATTCTTAGACTTAGACTTTTTAAGATCAACCCTAATATTCCTAAAAGGTGGTGTAACTTCTACTAGTTTGACAATCTCACTCTTGGGGGGGCTCAGAAGAAGAAACAAAATTTGTAAAATGAGTTCCAGACACAGAAATGCTATTTACAAAACCTAGACCAGTTTTGTCTAAGGGAGACTTCTGAAAACTCAACATGTGATTAAGTTTAGAACTAGCAACAGATAATTTTAGTTCCAAGTTCTTAATCTTATCAAGCAACAACAAGTTTTCAGTCTGCACTTTATTAATCAATTCATTAGCACAAAGCAATTTCAACAATAAATTTTTCTTATCAAGCTCAAGGGAAGCAATTTTCTTTAAATCTAAGTCAACATTCATTGCATCCTTTGCAGTAACCTTGCAAAGCTTATTAAAAACTTCTTGCAAATCAGCACTCTCAGAAAGTTCCCCATCAGAAGGGTTCTCTTCAACCAAAACAACTTTCATCAACTACAGCAGTAGCTGTGAAAGTAATGAAATTTCTATCCTCATCACTACTAGACTCGTGATTAGAAACTTTATCATCACTAAGGGTTACAACCATAGCTTTATCCTTTGATCTCAAGAATGTAGGACATTCTGATTTCACATGACCATGTCTTTGACAACCAAAACATTGTTAACCCAAAGAATTATTAGAGGTTTGACCTACTTTCTCTTTAGATTTATCAGTATTGTTCACTTTAGTGGGTTCATTCCTCTTAAAATTCCTAGGTTCAGCATTGTTTTTACCTTTTGCCCTTCTGTTGTTGTTCCTAAGAAAGTTTCTAAAGTTCTTGGCAAGATATGCAATCTTTGTAAAAGATATTTCATCATCAAATCCATTCATATCAACATTATCAACTGAGTTAGGAGCCATTGATTTGGATTTGTTTGTCTTAGGTAGGTCTAGCTCATAGGACAGGAGAGATCCTACAAACTCATCAATAGGGATGAAGTCCACATCCTTGCTTTCAATAATGGTAGTCACTTTGGGTCTAAATTCTTCAGTCAAGGATTTAAGTATCTTCCTAACAATCTTAGGTTGATCACAAATTTCACCTAAATTATAAGTAGAGTTAACAATATCATTTAGTTTAGCATAGAATTCATCAAAACATTCATCATCAAACATTATAATACTTTCAAATCTAGTAGTTAACTACTGCAATTTATTAATCTTAACTACCTTTGTGCCTTCATGCACAGTTTGGAGAATATTCCATGCAGTATAAGCAACCTCAACATTTGAGATTCTCTTGAATTCTTCTATAGAAACAGCATTAAAAATAGCATTCATGGCTTTGTTATTAAAAGCGGCTGCTTCTTTTTGAGAAGTTGACCACTCGCTTACAAAAGTAGTTAGTTTCTTCCATTCGTATCCAACTAAGTTCCAAACTTTCTTATCAATAGATTTCATGAATGCTTTCATCCTTACTTTCTAGTAGGCATACCTGTTCCCATCAAAGTGAGGTGGGATCACAAGAGAGTGACCGTGTTCTATGACAACAGGGCTCAATGATCAACTCTTAGATCAAAAGATCTAAAACACAAGAGTTAACCTGCTCTGATACCACTTGTACATTTTTAGACCCCTTAACACAAGTTTTTTAACCTAGTTATTTAGCCAAGTGATTACTTAGATAAATTATTCAGATTTAAGTTAATACAATAAAATCATATCATGTAAATAATGCGGAAATATAAAGAACACACAATATGATAACCTAGAAAAACCAAAACGGTAAAAAGCCTAGGGAGGATTTAACCCAGCTACCCTCAAGGTAAAACAGACCCACTATGAAAGAATTGAAGTTTGTACAATAAGACTTAAACCACTAACATCTTATTATTACATCGAGTAGAAAACTTACTACCATGACAACATGACAGCTCCGAGTCCACGAACTACTTCTTTCCTTGATCCACTACAACCACAAGTTCTCCTACTTGTGACTTTGACACTCCACTCAAAGGTTTCTAATCTTCTTTAAGTTCTTTATACAGCAACTAAAGCGATCACCAAGTTCTTAACATAAATCTTGATCTTGATAACCCTAAGTGTGTATGAAGGTAAATACCTTTAGATCTCACAAAAGATTCAACACACAGCACATAAAAAAGACCTATAAAACGTAGCTAGAGTTTTTTCCTTTTATACTTGGAGTAAAACATAAAACCCTACACATCATATGGGCTTGGGCTGAATTGGAAATTTTGCAGAAAAATAAATCTGCACGAGATTCGATCGATCGAGTTTAATTTTCCATCGATCGAGCCTTACAGATTTAGCCCAATAAATTCTACAATCACTTGATTCAAATTTTACAAATAAACACACTTTGAGCAAGCCTAAACCTAGACTTTATGTTTTGATCATGTTTTGCCAACACATTACAAATTGAAGTTCTAATACATTTAGTTCCTAAAGTCTTAGAACCTAACAATATACTATTGGGAAGGCCATGGTTTCACAAGCATCGCCTCTACCTATCATCAGTGCATGAAAGAGAGATTAAATGGCAGGATGATACAGATAGAAGCAAACCCATCCCTGTTTGAGCAGGCAGAGGCACATTTGATCGAGACCATGTTCTATGACGAATGGGCACCATCTAGAGAAAGTTTAGTATCTAAGCCGCATGGTACTTTTGTCCCCAAGTGGGAGGACATCCAAAATGACCCAGAACCTGATTTGAAGGAGTTGTTGATGCGAAAGAGAAAAAGGAAATAAACGCCAACTCCAGAGCTAGACAATACGCCACGATGTGTTAGGGTCCAAACACCTGACAGTAGGATAATATATAAATTATGAGGGTGCATGGGGCCCACCTATAGCATGCAAAGAGGTCCCAGAAAAGAGCCACAGCATAAGACTCTAGTATGTTGTGTGGTCCAAGATAGCTTTAGAGAAGAAAATGACATGGAAAGTGAAAATAAGATTGTGGCAAAAGAAGCACAAGTAATGACAGAAGAAAAGCTGGAAGAAATTGACCTGGGCATGGACCCATAGAAGCTAAGGCCAATTTTAATAAGCTCAAAGTTGTCAGAAGAGGAAAAGGTAGAACTGATCCTACTATTAAAGGAGTTCAAAGACGTTTTCACATGGGATTACAGTGAAATGCCTGGGCTAGATCTCGGGCTATTGGTGCATGTGCTCAATGTGGATCCTAGGGCGAAGCCAGTGACCCTACCTGCCAAGGTGTTCCACATCGAAATAGAGGAACAGATAGTAAAGGAGGAACAGAAATTATTAGTGGCTGGGTTCATCAAAACAATTCAACACCCACAGTGGCTGTCCAACATTGTACCTATGAAAAAGAAGAATAGGCAAATATGATGCTGTGTCGATTTTAGAAATCTTAATCAGGTCTATCCAAAAGACGAATTCCCATTGCCTAACATGGACTTACTAATAGATTCTGCTGTAGGAAATGCCATGTTTTCCTTTATGGACAGGTTTAGTGGTTACAATCAGATTTGGATGGAATCGAAGGATGCGAAAAAGACTGCTTTTAAAATGCCTATCAAGAATTTTTATTACACAGTGATGCCATTCGGACTAAAAAATGCAGGCGCAACTTATCAACGCACCATGATGGCCATATTTCACAACATGATGCACCAAGAAATTGAGGACTATGTGGACGGCATAGTGGTGAAGCTGAGAATGCGAAAAGATCATGTCAAGTTGTTAAGAAAGGTGTTTGAATGATGCAGACTTTTCAAGCTAAGGATGAACCTGTTGAAGTGCGCCTTTAGAGTATCTGCGGGGAAATTTCTGAGATTTTTGGTCCACAGTAAAGGGGGTAGACGTAGTTACTAAATAAGGGACAAGGTTTTGAGTGGGGGGATGCACAACAGAAAGCTTTTCAACCTTCCCATAGTGCAAGCTCTAGTCTGCAGGAAACCGTTACTTTTTTACCTAACCTCAAGCCTGTCTGCCATTGGGGCTTTGATAGCCCAGGAAGACGGAGGCAATGTTGAGTAGCCAGTCTATTATATAAGTCGTGCCCTAAGGGATGCTGAGACCCGTTATCCTAGGGCAGAAAGGGTATGCTTAGCAATCGTCTATGTATCGCAAAGACTGCACCATTACTTTTTTGCTTATAAGGTACTTTTGATGACTAAGTCCCATGCGATCAAAGCACTTCTTCGACAACCCATTTTGTCTGGCAAAATATCTCAATGGTTATTATAGTTATCACAGTATGACTTGAAAGTAAGGTCACCCAAAGCAATAAAGAGCCAGGCCATAGCAGACTTGTTGGCCCAATTTCCAGAAGAAGAGGAGTTCCCGCTAGACGATAAGGTACCAGGAGAAGTAGCTACAGCAGAAGTGGCCATAGAACAGTGGGTCATGAAGTTTTATGGTTTCCCTATGGCCAACTCGGGAGGCACATGAGTGTTCCTTTATCACAATGGTGAAGAAACCATGGCACTTTAATTCAAGTTAGAATTTCCATGTTCAAATAATACAGTGGAATATGAGGCTTACTTAACGGGGTTGGCAACAGCCCTTGAGATGGGGATAAAAAACTTGAGGGTGATGAGCGACTCCAATTTGGTAGTTTGCTAGGCTAAAGGGAGTTTTTCTTTAAAAGAACCAAGTTTGGCCCCGTATAGGACATTGGCCCAAAGGATGGAGGAAAAGTTTTGTACATTCGAAATAGAGCACGCTCAGAGAAGTGAGAACCGGTACGCAGATGCATTGGCCACATTGAGCTCACAAATAGCCTTTGAAGGAGGCAGTGCCAGAGTTGAGATTAATAAGCGAAGGGAATCCATAGTTGAAATACTCTAGGAAAGGTTTTCAAAAAGGCAGGAATGTGACAAGGATTGAAGGGCTCCTATAAGGAAAGCCCTGTTGAAGGAAGATGTGGCAGAATTGAAGACATTAAAGGACTCTGTTCTAATGAAAGGAGAGCTGTACTGTAGAATGCCAGGAGGAATTCTATCGAGATGTGTGGGGCACGAAGAGGCACAAAGAAAGCTAGAGGAAGAACACAACAAAACTTGTGGGTTTTACAACGAGGTTAGCCTATACCGAAGGTTGTAGAAAGCGAGTTTCTACTGGCCAAATATGGGCAAGGACGCAAACCTAATCCAAACCTAGTGTAAAGCCTATCATTAGGTCGTAGAAAGGGAAGAGAGTTATGTTGTGTTTACCACAGAGGACTGGAGAAGCTCGTTCATAGGATACTTGATAGAATGTGTCCTACCACAGAAACATGGAGAAAGGTATAAACTTAGGAAGCTAGCACCTCGTTACTTCCTACATGAAGGAACTCTTTTTAAGAAGGGATACGACGGAGACCCACTACGGTTTTTAGGGCTAAAAGAGGCTAGTGAGATGTTGAAGGAGGTGCATATAGGAGAATGTGGAGAGCACCAGGGAAGGAAGAAGCTGTACTGATGCATTTTGCAGATGGGCTACTATTAGCCCACTATGAGAAGGGATGCAACAGAATTTGTAAGGAAATGCCATGGCTGTCAAGTGCAAGCCAATTTGATCCATACCCATCCACAAAGCTTGTAGAGCATGGTCACTCCATGACCCTTCCACACTTGGGGCCTTGACTTGGTGGAACCAGTCAATCCACCTTCCAATGGGTATATATGGATCGTTATGGCCACAGAGTATTTCACCAAGTGGGTGAAGACCATACCACTCCGCAAAGCCTACAGAGGAGCTGTAGTAAATTTCATCAAAGAAAACATAATTGTTTGATTTGGGGTACTTCACAGAATCATAAGCGACAATGGTACGCCCTTTGTAAACAGAGAAGTGAGGAAAATGCTAGAATTCTACCAAGTGAAGCATCACCAGTCATTACCTTATTACCCGCAAAGGAATGGGCAGGTAGAGCAACAAACAAAACCCTCATTAAGATCATTAGCAAAATGAGTCAGGAATACGGTAGAGGTTGGGTGACACACTTGCCAAATGCACTATGGGCTTACCAAAGCTCACCCAAATCTGCCACAGAATTCTCCCACTTCTCCTTAGTATATGGGACAGAAGTGGTAAGCCCGGCACAAGTAATGATACCATCTCTTAGGGTTTTGTAGATGTGAAAGAAGGAAAAGGAGAAGGAAGTCTTTACGGTAGAAAGATGCAAGGACCTAGAAGGATTGGATGAGAAGAAAAAGGAAGCCCAAGAACGTAACCATAGATACAGGCAAAGAATGACTAAAGCTTATGTCAGGACAATTAAAGAAAGAGAATTTACAGAAGGACAACTTGTGTTGAGGATAGCAAGCCATGTCAGGCAAAGTATGACAAGACCATCTAAATTCTCACCAAAGTGGGAAGGACCCTTAGTGGTAAAGGAAGCACATGCAAGTGGGTATTATTGCCTAACCCAGATGGATGGAAAAGATTTGATGGACCCCATTAATGGCAAGTGGTTGAAACGCTATAATGTGTAAGGAAACATTATGTAATCATTCATTTTCTTTCTTGTTTTATTTTTCTTTTCTCCAAGTGACCACCTTTACAAAGGATACGATGTCACAAGAAAACGTTGTAGCATGTTTTACTTGTAATTCATGTTTAAAAGCAAAAAGTAGAAAGTAATGAAGATCATGCATGAAGTATTAGCAGGAATATATTGTATCATAAAGCATAATAATAGTTGTAGCAGATATAGCATAATAGATTACAAACCTAAAATGTATAAGTCATACCATACTTATCAAAATTCGTCATAAGTGTTGAAGAAATAGTGTACTGTGGAGAGAATGGCGGGAAAGAAATGAACACAAGAAAAGGAAACAAAGTTACATCATTATAAGGGATAAACGTCTAAGTAATCAAAGACATGAAATAAGGGTTTGGTCCTTGAAGTGGCTGAAGCGAATGACGCTGGTCACAGCGTTCCTCTAAGTCTGCCACCTCTTTCTTCAAACTCTCGATGCAAGTGTCAATGGCATCCACAGCAGGCTAGACCTTCCTCATGAAAAGCTCTCACAAATGGTCCAGCAGAAACTCCACAACAAATCCAACTCGAATCAACTCCTAAACTACAGCCCTCCATTGCAGGATCCTCTCAACAGAAACCGTGTTGATGAAGTTATGCTTCATGTTGTTCATCACACACTCCAACAACTTGAGGAAGTGCTCCCTCACAAAACGACCAAAGGGAAATCCCTACATGAAATCTCTGTGGCTACTGTAGACTGCCTCCAGACATGTGATGCACTCCTTAGGTACACGAAAGCCATGGAAATCAACATAAGGAGATCCGGCACCCCAAAAGTCTGCTGGGTCAAGGTCATTGGTCTTAGCCTGTTCAAAACGGTTGAAGAAGGTAGTGGCCTCACCCACAGGATTAGGAACGGTGGCAGAACTGCTACCAATCTTAAACTGAAAGGTCGGGGCCACCTTGGTAGGAGATGGACCTGAAAGAGAATACAAGACATAACATTAGTCCATAAGGAGTAAACGAAGGAAAGAAATGGATGCAAGGACAAAAGTTTTAATTGAAGGCGGTATGAGGGTGATAAAATGGTGGTTATGGGCATTATAAAAGTAGGGGCTGTAGGCACTGTAGGACCTACTGTAGCCTTGGGCTCCTCAGGAATGTCCGTGACTACATGGCAAGAACAATATGTAGAATAAATAAAGGAATATGCTAAGAAATAACATGAAGAAAAGAAAAATAAGGCTTAGTAGAGGTAAAGGAAGAAAAGAAAAATAAGGCTTAGTAGAGGTAAAGGATACATACCTATGGCCTCGGCCTCCTGCTCATCACCATCACTAGCCTCATCGAAATCAGAAACCTGTGTCTTCACAATGGGCTCATCCTCGGAGTCCTCAAAGACCTCCTTTGATCCCTCATCGGAAGACAAGTCTGCATTGGGCCCTCGAGTGGCAGAACTGGGGATGGAGGACGAGGTGACAACCAAGGAAGAGCCATCCTTCATGGCTTGGGAGAGGGCAATGAAAGGATTATTGGCAAACATGATAGGAGGAGTAGTGGGAGAGGTGCTCTCAGTCTGGGACACCTCTGCAGGAGTAACTCCCTTTTGAGGAGTAGGGATCTCGGTAAGAGTAGGGGTGGATTCCCCAATGACAACCCTCTCAGCCTAGGTACTCTTCTCGGTTGAAACAGACTTAGATGGAGGGACTGGAGTTTCAGCAGGAGCTCCCTGTGTAGCAATAGTAAAGGCAAAAGCCATAGCCTCAACCACGGCATCCACTCTGTCAAAGAAGCCCTCTATAGGTGTGCCAGCAACAGAAGGAGCCTCCTCACTCGCAAGATTATAAACAGAAATGGGCTTAGGATCAACCTAAGAAAAGGATGTCAAAGCAAGAAAAAAGATAAACAAGCATGCCAAAAAAAAAAAAAAAAGGAAAAAGGTATATAATAACATGTGACAATGACAAAGAATGGAGATGCATGCACAAATAAAGAAGGAGAAAGGAATATACATTAAACTCAGACTCATTGAGCAGTATAGGGTGAGTGGCTGCAGTATCCTTCTTATACGTAAATTGCTAATAGAGGAGGAAAACACGTGTACAAAGTTAGCCATAGGAAAGCACAGTAGATAACTAAAGTAAAGATAGAGTAAAGTTTAGAGATAACATACTCTCCTCTTGGCATTGGCAAATGGGGCTGGTGGAAATGTCTTCCTTTTACTACTACGAGTCCTGCTAGAAAAAGGGGCATCCATGGATGGCTTTGGTGCAGGAGGCTTAGGCCTGCCTGCAATAGAACGCCTGCTGGAATAGGTACGGGTAGAAGGAGGAGGAGAGCTCTCAAGGACTATATTGCTGATAGGGGGAAGGCCTCCCTTATATGGAATGATGTCAGAGTAAGTATTGTAAGAGTCATCACCTTTCTTGGCAGACTTAGGCTTAGCGGTCCGAGACACCGAGACCTTCTTTGTAGGCGCAGGAAGGTTCACCACCTTCACCTTCTTCTCCTATCTCGGAGGAAACTTACTAGACACTAGTGTACAAGTACCACCCTTTCTCCTTCTCCTGCCACTCGAATATGACAAACCTATTATGCTTCCTGCATACATTATCACGGACTTGGTGGGAAGCAACAACCATGGGTCCGTGGAAATAATGGCATGTAAGCCCTCTAAAAGGACAAGAGAGAACCCACGGCCACCCAACAACTCCTGGCCAAAAGAAATCATCACGACCAGCTAGTACCCATGCATCTAAGTAGTGCCAAAGCCCTCTCTCTAGGAACTCGAAATAGTTACTACTGTGAAGTGCTTACTCCAAAACTCAAAGGCATTAGGGCACAAGAAAGGGCGGACCGAAGCAGTGGATTCCAAGATGGCAATAAAGTCATCGGGTGTGTCCTAATCGAGTTCAAATTGCCTCCTTACTTTATAGGTAGAATAATGAACATAGTGGATGCCTTCATCAGCCAGATAAGGCAACCACCCAGCATTGGTGCCATGAAAGGGCCTATAGCCGAATCAGCACAAGTAAACCCACTACCTAAATCCTTATAAGCTCTCCATGAAAAACCAACCCTTTATCGAAGAACTTCACAACAGGAAGCCCAAACAGCTTCAACCCAACCCAATAATAAGCTAACAGAAAATCAGAGACAAAACAACCATTGAAATCAGTAATCACCTTCGGATAAGACTAGTACTTCTCCTTGACATGGCAGACTGGCTTGCATTTAGCTAAATGCCTGGCACAACCCTCTTACAATAGATGCTATAATATGGTACTGTGGGCAAAAGGAGTAACTATATGACGGGAACCTGCTGCCTCTCATCACTTTGCAAAATATCCAACTGGACGTACAGATGACCCAGAAACATAAGGGCCAATTGCAAACTCATCCTCGCAGAAATATTTATGGCTAACCGAAAGTAAAGGGGTTTTATAGCATAATTTGAATATGAATCGAAAACAAACTTACAAAGCTAGAATGTGATGAAGGAAACATGACAGACAGCAGTAGAAGCCTTCAAGAAAGCCCCAACCCAATGAGACAACTTTGCATTCCTGCTCATCCCTTTCTTCAACTCGGCCTCCACGACCTCCTCTTTAGCAAAAAGCTCAATATCATTTGGGTCTGTGTCACCAAGAATAGGTAGCAACAGTTGATTGACCACATCCTCTAAGGTCACAGGGATCTCACTGTAAGAAATGAAGAAGGTATGGGTGGCACTACACCACCGACAGATTAAGTGTCAGAGGTCGAACAAATCCCGATAGTTAGACAAACACTAGGAAGAAATGATGGCCTTCAACACACCGGCCTGCTATAACGCAACCATAAAACCCACATCGGACAACTCCGTGTCCACCCATTCTTTCCAACCCAATGATGTACCCAACCCAAATTCAAAAAGAATGGGCACAGGTAGTAAGGTCCCTTGGCAGACTTTGGAGCCATAGTGGCAAAGGGAAAGCCACACACGGCCCGACTGAGAAAGTGATTAGTCATCGGGCACTACCGGGAAATGAATATGGGTATTATACTACGGGTCAATGAAAGGAGGGCACTCATTACCCAGTTTGCGACCCCCTTCCTCCTCTTCGGAATGGTTTGATTCATAATGGGAAGCCTTTCCACCCACAGTCTCGGTAGGTAGATCATCAATGGCAACCACCTTTCCTTTATGGCAAGAAAAACTCTCACCTTTCGCCAGCGCCATGGTAGACAGATTGAACGAAAGTGGTAATGGGTAGAGAAGTTTTGGGAAGATAAGATGGTGAAGGGAACGACAAAGGAAGGATTGTGTGAGATTGAGGAAAAGTATAAGGAAAAGGAAAAAAAATATGAAAAGGCTGAGACAAATAAAAGGGATGTGAAGGAAGGCAACGAGTTAGCTATCAAAAGAAGCATCGCATAAATGAAGCAGAGGTTGTGTTCCAAAATAATTGCTAAACTGGGAAACTCGAAGAGACAAGTCTGTTCATGGAAAAAAAGGAAACAGGGCGTAGTCCACTATTTAAAAAACCTGTAAAAAAAAATAATAATAATAATACCTGAGCATTCGCATATGAATTGCAAGAGCAATCCATATGCTCAGGCGCCTGAATGTTAATGCCCATTTTTGACAAATGGCCCAACCGTAGAAGAAGGCCAACAATAGAGAAGGTAAGATGGAAAAAATAGTAAAGAAATAAGGAAACAAGCCTAATGGGCTCAAATAGCAAGATTGATGGCTAGCAGACCCATAAGAATAAAAAGAGGTAAAGAAGAAGTAAGTGGACCGAGGAAGCCCAAGGAATGAAGTAGTAAACTCATGGGAATAATAAGAGGTAAAGAGGAAGTAAATAGATCAGGGAAGCCCAAGAAATGAATTAGCAAACCCAATGGCTTGGCTTAAAGGCCAATAAGCTCGAAAAGTAATAAGAGGTAAGGATGTAGTAATTGGGCTGAGGAAGCCCAAAGAATTTAGCAAAAACCCCATGGGAGTAAAAAAGGTAACGAAGGAGCAAATGGGCTTAGGAAGCCCAGGGAATAAATTAGTAAAAATGGGTTGGCACGGCAGGAATGTTGGCCAACAAGCCCAAAAGAGGTAAAGATGTGGAAAGTGGGCCAAGGAAGCCCTAAACAAAAGATTGATGAAGAAATGGGCTGACATGGCAAGAACATTAGCCTGTAAGCCCACAGGGTAATAAGAAGTAAAAAGAGAGGTAAAGGTATAGCAGGCACGATGAAGTAATATGGTAGGATTAGTGGTCAAAAGGCCCACGATCATAGAAAAGAGAAAGCACGGGCTTAGCAGGAAGATGAAGGGTTATGCACGAGTGATACCTAGTCTAAGAAGGGATAAAAAGAAGAAAATATGAGCCCAAAAGATAAACACCAACTAGCATGTATAGTAGAATCAAATAAACGCAAAGGTGATAGAAATGGTGTGAAGGCCAGAAAGAAACAACTTCAGATGGAGTGGAGCATGCACAAAGGGCCAGGGCACTGCCTACTTATACCTAGCCAATACATAGAAGGTGGGCCACGGGTTAAGGCTTTTAGAGGGTATGATTTGGCAGTAGGGAGAAAAGGGGGTCTATTTTGGGGTTCCCGCTCAAGCTTCTTTAGGAGAGATGTTCTGTTGGGATGACATTTCACCTAAGAGGTAAGTATGGACTGGGACCACTTGATGCATGCCATAGAGATAGGTGATGAGGTAGCTTAATCCTTATCTAGATGGGTGAAGTAAAAATGGAGAGAGATAAGAAACAAGACAAGCAATTTTGTCTAAGAATGGAAAGTGGTACAACCAACACACTCTGAGCAAAGGTAGTGGTTGGACAGTCGGCAAGCTAGTGGGTAGTCATAGAAAGACACCCATAAGGAGCCAAAAGTAGTTAAGGGGCAAAAATGGTAAATCCCATAACAATAGGAATAAAGGCATACATCAATAGTTGAGGGGTATTTATGAACAGTGGAGAGGGAGGAGGGACGAAAGGAGAGATAGAAAGAAAGAAAAGAATGAATAGAGAAAAAGAAAGAACACTTGGAAAAACCAGAGGGAAAAAAAATATGAATGGTAGGAATAGAGGCATACATCAATAGACCACTTTTTCTCTCCCTCTTGACAGACCCATTCTCCAGGAGATTAAGAATTGAAACTTAAACCATTTAGGTCCCTTTTTCAAAGTGTGTAACTTCTATGGTATGAGTATTTCTTGAGGTTAATCACGTTGAAAATTGGCTCCCTTCTTAAGTCCGCTTCTGTTGAAAAGCTAAGCCTACTATTTGGCAACGAAGTTTTCCTTTTCTTGAGTCTACTTCTTGAGTCGTCTACTATTCAATGATTAAGTTGTCTGTCTTTTTTGCCGTAGCGTTATTTCTATTTGTTGTATTATTCTACCGTAACTTTATTAGTTACCTTCTATCTTGGTGGTAGTTTTATTAATCTCTTTTAGTATCGTAGTTATTCTGCTATACTGTATTCTTGCCATAACATCTGTAATAGTTATTCTTGTTGTGGTCATGCCATACGTTCAGCCCACAATGCTATGCCAAAACGTGTCCATATTTTGACGGCTCAACTTGCGCACAAGCTGGCCTGAAGTGTAACCCTATTTAGGCCAGTCCCAACTCTCTTACCCTAGACCTTCGGGTCGCGGTGCAGCAAAAGGGGTCGAGGCCCAACAACGCAAAAAGGTCCACCACAAACATTATATTTGACTAATAAGAAAATGACAATACATCTTATTCTTATATTAAAAACCATTACAACTTTTTCTCAAAATAATAACAATAATAATAATAACAATTAAACTTAATATAATGTGTAGGAACAAGGATTTCTAGGGCCCAAATAACATCAATATGCAAGCTAATTCAAGCCCAACACTGGCTAGACCACTTTAAGAATGGGCCTTACTTAAAGAGTTGAACCTCGAACTATGTATCAGACGGTATGTTTCCTCAAATCCGATGATTACTCCACCATGGACCGTTTCCTAGGTCAAGACCCACGCTGTATTAGTGGAAGCTAAACACCTGCCGAGCTCTCTAATTAGGACTCTTGAAGGCATAAGATTGTCCAAGGATGCTTTCTTAAGATTCCTGATAATTCTACAGTAACCTCTGCATTAAAGAGGGTCACTTACCTAGCACAGTCACATTTAATGCAAAATGATAGCCTAAATAGTGGAAAAAACCCCAAAAGTCTTCTTTCATGATGAAGATGAGAAAGAACGGGCCCGATGGGACAGAAAGTTATCCAAGTGTACAAGAACAACACACCATAGAGAAGAAGATAGAGCTAATATAAGGGAGGACAGGAACAAAGGATAAAGACACAGAATACATGAGAGAAAGAGATAATTGTAGAAAGAGAGAATTTCTAGAAGATTAGAGTATTATTGTTCTTGAGAAAAATTTTTGTAACACTATTGATGATATGAAATGATGAAATTTAGTTTTACAGGATTTTCTATTTCCTGTTCTCATTCAAATCTCCCTTTATGGATTAGCATTAACCCATAATACAAATTAGTTGTGATCCTAATCTTGTTCAAACACCATTATATCTAAAATTGAGATTTTGGGACGCACATAATGCATACTTTACTTTTTTATTATTATTAGTTTTCTAACATTTTAATATTATTTAGTATTCATACGAGTGGTATTTTCTTATATAATTGTTGGTCTTTACTCTATAAGTATTATATATATATATATATATATATATAATGCATGTGTATGCATACGCAATGTGTATCTATTGATGGAAATAAAGATAAATGCAGCGGAAAATAAGTTTTAAACGGATCTACTTCATTTGATATTGATAACACGTACTAAGTAAATTTCAGAATTTTAGAACAAGAGATCGTACCTTGAAGCGGTGAATTTTAAAACAAAGATTGAAGCACTTGGGAATACTTTTAGTCTTCACTCCAATTCCACTAACGCCCACGATGTGTGGTCTCTCAATTGGTAACCAAGGGATGACTAGTGAGTGACAAAAACTCACATTCACACCATTTCACAATGATGTTTCGTACATATAAAATTCTGAACGTTTTTCCCTTTGTATCTAACCAATTATCTAATTGGACTGGCCTTTTGGGCCTTACCAATTGGGTTTAAGTGTGTGGCTTGGAGTGGGACCAAAAGGGACCAATAAGACACTAGCTCCAATGGGCCTTGGGCTTTTCTGTCAACTCTTGACAAGTCCAAAATTACCATCAACTATATTTAATACCACTATATAAATATAGTTGCACTCTAAGTCTTATCTATAAATTATATCCCAAGACTTTATTATACACGCAACCCCTTCATAAAATATTCGTAGTAATACAAAGTCATTAATTAAGACTGCCACTTTGTAAATTACTACATCTTGATTCTTGAGTACCCGGTTTAATCCTCTAAGTTATTCATCATATATTTATGAAATCTAATTTCATAAATATATACTTTAGTAACAACTTACTAAAGTGGTTAGGCCTAACTCTCTGAATAACAAATCCATTAAACTTATCTCAAGGAAATATTCTACATCTCCGTTAAGAGACTATGAATTTCATCTTGAGAATATATGTTCCATCAATACTAAATGTGGCTGCCCAACATACTGAGATTTTGACCGTTACTATAGATCTCACTCCTGATATATCAAAGCAACCTACACCTTATGATCAGGTCTATTATTCTCTCAGGATTAAGAGTTCATGCAAATGTAAGTCGTGAGATTTATTATTCATTTGACAGTCTTTAAGAGAATAATAAATTTCACAGCGGTCCAGTTCTATATGTCTTAACTCTTAAAACATATTAACTCATCAACTAGAAGTCTCCACTTCCATGATCAAGACAAATCATCGTAGTTGATATGTTATAGTCTTCGCAGATGAAATGCCCAATTTCATCACTAACTACGAACTATAATTCTGAGTTTACAAAGAACTTGTGATTTGTATCTTCTGTGACTTTTCACATAAATCACATACTATGCATCTCATGGACTATATGATAATGTCCAAATATTCATGTTACCATTATTTCAGATAATAATAAAACAAATTTATTAAACATAATATTAAGTCATACATAATGTCAAACACAATGTCACACTTAATATCATACATAACATCTTACAATAGGATTTAAGGGCACTAATCCTAACAATCTCCCACTTGCCCTAAAGACTATTGTGCACTAATCTAACTCCCATTCTTTCCAAATGCGACTCAAAAGTCCTTTGAGGCAAGACTTTAGTAAATGGATCTGCTAGATTGTTTGCACTTTCAATCTTTGCTACCACCACATCTCCACGAGCAATAATATCTCGAATGATATGGTACTTCCTCTCAATGTGCTTTCCTTTCTTGTGATTCCTTGGATCTTTAGATTGTGCAACTACTCCACTGTTATCACAAAACAATGTGATTGGAACTTGCTCCATTCTTATTACACCAAGGTCAGAAAGGAACTTCTTGAGCCATACAGCTTCCTTTGCTGCTTCATAAGCAGCAACATATTCTGCCCCCATGGTGGAGTCTGTAATACAAGATTGCTTAATACTCCGCCAACTAATGGCTCCACCTCCCAAGGTGAAAACACATCCTGAAGTGGATTTTCTGAAATCTAGATCCGATTGAAAATCTGAATCTATATAGCCAATGGGAATCAAATCCTCACAACGGTAAACAAGCATATAATCTCTCGTTCTCCGTAGATACTTGAGAATATGCTTTACAGCTTGCCAATGTTTTGGTTCTGGATTTGATTGATATCGGCTGACCATGCCAACTGAATAGCAGATATCTAGTCTAGTACAAAGCATGGCATACATGAGACTTCCTACTGCAGAAGCATAAGGAACTTGTCTCATCATATCTTCTTCCTCTTAAGTCTTAGGCCTTTGGTCATTAGACAGAGGAACTCCATGTCTGAAAGGAAGAAATCCTTTCTTGGAGTTTTGCATGCTAAACCGTTCTAGAACCTTATCTATATATCCAGCTTGTGATAAGCCTAACATCTTATTCTTGCGATCTCGCCAAAGCTTGATCCCTAAAATAAAATTAGCCTCACCCAAGTCCTTCATATCAAATTGGCTTGACAACCAAACCTTTACCGATGACATTACCCCTACATCATTTCCAATGAGTAGAATATCATCAACATAAACCACTAGGAACATTACTACTTTATCTTGATGTCTTTTGTACACGTATGGCTCATCAAGAGTTTGTTCAAAACCAAATGTCTTGATGTTCCATGACCTAGATGCTTGCTTAAGTCCATAAATGGACCTTTTCAACTTGCATACCAAATGCTCTTGGTTCTTTGCTATGAAACCTTCCGGTTGCATCATATAGATTTCCTCTTCAAGATTGCCATTAAGAAATGCAGTCTTGACATCCATTTGCCAAATCTCATAATCAAAATGAGTAGCAATGGATAAGAGAATCTTGATAGATTTAAGCATTGCTACTGGAGAAAATGTTTCATCATAATCAATACCTTTTCTTTATGTATACCCTTTCGCCACTAGCCTTGCTTTAAAGGTTTCAACCTTTCCATCTATCCCTCTCTTTCTCTTGTAAACCCATTTGCAACCAACAGGTTTAATGCTGTTAGGCGCCTTTACAAGATCCCAAACTTGATTGGAATACATGGAATCTAATTCAGATTTCATAGCTTGGACCCAATGATGTGCATCTATATCATTCATTGCTTCATCATAAGTGTAGGGATCTGATTCAACCACTTCTGAGATAGCTTCATAAGTTTCTCCCAAACCTATGAATCTTATAGGAGGCCGAACAATTCTCCCACTACGACGAGGCACCTGAGTACTAGACATGTCATGAGTAGTATCTTGTGGTGTATCTAATACAGCCACATCATCCCTAGTTTCATCTATTGGTTGTTCATTTACAGGTTCATTCATTTTAGCCAACACAACTCTACTTCTAGGAGTAAAATTAGTCATATAGTCATTTTCCAAGAATTTAGCATTTGTACTAACAAAAACTTTGTTATCTTTACGACTATAGAATAAATAACCCCTAGTTTCTTTTGGATAACCTACAAGCAAATACACTTCTGATTTTGGTTCCAATTTATCAGGCTTCCCTTTTAAAACATGTGCTGGACAACTCCAAATATGGAGATATTTCATACCAGGCTTACGCCCACTCCACAATTCCATGGGTGTTTTGGGAACAGATTTTGATGGAACTAGATTCAAAAGATGTATTGCTGTGTTTAAGGCATAACCCCAAAAAGAAATCGGTAAAGTTGAGTAACTCATCATGGACCTAACCATTTCTAAAAGAGTCCTATTCCTTCTTTCAGCTACACCATTTTGTTGTGGAGTTCCAGGTGCAGTCAATTGGGATACAATCCCTTTCTTAGTTAAGTAATCCTTTAAATCTCCAAGAAGGTATTCACCACCTCGATCAGATCGAATGGCTTTTATGTGTTTACCTAATTGATTCTCAACTTCAGCCCTAAACTCTTTGAACTTTTCAAAGGCTTCGGACTTCCATTTCATTAGGTACACATAATCATATCTTGAGTAATCATCAATGAAAGTAATGAAATACTCATAGCCACCTCTTGCCTTGATTGACATAGGACCACAAACATCAGAATGCACTAGCTCTAGCAAATCTTGGGCTCTTCTACCTTTTGCATTAAAAGGTCATTTGGTCATTTTACCTTCCAAACAAGATTCACAAAATGGAAATTCATCAAAGTCCATGGGCACTAAGAGTCCATCTTTGATCAGTCTTTGAATCCTATTTGAATTAATATGACCTAAACGCAAGTGCCAAAGATATGCATCACTAGTAGAAGGAAATTTTCTCTTTAATGATTTTACATAAGAATCATTATCTAATTCAGAATTATATAATTCATGCTTATCAGGAGTTAAAATATAAAGACCATCCACAATATTGCCAGAACAGATAAACACTTTATCCTTCTTTATTACAACATTGTCTTTTAGGATAACACAATATCCATGTTTACCTAAGTAAGTAGCAGAAATTAAATTCCTACGAACATTAGGTACATACAAACAGTCTTCTAATATTAGAACTCTAGATACAAAACATAAATTATAAACACTAACAACTACAACTGGAATCTTGCTCCCATCAGCCAAAGTAAGAAACAACTCCCCTTCTTTAAGCTTTCTGGTCTCCTGGAACCCCTGCAAGGAATTGCAGATATGATTAGTACAACCTGAATCTATACACCAAGAATTCGTGGGATTCTGTACCAAACATATTTCAAGAAGGAATGTATTATTCATACCTTTATTCTTGGCAGCCTTGAATACTGGACAATTCCTCTTCCAATGTCCTTTCTCACCACAATGGAAACACTTTTTTTTTTTTTTATCTTCTTTTCTTTATCAACAACTCCTAAGGCAACTTGTTTACCCTCTTGTTTGGTGAAGTCCTTCTTCTTCTTCTTCTTCTTACCCTTGCCTTTCAACTTAGGTTGAGAAGTAGAAGCTTCACCAACATTGGCTTCAACATTGGAAGTACCAAGAATGCTTTCTGCCGCTACCAATTCATTCATTAATTTAGACAAGGTATAAATCTTTTTATTCATATTATAGTTAAGTTTGAATTCCTTGAATGATTCTGGTAGCGACTGCAGTATCATATCCACTTGGGATTCTCTATCTATATCGGCACCTAAAACTTCCAATGTATTCAGATTAGAGATCATTGTAAGACAATGCTCTCTCACTGAACTTCCTTCAACCATTCTGGTATTATAAATTTGCCTCACGGTCTCTTGCCTTGCAGAACGGCCTTGCTCACCAAACATCTCCTTCAGACTTAGCATGATGTCTGAAGCTAGTTCTACATCCCGCATTTGATGTTGTAGAACATTTGAAATAGATGCTAGGATGTAGCACTTGGCCATCTCATTAGATTTCTGCCAACGATCATATCGTTGTTTTTCCTTAAGAGGAGCATCTAATGAAGGAAAGCTAGGACATGGTTTAGTAAGCACATATTTGTGCTCTTCAGCAGTGAGAACTATGTCCAAATTTCTTTTCCAGTCAACATAGTTGGATCCAGTCAGTTTATTTTGATTAAGAATAGTTACAAGTAGGCTAAAAGATGCCATGTTCAAATCTGAAAACAATAAACAAGAATATAATAAGTAAACTGGACATTATCTATTTAGCATATGAACATATAGTATGGAACCTTAATAAAACTATAATATAATGTATGCAACGACAACCCAATCCCATAATTAATATTCCTCGGAAGCGAGGTCATACCAATCACTATGATCATGTGAGAATTATTCTCATTATTAATGCTATCATGGTAACTCTTACCAAACAAAAATAATTTGCCGCTATTCCTTTAGCCTCTAAGTAATAATGACATAGCTCCGAAGGGAGGTTAACATCACACTTAGTCTAGTGTACACCATTGCCTAGAATCAATGTGAATCACCAAGTAACTCCACGGAAGTGTGGTCGTTTTCAGTGTAAAAACACACTTCATCTATCATTAAGAAGTTTAACCTGTAGTACCATGAATTAAATACCCTCCGAAAGGAGCAAGGCATATATGCCAAGGCGAGGTGCTTAATCACACTACTATAAACCAACAATGGAGGCCGTGAGATGCAACCCTTGTATCTCTCTCCCACTAGATGTTTTAGAGAAAATGTTTTTAATTGTAAAACATGCATAATCTAATTACACATTATCTTGCCCCTTTTACATGTGAAAACACTTAGAAATAATTCTAATTTTCTTTCTTTTGATCGATCGAAAGTGCCCCTCGATCGATCGAAAAAATTAAGAAATTCGAACTTGATCATCTGACTTCTTTGATTGATACTCAATTGCCTCTCGATCGATTGAAAAACAAAGTCGATCGATCGACTAGCAATCGAAAATCAATTGATCTAAAAAGTCTGATCACTGTCTCATTCGATCGATCGAAAGTGATTTTCGATCAATCGAAAATCGCGAAATTCAAATTTCCAGAATTTTTTCTAAGGCAGTTTTCTTTGTTTTTCATGAACAAACATTTAACATATGAACATCATAGACAGAGATTGATGTCAAAACTGAAATTCATTGATGCTAATGCCTTAAAATTCAATTTAAAATACTTAAATTTAAATTTAAACAACATCAAAACATCAATTTCAGTCTTCATCAAATCATAGTTTCAACAACATGCAGAAAATTAAAAAACATAATCTTCTAACAATATGAAACTATCATCTCTAATTCTAAAACTCACAAAACATGTTATACAATACGAAATTGAAGACCGCTCTGATACCATTTGATGGAAATAAAGATAAATGCAGCGGAAAATAAGTTTTAAACGGATCTACTTCATTCGATATTGATAACACGTACTAAGTAAATTTCAAAATTTGAGAACAAGAGATCGTACCTTGAAGTGGTGAATTTTAAAACAAAGATTGAAGCACTTGGGAATACTTTTAATCTTCACTCCAAGTCCACTAACGCCCAAGATGTGTGGTCTCTCAATTGGTAACCAAGGGATGACTAGTGAGTGACAAAAACTCACATTCACACCATTTCACAATGATGTTTCTTACATATAAAATTCTGAACGTTTTTCCCTTTGTATCTAACCAATTATCTAATTGGACTGGCCTTTTGGGCCTTACCAATTGGGCTTAAGTATGTAGCTTGGAGTGGGACCAAAAGGGACCAATAAGACACTAGCTCCAATGGGCCTTGGGCTTTTCTGTCAACTCTTGACAAGTCCAAAATTACCATTAACTATATTTAATACCACTATATAAATATAGTTGCACTCTAGGTCTTATCTATAAATTATATCCCAAGACTTTATTATACACGCAACCCCTTCATAAAATATACGTAGTAATACAAAGTCATTAATTAAGACTGCCACTTTGTAAATTACTACATCTTGATTCTTGAGTACCCGATTTAATCCTTTAAGTTATTCATCATATATTTATGAAATCTAATTTTATAAATATATACTTTAGTAACAACTTACTAAAGTGGTTAGGCCTAGCTCTCTGAATACAAATCCGTTAAACTTATCTCAAGGGAATATTTTATATCTCCGTTAAGAGACTATGAATTCCATCTTGAGAATATATGTTCCAATAACACTAAATGTGGATGCCCAACATACTGAGATTTTGACCGTTACTATAGATCTCACTCTTGATATATCAAAGCAACCTACACCTTATGATCAGGTCCATTATTCTCTCAGGATTAAGAGTTCATGCAAATATAAGTCGTGAGATTTATTATTCATTTGACAGTCTTTAGGAGAATAATAAATTTCACAGCGGTCCAGTTCAATATGTCTTAACTCTTAAAACATATTAACTCATCAACTAGAAGTCTCCACTTCCATGATCAAGACAAATCATCGTAGTTGATATGTTATAGTCTTCGCAGATGAAATGCCCAATTTCATCACCGACTACGAACTATAATTCTGAGTTTACAAAGAACTTATGATTTATATCTTCTGTGACTTTTCACATAAATCACATACTATGCATCTCATGGACTATATGATAATGTCCAAATATTTATGTTACCATTATTTCAGATAATAATAAAACAAATTTATTAAAAATAATATTAAGTCATACATAATGTCAAACACAATGTCACACTTAATATCATACATAACATCTTACAATAGGATTTAAGGGCACTAATCCTAACATCTATCTACCTATGTTTTTATGCGCACGTGTATATATATATATATATATCTTAGTTACAAATTTTACCCTTAATCAAATCTTGGTTATATCACTAAACGGTTGCCATAGGTTTTGTTGCTAGTGGCAAATTGGTCAGTGATGAGTAAGGGCGATTGTAGGTTGCTAGTTTTGACCGGATCAGTGATTTGGGTTGAGGGGTATTGGAATTGGATCAGTTTAGAAGTAATGAGTCCATCACCCAAACTTTATGATTTTTTTTTTTTTTTTTTGGGGGGATAAAAGAAAACTTTATGTTGTTGTTGTTGTGTTGTTTTCAGAGGGTGATTATAATGTGGTTTGAGATTGAGACTTCATAGGAAGAATTTGATGATTTTATGTTTAATGTAAATGAAAATAAAAAGGAAAAATGTGAGGGATAAAATTGTCAAATCACATATATTGCATTCTACATTTTTTAAAGAAAAAAAAAATTCAATAGTTAAGGAAATAAAATTTAAACTCTAAACCTTTTCCGTTGAAAACAAAAACATTTTTTTAGTTTTTTCTTCCCAAAGAATTAACATGGAAAATCCTTATAAGAATAACCATTATATCACTTTTTTTTGCTTTCATTATTATTACTATTATTGTTTCTATTTTACAAAACAAGATAAAATATCAATTAAAGTTTTTTTTTTTTTTTCCTATCCTCTTCCATCATCTCTCTTTTTCTCTAACTAAACATTACTTTTTAGAGTTAATTATTTTAACCCCTCGTTGTTGTACCTGCGTTGACACAAATCTTTTCATGTCATGTAGAAAATTCTCTTTTCCTACTAGCTAAACACACTCGTTGAATTGTTATTTCAACCCATCTCACTATTGTATGATGTATCTGATACCTGCATTGAAGCAAATATTTTCAATCTATGTGAACGAAATTATGCAATTTTTCTAAGGATAGCTTAGGCATAATAATCAGATTTAAGTCAAGAATCTTGTAGTGGGTAACTGCCATCTCTTGATATTTTCAACAAAGATATATATAGAGTTCAAATCCTCGATTCTCTCTTCTTTTTTCTTCTTTTTTTTGATGGCTGAAAAAGAGGGGACGGGGGTGACCATTGTAACTCACTCCCCTAAGCGTGACCATATGAACACCCCTTGCTAAAAAATGTTGGATTAAGCCACAATTACTGTGATCGGGGTGTTGGAAAAACATAGTTTGTATTACATACAAAACATACACAGTGAAAAATTAACGGATCTACTTCATTCACAATTGATAACATGTACTATGTAACTTTTAGAATGTAAGAACAAGAGAGTGTACTTTAGTGCAGTGTGTGGTGGGCCTTTTTGTAATGTTGGGCTGGGCTGCCTCCTGTTGTACTAGACTCAAGTGTTCTAGATAAGGGAGTTAGGGCCGGTTCAATTGTAACCCACCTTGGTCCGACTTGTGCACAAACTACATCCCGTTTGCCAAAACTTTGGTCACATGCCCATGACAGGTGAAGTTGTTATGGGAATGTTATGGTAGGCAGATGTAATAAAGATAGCAAAACAAATACACTCGTTATTAAGAAAAAATAAATGAAGTGCAGCGACAGGAAATGCCTTGTACATAAAATAGCAAAAATAAGTGGGGAAATATTAGTCTGTCGTGCCGAGTTCTGTTACAGGACTGAAACCAAAAAGGGAACCATTTCCTCAATGTGAATAATCTCCCTAGGAAAGAAATTAATTGCTTTGAGGGAATGGGCCTGAATGGCTTGTGCCCAAGAGAATCCTTTGCCTTTGATAGAGAGCAGGGCTTTAGAAGGAGAGAAGGGGTCAAACTATTGGTGCATGCCTGCCGTTCTATGTTCTCTATTTTCTTTCGTTATTTCTAATTCTTTTTTCTTTTCTCTCTTCTTTTCTCAGTGCTTGCTTTTATGTTGTGATTCTCTCGTTGAGGTTACTATTCCCGTGATCCTTCCCCCCTTTATTGTGCACGGCAAGTGTCCTTTATATAATGCCTGCCGTGACTAGCTTTTACTATTTTAGCCTTTAACTATCTTTGTCTGGTCTGGGTGTCCTTGCCAACCACCATTGGTTTGTTAGTCACCCAGACAAAGAAGACTATTTTGTTTGTTTGTTTGTTGTGGCACTCTTACCTGCTACAGTGTGGGTGCTCTCTCTCTCCCTATCCTTCATGGCATGCACCTAGTGATTCCAACTCATCCTTACTTCTTTTGGGTAGTATGTCATCCCAACAAGACATTTCCCCCAAAAGAGCCTGAGCAGGAACCCAAAATAGGATTTCCCCTCTCCCCACTGCCAGACCATGTCCTTTTACCTTTTACTCATGACTCACCACTTCTTGTATTGGCTGGGTATAGGCTGGTGGTGTCTGAGCCTTACGCGTGCTCCAATTCTATGTATGTCCAAAACCTACCCGCTGCTCATGCGTTTGTCGTGGTCTAGAGGCTCGTCTGCACATTCTACCACCCATCCTTGACTTTTTATGGCGTGAGCTATTTTCTGACTTCCCATTCTTTATGACCTGCTCCCATTAGGGGCTGGGCTTTGTTTGATTGTGGGTTTTTCTTCCTTCAGCCCACTCTTTTGCTTCTTTCTGCAATCTTGCTACCATTCCTACTGCACCACTCTGCCATTCCTGCTGGGCCTCTTTGGGTCTACTGCTTACTCTTCTCTCAATGACTCAGTATGATAATTGGGCTTTTTATTACATTGCTTGCAGGCTCCTTTGTCCCATTTATTTCCTCTTAGGCATCCTTGGCCCATTTACTTTCCTTAGGCATCCTCGGCCCTTTCTAATTCTGCGTTCCTCCCATGGGCTTTTATTAACTCCTTTGGGCTTCCTTGGCTCAATTACTTTATCCTTCATCCTTAGGGCTTATGGACTTTCCATCAACCCCTTTTTTTCTTTATTTGCATTACTTCAGGCTTACTGTGGCCCATTCTCACTTTTCTATATCACATACTGCCCATGGGTTTGCCACTTCTCTCTCTCTAGGCTCCTTTAGGCCTGTTTGCTTTCTCAAGGCCCATTTGTTTATTTTATGGGCTATGATCCATTATTCCTGTCGCTTGGACTTAATAGCTTTTCTATCCAATTACTAACACTTTTCTGCCCATGTTGCTGGGCTTCTTCCTTTTACTGGGCTTCTCGAAAAGAGCGCAAACATTTAGCCCCCTAAGCATATGAAGCGTTCTTGCAGTTCATATGCGAATAAAAGACTTCCCCGTCCTTTTTGCCTTTCCTTCTTCCTTTTCTTCGCGGGCTTTTTCGAACAGTGGACCCTAACTTATACATATGTATATATTTTTCTTGCCATGAACAGTGTTGTCTCTTCGAATTTCCTAGTTTAGCAATTATTATGAAATGCAACTACCGCTTCATTAATTCCATCCATTATTCGATGGTTGACCCATCGTATCCTTTCGTGTTAGTGTTAATGACATTGGTATTTAAGAGAAATTCCCTTCACATTCCAAACACAAACACTTTCTCCCTTTCCAACACAAACACTTTCTTCATTTCCCTTTCCTCACTGTGTTCTCCCTCTCAAACACTTTCATCCGTTTACTCCGATCAACCTTTGCATCATGACGCCGGCGAAAGGCCAAAGTTCTTCCCGCTATAAGGGAAAAGAGATTGTCTCTGATGCTTCCGCTTCGCACGATCTAGGCAAAGAGGCCATGTATTCCAAATCGGACCATTCCGACGAGGAGGAAGCGTGGCGTGCCCCTAATAGTGAGTGTGCTCCAAAAGTTCGTAGTGATTACATGCCGCCGTCACTGGGCCATGTGTGCTTACTCTTTGCCGTCACAATACAGACGTTTCTTGGGCTCTATTGGCTTCCTCGATTCCCAACCTTATCATCCTCCAAGGCACTTCACTCCCCATACCCATTCTCTTTAAGTTTGGATTGGGCACTGCTTTGGGTTGGAAGGAATGGGTGGATAAGGAGTTGTAATCTCGCTGTTTATCTAACTATAGGGACCTCTTCAACCTCCGCCATTTGGTCCTCCGGTTGTGTACCACCATTCACAATTTCTTTCTCTCCTACGGTGAGATCACCGTGACTTTGGAAGATGTAGCAAATCAGTTGCTTTTTCCCATCCTTGGTGATGTTGATCTTGGCGCTTTAAAGCTTTCTCCGGAAGAAGAGGCCGTGGAGGCTGAGTTGAAGAAAATGATGAGTGGTAATGCGAAATTGTCATTTTAGGTTGATTCCTCCTTTAAGATCTCCGTTGTTGCTCGCCGTACGGCCTTTATCATGTTCTAGCTTTGTAAGTTTATCTTTGGCTCTCATCCCCACTATGCTATAAAGCCTTTATATTTTCGATTATCTATTAAGATATCTGCCAAGATAAGTCTACCATTGGCTCCCATGTTCTTAGGACATTTGTATGTTTAGTTAAACATTTTACAGAGTGATGAGAATTAAGTTGGTTTTGCCACATAGTCACTTCTTTTGTTCACAGTACTATTCTAAAGCACTTATTGTATGAGCGTTGTGCCAGGCACTTGGTGAAGTGTAGGCCTGTTCGTTTTGCTAAGGAGAAATATCAGTCGTGCCCGAGAGTCATTACCGATTTCTATGGTAGATTTGAGTTTGACTTTCCGTTGGCTTTTCGTTGGGTTGGTTTAAAGCCAATTGATCATCCTATTGTTGAGTTTTTTGATATAGGAGTTGGGTTTTCTTGGAGAGCATACAGGAACTTAGGTACAAGTTACACATGCGCCAATTCTGTTATGGGTCCATTTGTTGATACTGTCGGGACCACCATCCCATTGATCGGTTTTTAGCAGAGGGGGATTACTTACTTGGCAGCCACCAACGCTGGGTGGTTGCCTTATCTGGCTAACGAGGGTATTAGGTTTTTGCACTATCCTGCTAACAGGATGAGCAGACAGTTTGGGCTAGATTAGGATATTCCTGATGATCTTTCTTCCCTTATGAAGTCTCCCACTTCCGTTCGACCATTCTTGTGGCATGCTGCCTTTGAGTTCTAAAGCAAGCGTTTCACTGCAGTTACTATTCCAAGCTCACAGAGAGAGGGCATTTGTACTCCTACTATGCACAGATACTGGCAGGCTGTGATGACCTCATTTGATCAGGAATTAATGGGTAGCTGTGGTTTTTCTCTTATTTCTCCTGACGAGCTTAATGCAGTCATTTCAGCCAACCCTCGGCTGCTTCTACCTTTTAAATCTATGTTGGCATATGCTAGGAAGCAGAGTTGGTCTACCATTTTTGAGTGGGTTGAGGAGGATAGAGGGTGGTAATGGCATGTCGATAACTATCCCGCCGGTTGGGAGAAGAAAGTAAAAATGATAAACATTCCTGTGCCAGGTAAGAAAAGTTCTGCCAAGCCTAAGTCCACTAAAAAGGATGATGATTCTTTTGAGGCTTGCTTAGACGATGTACATTTTGAGAGTGGCCTCCCTTCCAGAGGCAATATAGTTTTAGAGAGCTCTCCTCCTCCTTCCACCTGTACCCATTCTAGCATGCGCCCCACTGCCCGTCAAATTTCATTACTTATTGCTCTCTGACTTCTTCTACCATGGCTATGATATAGAATGCCTTTATAATACTTCGTACCTTTCATTACATACTTTAAGAAAGCACGTTACAATCTTGTTTTGTGACATAGTCACTTGAAGGAAAAAAAAAAAAAGGAAACATAAAACTCATTAAACAAAAGGGATAACTTCATAACCTCTTTTTTTTTTTTTTTTTTCTTAAGAATAATAACGCTTCAGCCACTTCCCATTGATGGGATCCATTAGGTCCTTGCCATCCATCTGTGCTAGACAATAATACCCACTTGGATGTGCCTCTCTTATCACAAGGGGTCCCTCCCATTTTGGTGCAAACTTAGATGGTTCTGTCATGCCTTGCCTAACATAGTCTACTACCTTTAACACGAGTTTCCCCTCGGTGAACACTCTCTCTTTAGTCATATTGCCATAGGCTTTAGTCATCCTTTGTCTATATCTACGAAAGTGATCTCTGGCAGAACGGCTGAGGCGTAATCCTTGCATGAAGTCACCACGGCTACTGTAGACCGCCTTCAAATGAGAAGCACAATCATTGGGAACTCTAAAGCCATGGAAGTCTACATAGGGAGGCCCGGAACTCTGAAGCCATGGAAGTCTACATAAGGAGGCCCAGAACCCCAGAAGTCTACAGGATCGAGATCATTAACCTCAGGCTGATCAAAACAAGCAAAGAAGGTTGCAGCCTTGCTCACAGGGTCCAGAACTGTGGCAGAACTGTTGCCCACCTCAAATTGAAAAGGGGCAGTAAGGAGTGGACCTATTGAGAAAGCATGAAGCATGGGTGGCAGACCTATCAAGATTGACAGGTAGAAGACCCGTCAAATTTCATTACTCATTGCTCTCTGACTTCTTTTGCCATGGCTACTTCTCTTAGGACTTCATCATCCAGCAAAAATTCTTCCTCTCCTAGAAACTGTGCTAACAAATTTGCTATAGCCTGGCTCTTTACTTCCTTGGGTGTTCCCGCATTCAAGTCGTACTGTGACAATTGTAACAACCACTGGGATATCTTGCCAGAGAGAATTGATTGCCGCAATAAGGCTTTGATTGCGTGAGACTTAGTCATCAGCCACACCTCATAAGCCAAGAAATAATGGCGTAGCCTTTGCGAAGCATACACAATAGCCAGGCATGCCCTTTCTGCCCTTGAGTAATGAGTTTCTGTATCTTTTAGAGCACGACTGATGTAGTAAATTGGCTGCTCAATGTAATCTCCATCCTTTTGGGCAATCAATACACCTATGGTGTACTGGTTGGTGGCTAGGTAGGGCAACAATGGCTTCTTGCAGATTGGGGCTTGCACGGTAAGGAGGTTCATTATAATCTACTGTAGCCTTTTAAAGGCCGTCTGCTGTGCTTCTCCCCACTTAAAGCTTTTCCCCTTCTTGAGTAATTTGCCGAAAGTAGAAGTGATTGATGCCAATCCAGGGACAAATCTTCGAATATATGAGACTTTCCCCAAGAAACTCTTCAACTCCTTTATTGTGGTTAGAGGTGTCATGGTTGCTATGGTTGTAACTTTGGCTGGGTCCATGTCTATTCCTCTGCTATGAACCAGGAAACCCAAGAATTTTCTTGAGGACACTCCAAACATGCACTTGAGAGGGTTCATCCTTAGTTTGAAAGTTCTACACCTCTCAAATACCTTCTTCAACACTTAGAAGTGTTCTTCTTGCTTCTTTGATTTTACCACTATGTCATCCACATAGTCTTCTAATTCTTAATGCATCATGTCATGAAATATAGCCGTCATTGTCCGTTGATAAATTACACCTGTATTTTTCAACCCAAACAACATCACTATGTAGTAGAAGTTGCTTATGGGTGTTTTGAAGGCAGTTTTCTCCACATCCTTTGACGCCATTCTGATCTAATTGTACCCACTAAATCCGTCCTTGAATGAAAACATGGCGCTTCCTGCCGCATGATCTATCAGTAAATCCATGTTTGGTAGTGGAAATTCGTCTTTTAGGCATACCCTGTTGAGATTTTTGAAGTCTACACAATACCTTATCTGCCTGTTCTTCTTCTTTACCAACATTATGTTGGACAACTAGCGCGGGTGCTGAATGGGCTTAATGAATCCTGCAGCTAACAATTTCTGTACCTCCTTGACAATTTGTTCTTCTATCTTAGTGTGGAATATCCTGGCAGGCTGGGCCACTGGCTTGGCCTTGGGATCCACATTCAGCGTATGCACTACTAGTCCCGAATCCAACCTTAGCATTTCACTATAATCCCATGTGAAGACATCCTTGTATTCCTTCAGCAACAATATCAATTCTAACTTTTCCTTTTTCGACAATCTTGAACTAATTGAGATGGGCCTTGGTTCCTGCGAGTCAGACCCAGGTTAGTTTCTTCCAACTTTTCTTCTGCCACAACCTGTACTTTTCTGCTAAGACTTCCTCAGCTTTCTCTTCATTACTTCCTTCCTCTAAGCTTTCTTGAGCCACACAACACACCAGGCTCTTGTGTTGCCACTCATGTCTAGGGCTCGCTTGTGTTTCACTCATGGGCCCCACGCACCTTCATAATTTGTATACAATCCTTTCATTAGGGCACCGGACTCTAACACATTATGGTGTGTCATCTAACTCTGCGGCAGGTGCTTTCTTCTTTTTCTTCTTTCATGATAGCAATTCCTTTAAATCAAGTTTTGGATCACTTTGGATGTCTTCCCACTTAGATACGAAGGTGCCTCATGGTTTTAATACTGAGCTTTCCCCACATAGTGCTCATTGGTCGTAGAACATAGTTTCTACTAAATGAGCCTCCGCCTGCTCAAATGGCAAGGGATTCGTTGCTATACGTATCATTCTGCTATTTATCCTTCCCTTCACGCACTGGTGATAGGTGGATGGGACTAATCGGTGTTTATGCAACCATGGCCTCTCCAAAAGCACATGATATGAGACCTCCATCTTTACCACGTGGAATTAAGCTAAGGAAGCTATAGGACACACCTTTAACCACAGTTGGATGTGGCCTACAGTGTATTCACCCCTTCCTTCGAACCTTGTCACTTCTATTGGGCACCCTTGAATCTTTCTCTCTGAAATTCCTGCCGCTTGTAGAGTGCTTAATGGAATGAGATTTACAGAAGTACTCATATCCACCAAGGCTCTCTTAATGGGGATTTGATTTATAGATGCTGCTAAGTAAAGTGGCCTCCTGTGGTCTAGGTACCCTACCTCCATATCCTCATTACTAAAAGTGATTTCACTTGATTCCTGTAAGAGGTCTCTATCATCTACAACTTCCACAAATAAACATTCTATTCCTGCCCCAGAGGCAATGCTTTCTAGGGCCTCTATGACTATCTTTCGCTCTTTCGCCTAAGCCCCAATTGGTCAAACAAAATTTTGAATTTAGAGCTTTGCTGTAAGGTGGTAATTGCAACTGCAGGTAGGGTTGGATTCTCCTCTTCGTCATCCCCTGGATCTGCACAAATTACTACCACTGCTACACCCTTCCCTTTGTGGTCTGTGAGTGGGTTTCTTTGAACTTCCTACTGAGATAGTTCTAGGGTCCCTTCTTTGATCCTGCGGTGTACCAGTCTGCGGAGCGCCCAACATTCTGTGGTAGGATGTTGCACGTAGTTGTGCAAACGGCAAAAGCGTAAGTCCCTTCGCTCTTTTTCTGTGGGCTTTCTAAAAACTTGATTAGGCTTAAAAATTCTGTCTACTATCCACTTGTCTAGGAGCACATCTAACTCTTTTAGGGTACATGGCATTGGTGGAGGAGTATCGTATTCCCTTCCATCAGTTTTCCTTATTCATTCACCAGTGGATACTGCCATAGCCCGTGGAGCGTTTCTTTTGTCGAAACTTGGCTTCACCGACTAGGCAGTCTTCATTGCTTTTTACAACAACCGTGCAAACTGGGAGATTTCTAAGTTTTTCAAGACTGCCATGTACTCCCTAATCATATTTGTCATACAGATTTCTATCATTGTTCTTTCTTCACAATGATCATAGCAGACGAGTGCTATGTCCCTAAACCTTTTAATATATTCCATTTAATCCTCACCATTTCTTTGCTTGGTTGCTTGTAGGGTTGCAAGCATTACTGTTTCTTCTCCATGGAAGTATTTAGTACAAAATACATCCACCATGTCATTCCAAGTTGGGATGGATCCTGACTTTAGACCGATGTACCAAGTGTATGCCTGGTCACATAGTGATTTGGAAAACTCCCGAAGACATAAGTCCTCGTCTGCTGCATAAAGGCCAAAAGTATTAATAAACTTCCTCACGTGCTCAATGGCACTTCCCTTCCTGCCATCATACTGTGCGAAGGCCCGTGGTTCATATCTTTCGGGGTACGGTTTACTGAGTACCTTTAGTGGGTAAGGAGGTGTTCGTGCATCGAATCTCTCCTTAGGTGCTCTGGCCCTCTCTTGCTCTAGGAGGGTCGCTACTTCGGCCATAGTGATGAAACGTTGTTCCGCATGCTGTGGGACACCTCCTACTGGTGTCTCCTCTTTATCTGTCGCATGCTCAGGTCATGCTGGCTCCCTTTCTCCTTTGTTTTATCTATTTTTAGCTGAAGGATTTCTTCCATCATTTGCTGTTGTGAGTGCTGCAGGGACTACAACACCTTAATGAAGACGTTGGCATTGTCAGTGGGGATTCTTGGCTGTGGTTGGGGTTCAGCCCCTATTCTGTTAACGCCTTCTGTTTGGTAAGGCGTTGTTGGCCTAAACTCTGATTGCGAGGGCACGACACTCATGTTTCATGTTGTCCTGGATTTTGGGGGCATTTGTTTGCGAGAGTTTCTGTCCCTATCTGCTTCCCAACTCCCCAACGGAGTCGCAAATTTAAATGTGGTGGGCCTTTTTGTAATGTTAGGCTGGGCTACCTCCTGCTGTACTAGGCCCAAGTGTTCTGGATAAAGGAGTTGGGACCGGTCCAATTATAACCCACCTTGGTCCGGCTTGTGCACAAACTACTCCCCGTTTGCCAAAACTTTGGTCACATGCCCATGACAAGTAGAGCTATTATGGGAATGTTATGGAAAACAGATGTAATGAAGATGGCAAAACAAATAACATCATTATTTAGACAAAATAAATGAAGGGCAGTGACAGGAAACGCCCCGTACAGAAAATAGCAGAAATAAGTGGGGAAGAAGTAGTAACAAGTTTATTGAATCAAAGAGGGAAATATTAGTCTGCCCTGCCGAGTTATGTTACAGAACTGAAACCAAGAAGGGAACCATTTCCTCAATATGAATAATCTCCCTAGGAAAGAAATTAATTACTTTGAGGGAACGGGCCTAAATGGCTTATGCCCAAGAGAATCCTTTGCCTTTAACAGAGAGCAGGGTTTTAGAGGGAGAGAATAGGCCAACCTATTGGTGCATGCCTGTCGTTCTATGCTTTCTATTTTCTTTCGTTGTTTCTAATTCTTTTGTCTTTTCTCTCTTCTTTTCTCAGTGCTTGCTTTTATGTTGTGATTCTCTTGTTGAGGTTACCATTCCCGTGAACCTTCCCCCCCTTGTTGTGCACGGCAAGAGTCCTTTATATAATGCCTATCGTGACTGGTTTTTACTATTTTAGCCTTTAACTGCCTTTATCTGGTATGGGTGTCCTTGCCGACCACCACTGGTTTGTGAATCGCCTAGCCACCATCACTTACCCTGCACTAGTTGTGCCACTCCCCATCATCAGACAAAGAAGACTATTTTGTTTTTTTGTTTGCCGTGGCACTCTTACCTGCTATGGTGTGGGTGCTCTCTCTCTCCTTATCCCTCATGGCATGCACCTAGTGATTCCAACTCATCCTTACTTCTTTGGGGCGGTATGTCATCCTAGCAAGACATTTCCCCCAAAAAGGCCTGAGCAGGAATCCTAGAATAGGTTTTCCCCTCTCCCCACCGCCAGACTATACCCTCTTACCTCTGACCTATGACTCACCACTTCATATATTGATTAGGTATAGGCTGGTGGTTTTTAGGCCTTGCACATGCTCCACTTCTATGTATGTCTAAAACCTGTCCGCTTTTCATGTATTTGCCATGGTCTGGAGGCTCGTCTGCACATTCTGCCACCCATCCTTGACTTCTTATGGCGTGAGCTATTTTTTAACTTCCCATTCTTTATGACCTGCTCCCTTTAAGGGCTAGGCTTTACTTAATTGTGGGTTTTTCTTCCTTCAACCCACTCTTTTGCTCCTTTTTGCAATCTTGCTACCATTTCCTACCACACTACTCTGCCATTCTTGCTGTGATGTCATTTGACCTAAGCCTACTGGGTCTCTTTAAGTCTGCTACTTATTCTTCTCTCAATGACTTAGTATGATCATTGAGCTTTTTATTACATTACTTGCAAGCTCCTATGTCCCATTTATTTCCTCTTGGGCATCCTTGGCCCATTTACTTTCCTTGGGTATTCTCGGTCCTTTCTAATTTTGCATTCTAATGGGCTTTTACTAACTCCTTTGAGCTTCCCTGGTCCAATTACTTTATCCTTCATCCTTAGGGCTTATGGACTTTCCATCAACCCCTTTCTTTCTTTACTTGCATTACTTCCGGCTTGCTGTGGCCCATTCTCATTTTTCTATATCACATACTGCCCATGGGTTTGCCACTTCTCTCTCTCAGAGCTCCTTTAGGCCTGTTTGCTTCCTCAATGCCCATTTGTTTATTTTATGGGCCTATGATCAATTATTCCTGCCGCTTAGACTTAACAGCTTTTCTATCCAATTACTAACTCTTTTCTACCAATGTTGCTAGGCTTCTTCCTTTTACTGGGCTTCCCAAAATGAGCATCAACACGGTGAAATTCAAAACTAAATATTAGAAGTATTTTGAAGCACTTTTAATCTTCACTCCAATTCTACTTGTACCCAAAAAGTGTGGTCTCTCAATCAGTTTAGATGTATGTGTTCAAGAGATAATAATAGAGTGGCTTACACTCATATACACACAATTTCATTTACTTACAAAATTCTATATGTTTCTCTCCTTATAATTGATTATCTAATTGGGCTAGCCTTTTGGGCCATTCCAATTGGGTTTTAGTATGTGGCTTGGAGTGGAACCAAAAGGGAACAAATAAGACACTAACTTCAATGGGTTTTGGGCTTTTCTGTCAACTCTTGACAAGCCCATAATTACCATTAATTATATTTAATACCACTATTAAATATAATTGCACTCTAGGCCTTATTAATAAATTATATCCCAAAACTTTATTCTTAGGTTCTAAAGGTTTAGGAATTTATGTATTTAGAATTCTAATTTGTAATATTGGCAAACCATGATCAAAACAATATGTTTAGTCTTGTTAAAGTGTGCTCAAAGTTGTTTAATTATTGTAAAATTGGAATCGAGAGACTGTAGATGCATTGGAGCATTTCGGTCTGGCTCGATCAATCGAAGAATAGATTCGATCGATCGAAAATCGATCAGATTACATTTTTCTGCAGTTTTCCAACTCAGCCCTAACTCATTAAACGTTTAGGGTTTTATGTTTTTGCCCTAGGTATATAAGGCAAAACCCTAGCCACTTTTTTAGAGTTGCTCCAGTTTTATTGTTGCTCATACATTGCTATTTTGTGTAAATCTCTTGTGAGATCTAGAGGAGTTTTCCTTTACACAAAGCTTAGGGTTTTCAAGATTGAGATTACTTCAACATCTTTATGATCAACTTGGTTGCTACCATTGAAGCTTAAAGAATATCAAGCGTGGGTGCTTGTAACTGATTGAAGAATTCAAGAAAGAATGAGTCCGTGGATTCGGAGCTTGCACGGGATCGTGTCAGTAAGTTCTACTGGTAGGTAGCATTAGGAAGTCGAGCGGGGAGCTTGTAAGTCTTTTTGTATGAACTTCAATTCTTTCATAGTGAATTTAGTTTTGCCTTGAGGATGGGTGGGTAAAATCCTCCCCAGGTTTTTTATCGGTTTGGTTTTCCTGGGTGATCATATCATTATGTTATTTATTTTTTCGCTGCTTTATATATTCTTGATGTGATTGTTTGATTTTTTTTAACCTAGAATTGTTTATTTTGACTAAGTAACAACTTGGCTAATTAACTAGGCTACTCAATCTGGTTGTGTGTTAAGGGGTCTAAATAAACCTAACATTTATTAGACATACAACCCCTTCATAAAATATTCGTAGTAATACAAAGTCATGAATGTTGACTGTCATTTTGAAAATTACTACATCTTAATCCTTGAGTACCCGATTTGATCTTTTAAGTTATTCATCATATATTTATGAAATTCAATTTCATAAATATAAATTTTAGTAACTCCTTACTAAAGTGGTTAACCCTAACACTCTGAATAATCAAACATATTAAATTTATCTCAAGAGAACATTTTATATCTCCGTTAAGTGATTATGAATTCCATCTTGAAAATATATGTTCCTTCAACACTAAATGTGACTACCCAACATACTAAGATTTTGATTGTCACTTTAGATCTCACTCTTAATATATCAAAGCAACCTACACTTCATGATCAAGTTCATTATTCTCTCAGGATTAAGAGTTGATGTAAATAGAAATCGTGAGATTTATTATTCATTTAACAGTCATTAGTAGAATAATAAATCTCCCAGCGGTCCAGTTCAATATGTCTTAACACTTAAAACATATCAACATATCAACTAGAAGTCTCCACTTCCATGATCAAGACAAATCATCTTAGTTGATATATTATAGTTTTCGCAGATGAAATGCCCAATTTTATGACCAACTATGAACTAAAATTCTTAGTTCACAAAGAACTCGTGACTTATATCTTCTGTAAACTAAGTCACATAAATCACATACTATACATCTCATGGACTATATGATAGTGTCCAAATATTCATATTATTATTATTTTAGATAATAATAAAAAAAATTATTAATCACAACATAATGTCATACATAGTATCATACAACAGGATTTAAAGGGCACATATCCTAACATGGGGGTGATCACAGACCTTACCTTAGCCCCACGAGAGAGCTAGAAGCTTGGGTTAGTTACAGGTAGATATCCCACAGTTTGCCTAATGGGAATTGAACATGGGACCTGGTGCTCCTACGTTCTCACCAAGACTGCTATGTCACCTCTCTTTTTTATAAAAACCCCATTCTCCAACTATTAAAAAGAAAACCCGAAATTAATGTTACCGCCAAATTTTTATGTACATGAATAAAAATGCAGAGGCATAACGAAGTTGGAGTAGAATAAATGAAAATATATTTTCATATAATAGTCAACAGTTATCATTTTCGGTTTAATAATTACTCATTTTCAATGTACCCTTCTTTGCTCAATTTTTATTAATTTATTTTTCTTTTCTTTTCTCTATTATTTGGTAATTGAACTGAGAAATGCAACTCAAGAAAGAAAGTACAACAAAAATTAATGTCATGTAAAAGAACCAAAATACTTGCATAAATACTTTGTTAGGACATATGTGGTTCACATGTTAAGAACATATGTCAAACTTATTTATGTAAATTAGCTAATCTTTTGACAAAACGCACTCTACTTGTATTGGGTAGTTCTAGGTGTTTTTAATACTTCAAGAAACAAGGTTTCAAGATCAAGTGTTGAAGTCATCAAGTCTGTCCAAGAAAAAGCAAGCTGAAGTGCAAAGTTTTTAAAGCTCAACACCTACTCGATAGCTATCTCGACACCTGCTATCTGTCGAGATTTAAAATTTCAGATTTCCAATCTGATTTTCTTGGGATCCGTGAATATATTTTTGGGCCTTCTTTTCTTCTAACCCTAAACATATAAAAGGATTATTTTAAGAGCCGTCAACATAGACACAAGTTGCTAAAGCATTGAGCAATCCATGTTCAAGCAAATTGTGATCAAAGACGAAGTTCTTGACCTAGTTCATCTTCTCTGAAGAAGTCGCTGTGTATTTGCACCAAAGGATTTTGTGACCAAGCATCTTCCTGATCTTCATCGCATAGGATGAACTGAAGAACTTTGCAGCCAACCTCTCTTTCTAAAGTTGGTGAACCTCTCTTTCTAAAGTTGGTGTTTGAAGTCGTGTACTAGGATCCGCGCATCTGGTTAGTCATGTACTTGAGAGCCATGCATCAAAGGTGGAAATTGTCACTACAGATCAAGTCCAACTGGGTATTGGGGTAAGGGTTCAACTGTAGGTTGGTAAGGTACTTAGGATTCCTTTACTTGTAACCGCTTGATTTGATAATAGTGGAGTTTCGGGAGTGGTGACCTGAAAATCACCCGGTGGGGTTTTTGCCGTTAGGGTTTTCCCTATTCGTGAACAAATCACCGTGTCATTTATTTTCTGCTGCATTTTTAGTTATTCGGTGATTTGTTTGTGCTGCCACACAATTGCATGATAAATTGATTAATTAATAACTTGGTTAATTTAATTAATTAGTTTCATCACAAGGGGTCATTCAACTTGTGACCTATCATACTTCAAAAAGTCTAGCGAGTGACACCCCCTTTTTCATAATTTTTTACTATAATTTGTTGAATTGACAAATTATGAGTGGTGAGAAATAAAAGTTTTTTTAGTAATGGGTTCACTTGAAAGTAATTGTTTACCACTCATAAGAGCATTCTCATAATTTTTTTTTTTTTTAAATATGCATTTTTCATCAAGAAAACTTAATTTATTTTACATAATTACTCTTTACAATATATCATGCATCTCATTCTTTATTTTGCATTCCTAACACATTAAAATAATATATTTTTAACCCATTAAAATAATACTAGACACTACCGTGAAAACTGAAAACAAGAGAGGGAGAGTATAGGTTCCAATTAGCTTAACTAGTTAAGTCTCTGATGGTTGAATAATAAATCTGAGGTTCAATATCTGCCTACATAAAAAATTGAACAGTGTCTTGGTTTGATGATAAAAAACTATGATCAAAAGCAAACGCCATAGGTTGAAACTTAAAAAAAAAAAAAAAAAAAAAAAAAAAAAAAAAAAAAAGAGGAGAGAGAGGGAATAAAATATTAGATTCTAATGTTTGCAATTAGATGTTACTGCATCATCCTTTTTGTTAGCTACAGTGATTCACAAGCCATTGAATAGGTGTTTTAAGTTTCTTTTTTTGAAGAGGTTCTCTTTTTATGTGGCTACAGGACTATGCAAAATTTGCATTCTCCAATCTGAATACTCTAAAGTTGCCATCTCAACAAGTTGTAAAAATAGTTGCTGAATAAGTTGTGTCCGTATCAGAGTTGTAAAAACTTTAATGTAGCTAGCATTTTTTTTTTAGATAATTACAATATACTGTTAATTCCGCAATTCGAACCATTTTCTCCCTAAACCCTCAAGCACTTTATGCATGAAAAGGTGCTAATTAAGCTACAATAGTTCTAAAAATAATTAGGTTATGATACTATTATTCAACAAAGAAACTTTAAGGCAACATGAAAGTGTTTTATGTGTCATAACTCATATTTGGAGTTTTAATTATATAATAATAAATAATACTATTTTAAAATATGTCTACTTCTAAGATTTGTAAGTTTAAAAATATTATCTTGGTCTGATGATAAAGAGCTATCATTAAAAGCGAAACTCTAAAAAAAAAGAGTAAGCATGGTACAAAAACTACTACTAATAGTAATAATAGAAGATCCCATCAACACTCAAATGAGGAAAGTGAAGAGATGGGAGATAATTTATGTGAAAGGTTATTTTTTGTTAAATGAAGACATGGTATGTAATGAGGGCAGTATTGTCTTTTTATCTAAACTAAAAGGACATAAGATATCATAAAGGATGTCATTACCGCATGAATCCCAACATTCTCTAATTATTGATACTACATTGTTTTGAAGGAAATGATTCATCACAAATTGTCGGTTTTGTTTAAAAAAATCTAACTTCTCAAGTGAAATATCATTTAATGCATTGCCTTTTAATTAAAAGAGTATAAGTTTCCAAAACTACTATTATTAGTTTAAACTCTAATAGAAGAATAGAATCACTTATAGAGTAAATAGTAAGCTAGAGAATTCATTATTGAGTTTTTCAAAAAGTACATTTCGGGACATCCCAAAAAGAGTAAAGAGAACCAAGAGTTTTGGACGGAAGGTGTAAATGACATTCAATGATAGGAATTTTGATCTGTATGGATATATGAATTCGGGTATAGCTTTTATCTAGTGTCCTGTAACACTGGACTCACTGCGATTATGACACGTGCCAATTTTTGGATACGTGTCATGATCGCAACAAGTCTAATACATTAGAGGCACTGGACAAAAGCCACGCCTTATGAATTTCATTAAGGTTTTTGTAACCATTAAAAGGTTGACTTTTTTTTTTTTTTAATGAAATTACATTTATCTCTTTATTACTTTATAAATTAAAAAGATAAAAATGTAAAAATACATTCCATTTTTTAATTTGTCTTTCTTTTTTTATCTCTAAACACATATTTTGTTTTTCTTTTCTCTTTCCTTATACAGTTCTCTTCCCTTTTTCCTTATACAGTTCTCTTCCCTTTAACCAAACATAGGCTTAGTCTTCGCAAAAGAAGAATAAATTTTGATTTTAAAAGAACTATTAAATGATGCTCTATCCTTTTAAAATTTTAAATTTGTAGGGATGAATAAAGATTTAGTATTTATTTATTTTCTTTTTTGGAGATTGAGATTATTATAATAAAGAGTTTGAAACTGAAAAACTAAGAGAGTAGAGAGAGTAATACTAATAGGGTCTAGTTAATGTGTTCTTTGAAGGCATTTATTAATCATCTATTTTAGGAAAGTTTTTATAAAAAATTAAAAAAGCTGTCAAAACAATTAATCATTTTTTCATTTTTTCATAAATTTTTATTAAAATAGTTTACTAGTGTATGTCCTAAAGACACACAATAATAAATCATAGGCGTAAATGCACTTTTAGTTCCTACATTTTGCACTTTTTCCATTTTGGTCTCAACATTTTGTTTTTATCACTTTTAGTCCATAAACCAATTAACGCCTGACATTTAGGTTATTTCTGTCACTCAACTAATGGCAAAAGCTGACGTGGCTGGTGATGTAATAAAAAAATAATATAATCACACACATTAATTAATTAAATTAAAAACAAACATTAAAATAAATAAAAAAAATTCATTAGTTTTTGGAAAGAACATGACTGTTCATATTCTTCATGTTCTTCCCTAAACATGTTTAATTGCCCAGAAATTTAAAATTTCACATCAGCATCTAATTTAAAAAAAAAAAAAATGGTGGAATTTAGATCTATTATGTTTGTGCCTAGTTTCTTTTTCTTCTTTATTTTTCTTCTTCTTCCCCAAATCTTTCTCTCAGTTTCTCCGCCTCCCTTTCTTTCTTTAGTCTTCTTTCTTTCTTCCTCTTTTTCTTCTTTCTCCCTCTATCTTGGTGCTTAGCTTTCTTGAACTCTTTAAGCAAGTTCCTCCACTTCTCTCATCTCCGACAAAATCTACTCCCACAAGTGCTTGTTTGACTTCGGCTTGAACCCACGTCTCAGCTCTCATCTTAGACCCACATCTCGGCTCGCCTTGACTTCGACTTCAACTTCATGGTCCTCGTCCCCGCCACTGTTTTTGCCGAGAATCATTTGCTAGTGCTGGTGGTGAGAGTGGGCGTGAGTGTAAGAGTGAGGTTGAGGAGCGTGGTGAGGTGGTAGGTCGCCGCTACCGACGCCATTGTATGGGTTTCTAGTTAGATCTGAAACCCCTTTCCCTCCTCACTTTCTCATCTCTCTCTCTTTATCTGGGTTGAGTTAGCTGTATTTGTTTTGGATTTTTGATAAATTTGAAAAGGGATAATATGGGTTTGTGAAAGGAAGTTTTTCGATTTGTGATAGAGAATTTGTTGGGTTTGTGCATAAGGGGATTTGATGGGTTTGTGAAAAATGTTTAGATCTTAGGATTGACATAAAAATTTTGGTTGGTTGTCAGATCTGGAATTTTTTTTTTTTTTTTTTTGTGAAATTGAAAATTTTGTTTGGTTGCCAAGAAAATGTATATGAGTATCTTAATTTTCCTTAAAACCAATCTAAGTTCAAGGATGGAATTCTTCACTACCTTGAGTCCATTGGTTGCCACGGTTTGTGTGTGTTTTTGTGTTTATGTTTTTGTGTTTGGTTGACAAGAAAATGCTAGAAAATTTGGGTGTGTGTTGTTATATTTAAATTTGGGTTTGTGTTCATTGTGTTATTGTTGAAGATGAACTCAAGATCTAAATTTATGTAGTTTTTGAATTTTAATTCTGCTGTTGTTTTTTTTTTAAATTGATAAATTAAATTTTTTTTTTTAAAATTAGATGTTGATGTGAAATTTTAAATTTTTGGGCAATCAAACATGTTTAGGGAAGAAAATGAAGAATATGAACTGTCAAGTTCTTCTAAAAAACTAATGAATTTTTAAATTTATTTTAATATTTGTTTTTAATTTAATTAATTAATGTGTATGATTATATTATTTTTTTTTTTTTTAATTCTACCGTCAGCTACATTAGCTAGACATGGCAAAACGGGCGAGTCGGGTCGGGTTCGGGTCGGGTCAATCGGGTTGCGGGTCAAAACGGGTCACGGGTCAAAACAGGTCATTTTTAAACAGGTCAAACGGGTTACGGGTCAAACGGGTCGCGGGTCAAATGGGTTGCAGGTCAAACGGGTTGTGGGTCAAACGGGTCACAGGACGGGTCGAGTTGACCCGTATTTTTCAAACAAGTTTTTTTTTTTTTTTTTTTTGGAAATACATGCAATTTGTCAATTGTTTCTAAGTTCCTTAACTGTGATTAGATTTTCATTGGTGATACTATTACCACTTACCAATTACCACTAAACACTTGATACCTAAATTTGGTGCAACTCTTATTCCAGCTTTTTAGAAGCTAATCTTGGTATAATTTTTGATATGTTTAAAGTAGGAAGAGAAAATGAAGGTGGCAAGTAAAAAATGACAAACTATAATGGAGTACATAACATATTAAGTGAAGAAGAATAAGTAAATATCTTATAAGAATTACACCTCAATCTCAATCTACTCAACGTTGGTAGACGTGGAAAAACGGGCGGGTCGGGTCGGGTTCGGGTCGGGTCAAAACGGGTCGCGGGTCAAAACGGGTTATTTTTAAACGGGTCAAATGGGTTACGAGTCAAACGGGTTGCAGGTTAAACGGGTTACGGGTCAAACAGGTTGCAGGTCAAACGGGTCCGGTCAAACGGGTCTGACCTATTTTGCCATGTCTAACATTAGCTTTTACTGTTAATTGATTGACGAAAAAAACCTAAATATTAGATGTTAATTAGTTAAAGAATTAAAAATGGTAAAAACAAAATATAAGAACAAAAAAAAAAAAAAGTACAAATTATAGGAATTGAAAGTGCATTTAACGCCTAAATCATATACTAATATTATTGTAAAATGGTTTCACTCATGCCAAGGAAGCATTGGGCTTTCCCACTGCAGAAGAAGCCAGGTAATAAAGATGATAGATGTATTTTTTCCATAAATCCAGCGGAAAGCGGAAGGAAACTGATTTGTCAAAGTAAATATCCATCCAGGCAGGCAGGGTTGTAGCATGGTTACTCATTATTAAATGGAACGGATCTTTAAGTAATTTGACCAATTTATTTTGACTCGTGACCTGCTGCAGTTTCCACTGGGGTAAGGGGTACGGCTGCACAGATGTGAGTTTTATGACCCATCCATCCCCGTTCTGCCCTGCACTGCAGCCTCATGTACTAATAAATGATAGTAGGAGTGTGCAGTGTTTGTACTCTACTACTACCTAATATCAACATCTCACGCTAGGTTTAGACTGTGTCATGTACTTGCAAGAATCCTCAGGAATATCTTTCTTACCAATTCGATTCGATGCCCTATTGACTCAAGTCAGCTTCATTTATAACCATTCTATCCCTTTTTTTTTCTCCCCCCGCGCCCTTGGTGATCTTGATTTAAATGATATCATCATTTTTTTTTTCTCAAAATTCGTTAATAATGTATATTCATCCTTTTATAATGGAATCTTTTGATATAATTTATTATTACTAAAAATTGATTATGGCTAAAAATACTATGATAAAATAATTTTTAAATGTATAAATAGTATCATGAGACTCATTTTTAATATTTTTAAATGCGCGAACAGTATATACACTATTCATAAATAGTAAATTTTGTCTCTAAAAGCAAAAACAAGTGCAAAAAAAAAAAAAAAAAGGCAGAAAACGCAATTTAGAAAATGCAACGCAAAATTAAGCAGTATCCAAACCAATACTATATCAAAATTATTATATATGGTGCTCTTTTGGAGTTTACTTTTAAAAAATAAATTGAATATATATATATATATATATTAAATAAAGCTTTAAGTATTGTTAACAGATTACTTAAGATACGGAAATGGTTGAATTTAGGCATCCAAAACCAAAAGACACCCTTTGCTCAAAACCTACCACGTGAGATTTACTCATTTCTACCCTCAAATTAGGACTTGTAAGAGCAACCGCATCAACTCATATAAACTTTCTGTCTATTTTGCATAAAAATTTATTTTTTCTATTTTACACATCCATTTTTACAAAACACTCACATCAGTCTATTTATTCTACACATTTATTCAATAAAATATTCATTATTTTACAATTTTTTATTATTTTCTCACTCACTATCACTCTCTCACACAAACCCAACACTACCAAAAAATACTAAAATATTAAATGCACGAGTTACAGTAACCGTACATACATGCACGATTACTGAAGCACTTGTGCATTTATGCACAATTTTACACCCACTAATGTGGGTATATTTTTTTTGCTCAAAATGTGTAAAATGTACTACTTTTTGTATTTTGCAAGATTATGCACGATCTGATGCGGTTACTCTAATAGTTGCTTAATTTATATTTTTAGAATTCACATCTATAAAAGTTTATGTCTATTTTAACATTAGAACCTAAATTATTTTTTTACATACTCATCTTTCAAAACACCGCACATTATATTATCTATTTTACACTACATTTTATCAAATGATCCAGTTAACAAGAGTAATTAGGGCATTTGTTAATGAATAATACGGGGGAAGAGGGGGTGAACTTGATTCTAGGTCGAGGCCCAAAGGCCTAGAAGGTCATACTTTAAGAGATGGGCCAGGCCCAAAAATGTAGGTAGAAGCAAGAGTCCCTGAAGAGTAAAGGGAAACTTCCCAGAATAGATCCCTTGGAGATCCGAGTTAACCACCAATACTGAAACTCTTATCCGAGGTAACAAGCGTGGATGGCCCTTCAGTGGATACAAGAGGGATCGCGAGCAACCGATTCCTTTTTTAATCCGAGATGCCCCTCCATCAGATTCGCCTCGGGAAACACCTTGAAAGGATAAGAATCACAAAGGCAATCGCCTCTGCATTAATGAGAGGTTATTTACCTAATCTCTTCTACATTAAATACATATAGGTCAACCTGAATAGTGTAGACACCCCAAAAGTCCTATTTCATGATGAAAGGGGGGCAGAACAGAGGGGTAATGTGACAAATATCTCGAAAATCTAGCTAGAAGCAGGCTAGCTGAGGAGAAAAGGGAAGGAAAAATGCCTATAAAAGGGGAGGAGGGTGTTACAGAGAAGGGGTTGGAAAATATTGAGAAAAAAATACTAGAGAAGAACAAGAAAGAGAAAGTTACAGGAGCTTAATAAAGCCAAGTTTTACTTTAGCTTTTTTTGCCTACTCCCTCTACCTTGGGAAAATAGTTTATGTATCTCTGAATAATATATCATCCCTCTTTTCTTCTTAATCAGTTGTTTAGGTCTCCCATTGTGGAACTTCTACCTTATTTCCTTACAAATAAATTGTGCAAGTCTAATAATTAGTCACTATAACTTGTTATGGTGTTTGAGTTTTGATTCCCTATTGTGGGCGCAATGCGTGGACGAGTACGCCTCAGCCGAGTGGATCGGGGCAGAGAAAAAGATGTTGGAGTCGCCATCTAGTTTAGGTCTAGGAACCATATATATAGCGCCCTTACATAGAATGACTGATCTTACTACTAGAGTATGGGCTCAAAGTTTATGTATGGGGACGGGAAGGTGTTAGGCACCCAACCTTACCTAACCCCTGGTTCAGCTTCCACTCATTGTGTCTTATGTCTTAATCTCATTGAAGACATGTTCAATATTGCATCCTAAGCTCAAACAGACACACTAATATTCATCTAACAATCAACATGATATTAATCATCCCAAAATCCTAACATACATCTATCATGGCAACTCACATCAAGCCTAGCATACATCTATCATGCATATCATATTATCTCATCCAAGGCAGCAAACAAACAAGATAAAACAAGGGCAAAAATATAGATATGTTAAAAGGAATTAACATCAAATATAACCTAAACATCTAAGCATAGTATCAAAGCATCAAACAAACATATTCATCCAAAATGCATATTCTTGTGAATGCATGACTTACCTCACTTACCTTACTACATCACAGTACCTATGCATCAATGCATGATCATGTGAATGCATGTTCATGGTATATTAAATAACACATTATAGGGAAACCCTAATCTAACATATGAAGAACAAACAACAAGTAAACAGAGGAACAGAGACTCAAAAAGCACGAAATAAGATAATACAAATGCATATGATATAAACAAAATAAAGAAATAGAAGCATAAAATGTTGAATTAAGGTTTTTGGGCTTGAGTATGTATACACATGCCCAGCTGTATGCAGACGCATGCAGGAAGTATGTGTACACATACACGCCTTGTACGTGCATGTTAGATTTGTGAACTCATATGAAAAATATATGAGCTATCTAGCAGTACATTTTGATGAAAAAGCAAAGTAACAAAAATGAAAGCTTTAGCATCATATAGTCAAGAGAAAAAGAAAGCATTGTAAGGAAAGTAAAGAAAACAAGGAATGTAAGTGGAAAACACTTAAGAAATGGTGAAAAACCACAGGAAAGGTGAATGTCCCTTTCTCCTTCAAGGTCTTTATTATGTAAAAAATGGAAGTTTTCCTTGTACAATGATGATGTTCTTCCTAAAAGATTGGCCTTTTCTTTACCTAACTTACTTACAAACTTTCTACTATTTTCTCTAATGTTCCCTCCTGGTTCTTGTCCTAATGGTCCAACAACATGTTTCTCTTATAGTCCAAGGAATGTTGCTAGGTACAAAAGATAAGTGTCAAACCATGATTCCCCCATTTAAACCCTATTATAGCTATTGTACTATGTAGTGGCTGGAGGAGAGAGCGTAAGCACGCTAAGGTTAGGGTAACCGCAAGAAAAGTGACCCTGTCACTACATGGGGAGTAATCCTTGGCCAAGGAAAGAGGCATTGGGGACATTAAGAGTGATGCACGTGTCCTTAACAATGGTCCAGTACAAGCATAACAATACAAGGGAGGGATTTCATATCCTCTAACCACAGAGGGTCACTATTTCCCTTTTGTGAGTGTTGGGTGTTCATGTCAAGTGCAAATCTCACTCTTTCCTAGGATGGTCATGCCATTGGCATGGAACAAAGATCATTTTCCCCAGCCAACGTTTCCACTCCTTTGCTCACAGCCATTCCACGTTTAGGGTTCGGATCCAACCATGTCAGCATTCTTACATGCCTTGGCTGGTGTACTGTACATTAACCCCCTGACTATCAATGGCACTTGGTGGCTAAAGTCTTTGACAGTCACATTGTATCAGATTTCAATGCTTAAGCAATTATGCCTTGAGATGTTTGAAACTGGACATATGGCTTCCGCAGGTGTTTCTAATCGTTTTGGCCTCGCCTCATTTCCAATGCTAGGTAGACAGACATTACTCTTGATAAATGTCATGTCTTTTCACCTTACTCTGGTTGGTGATTTAAAAAGGAAAAATCTTCCTTTATTCTTCATTACTTTTGTATCTGCACACCTTCTTCCTCTTTAGAGAAAAAAATTTTCCATTGTCAACAAAATGACCAGCTTTTCTTCTGCAGGTTCCAACTCTCCACCAAATGACTCCACCTCTTCGAGCAATGACTTGAGTTCTTCCAATATCAATAATGCACCAACACCTAGTCCTAAACCTATTCCCCTTCTTCCTCCCCTCCCTTTTCTAATCTTTCCCCTTCCCTCTCAAGTCTTCCTTCCTCAAGAAGTTCAACCATGGGAAGGGAATGAAGAACAAGAAGGAGAAGACTTTGAAGAGTTTCGATTGAAGGCCGAAAAGTATGCTGAGGACGAAGCCTACAATGCCTTCATAGGGGCTGCTTCAAGGCACAAGATAAGGCGCAGAGCTTTCCAAGTAGGCTTTAACTCAAGCACATCAGCCTCCAGCAAGTTTGATTTTGAATCAAAGGAGTCAGATTCTTCTGATGACTCCAACTCTGGAGAGGATGAAGGTGAGGAGGAGGAGGAAGAGGAGGAATACATGGCTATGAACTACCCTCAAGAAGATTATGATTCTGAGGCAGATGAGGATTCCTACAAACCTTTCTCTCCTTAAACTGCCACCTTTAAGCCTGCAATTCTTTTTTTGTTTTTATTTTTACAGGTAGGCCATATTATTGGCCTTAGGTTTTAAGTCTTTTGTTTTGTAGTTGTAATGTTTTATTTTTATTATTAATGTAAGAAAAGGGATGATAGGCCAAAAGGGTAATACAATGTTGTAGATACCATGTTTTGTCCACCTCGATTTGTGTATCAGACCTTGAAAATTTTGAAAATAATAACTATTCTCCAAGGGGTCACGAAAAAAATTTAGATTGACGTGGCACAACCCATTCGGGCATCGGAGCACATAAAGTGCCTTTTTTTCGATAAAATTGACCAAAATGCCCTTAGTCAACCATGAGTTGACTAAGAGTCATACAAGGTTAAAATCCTCCCAAAATTTTTTTTTTCATGTTTCTACATAAAACCCAAACTACTCAGTGATTTTCATCAACTTTGACCAAGTTTGACCCAAGGTTAACATCTAAAGGCACAAGAAACCCTAATTTTGATTCGACCATCAGAACAGGTTAGGACCAACACCATTATGAAGATTAACAAATTCCCTTTCCAACGATTATTCATGGGCCGAAATCAGAGTTCAAACAGTTGAGATATCTAGAAAACCTTGCAAAGTGCATCGACACGCTTCTCGAGACCATAACTTTTGATCTGACCTTCAAATTTTCAATTTCTTTAGTGTTCTAGAAACTAGAAACCAGAGCTTTCCAGGGACACCAAGTTCAGCTTAATCTGTGTCTGGGAAGGCCTTTAAATATGTGATTGAATTCAAAACCGAAAAACAGGAAAAATACAAAATTGCTAACGTCAGCCAAGTTGACCTGGTGCACCTTGTAGGGTCGTTGGCTTGACCCAGTGCACCTACAAGGTGTACCAAGCCTTGGGAGGCATGCCAATGTCCATAAATACCACCAAACCCCTTATTTTGCAAAAAAAGAAAAGAAGAATTTGGGCAATTTTTGGGCAGATTCTCTCTTTCCTTTCTCTAATTTCTCTCCCAAACACCTTCAAACATATCCAAACTCCATAATAAGACACCTTAGATTCTCATATGTTCCATATAATCACAAGGTAGTGTTCTTTCACCCAATCTTCCTATCCTTGGTTCCATACCTTGGATTTGAGGTATAAGGGTGTGGATGTAGCTTTTTAGCTACAATCCACACACTTTTCTTTTTATAGTTTTTTCTTGCTTTTTCTTGTTCAATAATATGCTTTATTGCTTTCCCTAGTATGTTCTTGCTTCCTAGCATGTCTTTTTGGTTTTCCTAGCATGTTTCTTTGCTTATGCCATGATTTATCGCTTTGATGTTGTTAACCTAGCCTTCATGGGCTAGGATATATCTAAATTTAATGTTTGCACTTAGATCCACATTATTTTAGGCTCCTTGCCATGTTTATGCTTAGATCTATGTGTTTATGTGCTCCATGCCATGCTTGTGTGCTTAGATTTATGTTGGTTGCTATGCCATGTGCTTTTATAGCCCTTTTGTCCTTTAATATCTCTCTTTCTCATGTTTTGGCCCTTATTGGTGGGGTATAGATCTAGATCCTGTGGTCTAGGCCTACATCTGCATACCTAGGCCCACATCAAAGGGTTAGATCATTTCCTTCATGTATGTCTATGTTTGCTTGCTTGCTTCTATGCTTTATCTCCATGTTAGCCTTTCTAGATCTAGGCTTTGCCATGCTTTGTGCTCCCCGTGGGCTTGCTTGTGTGGCTACATCCATCCCTCCTAGGGTTTGTTTGGATGTAACCACCTATGAGATGCACCTCTGTGGTGTTGGTGTGCTTGATACACACTTTTCTCCACTCCATGCAATGTTGATCTGCTTGCCTTGCTTGCTTTGCGCCACCCGTTTGGTTTTCTTTGCTTCTTTGCATCTTTGCACGCTTGCCTACATGTTCATGCATGAGTCTGTGTGTCATCCATACTCCAATCCAATGGAACTATGGACACTCGATTGAAACCTACATTTTTCCTCCTAGGACACCCCCCTTTTGTTTAATAACATGTTTGTTTGCCCCCGTTTGTCATCTTTTGCTAGCTTGTCTTTTAGCATGCTTTCCATCTATTTATTTCTTTGCTTGTTTACTGGTTTGTTTCTTCTGTCTTTGCATGTACACATATGGAGCGAGGACATTTGGAGAGAGGGCACTCATGTCTTTGGAGTTAATTCTTCTGAAATGGCCATCATCGGCATAAACTCCTAAGGGTGCCCAACCCTTCCACCACTTGTCAAGATGATTTCATGTCTAGTTTGGATTCGACTATTCTTGGCATTAAAGAAAGGACTTTTAGAATTAGACCTTTGGGCACGCACACCATCGCTTACAATGTCATGGCTAAGAGGTCACATTGAACCTAAGGTGGTAGAAGATAAATGAGTCAGTACTATTTCAAGAAAAACTGTGGAACATCCCTAACACTACTTCCAATTGTGGAAATTAAGACACGATGGTGAGCTCTCGAGATCGAGCTGATATGTAGCCAATCTTTACTTATAGTGCTTCTAAACAGACCCCGATTTCATTTCCAAGAATCTTCAAGAGGTCGTTTAGACGGTCGAAGAACTGAAAAATGCCATACTGGGCAAAATTTTTCTCGATTCTTCTCCCGTGTAAAAAAGGACGAAGCCGATGGTTGAGAAAGCTTCATGAATTCTTGTGCAAGTCTCACATAGGGTCACCTTTGCAAGATTGATAGGTCATCCAAAAATTCACCTTAGTTAATGTCATGATAGAAACTTGTGGAACCATTTCTGAATACAGGAGCCACGAATAACTCATTCAAGAACTTACTCCAAGGAGTTGAAGGTTGCAATAAACCTACTTTGGGTTACCTTGTGGATGCAACATCTTGATCGATCAGCATAAGACACCTATATTGAATGGACAATTAAAAGGATGTATAAGGCCATTCTATAAGAGGAGGGCCAAGGTATTTCCAATTTTGTCAGATCCTTTCAGGGCCAAGATACCCTAGCTAACCTCTTTTCTTTCGAATTTCCTTTTTAGGAATTTGCTTTGGCCTATCAAATATCAAGCAAGAGAAGCACAACTTGAGTTGTCTACTCCAATAGTGTCAACTAATTTCCTTCATGGAAGCCACTAAGGGCCCCAGATTCCCTATCTCAAACATAAGTAGCAGCCAATTCTACTAAGGCATTAAATGAGTGATTGGTGAGATCAGTGATCCACAAGACGTCCATATGGACTGGAAGAAGGCCAAGCCTTTAGGTGCTCCCAATATGATGCGGGGGTAGATTTTTAGTGGTCTCATGCCTATATGACCACTAAAAATTCATTTTGCAGCCTCCACATTGTCCATGAGGGTTAGCTACTACAAGTTTGGGAGCAAAATTTAGCCAGAAGTTGGAGTCGATCCGTACAACTTGCAAGCTCTTCCGTCAAAGCATCCCAAAAGGGTAAAAGGAACCTAACATCTCTTAAGCAATATCAATCAGCTTGAAATTGGTTTCCTTCAGCCTGCCTCAGTAGGTTTTTCCTTTAGGTTGCCCTAAAGCTTTCTTTCACCTTCAGGGGGTCTAGGTGGTCCCTTTGGGTCTTCCTAAACAAGACCCTCTCTTTCCCCAAGTATCTTGGGATGTCTTTGGGTTTCTTGATACGAGAATCATCACACCCTTCAATAAAAATCTCACCAAGTTGTGAAAGTGATTGAGAGACCATGGAAAATGCCACACTGGGACAGCTTTTTTTGCACGATCTCTCCCCTTCGAATAGACTTCTTGTCAATCATCTCGATATCATCTTGAGCTGTAGCAAGAGTCATAGTCACAATTTCTTGGTAAGATCATTAGACGATCCTACAACCAACTTGAAGGATTCCCTCAAAGTTTGACTTCCACATTGATAATGGAAAAAAGGCAAACCAAGCCTACATTCAGAGAGAAATGCCAAAAGTCTCTAATTTTATTGAATCTTGCCATGACCCAAGTCTTTTTCTAACTTCGTCCATTTCCTTTTCAGGAACATTCCCAACAGTCTTGGGACCACCTCAGCCATGGTGATTCACTCAACAATTCTCGAATGCAAGAGAAATTAGCTTTGGCTACTTTAGTGACACAATGTCAGAACTTACTCATGATGAATGCCAAAAAATCTGGAACATGCTTTAATCAAGCCAATGAGACGTCACTTGCATCATATTCTTCAGTGAATAGTGACAACAAAACATCTAAACATTTGTGATGATACAATCAGAGAGCCATTCACTTGCACAACATCTGGGCGATAATGCCCCATCAAAATTTCAGGGAATTGTGTTAACATCCCTTCTAGTTAATTTCATATTGCCTCTCTAGATCTAGGCTTTGCCATGCTTTGTGCCCCCCATGGGCTTGCTTGCATGGTTACATCCGTCCCTTCTAGGGTTTGTTTGGATGTAACCACTTGTGAGATGCACCTCCATGGTGTTAGTGTGCTAGATACACACTTTTCTCCACTCTGTGCGATGTTGATATGCTTGCCTTGCTTGCTTTGTGCCACCCATTTGGTTTTTTTTTTGCTTCTTTGCATCTTTGCACGCTTGCCTACATATTCATGCATAAGTCTATGTGTCGTCTATACTCCAACCCAATGGAACTCTGGACACTCAATCCAAACTTACATTTGTCCTTCTAGGACTCTCCCCTTTTGTTTGATAACATGTTTGTTTACACCTGTTTAGCATCTTTGCTAGCTTGTCTTTTAGCATGTTTTCCTTCTATTTGTTTCTTTGCTTGTCTTCTAGTTTGTTTCTTTTGTCTTTGCATATACACGCATGGAGCGAGGACATTTGGAGTGAGGGAACAACCTCCTAGGTGCGAGCAAAAAAGGCAAAGATGCAAGCAAGAAGACACAAGCCCCGAAGAAAGCAATGTTCAGTAGATTGGAGACCTAGCCTCCCCGAGTGGTTATGTCCTTCTATCTACCTCTCTAAGCCTCTTCTCTAGAGCATGTATTTGGGTTTCCCTTCTCCTTGTACCTATTTACTTTTCCTGCTCTTTGCTTGGGCCGCGTTCCCTGGGTAGGGCAATATCTGTTTTACATTTCCTGTACCTTGCTAGGCCATACCCTATGAAAGTTCAAAATGGGATATACAACACCCCTGAACGTTTGGACCCCAAATACAAAAATACCAATTCAAACTTTATATCAAACAAATAATGTGCGGAACATGATAACAAGCTTATAACAGAATTGATAACTAATCTAAGCCAAATATAAACACATCCACAGTAGTAAATATAAGGCAAAGATAAAAGGAAGAAAGATGCAAACACACGGACAACACACGATGTGTTATCGAAGAGGAAACCGAAGCCCTCGGCGTAAAACCTCTCCGCCGCCCTCCAAGCGGTCAAATAATCCACTAGAAAATGTAGTTGGGATACATGAACAGCAATAGACCCTCCAAGCTTAATCTACCCAAGTACCTAAGCCCTCCAAGCTTCTTGCTCCAACGAGGTTGCGCCGAACCTTTTTCTTTTCTAGCTTATCGGATTCCGCTACTAGACCATAGCATCAACCAATGTAGATTGGTTCCTTCTTAACTGCTTCCCAACAGCACCAAATAGACTTTCTCACAAATGTGGGTGTGGTGAGATAAGGATTTGGCTAAAGGCCTCTCAAGGGTATGATAATGGAGAGCAAGAGAGAAGAGGAATTTGTAGAGTCTCTAAGGTTAAGATTGTGGATGAATCAATCTTGTATTTCTCTAGGGTTTCTCTCACAAAATTCTCTCTAGAAGCTCTCTCAATATGGTGGATTTAAGGGTATATATATAGTAGGGTGAGAAAGGAATACAAAACGTCAGTTTTTGCCAAACAGGGCATTTTGGCGACTTGAACTCGCGACTAGGTCAAGTCGCGAGTTCAAGCTGCGAGCCAACGGCCTGGCCAACCTGGGACTTTTGTCTTGTAGTGCAATAGCTAGTGCGACTCTTTAGCTTCTGGCATGCTTGGCTCGTGTGTAGGCATTTGGCGACTTGCAAGCCGTGACTCACCCGCAAGATCCAGTCGCGAGACTCTGTTTTCTTGCACACTCTTGAGCATTTCTTCACATCTTCTCGCACGCTACCCTTACAATTTTTCCACCTAAATACAGGGTTACTAAGTGCTAAATTACAAGCAAATTGGTCACGGAACAAAGCCAATAAGATGGTTGATTAAATTCAACCTTACACCCTATGAACATTGGTAATGTCTGGTTTACTTTCCTTCTCTGTGTGATAGCATTGTGCATGATGTATGCATGTGTGTGTATGTATGTATATATATATATATATATATGTGTTTGCTTGTGTGTGAGTGATTATGCACTTTGTATGATGGACTCTCGTGACTACGTGAGTGACCTTTTCTGATCATGAGAGCTTTTGACCTTGAATTTTGGGTATGTGCTTAAGGCAATTGCCGTAGGTGCATATTCATGCTACAATGTGTGCACGATCATTGCAGTGTGATTGTCTTGATCCATGTCACCAAGTGACATTGGTTTCCCCGTGTATGTGACACGCATCAACATGCTTGATGCTTTGAAGGGCTTCAACTCGTCACAATACAAGCATGTCGATACGCGCCGTATACACAGATGCGAAACCAGGCCGGTGCGCCATAACACACCAAACGTGAAACTTTATCGAATTTTTGCCATGAAAATAGGCCATCTCCATTGACGTATTCTCACATCGAAAGTTTGGTGAGAATAGTGTTTGATGTGCTATGACACATTTGAGGTGAAGTGCTATTGGATTTCCACCACGAAAACAAGGCAAAATGTTGCCAGATTTTCGCCATGGAAATTAAGCAATGATTCCAAACACAGTTGGAAAGCATCAATCGAGACCACACTTATTTTGAAACCAAACCTCAAACCCTAATACATTTAGAGCCCCAAAAGTTAATGCTAATAGCTTGTTTTTAACTGCCAACGTCCTTAAATTATGATTTTACCAAACCAAAGGATTGTCTATGGACAAGCGTTGTAGGGTGCCTAACACCTTCCCCACATGTAACCAAAGTTCAGAACTCAAGAATCAAGATTTTTTACCCATCCACATTAGATTAGGAAAAATAAAATTTTTCTTAGCCTAGGATTGGTAATAAAATCAAATAGAGTTAGGTGACCAATCACACCTAGAAAAACCCAGTGATTGGTGGCAATTTCACTTACCCTTGGTAATTTCCTTAAAATCGACTCATATTCCAGTCATACACCCGAGGTATAACACACCTCCATATCACTCTCGCACTGAGATAACAAGATGAAAGGCGCGTGAGCATTGCCGCGATGGTGGTCGAGCAGCCGTGAGGTGTTGACAAATGTAAATCTCCCTTTCTTTTTGGAAAACATATATATATATATATATGGTTAATATAAACAAATTGGTTTGTTTTCAAATTTACTGTGTAATCAAAAATTGTTTATTATTATTTCCATCATGTTGTTACCTATTTCTTTTGGAATTGCTGCACAAAGGAACAACACATAAACATGTCAGTTAACTTAAAACACAAGACAAGAGTAAAAATGAACCTGTTGGTGAAGCATCACACCTTTTCGCTGTCCCCGCCAAGGTGGTTTTTTTTTTTTTTTTGTTGCTTTTTGTTAACTAATTCTATCAGAAATTGACTCTTCCCTTATTGACATGTGTCCATAAATTTTAAAATGTGCCACTTTTGAACGGCTCTTTTTAGAGGGAAAGAAAGCACTTGTTTGAAGTATAAAAGGAAAGAAACTGCCTAAGTATAAAAGTAAAATGATCTATCTCCTTCCCCCGTTTTTCTCATTCTTTCCTTATCTTCTTCTCTTTCAACCCAAATTTTAGAATCTAAGATCACTTATTTTAGTGGGAGTAAAGCATATACTTAAATATCTTAGGAGAATGAGGGATTATATGCTTGTCCACCAAAGTGAGGATTTGATAGTTACTGGTTGTACAAATAATGACTTGTAGTTTGATTGTGATTCATAAAGTTGGACTTCAAGATATGTGTTCATCCTAGGTGGTGAAGATACACATCAAGCGAAAGTATTATCTCATTAGAGAGATATGAGTACGTGAGATGTAGTAGTAGAAAAGATAATTTATACAATAAATCTGGCTGAAACTTGTTTCCAAACCTTGCCTTAGAGTGACTATGGATTACTCTAAAGGGAAATAAGTGCCAAATATATGGTAAATTGTCTTTGACGGCAAGTGGAAGATTGTTGGGGTTTATGCCCTAAAATCCAATTTATTGGCATGTCACAAATAATTAAATTTTTTTAATTATATGAGACTATTTATAAATGAACTAATGGGGCATTATCATAGTCATTGAGATGCATTGTATGTGATTTAGTCACAGAAGATATTAATCACAGAAGATATTAATCACAAGTTCCTTGTAAACTCAAAATATAGTTCGTAGTCGTTGATGAAATTGGGCGTTTCATCTGTGAAGATTATAACACATCAATTAAGATGGTTTGTCTTGATCATGGAAGTGGAGACTTCTAGTTGATGTGTTGATGTGTCTTAAGTGTTAAGACATATTGAATTGGTTCACTATGAGATTAATTATTCAATTAACAACTGTCACCTGAATGATTAATCTCACAACTTCTAATTTCATAGACTCTTAATCCTGAGAAGATACTAAACCCGATCATGAAATGTAGGTTACTTTGATATATCAGGAGTAAGATCTAATATTAACGGTCAAAACCTTAATATGTTGGGTAATAACACGTAGTGTTGAGGGAACACATATTCTCAAGATGGAATCCATAATCTCTTTTTTATAGAGACACGAAATATCCCCTTGAGATAAGTTTAATGAGAACTGGTTATTCAGGGCGCCCACTTTAGTAAGGAGTTACTAAAGTTTATATTTATTGAAATTGGATTTCAATAAATATGAATAACTAAAAGATTAAACTGGGTACTCAAGGATAAAACAGTTGTTTACAAAGTGACATTTCATTATGACTTTGTTCACTATGGATATTTCATGGAAGGGTCAAATGATATCATTAGAGTCTTGGAATATAATTTATTAATAATGCCTAGAGTGTAATTATATTTATATAGTGGTATTAATTATAATTAATGGTAACTTTGGACTTGTCAAGAGTTGGCAGATAAGCCCAAGGCCCATTGGAGCTAGAGTTTTATTTGTTCCCTTTAGTCTCATCTCAAGCCACAAACTGAAGTCCAATTGGGTAGGCCCAAAAGGCTAACCCAATTAGATAATCAGTTTTTATTTAATAAGAGTTATTAAATAAATTAACTACCAAGGTAGTTAGAATGTACATATGATTAAAGAAAAGAAAACAGTTTTTCTCTACATTGAGAAGAAGACAAACTTTCTTTAAGAATCAATGTACATAAAGACTAATAGAGAGACCACTCATCTTGGGCACCATGTGGAATTTGGATGATGATTAGAAGTATTTTCAAGTCTTAGTTTTGAATTTCACTGCATCAAGGTAAGCTTTCTATTCCTTGTTCTAGAATTCAAGGTTACATGTTATCTCTCATGAATGAAGTAAATCTGTGTTTGTTACTTCTGCTGTGTGTTTTGTATGAGATGTAAAACTAGATTTTTCAACAGTTATGACATTGAGAGGCCTAAAGAAGGTAAGGCCCTCTATTCATTCTTCTTTATCATCGCTTCAACAGTTGAGAGTTAAAAGAAACTCTTGTATCAACAACGCAGAAGAGACAAAGTTGGCCATGGAGGCATGCATCACTTTAATCACTCAGCTCTAGGAATCCATAACCAAACTTCAAGGGGATTTGTCATCTGCATAGGAAGACTAATGTGTCCTTCAGACTCAGCTAGAAGGTGTCAAAGCATAACAAAGTTCTTTTGATAAAGAAATTGAAAAGTTGGAAAATGAGCTAGGAGCTCTGAGCCATGTAGACTTTTCTCTTGAAAAAATTAATTCTCTTACAGACATTATTTAATTTTCAAGTTGTAATATTTTATGGTCATAGGAGACCTGTTTGTTTGTATACTCTATTATTTTTGATATTCAGTTAGGATATTGAACTTTGCCTGTATATCATGAACAGGAAAATATAAGATAACTGAATGGCAAGGGTTTTATTTAAGGTAAGTTCCGCTAATGGGGCTATACGCCTTCGTACTTATCTGATCTTTTAGCCAATAATGTCCAATCTGGTGTGCTTCTTCCACAATGTAAGATCCCTCCTATTTTGGTGAAAACTTGTGTTTGACTACTCCAGCCACACCTCTTGCATGAGGGGTTGTCTTTCAAACAAATTCTCTCACTTGAAACTTTCTTTCTTTAACTTGGCCATCATGCTTGCCTGGTAAAGGCAGTTATGAGAGGCAGCATTGTTGCGTTTTTCTTCAATGACCTCTGTGGATACAACAAAGAGTCACCACCTAGTTTTTGCAATGGTACCATATATATAATATCCTCTCGAGGAAAGACCAATGATCTTACTATCAGAAGTATGGGTTCAAAGTTAAGGTACAATCTTGGAAAGGTGTTAGGCACCCAAAACCGCCTAACCCTAAGGTTGGCTTCCTCTCATTGTGTCTTACGTCTTAACCCTATTAAAGGCACAATTAATATTGTTATCTAACCCACACACACACTAACATACATCTAAGCTCACAACAAGGCATCAATCATCCCTAACCATACATCTATCATGGCAATCAACCCAAGCCTAACATACATCTATCATGACATACACTAACATGCATCTAGCATACATGTCACCTCATTCTAGTATTCATCTAATTATGGCATAACATCCCAAACAAGGTAGCGACAAAGACAAGGCAGCAAAAGGGCATGGTAATCAAACATAGGTCATAACATGTATTCCAAACTCTTAAGCAAGAAATCAAGCATCAAACAACACAAAAAATGAATGTTCATACTAATGCATGACTTACCTCATTTACACTGCAACAACTCAGAACCTATGGCATTATGCATGAGCATGTGAATGCATGTTCATAGCATCAAAATAAGTCAACATAAGACAAACCCTAACTCTAACATGTTGGAGATAAACCAATAATTAAACAAGTGAAACAAAAGCTTTAAAAGCATGAAAACATGGAAAAGAGGCTAAACAAAAGAGTTGCACGTGAAAACAGAAGCAAAAACAGATCAAATAAAATTAGAGTTTGTGGGCTAGTTCATGCGTAAGCATGAACAACCCTATGCATGCAGGCAAGATTATGCACACGTGGGTTTCTGCCCAAAAACCCTAAAAACACAACAAATAGGGTAGAACTCCTAAACACAAATTCTAGCAACCTAACATGCTTTTAAAACATACCTTCACATAAACCTAAACTATATAAACATATTAAAACATATTACAACAAGAAACTAAAGCAGTCAGAAAGATTAAAGCATAAAAGGAAAGGAAAAGAAAAGAAAATAAAAAGGAAAGTTTAGACTAGATACCTCAAACAAAAGCTCTTTAAGCTTGATTTTTTTACTACTCCCCTCAGTCCAATCTATTCACTATTCAATAAAAGTATGATTAGTAATCTCAAACTCAAAGATCAAGGCCAGAAAAGGCCCTAATGAAAAGAAAATTGACTTAAGGATGTTTTGTGAAAAACTCCCTCTTTGATTCACTATTTCTTGTGAATCTTAGTGTTTTCCCATGGGATTTCTATGTTTTTTTAAAATATACTGTTAGGTTCTAAATGTTTAGAACAATTGGCAAATCGTGAACACAAACTTGTCTAGATATAGATCTTAAAGTCTATAGGTTTTATTAGACAATGTTCAAGGTGATTCAAGTCAAGATTCAAGAACATACAAGCTGTAGGAAGAAGACTTCATATTCTACTTGGTTCAATCAATCAAAGAACAGGCTCGATCAATCGAAAATCGTATCTACAGAATTTTAAGTCGGCCCAAACAGCACCTTAAGCCTATTAAGGATTAGGGTTTGAGATCTACTTCTCCCACTATATAAAGGAAACCCTAAGCCACATTTTTTAGACTTTTAAGTAGACATGGCAAAACGGGCGGGTCGGGTCGGGTCACGTTAATCGGGTCGCGGGTCAAACGTGTCACGGGTCAAAAACGGGTCATTTTAAGCGGGTTAAAAATGGGTTCGAGTCAATCGGGTTGCAGGTCGGGTCGGGTTGGGTCGGGTTGACCCATATTTTTCACATGAAATTTTTTATTTTTTATTTTTATAAAAAAAACAATATGTATTTGCCATTTGGAAAGTTATGCAACATATTACTTGATGTAAAATGCATTATTTTGAATTCATCACTTATATCAAGAATGAACTCAGTTAAACTTATTAATACTTATTCAATAATTTTAAAATTATACAAATCTAAACATTGTTATCTAAAACAAAATAACACAAAGATAAGTAAAACAAATACATAAGTTTTATTTCTACACAATATCAATATTCCAAAATATAAAACAAAATTACAAATGACTTATTGAATAACTCATTTGATAAAGAATAAAAACATATAAGAAAGTTACAGTCTTGAAAATTAATTTTATAATCTATTATCAATTATGGTTGGCACTCTATTATTTCAATTTGAGATATACATTAAAGTTTGATTGCTTACTTATTTATACATGGTCTCTTTTATAAAGATCATATCATTGTTAAGCAGTACACACTCTATGAAATATCATAATTTATTTTGAAAAGCCATTTATTTTGAACATAAATTGTTAAAAAATAGGTCTAAGTATTCATAATTTATGCTAATTTGATACTTTGGCTTTACTATTTTCACACTTGTGAATATGTCTCACACATGTCTACAATTTTAAATCTGTTTTTAACTCTATTGTAATCAGATTATCTTGGCATAAACTTTGTTATTTAATATCTAAAAATCTTTACTCATTACAGAATGCTTAACCATTTATCTTTCAATTAATTTGCATGCAGTTATGTAAATGTATCAATTGTTTCCTTAAAGCTCACAATAAACAATTAAATCAATATTGTTTTAATTTCATTATTTTTTTTACCAAAAAAAAAAAGTTTTAAAAAAATGGTTCGGGTTTGGGTCGGGTCGCGGGTTAGGTCGGGTTGACCCGCACAAAACACGAGTCGGGTCATGGGTCAACCCGTTTTTACTTCGAGTCAAAAAAATCGGGTTCGGGTTAGGTATTTTTCGGGTCAGGCCGGGTCGGGTCAGAAAATTCTGACCCGTTTTGCCATGTCTACTTTTAAGAGAGAGATTAGAGTGCCTCTTGTGCCTCTTTTGTATCTAGGGTTTTGTACCCAAACCTCTCTAAGGTCTTTGTTGCTCATATTGCTGTTTATGTGAATCTCTTGTGAGATCCTTGAGAAGCTTTCTTTCATATAAACTTAGGGTTATCAAGAAGGAGATTACTTCAACATCTTGATGATCATTCAGTTGCTGCCATAAGAGCTTAAAGATACATAAGCGGGGGTGCTTGTACTTGCTAGAGAATCCAAGAAAGAAGGAGTCCGTGGATTCGGAGCTTGCACGTGGTTGTGTCAGTAAGTTCTACTAGTGGGTAGCAGTACGAAGTCGAGCGTGAGGGCTTGTAAGTCTTATTGTATGAATTTCGATTCTTTCATATAGTGGATTTAAGTTTACCTTGAGGATAGTTAAGTCAAATCCTCCCCAAGTTTTTACAGGTATGGTTTCCTAGGCCATCATATCATTATGTTATTTATATTTCCGTTGCTATATACCTGATATGATTGTTTGATTATGATAACCTAGATTTGCATAATTTGACTAAGTTAATCACTTGGCTAATTAACTAGGTTAATCCAATTGTGGCTTAAGGGATTTAAAAACCTAACATATACCATGTAAGGCTATTTGTAGTGTGAAAATAGGGGTTTGGAACAACTCCCAAGCGATGTGGGATTCGTTCTAAATCTCATATTAATGTAGAAAACTTGCCTTGTTTATGTTTTGAAATCCGCTATGCATGCACAAGATCATGCCTGCATGCGTATGCAGAAAGCTGCATGCGTAGGCCGATTCTTGCGTGCATATGTCGAGGGTTTCCTTGGCTTTATTTTTTCCAAAAATAAATTTATTTACTCATAAAAAGTTATATTTTTCATTTTAACATTTCTCAAATCAATTTAACATTTAATTAGGCCCTAAACCAACCTTAGGTCTTAGAATTCAGCATCATTGGGAAACGGGGGCCCGAGTCATAAGGGGTAGAAAATGCAGTTCTACAACCTCCAAAATGACTTCTCTAGGTATCCCTGCTATCTCTTCTAGCTTCATTGCTGGCCTTACTAAGTCTATTAGGATAATGGCCTCTATGTCACATACTAGGGAAAAGGGTGAGGCTCTTATAGCTTGTGATTTGGCTGTTCTATGATCCCACAAAGTTGTAGGAAGTTCCTCTCTCCATCCTTTTCCATTCTCCTTAGTCATTTTTCCCAATATCTTTAGCAATCTTTTGTTAAAGGCCTCAACTTGGCCATTTCCTTTGGGATAATAGGGTGTTGATTTCGTGTGAGCTATTGAGTACCATTCTGTTAAACGACGCACATCCTTATTCAGGAATGGTGTACCATTGTCAAAAATGAATCTACTTGGTACCCCAAAACGACATATTATTTTCCTTCAGAAAATTAGCCACTAAGCTACCTGTTGCTTTCTTCATGGCCACAGCTTTTACCCGTTTTGTAAATAGCTCAGTGGCTACCAATATCCAAGCACCAAATGTGGAAAGGATATAGTGCCGTAGTTGAGTGAAGGCTTTGGTGGCTGGTGTGTATTTCATCTCCTCACCTTTAACATTCTTGACACTTCTTGGCGAAATCTTAGGCATCTTTTTGCATGGTGGCCTACTAGTATCCCTGGTGCAAAGTCATTTGCCAGAGCTTTCTGCCACTAATGTGTCCTGCTAGCTCTCCCTCGTGCACACTAACCATTTCCCTCGGAAGCTTCTATTGGAAAAACATAGTTTGTATCACATACAAAACATATGTAGCGGAAAATTAACGGATCTACTTCATTCGCAGTTGATAACATGTACTATGTAAATTCCAAAATTTAAGAACAAGATAGTGTACCTTGATGCGGTAAAATTCAAAACCAAAGATTAGAAGTATTTGGGAACACTTTTACTCTTCACTCCAATTCTACTTATGCCTAAGAAGTGCGGCCTCTTAATCAGTTTACATGTATGTATTCAAGGGAGAATAAGAGAGTGGCTTACACTCACATGCATAACATTTCATACATTACCATGCATTACTAAATTCTGTATGTTTCTCTCATTATATATAACTGATTATCTAATTGAGTTAGCCTTTTGGGCAATTCCAATTGGGCTTTAGTATGTGGCTTGGAGTGGGAACAAAAAGGACAAATAAGACTCTAGCTCCAATGGGTTTTGGCTTTTCTGTCAACACTTGACAAGCCCAAAATTATCATTAATTATATTTAATACCACTATATAAATATAATTGCACTCTAGGCCTTATTAATAAATTATATCCCAAGACTTTATTATACATTCACCCTTTCATTAAAATATTCATAGTAATACAAAGTCATGAATGTTGATTGCTACTTTGAAGATTACTACATCTTAATCCTTGAGTACCCGGTTTAATCCTTTAAGTTATTCATCATATATTTATGAAACTCAATTTCATAAATATATACTTTAGTAACTTCTTACTAAAGTAGTTAGGCCTAACATTCTGAATAACCAAACCCATTAAACTTATCTCAAGAAAATATTTTATATCTCCGTTAAGAGATTATGAATTCCATCTTGAGAATATATGTTCCTTCAACATTAAATATGGTTGCCCAACATACTGAGGTTTTAATCGTGACTTTAGATCTCACTTCTAATATATCAAAGCAACTTATACTTCATGATCAGGTTCATTATTCTCTTTGGATTGAGAGTTCATGTAAATAGAAGTTGTGAGATTTATTATTCATTTGACAGCCATTAGTAGAATAATAAATCTCACAGCGATCCAGTTCAATATGTCTTAACTCTTAAAACATAGCAACATATCAATTAGAAGTCTCCACTTCCATGATCAAGACAAACCATCTTAGTTGATATGTTATAGTCTTCACAAATGAAATGCCCAATTTCATCACCGACTACAAACTAAAATTCTGAGTTTACAAAGAACTTGTGATTTATATCTTCTGTGACTAAATCACAGACTATGCATCTCATGGACTATATGATAATGTCCAAATATTCATGTTACCATTATTTTAAATAATAATAAAACAAGTTTATTACATAGAACATAATGTCAAACATGGCATACAATAGGATTTTAGGGCACTAATCCCAACAACTTCTCTCTTTTTAACCGATTAGCAAGTAGTACACCTCGTGAAAGGTATTTTATGTATGGATCTTGCCAATCTTCTTCTTGTATTTCACTGTTCAGCACTTTTGCTTGGTCTTTGGGAATAATAGAACAAGTCAGGCAAAACATTGGCCATCTCTGGCCCAAAAACCCCCAGACTCTGCATTTTTTTGCATAGGCCAACATCAAGGTTTACCCTACATATCTCGTTGTGCAACCTATGCAGTCATGTCAGCCCTTCTTGTCTTGAGACACACCTCATTGATAACCCTTCTACTCCTTTAAAAAACAGATTCCCATTAATCTTGAGAAAGTCCTTGATGTTTAATGGCAGGTTTAATCCAATATCATTTCCTTGGACCATTGCCTTTAACAAGGGTTCTCACCAATCTTTTGGAGGGCACAATCCACTTTTGATCAGGCCAGGTTATTTCTCCACCCTGAGGGTCATCTTCTCTTTCTTCAACATAGACTTGGTGGTAAGGTGGCCAATGAATCAACCAACTTGTTCTCATTCCGGTTAATCATTTTGCAATCTATGGATGTGAAGTGTTTCATAAGATCCGGCAGTATGGCCCTGTAAACAGCCAAGCTAGGACTCTTCACTCCATAGATTCCCCCTACCTACTTAATGACTAACTCAGAATCCCCAAACACATTTAATTTCCTTATGCCAACTCTCTTAGCAGCTTCCAACCCCATTACTAGGGCTTCATATTCTGCTTTGTTGTTTAAACAGGGAAAACATAGCTCATAGGCAAATGTGTATGCCTCCCTTGGTGACTTAAACACTACTTCTATCCCTCCTCTCTAGGATGTAGACGAGTCATCGAAGTGCACAGACCATTCTTGCTCCTTTGTCACCAAAACTTCCTGTTAGGGAAGTGAGAAATCACTGGTCCCTAGGACATCGCTAGCAAATCGGCCACTGCTTGCCTTTTGATGGTAGAGAGTCTTATGCACTTGATATCATAGCATGCTGTTAGAATGGTCCACTAAGCCATTCTCCTAAACAACTGAGGGCCGGTTAGGAGGTACTTCACAGGATTGCTCTTGGTCATTAACTATACATGATGCCCTAGAAAGTAATGATTAAACTTTAACACAACAAAAGCTAAGGAAATACATACCTTTTTAGCCATGGAGTATCTCAATTCTGGTCCCTTCACAAACCTACTAATGTAGTATACTGGCCTCTCCATACCTCCCTGCTCCTGAGCTAATAAAGCCCCTAGTGATTACTCTATATGTGCTATGTACAGCAAAAGAGGCTTACCAAGCAATAGAGCCACCATGGTATGAGGATCTAATTAAATTGCTTGTATCTTCCTAAATTCCTTCTCACATTGATCACATCACACAAAGGCCACTCCCTTCTTGGTTTGTTCGACCAAAGGTTCCAAAGATCTCAACTAACCCAGGGATAAATCTTTTCAAGTAAGATACTTTTCCCACAAAGCTCCTCAATTCCTTCAATGTTGGTTGCGGGGTAAAAGCAACTATGCCTTAGCTTTTGTGGGATCTAAATCAATCCCTCTCTGATGGACAAGGAATCCTAAAAACTTCCCTGAAGACACCCTGAAGGCGCACTTGGAAGGGTTCATTCTTAAGTTGTACTATTTGCACCTCTCAAAGACCTACCTCAGATGCAACACATGTTCAGCCGAGCTCTTTGCCTTTACCACCAAATCATCCACATAGTCCTCCACCTGCTTGTGCAACATGTAACCAAAGATTAGAGTCATGGTTACAGCATTTTTCAATCTGAAAGGCATCATTTTGTAATAGAAATTCCTTAAAGGTGTTCTAAAGGTGGTTTTCTGAGCATCTAATGGCTCCATAAAAATCTGATTATAACCACTATAGCAATCCATGAAGGAAAAACATTTATGTCCAGTAACTGCATCTACCAGAATATCAACATTGGGTAATGGGAACTCATCTTTAGGGCATGCCCTATTAAGATCCCTAAGTCCACAAAAATTCTTATATGCCCGCCTTTCTTCTTTATAAGAACTATATTGGCCAATCATTCCAGACATTTGATCTCTTCTATGAACCTTGCCTTCAAAAGCTTATTCAGTTCAGCTTTAATCTTTTCCTCAACATCTAAGCAATATTTCCTTGCTAGCTGCTTCATAAGCTTGGCTTTGGGGTCAACATATAGCTTATGTGTGACCAATCCAGCTATTTCTTCATAGTCCCAAGCAAAAACATCTTTATACTCTTTTAGCAAAGCAATTAATCTTCTCTTCTCCTCTTCTAGTAGACCTTTACTTATCTTAACCATTCTTTCTTTTCCTCCCTTGTTGAGATTTCTTGTGCATTCTTCACGACATCGTTCATACATTTAAGGGCTTCTATGATAGGTTCTCCAACAATGCATTCCCCTTTTGGCTGTTAAGCAAGGCAAAAGGGGTTAGGCCCGCCATTCTCCCGACCCCTTTCCTTTAACTGTCAGAACTCGTAGACCATCTTACCATCTGGATCTTAAGAGGTCTCTTAGATTCTACAACTTCCTCATCGTCATCTTCCTCCTGTTCTAAAGTAGTGGCATTAAAAGGAAGGAATCTGTTCTCTCCTTTAGGTTCAAACTCTTGGTACAAGGCTGCCTTTACATTGTGGAGTTCTGCCTTATCAAAAGGCACCCTAATGGCCTCAATGGCCACTAGCCTTCCTCTCCAAATGGCCTTCATACATTGGTAATATGTGGAAGCTACTACTTTGTGTGTGTTAAGCTAAGGGTGGCCGAGAATAACATGGTACGAAGTGTCACCATCCATCACATGCATGAGAATGCGTACTCTGATAGGTCCTACCCTCAAGTCTAAGGATACATGTCCTAGTGTATGCTGCTGATCCTATCCCTATAACATGGTACGAAATGTCACCATCCATCATATGCATAAGAGTACGTGCTATAGGTCCTACCCTTAAGTCTAAGGATACATGTCCTAATGTATGTTGTTGATCCTATCCCTACGCCTTGGACTGGCTCTCGAATGATTCTTTCTTGTAGAATGCCCAAGGCATCCAATATCAGGAGGGATAGAATGTTGGTGGAGGCACCAGTATCTACTAGGGCCCTCTTAATCTAAGAAGCTCCTAAGAAAGCAGTAACATATAAGGACCTTTTGCCATCCACAACCTTGTTGGCTAAATCTCTGGGAGAGAAGGTCACTGATTCCCTGGTCTCTTGATATGCCACTTGTAATACACTTCCCTCAGAGGCAGCTACTCCCTGGCTCCTTTCCACCACTCAAGTTAGGGCCTGAGCTGCCTCTCTTCTAGCCAATGGCCTAAGGCCCATCCCTTCGAGAAAGGCAATCACTTTATCATCTTATTGGATTCGCAATGTCATCTCTTCATCCTACAATGGCGCAGGTGCAGCACTACTGCTGGCTATATTCTCAACCTCTTCTTTTATAAGGTCCTCACATCCTATGAAGAAAGTCTTTTGCCACTTCAGGTCTGTACATTCTTTAATCTCTACGCTTTCCATTTTTTATGACCAAATCACCCTTAGACACCTTCTCATGGAATATGTTTCCTAGAGCATAGTAGTCCATAGTGTGGTGATCAATCCTTCTGTGGTACTGACAGTAAAGCACACCTCGCTTTTCTCTTCTATTGGTTCACACTTGCATTTAAGCAGGACGACCATGCCATCCTTCACCCAGACTTCAAGGATACTATATAACTCTTCCACCGAGACAAAAAAGGGAGGAGGAATACCACTTCTCTCTCTCTTTCTGCCCTTGGCGGCCTTCTTTGGCTCTTCCACCACAGCTACCTCCACCATTTTGCTCTCCCACTTCCAAGGTTGTCTAGGGGTATTTGTGGTTTATGAAGTCGAACCTTTGGAGGGCTTCTTCACTGACATGCTTGTTCTCCTACATGCTTCTACCAGCCTTGTAAAACTTGAGATCTGTAAGTTCTCTAAGTAAGGACGATACTCATACAACATGCCAGCAATGCTGACGTCCACCAATCTTTCTTCTTCCATAAGATCATAGCACATCAAAGAGAGGTCTCTGAACCTAAGGATGCAGTCCAGTAACCCCTCATATACCCTCTGCCTTTCCCACAACAAATCTGATAAAGTAAGTTTCTCATCCAAAGTGAAAAACTTCTTTATGAACTGGGTAGCCATGTCATTCCAACTTAAAACCAACCCTAGCGAAAGGCTGGTGTACTAGGTGAAGGCATGACCTTCCAAAGATTTGGAAAACTCCTTGAGCCTCAACTCGTGGTCATGGGAATGAGCTGTTAAGGCATCCACATACCTCATGATATGCTCTCTTGCATTCCAAACCATACCATCATACTTAGGGAAAATATGAGGTGTGTAGTTGGTAGGATAAGGTTTCCTAGCCATCTCTTTAGGATTAGGATATCTTGCATCGATGTAAGCAAAGCTCTCTGCTTTTCTATCATCAAGAAAAATGGCTGCAATGTCTTCCCTAGTTAGGTAGGGAGATGCCTAAGGTCCCTCAGTCTATGAGGTTACCCTTTGATTGAGAAAAGGATCAAGATTCAACCTTTTAGTATCTCTCTAAGGTCCTTGGCCACCTTATGGGGTCTAAGGGGTAGCTGTCCTCAGGCGTAGGGACTAGAGCTCCTCCCACATGGAGGCCTGAGAACGCTAAAGGTTCTCAATGCTTGCCACAAGGTCTCTGTTACCAAGTTGTCTGACCTTTTCAGATGATTCTGAGCCTTCAGTGTGCATAGAGACATGGTCTACACTTACTTCTGCTTACTAGTTCTCTTTTGAACTAGCCTAAGCACCTACATTTTTCTTTCTTTGAGGCATCAAATGACTAAGGAAAAAGATAACTAAAAATAAGAATGTAGAAGAATAGATGGTATACATCTAAAAGGAAGAATAACCAGAGATTCTCCCCAACGGAGTCACTAAAAATGTACGTGCAAGTTAGATTTGTGAACTTGTATGAAAAATGGATGAGCTATCTAATAGTACATTTTGATGAAAAAGCTTGTAAGTGACAAAAATGAAAGCTTTAACATCATATAGTCAAGAAAAAAAAAAAGCGTTGCAAGGAAAGTAAAGAAAACAAGGAATGTATGTGGAAAACCCCTAAGAAAGGGTGAAAAACCACAGATGAGTAAGGGGAATGTCCCTTACTCCTTCAAACTCTCTATTATGTGAAAAATGGAAGTTTTCCTTATACAATGATGATATTTTTCCTAAAAGACAAGCCTTTTCTCTATCTCACTTCCTTATAAACTTTCTACTTTTTTCTCTAATGTTCTCTCCTGGTTTTTGCTCTAATGGTCCAGCAACATGTTCCTCTTATAGTCCGAGGAATGTTGCTAGGTACAAAAGACAAGTCTCAAACCGTGATTCCCCCATTTGAACCCTAATACAGCTATTGTTCTATGCAGTGGCTGGAGGAGAGAGAGTAAGCACACCAAGGTCAAGGTAGAGGCGTGAAAAGTGACCCTGTCACTACGTGGGGAGCAATCCTTGGACAAGGAAAGGGACATTACGGGTATTAAGAGTGATGCACATGTCCTTAACAATGGTCTAGCACAAGCACAACCAATAAAAGGGAGAGATTTCATAGCCTCTGACCACAGGAGGTCACTATCTCCCTTTTGTGAGTGTGGGGTGTCCATGTCAGGTGCAAATCTCACTCTTCCCCAAGATGGTCACGCTATTGGCATGGAATAAAGATCCTTTCCCCTAACCAACGTTTCCTCTCCTTTGCTCATAGCCATTCCATGTGTAGGGTCTAGATCTAGCCATGTCAGCATTCTCACATGCCTTGATTGGTGTACTGTACACGCCTCAAAATCCTAGCCTAGAAACACAGCAAAGTAAGAAATAGAGCAGAACTTATAACCATAAATCTAATAACCTAACATGCTTTAAAATAGAAAGCTACTAAACCCTAGGCTACCAAAGCATGTTAAATATAAATAAAATAAGAAAAAAAAATCAAAAACAAAATTAAAACAAAGAGAAAAAAAAAGAAAAAAAGAAAAAAAAAGAGAGAAAGGATTAGAACTCAATACCTCAAACACAAAGCTTTTCAAGCTTGATTTTGACTATTCCTCTCAGTAAATCTATTCACAACCAAACAAAAACGATTATTAAACTTCAAAACTCAAAGCTCAAATCTAGAAAAAGGCACTAATCAGAAAAATATTGACTTGAGAATGTTTTGTGAAAAACTCTCTCCTTGATTCACTATTTCTAGTGAATCTTAGGTTTTCTCTTAGGATTTTTTGTGTGTTTTGAAAAGGTACCATTTATGACTTTTTATATTAAGAAAACGGGGGTTTCGAACGGCTCCCAAACGATGTGGAATTCATTCCAAACCTCAGCTTTAACGCAGAAAAATTGTCTTTCATAGTTTTTGGAGGCCTAGTATGCATACGCATGCCTGTGTATGCATATGCATGTATGAAGTTTGCGTTCGCAAGTCTGGGGCATGCATATGCATACGTGTGTCTACCTAAGCATGCCCTAGGGTTTTCATGGCCTTTATTTTTAAAAAATAGTTTTATTCAGCACATAAAAGAGTTATATTTTCCATAAAAACCTTCCTCCAGGCGGCTTTCACCTCTTTGTCTTCCATCTCTATCTCTACCTTTTCTTGTAAGGCTTTTGCCTCAGGGTGACTTTAGTCTCTATCTCTATCTCTACCTTTTATTTTGTGCCTGCATATTCAACTCCTTCGGGATATGTGTATAAATTCTGGCTTACATAAGGTCTGTGCTTTCATATTCAATTCCTGGAGGATATGTGCAGAAGTTATGTATTTTCTCTTCTGACTTGTATGGGATCTATGCCTACATATTCAATTCTCAGAGGATACGTGCACAAGTGTCCTTCGTGTTCTGACTTACGAGGAAGTCCTTGGTGAAAGATCCATTGGGGAGAATGACTTGTTAAGGAGTGTATTGGTAACCTGCGAGGGAGCCTTCTTGGTAATTTGACCTACAAGGAAGTCTTTGATGGTGTGTAGTCCACTGGGGAAATATAACTTGCTAGGGAGTTTTAGCGGTGCTTTCGACGTACGAGGAAGTCTTTGATGATGTGTACTTCACTGGGGAAATTTTCTTCTTCCCTTTCATGACTCATTGGAGAACTTGTGTTGATTCCAATCATGAGGGGGTTTTATCAACTTCATGGGAAATTTTTTTTCACAACTCTCAAAGGGGTTGTCCTTGTGCCTTAGACTGGGAAAAGGGAGTCCTTCCATGATACTATATTTTACTAGGGATTTGGTTGATGATCTTAACTCACGGGGGAGTTTCTTTAGGGATTTCGTTTCCACCAAGGAATGTTCTTGATGCCTTTAATCCACTGGGGAGTGTTTTGAGAGTCTGTGTCCTTTACCCAACTGAGGGTATTTCTATCATTTTTAGATGCATTCTTGAATTTTCTTTTGCATTTCCTACCTTCTAGGAACCCACTGGGGATATTTGAATTTTTTTTTTTACTAAACTACACGTAGTTTAGTGCAATTGCCTAAACTACGCATAGTTTAGCCATCAGACCTTCCCGCCTCTTCAAAAAAAAAAGAAGAATTTCCAATGGTTACCAACTGTTTCTTTTCTTTTTCTTCTTATTCTCTTCATCTTCCTCATCTCTTCACATTCTCTCTAACTCTCCAACTTCCATCTTTTCTCTCTACAAATACTCTCTGCCTCTCTTTCATTTCCTTACAATTTAATCTTTTCCTCTCATATTCTCTCATCCAAAACTCTCTTTCTCTCTCAAACTCTCTCATCCCCATGGCACCTAAGTCCAAGAAAAGCTTCTACATGATTTCCAGCAATGTGTTCAACCTCATCTGTTGGAATGGGGCTGTGAGGCTGAATGAGTCCCCTTCATTGACCCACAGGCCACCTGATCATCTATTGGAAAGTGCAAAGACCAGATTGGTAAGTTTTTCAAACTTTTCTCATTTCTGAGTTTTGCTTTGATCTTCCATTTTAATTTATTTTTGGACATGTAAATGCTTGGGTTTTGCTGTGGTTTGGGTTTAGAAGAAAACCTGGCACTTTAGGAGGGGTAGGAACATATTTAGGATGAGTTTTGATCAAAATGTTGCTGAAAATGTCGAAGAACACTTCTCTATTTGTGTTTATGCGTACGTGAGTATTGGCTTGCGTACACAGCTTGTATCCATGCGTACGCATACATGACTCATGCATACGCAGGCTCCCTTCATGCGTACGAATCCGTGTTCTTTAGTTTACATGGATGCATGATCCATCTTGCGTATGCGGGTGGCGTCCCTACGTATATAGATGTGGGCCTGCATGCGCACGCTGGCACTTGGAAACCCTATTTTGACTGTTTTAACTCCTTTTTCACTTATTTTCTCATCTAACTACAATTTTAATGCTCTATTTTCATTTTTTTTGCAAACCTTGCTCGCCTTCTCTGGTAGGGGCAGCACCAACCGTGTTGCTGCATGGTATAAGGTTTTGACCGATAAGACAAGGGCCTACATACGCGCTACGGACTTTGAGCCTATCATCCATTTGTTGTCGAAGATCACTGCCAATGCCATTTTGGTGCAGTCCTTGGCTGAAAGGTGGTGGGATACTACCCACACCCTCCATATTGCTGATCAGGAGGTGACGGTGACTCCTCATGACTTTCACCAAATGCCCGGCCTTAGCTATGATGGGACATTCATCAACCTAAGGGTACATTGAACGTGTAGCTGGGCATAGAATTGCTCGAGAGGAGGTACTTGACGAATACAATCCGTTATTATGACATTTAGAGGGATTACAGGCCTCTCCCGCAGGTGACTCATGATGATTATGTCCGGATAGCTAGGGCCTTCTTGTTGTATATTCTAAGGGCACATTACTTTGCCAATGAAGGGGCAGACAGTGTCCCTAAGGTGGCTATCCCTCTTCCTTGATTTTGAGGAGGCTTGGGAGGCCAACTGGGACCAAGCATGTCTTGCTTACCTGTATTCTTTAGACACACTCAGCAGAGGGACTGCGTCAGCTGGTGGGCCTTGGAAACTCCTTGAAGTTAGTTCTCTCATCCTTTCTAGCATCTTACATATGTCATCTAGGCTTGAAAACTATGCTTCACACTTTTGCAAACTATGTCCATATTTGTACCTTGCAAACTGTCATCTTGCAAACTGCATTCATATCCATACCTTACAAACTATACCCATTCATCTTGCACACTGTTATCTTGCAAACAATCTTCTTGCACACTGTCATCTTGCACACTATCATCTTGCAAACTGTCATCTTGCAAACAGTCATCTTGCAAATTGTGTTTTCTCTTTTCAGCGTTCGGCCATGAAGTATGGTCTTAAACATTCATTTTTCCCTATTACTCTCTCATACATGCTCTTAGGATTCTTCATTTAACCCTACATGCTATCACAAGTCATTTGGAGTCCATAGGCAGGTGCTCCTACTATTGCGGACCTGAACTTCAAGGTTGCCACCATCATCATTTTCAAGATCACCCAGCCTTTCGAGGGTGCCGGTCTGAGGGTTCTTTACTTGGTAGAGAGGGTATGCTACTAGTTGGTGGGTGAGAACGTACCACGGGTTCTGCAAGATCCTCTATAGTTTATGCTCACCCCGCTTTCCATTATGGATGATGAGTACCATCTGTGGAGTGCTGGCATTCCCTACGCCAAGTGTCTCACGGATGAGATAGGGTATGATGAGTTTAGTGAGACTCGTCTCATGTCCTTCCTTATTCACGAGGTATGTATCATTTCCTTCAATTTCCCTTCATTCTTCTTTCTTGTACTTCTGCACATAGTGATACTTGTTGATGCCCATTTTTGACAAAGGGCCCAACAGCAGCAGAAGCCCAATAATAGAGAAGGTGAGAAGGAGAAAACGGTAAAAAAATAAGGAAACAAGCCTAGTGGGCTAGAATGGTAGGATTGATGGCCAGCAGGCCCATAAGAATTAAAAAAAAATGTAAAGAAGAAGTAAATGGGCCAAGGAAGCCCAAGGAATGAAGTAGTAAGCCCATAGGAATAATAAGAGGTAAAGATGAAGTAAATGGGCCAAGGAAGCTCGAGAAATGAATTAGTAAACTCAATAGGTTGGCTTAAAGGCCAATAAGCCCGAAAAGTAATAAGAGGTAAAGTAGTAATTGGGTCGAGGAAGCCCAAAGAATCTATCAAAAAGCCTAGGGGAGTAAAAAAGGTAAAGAAGAAGTAAATAAAATAGTGAAATGGGCTGGCACAACAGGAATGTTGGCCAACAAAGCCCAAAAAAGGTAAAGATGTGGAAAGTGGGCCAAGGAAGCCTTAAGCAAAAAATTGATGAAAAAATGGGTTGACACGGCAGGAGCATCAGTCCACAAGCCCACAGGGTAATAAGAAATAAAAAGAGAAGTAAAGCTATAGTAGACACAACGAAGTGGTATGGCAGGATCAGTGGCCAAAAGGCCCACTGTCATAAACAGGGAAGGGCACAAGCTCAGCAGGAAGATGAAGGCTTTTGTCCAAGCAATACCCAATCCAGGAAGATGAAGGCGCCTCGCCCCACCCCGCCCTGCAAAGGTGGTGGGGGCAGGGATGGGGCAATATTTTAACCCCGCACCCCAGGGCGGGGCGGGGATGGGTTTAGTGTTTTTATCCCCAACCCGCCTCGCCCGGCCCTGCCCCATCCCCACCCTGCACTAATAAGGACTATAATTGTAAATTTAGTAAACCCTAAATCACTAATATTTAAAGTGAAACACAAGAGTACAAGATATGAGATAAAATATATTTTATTCTAAAACCCTATTGCTATTGCCGCCTCTAACCCATCCCTCTTCTCTGTAGTCCATACATGTTTTTCAAGGTTCATCTCATTCACGTTACATAGTGCTTCCAGACTTTTAGTAGGCAGGTTTGTTTCATGTTTTTTGCACATTATTTCATATATTTGACTATAGTAGGTAGTAGGTTTGTTGATAATAACTTGATATATTCGGCCCCACATTGTTTCATCTTTTTGTACATTGTTTCATTATGTATTCGGCCCCATGTTGTTTCATGTTCTTGCACATTGTTTCATTATGTATTTTGCACAGGAGAGGAGAGATCTTCTATTTGGTTATATTCCAAAAACATTAAAAAAAAAATTGCAAAATTGAATGTTCAAAATTTCTTCAATTCCAGAACAAGCCAGAATAGTGAAAGGCTTACACTTAAAAGAGTTTTTTTTTTTTTTTTTTTTTTTTTTTGTATATATCTCACAGTAGTTGAGCTTTAGTACTCATTCTATTCGGTTATATTTATATTTTTATATCCAACTTATTTTTTTCTTTACTATGTGATAGAGTCATAGTTTTTAAAACTTATTTGATTGAAGCTAATACATTCCAAAACATCCTTGATGATTCTGATGATGAAGAAGAAAGTGGTGTCACTACATTGGGAGAAAGCGAAACTTATTCTTAAAGAACTAGTCAATTTTTATTTGTTATAAGACAATGTTTATTTTTTTTTTTTTTTATGTTTATTTTGTTAAAGAACTAGTCAATTATCCTTGATGATTCTGTTCATGCAAAGACAATGTTTATTTTGTTATGAGAAATTTTGAATTATGTTATTACGTATTAGACTATTTAAATACTTTGTTTATTTCACCCTAAAAAAAAAATACTTGGTTTATTTAAATGCTTGGATTTTAAAACATTTTGTTTTGTTGTGATTTATATTATTGTACCAAAAAAATTATATATATATATATATATAATTGTATTAGGGGCGGGGCAGGGCAAGTTCCCGCGGGCCCTAAGGGGCGGGGATGGGGCAAAGTAGTTTTCCCCGCACTTGGGGGCAGGGCGGCACGGGGACGGGGAAGGGCAACAACCATGCGGGGCAGGGACGAAGATCCCATCCTCTAGCCCCGCCCCGCCCCGCCCCATTGCCATCCCTACTCTCAATGGTTTAGATGCTATTCATAGAAGGGAAGCAACTTTCTTTGTGGGAGCCTTTTTCTATTTTAGGTATAATCCTTAACTTTTGCCTAGGTTCTCAACCTGGAGAGGATTTAACCTAGCTATCCTCAAGGTAAACTGAATCCAATATGAAAGAATTGAAGTTTACACAATAGTAACTTAGACCACTAACATCCTATTGCTACCTCGAGTAGGAAACTTACTACCACGACCATGTGACAACTTCGAGTCCACGATCTACTTCTTTCTTGGATTCCCTAGCAAGTACAAGCACTCCCGCTTGTATATCTTTAAGCTCTTGAATCTGCAACTGAATGATCACCAAGTTCTTGACATAATCTTGAATCTTGGAAACCCTATGTATGTGTGAAGGCAAACACCTCTAGATCTCACAGAAGATTCACTCACGTAACATAAAGAGCAACCTCAAAATGTGGCTAGGGTTTTCCCTTTTATACTTAAAGAAAAACATAAAACCCTACACGTCAAACGGGCTTGGGCTGAGTTGGAAATTCTGCAGAAAAATCAATCTACACGACTTTCAATCAGTCGAGTCTAATTCTTGATCGATCGAGCCAGACAGATTTACATAGTAAATCCTCCAGTAACTCGATTCCAACTTTACATAAAAAAATGTATACTTTGAGCAAGTCTAAAACGTTTTGATCATGGTTTGCCAACATTACAAAATGAAGTTCTAATACATTAGTTCCTAATTCATTAGAACCTAAAAAACTCCCCCTTTGGCAATCCGTAACAAAACACAAACTTAACAAAATGCTCAAAGTTACAAAAAAACAGCCCATTACAAAAACGTTGCCCAACAAAACAGATCCAACCTAACTACTATCTATCAGTTGTAAGTGTAGACAGCCGCACGACTAAATCAACCTATATATTTCTTGAAACACTAAGCAAACGCATAAATGCATGTGTGGAAAATACAAGTAAAACAAGAATAACTCCTTGATTTCACGTAACACAAAATAAAGACAAATATCATGAAAACTCATAAATATAAATCAATACACAATGTGAAACAAGAAATATATATAAACAATGTATCTCCCTCTATCATGGACAACCCAAACAAAATACATCATGAGCCAAAAAATGTAAATACATAATGAAGCACCTAGATACAATCTAAAAGTTCCACAGCTCCAAATCAAAAAAAAAAAAAAAAAAAAAATCACCCCTAACTACAAAAACTCATCAACAAATGTACTCCCCCTTTTTGTGACAGAATGCTAAAGGGCAATAAGAATTCATCATCAAAAGGAGGTGACGGAGGCGACCGTCTCAAATGCTCCAAATCTGCTCACAAGGCATGAAGCTCATCAAGCATGTCCACCAAAAGCTGACCATGAGCCGCTTGAACGGTCATGACAGTCTCCAACGTACGACGAATGTCTGAATCATCCGAAGTAGATGGTGGAGAAACAGCAGCAGCAGCTGCATCAGTAGTAGGATCAACAGACTCCTCAGCCGTAGTATCACCTGTATGTTAGGATTAATGCCCTTAAATCCTATTGTATAATGTTATGTATGATATTAAGTTTGACATTATGTATGACTTAATATTGAGATTAATAAAGTTGTTTTATTATTACCTAAATAATGGTAACATGAATATTTGGACATTATCATTTAGTCCATGAGATGCATAGTATGTGATTTATGTGAATTAGTCACAAAAGATATAAGTCACAAGTTCTTTATAAACTCAGAAATTTAGTTCGTAGTTGGTGATGAAATTAGGCATTTCATCTGCGAAGACTATAACATATCAACTAAGATGATTTGTCTTGATCATGGAAGTGGAGACTTCTAGTTGATATGTTGATATGTTTTAAGAGTTAAGATATATTGAAATGGACCACTGTTAGATTTATTATTCTCCTAATGACTGTCAATTCAATAAAAAATCTCACGACTTCTATTTACATGAACTCTTAATCTTGAAAGAATAATGGACCTGATCATGAAGTGTAGGTTACTTTGATATATCAGGAGTGAGATCTAAAGTAACGGTCAAAACCTCAGTATATTGGGCATCCACATTTAGTATTGATGGAACATATATTCTCAAGATGGAATTCATAATCTCTTAACGGAGATATAAAATATTCCCTTGAGATAAGTTTAATGGATTTGTTATTCAGAGAGTTAGGCCTAACCACTTTAGTAAGAAATTACTAAAGTATATATATTTATGGAATTGGATTTCATAAATATATGATGAATAACTTAAAAGGATTAAACCGGGTACTCAAGGATTAAGATGTAGTAATCTACAAAGTGGCAGTCTTCATTTATGACTGATAAGTGTAATTTTTACATGATTTTTATTATCCTCTTATTTATTAAAATTGTTAGTTTTCCTTTATTTCTTTTGATTTGATTTGATTTTTTATTTATATTTATCTATTCATTTGTGCTTTGAAGGAATGAGAAGAGCAAGGAATCAAAGGAATTTTGCACAAAATCCAAGTCCAATTCGGATTAGGATTCCAGCCTGCACATCAGTTAGTATTTTCAGCATAACTTTGGGCTCAGATATCCAATCGAGATGATTCAAGTTGGAATGGAAATTTAACTTAAAGGGCTACAACTTTTTAGTTTACCAAAAGTCCGAATTCTGACATTAAATGGGCCAAAATCGTCGGTTAAGTGAAGCCTAAAAATCTGGGATTTTTTCCAAACGGGAATTCAACTTGTAATAGGATTCCTTGACCTATTTAAAAGCTTTTTAGGGTAAAAAGAAGAGGAGAAAACCTGAGAGGAAAAGGCAGAGCCGCATTGAAGATTTTGCTTTTAGGAGTCTTTCTGAAGAGGAGGATCTGAGGACAAAGGTGAGAGCTTCATGTTGATCAACCATCAGATGAAAGACATAACTTTTATTTGTTTTCTTTTCAGTTTTATTATGAACTAAATTTTATTTTCTAGAGCGTTGATGTAGTCTAGCAATGAACACACAATTTATTTTCTGAGTTATTTTATTTTTATTATTTCCATGATTGAGTGTTTAATTCTTATTCTTAATGCTTACTATTTTTCTTTATGAATTATTGTTTGATCAATTGAATTGCAATGAGACCGAGAGGTGATTTGTTATTTTAGTTTTAGAATTAAACACCATTAGTTGAGCGAAAGTAGAGATGCTTTACCGCGACTAGTGTGATTTTTTAGAAAATTCAAAGTACGTAATGAGTCTCCAATTAATTAAATTCACATAGAGATATGGAATTGTTAGTTGAAGATATTTTTGATATTATTCGAGAGAAGATATTGAATACTTAAGGAATTTTTAATCATTAACGGGAGATTATTAGAATTTAATAATTATGAAGAATAAATTGTGTGGGATTTGTTAGGTGAAATCAACCGCTCTAGATCCATTCTTATCATATTTTTACACTTTTATATTTTTGCGCTTTGTTAATTTTTTATTCGTAGATTTATTTTTATTAAATAGTTTAATTTAATTCAAATAGTAGAACATTCCATTTATTTTCGATTTTTCCAAATAGTAATTAATTTAGTGAATTTCGGTATTCAATAACATAGTTAATCCCTGCGGGTTCGACATTCATTTTCTAAAAACACTTTACTACTTGTTACGATTCTGTGCGCTTGCAGATTATTTTACGCGAACAATAACTTTGTATTACTACGAATATTTTATGAAGGGTTGCATGTACAATAAAGTCTTGGCATATAATTTATTAATAAGGCCTAGAGTGCAATTATATTTATATAGTAGTATTAAATATAATTAATGGTAACTTTGAACTTGTCAAGAGTTTACAGAAAAGCCCAAGGCCCATTAGAGTTAGTGTTTTATTTGTTCCCTTTTGGTCCCACTTCAAGCCACATACTAAAGCCCAATTGGAAAGGTCAAAAAGGCCAACCCAATTAGATAATCAGTTATAATGAGAGAAACATACATAAATTTTTAGTAAGAACATGAAATGGTGTTTGTGAGTGTTGGACACTCTCTAATTCTCTCTTGAACAAATTCATAGAAACTGATTGAGAGACCTCACTTCTTGGGCGTTAGTGGAAATGGAGTGAAGATTAAAAGTTTCTCAAGAACATTCGATCTTTATTTTGAAATTCACCACACCAAGGTACACTCTCTTGTTCTTATATTCTGAAATTTACATAGCACATGTTATCAATAATGAAGTAGATCCGTTAATTTTCCGCTGCATACATGCATATTTCCATCACTGTAGAAGAGGGAGGAGGAGCTGCGACACCAGAAGACTCAACCCTAGGGCGTTTAGAGCTTACTCTCAACTGAGCAGCCCTCTGCCTAAGAAAGGTGTCACCGATGGGAGCAATAATATGAACAGGCTCAGAAGCCAGAAACGCATCTAATCTTAGATGTAAAAGAATTCGATGAAAAAAACGAGGAAGAAGAGAGCATGAGCAGTAGAACTATTCCTATGAATCTCAATCAAAGAGCAAATAAAAAGATGAGGAGAGCTCATAGGAGCATCAGTAACAAGGGTATACAAAAACGCACAAAGCTCCAAAGGAATGGTGTGCAAATGAGAGATAGGCCACAAAGAATGACAAGCAATCCGAAAGAAAAGATAGTGAATCTCAGTGAGTTCAGCAATAGTGATCCTAGGATCAAAACCCCACTAGATAGAAGACCTAGTGATGTAAGACATGATGTCGTCTAGGGAAGGAGACTCATCATAAGGGTAGACAGGATGCTAGACAAATGGCAACCCAAGAGCATCGGCCACTACTGAAGGAGTAATGGTGTACTCATCACCCCGTTTCCAACTTCTCACAAGAGTGTTGAAATCATAGGCGTGGACCGAGAGGTTTAAGTAGAACTCTCTAATCAAGATAGCCGGAGGAGGATGATCAACATCCAATAGAGGTAACCAGCCCTGACGCTTAAAGTTACGCCTAATCTCAGGATCAAGCTCATCTAACATAACCTTTCTCTCAACCTAAATGTTCCTCTTAAGGTTAAGCTTCTCATAGGTTTCCTCATGTTTCTCACTCAGAAATCTACCACTCTCAAAGGTAGGAGCAGAGGGTGAAGGGGCGAACCTATTAGCTCTACTCTTCCTAGGCATGATGCTAAAGATTATAAGGACAGACACAAAAGAGATAGAGAAAGGAAAAAAAAAAAACAAGGGCAGACTGCAAGTTAGCACAAAAAAATAGAAACAACAATTCTATATGATGCATGAACAATATCAACATATGATACATGTTTTAATGCAGTGAAAATAAATTCAATTTAACTTTAAATTCACAAAATTGGCTTAAGCATATAGTTTATATCAAAAACCTCAAAATTTTGAAAAACCACTTGTACAATTTTCAATAAATTGACCAATTGATCATTAATCAAGATAGATAACACAATATAATGATCATATGAATCAATCTAAAAGGCCAATTTTATCAAATTAAACATAATTGAACAAAATCCCCAATTTAGGTAGTTTCAAGCCCTAAAAATTCAAATTTTTCCCAAAACACCAAATTGATCAAATTAATCACCAAGGATCAATTTAATAACATCCTACAACAAAAACTCATTGATCAATTGTGAAAGAAAAGACTTAAATCATCAAAAATCCCAATTTCCCTTAGGTTCGAAATTTCCCTTCAATGCATGGCAAAATGCATGAAATCATGAAAATAAATGAAAAAGGAGGGGTATAAAGGTCTTACCAGCCTTAGAGGACAAAAACCTTGCAAAAATTTTGAGGGAAAACGATAAAAAATCTTGATTGGTAGCCTTGACCGATCAGATAGAGAGAGAAAAGAGTTTTTGAAAAAGTTTGAAAGTGATAGAACACGTGAAAACAAAAGTTTTTGAAAAACTCTCTATACGACTTTTGATCAATCGAAAATTAGATTTGATCGATCGAAAATGATATTGGAGTTTATGCCCTAAAATCCAATTTATTGGCATGTCATAAATAATTAAATTGTTTAATTATATGAGACTATCTATTTATGAACTAATAGGACATTATCTTAGTCCATGAAATGCATAGTATATGATTTATGTGAAAAGTCACAGAAGATATAAATCACAAGTTTTTTGTAAACTCAGAATTTTAGTTCGTAGTCGGTGATGAAATTGGACATTTCATTTGCGAAGACTATAACATATCAACTAAGATGATTTGTCTTGATCATAGAAGTAGAGACTTCTAATTGGTATGTTGATATGTTTCAAGAGTTAAGACATATTGAACTAAACTGCTGTGAGATTTATTATTCTCCTATCGACTATCAAATGAATAATAAATCTCACGACTTCTATTTACATCAACTCTAAATCCTGAGAGAATAATGGACCTGATCATGAGATGTAGGTTGCTTTGATATATTAGGAGTGAGATTTATAAGTTACGGTCAAAACTTCAGTATGTTGGGCAGTCGCATTTAATATTGATGGAACATATATTTTAAGATAAAATTCATAATCTCTTAACGGAGATATAAAATATTCCCTTGAGCTAAGTTTAATGGGTTTGATTATTCAGAGTGTTGGGTCTAACCACTTTAGTAAGGAGTTACTAAAGTATATATTTATGAAATTGGATTTCATAAGTATATGATGAATAACATAAAGGATTAAATCGGGTACTCAAGGATTAAAATGTAGTAATCTTCAAAGTGGCAGTCTATATTCATGACTTTGTATTACTACGAATATTTCAATGAAGGGGTTGAATGTATAATAAAGTCTTGGGATATAATTTATTAATAACGCCTAGAGTGCAATTATATTCTTATAGTGGTATTGAATATAATTAATAGTAACTTTGGATTTGTCAAGAATTAACAGAAAAGCCCGAGGCCCATTGGACCTAAAGTCTTATTTGTTCCCTTTGGTCCCATCTCAAGCCACAAACTTAAGCCCAATTGGGTAGGCCCAAAAGGCTAGCCCAATTAGATAATCAGTTTTTATTTAATAAGAGCTATTAAATAAAGGAACTACAAAGATAGTTATAAGATACGGATGATGAAAAGAAAAGAAATTAGTTTTTCTCCATAAGGAGAAAAAGAAGAACTGATTGAGAGACCACATATCTTGGGCGCCATGTGGAATTGAGATGAAGATTAAAGGTATTCTCAAGTCATGGTTTTGAATTTCACTACATCAAGGTACGCTTTCTATTCTTTATTCTAGAATTCATGGTTACATGTTATCTTTCATGATTGAAGTAGATCCGTGTTTGTTGCTTCTGCTGTGTATTTTGTATGAGATACAAAACCAGATTTTCCAACAAATGCTTTGATTGATCTAACATCAATTGAGCACCGATTGAAACAGATAGAAACTGACCAAAATTTTAATCACATTTTCGATCGATCGAAAAACAGGTTCGATCAATCGAAAATCTGGAAAACACAATTTTTTGAAAAACAAAGCAATTTTTTGCAACAACTCCTCAAAGCATTGAATTTTATGGATAAAATGCATAAGTATGAGATGAAATACTTTTCAAAAACACTTGTTTAGAACCTAGTTTTCCCAAAATTAAGATTTTCAATCAATTCACCTTAAATACTCAAAAAGCAAACATGTTTTGCATAAAAATCAAGGAATTTTCAAACTTGGTTGGCCAAACTAAAATCACACACAATAACATGTACAAAGTTTAGCAAACAGTAACTTGTATAGTGTGTGCAACTAGCAAAACCTTGAAATACATATGAGGTGATATGTAAATAAAAATCAATCACAAATTCTACAAAATTCATCACATAAATTTGAGAGAGACTATCACCTAAAGAGTTACATCATATAACTCCCACATCTTCTAAAATAAAAGTTTGCAATCATGTAAGTTTCTTGATTTGCCTCATAATGTACACATCAATTTTACTTAATCAGAAACTTATAAAAAAAGTAGTCAGGATAATGTACACACCAATTTTATTAGATTTTGAATTTATTTTAACCCAATAATGTACAAACCAATTTTAGCATTTAACCGAGGCTACACATTATGTTCTATTTGTGCATGTGCTACACTTTCTCGAGCATAAAATCTTACGATATGCACTAAGGTGTTCATGTTTAGCTAGTAAACAGTGGTGAGAAGGTTATTTATGCCTTTTTCAATAAGTTTAAGTCCTACAATCAAAGGCATGTGATTTCAAGATCAAGATCATGTGATCAAAAATTATAAACATCTTTCCACAAAACATGCATTACAAAGCTCAAACTAGTAAAGTGCAATAAATAAGCTCATCAAAATTAAACAAGGTACATAAACATGTTGTGTAAAAAAAATATGGCCAACCTTGATTTCAAATCCAAGAAAAATAATGCAAAACACATTTTGCTTCCTTTTTTCCTTTTTTTTTTTTTTTTTTTGAAAAGAAATAAACAAAAACAAACCTAGAATGTAATGCATGAACTCGCATTACAAAATTCATTTACCACATTCTTAGAAAACCCAACCCAAGTCCAATTATTAAGTTGCCCAACAGCAAGCACGATGAAGGTAAAAGAATCACTTGGCTCCTTGATGGTGATGGCGAGCACATCCCCCTTCTCTTTCAGCATAGCTCTCATTGCTTCAACATCTATGTAGTCTACCTAGTTAACCTCTTCTTGAACTTCCTTGATCACCATGGTAGGTTTCTCCTTGAAAGTGAGCTTCTCATTGAAGAATATCTCCCAGTCGGGATTCACCTTTCCATCCTTGTCCATCCATAGCTCAAGAAAACCACAGAAAGGGAAGTCCCCTCCCTCCTTCACAAAGTTCCCATTTAGGGTACCAAGGTTCTTTTTGATTCCGTTGCAGCCTTTAAAGAATCCTAAACCTTCATTGGTCAGTTGAGTCTTGAAGTCAAGGAATTCAGCCACTCATCTTCCTTCTTTTCCAAGACCCATACCAAGCAGGTGCCTAATATTTTTCATCATCATAATCACCTCGTGGCTACAATATGGGAGTGAAATCCGTAGTGTACCTTTCATCCTTCAGTCCATAGTCAGCTATGTTCACAAACTCAAAGCCACTCATTTGAATCTAATTTCTTCCCTCTTTAAGTCCATAAACAGGAGCTAGGATCTCACCATCACCAAGCACTACAGCAATTCCCTCTTTCCATGGGATCTTAATCTTTGGTGTAGAGTGGAAGGGACAGCTCCAACGGGATGAAGCCATGCTCTTCCTAAGAGAAGGTTGTAGTTAGGAGTGATGTCCATCATGTGAAATTTCACAATTGTTTCTAATGGACCAATCTTTCAAGGAGCTTAGAAAGTTCTCTCAACCTTCCTTGAAGTATTGTCATATGCCCTAACAGTCAAAGGAAAGGGGATGATTGTCTCCACATCTAGCCCAATGGTGAGAGCAATCCTAAAAAGGCACATATTTAATGTAGATCCATTATCAATAAGCACCATTGGAACCTTGGCACCCATGTGCTCAATGGTGTGAATGGCTCCTTCAAAAAGGAGTTCTTCATTAGAAAAGGTGAGTAAAGGATGAGGTGGGGCCTCAACTCCCATGAGAGATAGCACTTCTTATGGAGTAATTTTGATGGGCTCTTCTTTTCCATTCAAAGCATCCAAGAGAGCACTACGATGCTTGTGAGAAGCCATTAGCAAGCCCCATACGAACACATGAGCTTAAGTCTTCTTGAATTGGGTCAAGTCCTTATCCTCTTCCTCTTTCTCTTCTTTCCCTTGAGTTCTGTGAGCTTGGATCCTTCTCCCATGTTTCTACCAGGGGATCCTTCTCTAAAAAGGATGGCTTGTAGTGTTTCCCACTCCTAGTGATGTTTGCCACATTGTCCTCGATGACTCTTTTTTTTAACTCAGTTATTTCTTTAAGGAGTATCCCTCATACAGCCACCACACTTTTCAAAATCTCATCTTCTTCATCCCATTTTCCTTGGACTTTTATAGCATTAACCTCCACAGTTTTTATCAACTTTGAACAATCTTAATCGATTTCTTCTATTTGCACCCAATTCTAATATGGGGGAGGAGCTTGACGATAATCAGGCAAAGGGTTCTTCCTAATGTTGAGCTTGGTGATGATGTTTGGATTTAAGAGAGTTCCATTGTCTATGAGGTCTTGTATTTCATGCTTAAGGTGAAACTAATTGTCAGTTTTATGGTCAGGTTTCTAATGGAAGTGACAATATTCATTTAAGTTCCAAGTATGAGGCACAGGATTAGGCATAGGTGTAGGGTCTAAGGGTTTAATGAATCCTTTGGAAGTTAAGTTCTCATAGGCTTAGGCAAGGGTCATTCCTAGGTTGGAAAATCTCAGTTGGCTTTCTTTGTGAAGCTTGGGTAGGCTAAAGTTTGTTGAGGTATGATGGCACTCACATTCACGGGGTTAGGTGCTTTAGAAGTAGTCACTCCTCCCTCATTTGTCTTCTTGATTGGAGGTTTGCTCTCACCTTTCTCCAATTGTCCATTATTGATAGCATCTTCAATCTTAGTTCCACAATCACACAATTTCCCAAAAGAACTAATAGGCGATGACAGGATCCTACTATTATATGCTGGAAGCAAATTCTTGATGATCATGTTGATTTGGTCTTTCTCATTTGGCCTATTAACCATCCTAAACGCCTTGCCTTTCCACCTTGTCATGTATTCAGAAAATTTCACCCCTATTCCTTGCTTGGTGGTCTCCAAATCCCTTAAAGTCACATCAACCATAGTATTGAAGATGAATTGATCCACAAACAACTCTACTACCTCATTCCACACTTTGGTTTTAGTTGGGTCCAAACTATAGTACCACCTATATGCATCTCCCATAAGTTAGAGAGTGAAGGCATGCAAAGTTTGCCTCTCATCCAATCCTTTCATTTCCGAAACTCTTAGATATCTCCTAACATGTTGCTTAGGGTCTCCAGTTCCATCAAATTTTTTCGCATCCGAGATTTTTAACTTGGGAGGCAATGCAATGGGAGTTTTGGAGCCCATTCCACCCATGTTGTAAAGACAATCATCCATTCCTCGAGCCTTGCAAAAGGCTAGTTGCATCTTATCCAACTTTTCCTTCATGGCCACGATATCTACGGTGAGCTTCTCAAATTGCTTATTTTTTTCATATTTGACCTTATCCCTTTCATACCAATCTTCCCTTTCATCTTCATCTTGTATATCCACATGTATGGACTTCTTCATCTTGCTCTCCTTTAACTTGGGGAGGCGACCTCCCATTTTCTTGAGAACGTCACTATGTTCCTCTATTGCCTTGAATATCTTTTGTGTAGATGCATCATCGATTGGAGCAACCATTACTTCTTGAGATGCTTCCCCTTGCAATGTCTCTTCTTGAAATACCTCTTTTTAATATGTTTCCTTAATTTTGACCAAATGCCTTCCATTCTTTTCTCAGACCCAAATTGGAGTGAGGACTTGCTTTCTTGTTCTTGGTGGTGCAATGGTGCCTGAAAAAAAGTCCCATTTTATTAAGCCCATGTCCCAATTAAAAGGTTCCTTGTATTAACTTAATGTAAATACTCAATTTTGCACCCATAATTTAATCTTGGAAGTTAACTGGAACGACCATTTCAGGTACCCAAAAATCATAGTTGCATTTCATGCATTAAATCATTCATCACATATCATAAAAATGATCTTGAGATTCTAACAGTCGTGACAATATGCCTGATTCCCAATTTGGACCATTAGATTGAAAGATATCACAAGATCAAGTTTTCACAGTTTGCATGCATTGTATGTGGGTAAAGCTGATCACGTGTGATTAATTGAAATTAATTCTGATTGGTCAACAATTAAAATTAATTAAATGATTTATGTGATTAGTTGTTGGATTTTATCAGAAATAAGCTTGGTTGAATAGGAATAAAATGGATAATCAAATAATAAGGGAGTTGTTGATAATTAAGTATATTTATCTTTCAGATAATTATTATTTTAAGGACCTGATTATCAAAATAAAAGGGACTTATTTTGGAATATGAGTTGAAAATACATCCAAATGCAATTCCCGACTTAGAAAACCCCTAAAAAAAAGTCCAGATCAAACCAAAAGAGGAGAATGGGCTTAGCACTTGAAAGTGCCAATCGGCACTCTTGAAGTGCTGATTGACACATGGCAAGTGCCGATTGGATCAACTCCAAGACCTGGCCCAGAAACATCTGGATTAAGCTAAAGCACATCAAATTCAATTTTTTAGGGATAAAAATTCGACCTAATTCGTATCTGATCAGACCTAGCTTAATTTCTAAGCACTAAACCTCTATAAATAGGGAGCTCAAATTAGAAATCATGGCCCCTCTCTCCCTTTACAAAAAAAAATTCTAGAAACTTTGCTTTAGGAATTTCTTTTCTGTTAAATGACCTTATTTTAGATCTTAAAAAGGTTCATTCTCTTTGATCTCTAGAATAATCCCCTCCTTGTGGAATACGTTCATGCAAGTATGTTCTAACTTTACTTTCCATAACGTGATTTGATTTTTATTTTAATTTCAAAAACATGTTCTCACATATGCTTTATTTTTATGAATGTGTCTTTGCTTCTTGTTTTATATAACCATGTTTGTAATATGTCATTGCATGCTCTCTGCTTGCTTTGAAAAGTTCACATGATTAGTTTAAATTTCAATGTGTTGATTGATTAACATGTCTAGATCTAGGGTTGAATTTCTTCTTAAGATTTTAGATCTACAAGAGAATCCATCATAAAAGTTCCATGTTTTTTAAAACTAAAATCAAATCTACAATTTTTTCTCTATGTTTTTCAAAATTAAATTTAGATCTGCATTTTTTTTTCTCTATGTTTTTCAAAATTAAAACCAGATCTGCACTTTTCTCCATGAGTTTCAAAAATTAAAATTTGATCTGTATTTTGTTTATAAAATCTTATCTGTATTTTGTTTAAAAAATTTGATCGAAATTTTGTTCACAAAAACCTGATCTGTATTTTTTAAAAATAATAAAACCATATCTGTATTTTTCATAAGAAAACTTGACATTTTCATATAAAAAAAATTTATTTTCTCTCACATTCAAAAATGAAACCAGATTTGAATTTTTATTAAAAATTCATTCTTTCTTCTATAGAAACTCAGATCCAAACTTTTCATCAAGCCATCAAACTTTTTTTTGTACAAAATAAAGTTGCAGATCTAAGGTTCTTAAACAGCATTTTAACCCTAAATCTAGGATTTGACATGGCATTTGCTGTATATCATTTGACATTTTGAATATGGGTACTTAATGGTCATTTAAAGTCTAGAAGACCAGACTCTGTTTGGGCAGGATGGGTGCCTAACACCTTCCCATCCTGTAACCTAGTCCCCAAACATTAGAATCTTAGGTTGGTAGATTTAGTGTCTTATTTTTATTTTGGATAGATTGTAACTAGGAAACAAGGCTTTGTATTTTCCTTTTTTTTTACTAGATTGTACCTAGGAATCAAAGTAATGTAAAGTTCTTTCTACCAAGGTGTAATTATTTCCAATTAATGAGAATGCATACTATTCAAAATATGTTGTAATTTGTATAGTTTTCTTATTTTACTTATAAATAAGTGGCGACTCCATATGATCTTGAAAAGAGAAGGTGCCGATGCCTAAACCCTTTTCTGAGAGCACTTGAAAAGTATTTGGTCTCTCACAGTGGCGACTCTGCTAGGGATGTTGAGGGATAAGGTTCATATTAGACTTTAAATGACCAATTAAATACCCTTGTGTTTGTATGATAGTTTTTGCTTGTCTAATATTGCTTATGTCTATATATTGTTTGTATGATATTGTATGTGATGCTGTTTGAAATGCCATATTGGTTGTTAAAAACTTTCCCTAATTGTCATTGTGTGTGCCATTAAACAACAATTATGCATGCACCCATCTCAACATCTGGTGGTAGTAACCATGGCTCACCGATCTTCATTAGATTCGAGTACCTAGTGGTAAACTCACCAACTTATAGCCCAACGTCACTAGATCATTTCTTGTTGACTGAAAAGGATAGACCATGCCATTGGACCAACATAATGTTCATTACATTACAAGTTGGGAGGTGTAACATCCTAGCTATGGGAAACAATAAAACAACAAACCCACCCTCCAATGTAATGACCTAGAACCTTATCCTTAGGCCAGTCTATGTTAAAATTGCATTGCATCCTTTGTGTGTTTGTTTGATTGAGTGGATTGAAATAGATGGGGACCTAGCCTTGATTGACCCAACCAAACCTTTTCTTAAGGGAGAATTTGGTCAAGATCAGAGAAAAGACTCCAAAGAGAATCAAAGAGTGATAGCCAAGCTAGTTCTAGTTTCAAGCCCATCATAGTAGTGAAGCCCTTGTGTATAAAAGGCACCTCACAGTTACAACACCGTAACCCCATGTTTGACTTACAAGACAGCCCAAGCCACAAAAGATCTGAAGACTTTGTCACCATGGCGGAAGGAGAGGAACACCAAAATGCTAAAGAATAGATGAGTACTCAAGAGCTGCTAAACACAATGGTGGCTAGCCAAATCCAATTGAGGGAAGACATGAATCTCATGGTGCAATAGTTCCAGAATCTGAAGAGTAGTCAAGAAGGAGACAAGACTAATCAGACTTCCCCTATCTCGGAGAATGAGAAGAAGATTAATGAGAAGAAGAGCAAGATGGAGGAGACGATCAAGAGAGCACGTAGGATGGATGATCTCATGGATCATTAATCACTCTCTCTCTTTTCCCAGACGTAAGGCTACCTCCAAAGTTCAAGATGCCAGTCTTGGACAAACTTGGTGGCACTAACTGTCCTAAGTCTCACTTGAAGATGTACATGAGGGCTATGCAACCTTTAGGAGCTACGAAAGGGATGTTGGCACAAATGTTCCAAAATACCTTAACTTGAGTAGCCCTTGGATGGTTCCTTAACATGGAAGATAATAAAGCTCGAAACTGGGAAGACATATGTAGGAGTTCCACAACTAATACAAGTACAACATAGAGGTGAATGTGACTAGAAGAGACTTGAAGACTACCAAGCAAGAGCCTATGAGTCATTTTTAGCCTTCATAACCAAATGGAGGTCCAAAGCCACCTAGATGATTAATAAATCAAATGAAGAGGAACAATTGGCAATGGTTGTAAAGAATTTGTTGCTTAGATACCATAAATACTTATTTGCCCAAAATTTTTTGAATTTTAAGGCCTTAATAGCTGTTGGGACTCAAATTGAGGATGCAATAAATAACGGGACTATAAAAAATGAAGATGCACCTAAATTTAAAAGGAATTTTGGGCCTTCTAGCTCTAAAACTACAAAAGTATCTAATATATATAAAATTGATCCATACCAACTCATTGCCCCAGTGCAAATATCACAAGGACCGCCTTCAAGGCCTAGGATAGAATTTCATGAACTTTACATGCTGGTGAGTCAAGTGTTTGAAAAATTGAAAGTGAAAGGGTTACTAAAACCCTTAGATCCAAAACTAGTCCCAAACCCATTACCTGCAAAGTTTGATGTGAGTAAAAGGTGTGCCTACCATCAAGGCCCATGCCATGATACTCACAGGTGTTATAATCTTCATCATGCAATTCAAGATTTAATAGATACCAAGGTGATTGCACCACCTACAAGTCCTAATGTCACCAACAATCCCTTGCCCAATCACAACTTTGGGAGAGGACCAAGGATCAACTGTTTGATTTCTAAGGAAGGAGAAGTGAACCCATCTGAGCTGATCTATGAAATCCCCGAATGCTTTATGATGACTTAGGAAGAGCTAATAGGTATGACATCTACAACAGGGTATGACATATGGAGCGAGGATATTGTGAAAATCTCAAACTACCCAACATCTACATATAGGAGGAGACACTTTAAACTCCACTCAGATTACCCAACATCTACATATAGGGAGAGACACTTCAAAGCCCACGTTGATAATCCAACACCCACATATGGGGGGAGACACTTCAAACCCCAAGACATTAAACCAAATGGCCCATCAAAAATTGCCCACATCACAAGGGGGGAGACACATCAAACCCCCACATTTGGAGACAAACAACCTAGTAGAAGCCTAAAACAAGGCAACCCAACAAACACCCAATGAAAAGGATGAGGTCCTTAAGCAACTGCAGAAGACGCAAGCCAACATATCTTTATAAGGTTTACTCATAGCCTCATATAAACATCACTAGAATCTGGTGGACCTTCTCAATTAGATCTAAGTCCCTACAACCACTACTTCTCAAGGTTTGAATGCTATAATTGGGTCTATAAGTAGGGAGCTTACTTTTTCTTACTTCGACAAAGATTTGACTAAAAAAAGGAAGTGTCATAATGATCCATTGCACATTATTGTATATGCCAAGGGCAAAAGGATACCAATGGTCTTAATTGATGATGGAAGTGCTTTGAATGTGTGTCCATTAAAAACCACAAGTTGCTTGGGCCTAAGTATTGAAGATTTTGTACCATCTGATTAACATGTGAGAGCATATAAGAATAGCAGAAAGGAGGTTTTAGGGACAGTGACACTGGAGCTCACCATAGAGCCCATGATCCAAAAGGTGGAATTTCAAGTACTAAACATAGCTCCATGCTTTAACATGCTTCCTGGGCGACCATGGATTCATGATACAGAAGTTGTGCCTTTATCCTTGTACCAAAAGGTTCAATTTCCACATAAGGGAGCTATAGTTACCATATATGGCAACACTTTAACCGTAACAAAGCCTATTTTTGGTATCCAATCTAAGAACGAGCTAGTAACCCTAGATGGCTTTGAGATTGAGAAGCCTGGTTTTGAAAGAAGAATAGAAAAGGTTGAAAAGATCCCTATGGAATTTGTTTCCTATGGCAACAACAATGTGGTAGCAATGATAAGGAAGATGAGTTATTTTTTAGGGATGAGCCTAAGGAAGGCTGTGAAAGAGGTGGCTATTTGAGTCCCAACAATTCCCACAACCACACCACCTTTCAAGTTAGGTTATAAACCTACAGATGACAATTTATTAGAGATAGAATTGAGGAAGATGGCCCGTGCAAAATCTAAGGCAAAGGGGCTTCCTAGGCCTACAAAACCCTTAAAGCCATACACTTCTACATTGAATGGGAAGTTTGTCAAAGCTGGAGATAGCCAGCGTTACTGGGGATTTCCTAAACCGAACATGATCCTGAGTCAAAAATAATGTTGCCTAGATTTGAGTTACTCCTTGATTGTGACAATAGCAATGATGATAGTGATAATGAAGGAAGTAACAACAACGACTATGGTAGCCGAGACAATGGTAATGATAGGGGTGTGATGATAGATATATACATGTTTGTATCACCTAAAAAACATACGTAGTGGAAAATTAACGGATCTACTTCATTCATAATTGGTAACATATACTATGTAAATTTCAGAATATAAGAATAAGAGAGTGTACCTTGGTATGGTAAATTTCAAAAAAAAGATTAGAAGTTCTTGGGAACACTTTTAATCTTCACTCCAATTCCACTAATGCCCAAGAAGTGTGGTCTATCAATCAGTTATATGTGTATGTTCTAGAGAGAATTCAAGAGAGTCTAATACTCACATACCTTTCATGTTCTTGTTGTTGTCACAAAAATTATGTATGTTTCTCACCCAATAACTGATTATCTAATTGGGCTAACCTTTTGAACCTTTCCAATTAGGTTTTAGTATGTGGCTTGGAATGGGACCAAAAGGGAACAAATAAGACACTAGCTCCAATGGGCCTTGGGCTTTTCTGTCAACTCTTGACAAGTCCATACCATTAATTATATTTAATACCACTATATAAATATAATTGTACTCTAGGCCTTATTAATAAATTATATCCCAAGACTTTATTGTACATGCAACCCCTTCATAAAATATTCGTAGTAACACAAAGTCATGAAAGTAGACTGCCACTTTGTAGATTACTACATCTTAATCCTTAAGTACCCGATTTAATTCTTTAAGTTACTCATCATATATTTATGAAATCCAATTTCATAAATATATACTTTAGTAACTATTTACCAAAGTAGTTAGGCATAACATTCTGAATAACAAACTCATTAAACTTATTTCAGTGGAATATTTTGTATCTCTGTTAAGAGACTATGAATTTCATCTTGAAAATATATTTTCCATCAACACTAAATATGGCTGCCCAACATACTGAGGTTTTGACCGATAATTTAGATCTCACTCCTAATATATCAAAGCAACCTACACTTCATGATCGGTCCATTATTCTCTCAGGATTAAGAGTTCATGTAAATATAAGTCGTGAGATTTATTAATCATTTGACAGTCGTTTGGAGAATAATAATCTCACAACGGTCCAGTTCAATATGTCTTAACTCTTAAAACATATCAACATATCAACTAGAAGTCTCCACTTCTATGATCAAGACAAATCATCTTAGTTGATATGTTATAGATTTCGCAGATAAAATGCCCAACCTCATCATCAACTACAAACCAAAATTCTAAGTTTACAAAGAACTTGTGATTTATATCTTCTGTGACTTTTCACATAAATCATATACTATGCATATCATGGACTATATGATAATGTACGAATATTCATGTTACCATTATTTCAGATAATAATAAAACAAATTTATTAATCACAACATTAAGTCATACATAATGTCATACATAGCATCATACAGTAGGATTTAAGAGCACTAATCCTAACAAGTGATAGAAAGGATGAAGATGCAGGAACCTTCTATGAAGACAATTCTTATAACGATGTGGACTATTATGATGAAGACATAGAAGATGATGCGAAAGCTGTAGGGGGAGACAATAATGAATACCCTTATGGAAGACCTTCAGATTGGAGTCGCATTACAGATGTCAGTCCAAATCAGGCCCCTAATATGATAAGTATGGTAGAGAGATTCAGGATTTGTCTAATTGACTACATACACTGATGAAGAAGATGAAATAGATGCAAGATTGGCAACGCTTATAGACACCGTATTTTGTCCGCCCTCAATTTACGTGCTGGACCCCAAAAATTTCAAAAATATTATATTTCTCCATAGGGCGCGGAAACATCTAGATTGATGTAGCGTGACCCATTCGGGCATCAGAGCACTCGAAGTGTCATTTCAGGTCAAATTAACCAAACTGCCCCTAGTCAACCCTGGGTTGACTGAAAGTTAAAGCCGGTTAAAATCATCCCAAAATGACATTTTTCATGTTTCTACATCAAATCTGAGCTACTCGGTGATTTTCGTCAACTTTGACCAAGTTTGATCCAAGACTAACGCCTGAGGGGCATCAGAAAACCTAATTTTGATTCGACTGTCAAAACGGGTTGGGACCATCGCTATTTCAAATATTATCAAATTTCCTTTCCAACGACTATTCATGGGTCGAAATTGGAGTTAAAACGGTTGAGATATCTAGAAAACCGTGAAAAGCACGTAAGCACACTTCCTGAGGCCACGACTTTTGATCTGACTGTTTGATTTTCAATTTCTTTAGTGTTCTGAAAACTATACATCTAGATCTTTCCAGGGACACCAAGATTAGCTCAATCCAAGTCCAGGAAGACCTTCAAATATGCATTTAAAGTTGAACTGAGAAAACGCCGAAACTACTAATGTTAACAGGGTGGCCGGCGGACAGTGGCCCTACAAGGTGCACTAGAAGCCGAAGGGTCATATATCCACTATAAATGACCCTAAACTCCTCATTTTGCAAAAATGGATTTTTGGGCAATTTCTAGGAAGATTCTCTCTTTCCTCTCTCTCTAATTTCTCTCCTAAACACATCAAAACACCTTCAAACACCTTAGATTCACCTCTTTTCTCTACAATCATCAAGGTAGTGTTCTTGCACCCAATCTTCCTCTCCTTGGTTCCATACCTTTGATTTGAGGTTTAGGGGCTACATGTAGCTAAAAAGCTACATCCACACCCTTTTCTTTTATAGCTTTTTCTTAGCTTTAAAAGTTACATCCGCACCCTTTTCTTTTATAGCTTTTTCTTAGCTTTATCTTACTTAATAAAATGTTTTATTGCTTTTCCTAGCATGTCTTTATAGTTTTTTTTTTTTCTAACATGTTTCCTTGCTTATGCCATGATTTATCGCTTTGATGTTGTTGGCCTAGCCTTCTAGGAAATGTCTAAATTTAATGTTTATGCTCAGATCCACATGATTTTAGGCTCCTTGCCACGTTTATGCTTAGATCTGTATACCTATGTATTCTATTCCATGTTTTTGCTTAAATCTACATGTTTGTGCTTAGATCTACATCTCTATGCTTAGATCTATGTGTTTATGTGCTCTGTGCCATGCTTATGTGCTTAAATTTATGTTGGTTGCTATGCCATGTGCTACTTTAGCCCTTTTTGTCCCTTGATATCTCTTTCTTGCATTTTGGCCCTTCCAGTATGGTGTAATAGGTCTAGATCCTGTGGTCTAGGCCTACATCTATACACCTAAGCCTATATTAAAGGGTTTGGATCATTTTCTTTGCATATCTATGTTTACTTACTTCTATGCTTTATCTCCATGTTAGCCTCTCTAGATCTAGGCTTTACCATGATTTGTGTTCTTTGGCGGGTTTATGCTTGTGTGGTCACATCCATCCCTCCTAGGGTTTGTTTGGAAGTAACCACTTACGAGATACACCTCCGTGGTGTTGGTGTGCTTGATTCATACCTTTCTCCATTCTGTGCGATATTGATATGCTTGCCTTTCTTGCTTTACGCTACCTGTTTGGCTTTCTTTGCTTCTTTGCATCTTTGCATGCTTGCCTACATGTTCATGCATGACTCTATGTGTCGTCCATACTCCAATCTGATGGAACTATGGACACTTGACCCAAACCTACATTTGCCCTCCTAGGACACCCCTTTTTGTTTGATAACATGTTTGTTTGCCCCCGTTTGGCATCTTTTCCTAGCTTGTCTTTAGCATGCCTTTCCTTCCATTTGTTTCTTTACTTGTCTACTAGCTTGTTTCTTTTGTCTTTGCATGTACACACATGGAGCGAAGACACTTGTAGCAAGGGTGAAACCTCTTAGGCGCAGGCACAAAAAGGGCATGGATGCAAGCAAGAGGATGCAAGCCCACAAAGGGCAATGTTCAATAGATTAGGAGGCCTAGCCCCTCTAAAGCGATCTTCTCTTTCTCTCTCTTTAAGCCTTTTCTCTAGAGCATGTATTAGGGTCCCCCTCCATGTACCCCCTTTTATTTTCCTACTCCTTGCTTGGGTAGCGTTCCTAGGGTATGGCAATGTCTGTTTTATATTTCCTGTACCTTACTGGGCTATATCCTTGGAACGTTGGCAATGTCTGATTTACTTTCCTGCTCTGTGTGGTTGCATTGTGCATGTTGTATGTATATCTATATTTGCTTGTATATGGGTGATTGTGCACTTTGTATGATGAACTCTCATGGCTACGTGAGTGATCCTTTCTAGTCATAAGAGCTTTTGACCTTGTAGTGTGGGTATACGCTCAAGGCAATTGTCATAGGTGCATATTCATGTTATATTGTATGCACAATCATCGCGGTGTGATTGTTTCAATCCATGTCACCAAGTGACATTGGTTTCCTCGTGTATGCGACACGTATCAACATGCTTGATGCTTTGAAAGGCTTCGGCTCGTCACAGTACGAGCATGTCAATACACGCTGTATACACAAACGAGAAACCCTGCAGGTGTGCCATAACACACCAACCCCGAAACTCTACTAGATTTTCTTCGTGAAAATGGGGCATCCCCATTGCCATATTCTCATGTCCAAAGCTTGGTGAAAATAACATTTGATGTACTATGATGCATCTAAGGCGAAAAGCTACCGAATTTCTGCCACAAAAATAAGGCGAAATGCTGCAAAATTTTCGCCATGGAAATTTGGCAACAATTCTTGATAGGCCAAAAATGTATTGACCCATTTGGCAAATTAATTAATTATTTATCCAAGTTAATTAATTAAGTCAATTTAACATGTAATAGTATGGTAGCACAAACAAATCACCAAATAACTAAATGCAGCGAAAAATAAATTTGACATGGGTGATTTGTTTTTCGAATAGGGAAAACCACTAAGGCAAAACCCCACTAGGTAAATTTAAGGTCGCTACTCCTAAGAATCCACTATTATCAATCACAAGCGGTTATAAGTAAAAGGAATTCCAGTACCTAACACTAACCTACAGTTGAACCCTTACCCTAATACCCAATTGGACTTGTATTGTAGTGGCAATCTCTCCATTCAATGCACGAATCCCAATACATGACTAACCAATGATGCACGGATCCTAGTACGTGACTAACACACCAACTTAAGGAAGATTATTGGCTGCAAAGTTTTTCAGTTCATCAACAGTGAAGAACAAAAAGCTCCTTGGTCACAAAACCCTTGGCGTAAAGATGCAGTAGCTTCTACAGAGAATATGATGAACTAGAGCAATTTCTGCTTCCAGTCACAATATGCATGGATTGTTCTTTTGCAATGCCTTGCATCACCTTGTGACGGCTCTTAAAATAATCCATATATATGTCTAGAGTTGTGAGAAAAGAAACCATTGGCATAAAGACGCAGTAACTTCTACAGAGAATATGATGAACTAGCGCAATTTCTGCTTCCAGTCACAATATGCATGGATTGTTCTTTTGCAACGCCTTGCATCACCTTGTGACGACTCTTAAATCAATCCATATATATGTCTAGGGTTGTGAGAAAAGAAATCCTACATAAATACTCAAAGATATGCGTGTAATTAGATCTGGAAAACCTGATTTCATAATTCTCGACAAATACAGCTTGTGTCGAACTTCTGTCGAGCTTCAACGTTAGATCTCAATAGAAGTCTTTCAGTCGAGACTACTATCGAGCTTTAATGAACAACACTTCCTTCACTTGTTTCTTGATCAGACTTGCATGGCTTCAATACTAAACTTGAACACTTGTTTCTTGAATTACTAAACCCATCCTAGATGTATCCAATTACAAGTAAAGTGTGTTTTGTCAAAGGATTAGCCAATTACATCAAATATGTCCCTAACAATTTCAAACACACTTGGAAAGCATCGATCGTGACCACACCCATTCCAAAACCAAACCTCAAAGCCCAATACATTTAAAACCTCGAAAGCTAATGTTAATAACTTATTTTCAACTGCCAATGTCCTTAAATTATGATTTAACCAAAACAAAAGACTATCTATGGATAGGCATTGTGGGGTGCCTAATACCTTCCCCATATGTAACCAGACTTCTGAACTCAAAAATCAAGATTTTTTTACTCATCCACATTAGATTAGGAAAAACGACATTGTTCTTAGCCTAGGATCAGTAATAAAACCAAATAGAGTTAGCTGACCAATCACACCTAGAAAAACCCAATGATTGGTGGCGACTTCACTTACTCTTGGTAATTTCTTTAAAATTGACTCATATTCCAGTCACACACCCGAGGTATGACACACCTCCATATTCTTGCACCGAGATATAGAAGCGACGAGCATCGCCGCGATGGGTGGTCGAGCAACCGCAAGGCATCGACAAACTGGTGACTCCACTAGGGACACTTAGAGAGTTTAGCCTTTAGAGCTTTTGATAAGATCCTAATCTTTGGACATTGGCTTTCAAAAACGTTGAAATTGGCATTAGCCTCCAGGGCTTTCATTTTGGAAATTGTTTTTGCTATATCCTAGAAAACTTTTTTCAAAACTCAAAAATATTTCCCAAAAATGTTTTTCAAATGGTTTTCCAAAAACAGGTTTTGAGGTATTTTCATATGTGTGGGGCTCTACTGCTTTCCTAAAGCATGTTTTATAGCTTTCCTTCACATTTACGAACCTAAGGTAGTAAGATTTAATTTCTACTACACCTTTATCTATGCTTATATTTGTTGTGCTTGGAAAGTTCTTCCCCTTTGATTTCAAAATGCATGACATCACCCCTCATATTGGGTTGAACCCGAACTCGATGTTGAAGGCTAATGTTGGATGCATACACCTTAGATAGTTACTGGATGCCGAATTGTAGGCTTTTCCTAGGTCCATGGGTGGACAGGATTATGCTAAAAAGGCCCCCTTGATCCGCTCAATCCCACAACTTCTATGAAGGTAAGGATTAGATGATTGAGGTCCCCCATAAGAATAAGACCAATTATTAGTTAAGCCGTGTCTTATATAGTTGGCCTAGACTATCTCAAACCCATGAGGACTTTAAGAGCCAAATCCGAGTGAACATCCCAGCCTAAGGTAGGATTGTTGGGAAAATACATGCACATAGCGAAAAATTAACAGATCTACTTCATTCACAATTGATAACATGTACTATGTAAGTTTCAGAATATAGAATAAGAGAGTGTACCTTGGTGTGGTGAATTTCAAAACCAAAGATCAGAAGTTCTCGGGAACACTTTAAATCTTCACTCCAGTTCCACTAACGCCCAAGATGTGTGGTCTCTCAATCAGTTATATGTGTATGTTCTAGAGAGAATGAGAGAGTGTCCTACACTCACATACATATCAATTCATGAACATGTGATTGATTCAAAATTCTGTATGTTTCTCTCCTAATAACTGATTATCTAATTAGGCCAGCCTTTGGGCCTTTCCAATTAGGCTTTAGTATGTGGCTTGGAGTAGGACCAAAAGGGAACAAATAAGACACTAGCTCCAATGGGCCTTGAGCTTTTCTGTCAACTCTTAACAAGTCCAAAGTTACCATTAATTATATTTAATACCACTATATAAATATAATTGCACTTTAGGCCTTATTAATAAATTATATTCCAAGACTTTATTGTACATGCAACCCCTTCCTAAAATATTCGTAGTAACACAAAGTCATTAATTTAGACTGTCACTTTGTAGATTACTACATCTTAATCCTTGAGTACCCGGTTTAATCCTTTTAAGTTATTCATTATATATTTATGAAATTCAATTTCATAAATACATACTTTAGTAATTTCTTACCAAAGTGGTTAGACCTAACTCTCTGAATAACAAACCCATTAAACTTATCTCAAGAAAATATTTTGTATCTCTGTTAAAAGACTATGAATTCCATCTTAAAAATATATGTACCATCAACACTGAATGTGGCTGCCCAACATACTGAGGTTTTGACCGTTACTTTAGATCTCACTCCTGATATATGTAAGCAACCTACATTTCATGATCAGGTCCATTATTCTCTCAAGATTAAGAGTTCATGAAAATAGAAGTCGTGAGATTTATTATTCAATTGACAGTCGTTAGGAGAATAATAAATCTTATAGCGGTCCAATTCAATATGTCTTAACTCTTAAAACATATCAATATATCAACTAGAAGTCACAACTTCCATGATCAAGACAAATCATCTTAGTTAATATGTTATAGTCTTCGCAGATGAAACACCCAATTTCATCACTGACTAAAAAACCAAATTCTGAGTTTACAAAGAACTTGTAACTTATATCTTCTGTGATTAAATCACATAAATCACATACTATGCATCTCTTGGACTATATGATAATGTCCAAATATTCATGTTACCATTATTTCAGATAATAATAAAACAACTTTATTAATTACAATATTAAGTCATACATCATGTCATACATAATATAATACATAGCATCATACAATAGAATTCTAGGGCACTAATCCCAACAAGGATATCCTTCATATAATTGTTTTTAAAATGAGTCAAGGGGAAAGTGTCCAGTTTTCGTTTGCAGGTTTGCCCTTTTTGCTTGCATCAAAGAGTCATGCTCTACTCTAGGTTCTATCCATCTTACTTAAACAACATCCATGATTAACCTCTAAGGAAAAGCAACCCCATTGCTCACACATTAGATCAAACCCAATCTCTAAGGGTTTCCAACTCTACAAGGACATGCATGCATATACTAATGGCTCCGTCATGTAAATGTGTACAGATAAAATTTGTGGCAAGTAGTCGGAACTCCACGCCAATGAGGACATTGCCAAGAATCCAAGTTCTTCCCTGAGAAGACCAAGCTATCAAGAATGAAGCTTTTCATTATAAATTTGAATTTCCCTATATTGTAAAGGCCTATTGTTAGAGCCATTGTCTACAACCCACGATCTTAAGGCATTGTAAAAAGTCAAAACTTTGTAAAAGCATTGCTTTCCATGTAATCAAAAGAGAAGGGTCCATCCTACAATTTCAAGCATGATATGAAAGTTCTGGTTACTTGCCAAGCTTATGCATTAATTCTGCGTCATTATAGAAACTCATCATGATAAATACTCGATCAAGGGGTCAAGCCGATATTTCGAAAATGACAGGTGTATTTTACATAAGCAAGAACATAAACTAACTTCGGGTTTGTTTTGTGTTTCCACATTGTCAAATTTTCATATGTACCCCATTTCTCTCCCATCCCACTCTTTTCCTTTCTAGGATCCTAAAGAGAAAAGATTGCTCAAAGGAAACAGTCCAAGTTACCATTAAATCGTGATCCCATTATCACTAGGTTTCATGCTAAAGTGATGTCTACTAGTGACCTTTCTGCTTTTGAAGTAAGTATTGCCGAGTTCATGAAGATGAAAGAACATATGGCAAAAATGAAGCGCATGATGCAACAGCTGGTTGTATGAGGGAACCGAGAATCATTTGGTCCCACTCTAGAGAGCTTCGCGCCCCATTCTGAAAACAAGAACCGGCCACTGCCAGATCCAAATCAGGGGCAAACCACACCACCATTCACCCTACAAGAGAATAACCAAGAAATGGATCCTCCTAAGGATAAGACCTCAGAGTCTAGTTATGATCAGGTCAAAGGTCAAGCGGAGACCTTAATTGAGAAAATTCGTATCATAAAAGGCTCTGGCGCCTGAGGAAGTGTCAATCTAGACAATCTGACCAATTTCCCTCAGGTCATTACGCCTCCCAAGTCCAAGGCACCCGAGTTTGTCAAGTATGATGGCACTGGAGATCCTTGCGCCCATCTACGCATGTTCTGTAGGAAGATGGCACCCTATGGAGACAATCATCCTTTGCTCTGCCAGATTTTCCCTGTTAGCTTGATTGGCCCTGCAGCCAAATGGTATGTGAGATTAGAAAAGACCTCTAGCTGGAAAGAGATGGCCAATGCATTCTTAGAATACTATCGATTCAATACTAAGATAGCTCCTAACCGCACAGTTCTTCAGAGGACAGAAAAGAAGAATGGGGAATCTTTCCATGAGTATGCCTAAAGGTGGCGTGAGCTAGCCGCTTAAGTGCTTCCTCTTATGATGGAAGACAAAATAATCAAATGGTTTATTGATAACCTCAAGCCTCCTTACTATAAGAAGATGATCAGTGCCCAAGTCACTCACTTCGTAAGCCTCCTATTGGGGAGCGTATTGATGAAGGTATTAAAAGCAAGAAAATAATCGATCCTGAGGCTTTGAATTCTATGATAGAACAACAGGTGAAAAAGGTAACCAACCGCAAAGGGAAGGAAGTTGATGTCCATATGATTGACAAAACGCCTAAAGGACCAAGGGGTGTTATTTTTGCCTATACAACCCCAAATGCCCGGTCTTATCAGCAATAAGTTTAGCCAGCCTAAGTGCCTTATCGAGCATTCAATCAGAGGGAAAGGCCCGATCCACCCCGATAGCCCAAGGTGGAACCACGGAAAATCTCTCTGTTACCCATGCCTATGGCAAAGCTTCATGCTTATCTATTGGAGAAGAAGCTAGTAACTCCAATATTCACGAGACCTAGAGACAGTCCTCCTTTGCCCGGTTTTAACCCATCCAAGAAATATGAACACCATTTTAGAGCCGAGGGACATACCCTAGAGGAGTGTACACATTTGAGACACCGAATCCAGGATCTCATCGATAACAAGTTAGTAAAGTTCGATAACATGGTTGGGCCGAACGTCATCATTAATCCCTTGCCTTCTCATCAAGAAAGGAACGTAAATGTTATCTCTATAGTGGAGGAGAGAATCCCAGATTTCTCATCCCTTTCATTCCCTTAGAAAGCCATGTTGCAAGCCCTAGCCCAGGAAAGTCATATTATTCTCGAGAACATAGGAGCTCTAGGTTTTGATTGGGGAGCCTACTCATTCTGTGACAATAGGGACCGACATGCCTTATTCGATTGTATTGTGCTCTGAGCACAAGTTCAGAGTTTAGCCGACCGTGGTATCATTTAGACCGAAAGAGAATCTGTGCAAATAAGCGATTGCATGGCAGCTAGCCTATGCCTTTCGAGTACCCAAGTAGGAACTAGTCACAGCACTATGATGGTAGGATCAAGGGAGGATTGGGATGAATACTTGCAAGAAAGCTTATGTAAGATTCCTCTAGCACCTCCGACTTTGGTCATTATCGAAGAGATTACAGAATCACCAGTGGATTCAAGGGTGCTAGCTCCAAAGAAAGGACAACCCATGCCAGACATTAAAGGCTTTACTCCTCTAGTCTTGGCATTACCTGTAGTTGCAAAGCCGTCTCCAGGATTTATCCAGAAGGGAACCTTTGTCGTTCTTGCCATTCAAGATTTCGATCCTCTAGTCCTGCCAAGGTTTAACTAAGGAATCTCTGGGGCTCCTAGCCCAAAAGCTTTAGAAGCTACCCTACCCAACCCAGTCATCATCAGTCCAAAGATGTTATCCTTAGCACCAAATTTGTAAACTGAATAAGGCGTGGTCATTCGTATGCCGAAGCCCTTCCCTTACAAGGATAGCCATCGTGTGCCGTAGAAGTATGATGTGACTTTAATTTCCACCCGAACTAGAAAGAAAGAGGTTTGCTCTAATATCTCTTCAAGCTTAGTCGGACTCACTAGGAGTGGTCAATGTTATACTCCTGAGAAACTAGAAAAAAATGAGGAAAGAGATTGGCAAGAGCACAACCAAGCCAGTCAGGAATTAGGTCACCACTAAAGAAACTGAGGAATTCTTGAAAACCATCCGAAATGCCGATTATAGTGTGATTCAGAAGTTGAACAAATCTTCAGCTTAGATTTCTATCTTAACCCTGTTGCTATCTTCCGAGGTCCATCGTGAAGATCTACTAAATGTGTTGAAGGAAACACATGTTCCTATTGGTATTACAAACTCCTCCTTCGAAGGTATGGTATCATTGGTGTTTGCCACCAACCAAGTCTTCTTTTCCTATGATAAGTTGCCTCCAGAAGGTAAAGATCATACCTTGGCCATGCATATTGTAATCAAGTGTGAAGACATGACTGTTGCAAGGGTGTTAATCGATAATGGATTAGCCCTGAATGTATGCCTATTGGCCACTCTTGAGCACCTAAAGGTGGATATGTCTTTTATCAAGCCTAGCACTATGATTATTAGAGCCTTTGACAGCACGTATCATGAAGTGCAAGGCAAAATTGAGCTAATGGTTGAGATTGGCCCAAGATCCTTCATGGAAAACTTCCAAATGATTAAGGTTGACTCTCCATACAACATGCTTTTAAGGTGACCCTGGATACATACAGTAGGTGCAATCGCATCTACCCTCCATCGGAGACTCAAGTTCATCTCCAAGAATTAGTTTATCACCATTATGTCTGAAGAGCCCATGACAATCTTCCAGGAGATGTCTATCCCCTACATCGATGCCAACGCCTTCCTTGAAGCATCTTTCTATAGCTTCGAGCTAGTTTCCTTGATCCACAATGCTTCAAAGCCTGAGTCCAGTTGGCTTGCAGTAGTTTTAATGGCCGAGAAGGAAATGCTCAAGTTTGGTTACAAATTAGGCCAAGGCCTTGGAGCTGTAGGATGTGGGAGCCCTACTCTCATTAAACTTTCAGATAACAAAGGAAGATTTAGTTTGGAGTACGAACCCGCTCATGAAGAACTCTTTCAAGCTTCCAGAGGCAAGAAGAGGAAGTGCGACACTTCAGGGATGTCTATTCCCCATATCAGAACCACTTTTCCATAACCTTTCAAGGAATTGGAAGATAAAGAGCCTGATCTAGCTTGCATTATTCGGCTCTGTCTCGAAGAGTTCTCCATGAACGCTATCATATCTCTCAAAAATAATCCGACTTCTACTATCCAACCAGGGATGCTAGGCAAGACGGCAGGTCTTTGGACCATCGAGCCTTGCTTTGTGGTTACTGGCTAAGTAATGAGCATTCCACCATCAAGTGATTAGGACTCCTAATCGCTTGAGAGGGTTGGAATAGCATATCTAGTTTGTCTTGCATGCTTATGTTATTTCATGCTTTATTTGTATTCCCTGTTCATTTCCCCAGTTTGTTTTCCTGGAAAAAAAAAAAAAAAAGCATTTCCCTTTTATCATTATGGCATGAACTTTGTTTTCCCCTACCCATAATCCATTAATGAAATATTCAGCGTATTATTCAGGAAATTCTTGCATCTCTCTTTATTTGCTTTCCTATGAATATGTGTGTGTGCAAATTGTCTTATGTTTCTCTGTATATGGACAATATGATCGCCAAGTCACGCACCCCTAGAGATCATTTGATAGATTTGAGAAAGTTATTCAAGTGCCTCGTCAAGTACAGGTTAAGGCTTAACCTTACAGGTGCATCTTTAGAGCCAGTTAAAGGAAATTTCTTGGCTTTATAGTCAACTAGAGAGGAATTAAAGTGGACCTAGCAAAAGTCCAAGCCATTAGGACATGCCTGCGTCAAAAACCGAGAAATAAGATCGAAGCTTCTTAGGAAGGATCAATTACATAGCCCGCTTCATAGTGAAGTTGACCGCTACATACGATCCCTTGTTCAAGCCCTTAAAGAAGGATATGAAGATAGAATGGATAGATGAATGTCAAGTAGCCTTTGACAAGATTAAGCAGTATTTGTTGAACCCCTCTATTCTGATTCCCCCAATGTTAGGGCATTCGTTGATTCTCTATCTAGCAATGCAATAAGCATGTAAGGACGTGCCACCGTTGCCAAGTCTATCAGAATAGAAAGAATGTTACTCCTCAACCTCTATAGTCTCTTATAGCACCATGACCTTTTTCAACTTGGGGAATGGACGTCATTGGACCCATGATTCCGAAAGCCTCCAATGGGCATGAGTATATCTTAGTGCCTATTGATTACTTCACTAAGTGGGTGGAAGCCGCTTCCTACAAAAGTGTCACCCAAGTTATAATGGCCCGATTCTTGAAACATAACGTCATTTGCCGCTACAGCATACCAGGAGAGCTCATTACCAATAATGGGAAAAACCTAAATGGAAAAATGATTTAGAAACTTTGCCAACAGTTCAAGATCAAACACCAGAATTCAATTCCTTACTGTCCTCAGATGAATGGTGCAATCGAAACCACCAACAAGAACATAAAGAAGATCTTAATGAAGATGACAGACACCTATAAGGATTGGCACAATTTCTTGCCATTTGCCTTGTGCGCCTATCGCACTTTTGTTCGTACTTTTACGGGTGCAACCCCATATTCCTCGGTCGACGGCATGGAAGTCGTCCTCCCTACAGAGGTAGAGATCCCATCTCTCATAATCTTATCATAGATAGAGGTGTTAGAAGCTAAATGGGCTCATTCTCGATATTTATAACTGAACTTGATAGATGAGAAGCGCATGACCGCAATGTGCCATGGACAGTTGTACCAATGCCGCGTTAAGCGAGCATTCAACAAGAAAGTTAGACCTAGAGTCTTTGAAGAAGGCGACCTAGTCTTGAAAAAGTGCAACTAGGCTATGCCTGATTATAGAGGAAAGTTTGCCCTAAACCAGTCTATTTCGACCCAATTACGGTAACTCTGATCCTTCAATCTAGACTAAAATTTTTCATTTTATCCCAAATAGACAACACTGAACCCGAACATTCCCTAAAATTTCATGGCAAATCTCTCACAGTAAGGGCTTGCACAGCTAGGACACAAGAATCCTAGGAGATTGTATCTCCACCTACTCAATTGGCTAAGAAGGCAAGCCTTATCACGCCCCCAACCTTTACATAAGGATCCTAAGTTGGAACTGTCGAGGTATATACAACACCTCTACAATTCTAGCCTTAAAGGCTCAAATAAAAGGCTCAAAGCCTAACATCATTTTTTTGTGTGAAATAAAAGCCTTTAATAGTAGAATGAAGTATGTTATGGAGTCCTTAAAATTTTTAGATAGAGTTGTGTTTGATGCAAAAGGCAAAGCAGGTGGTTTATGAATGATGTGGAACATAGGTTGCCTAGTCAAGAAGTTAGAATTAAACACATGATTGTTGTTAAGGTGTTTGATGATATGTGTAAGTGGACTCTGGCAGGTTTTTAAGGTCCTCCTTACGCAGCCCAGAGGAATAAGGCTTGGGAAGACCTCACAACTGTCCTTGAATCCCAACAATGTCCATGGTTATGCTTAGGAGACTTTAATCTTACCATTAATGAGGAAGAAAGGTTTGGAGGAAATAAAGGAAGCTCCTCTTCTACGAACTAATTAAAAGACTTAATGTTGGAGTTTGGAGCCATCGATCTAGGTTTCTCTGGAAATAAATTTTCATGGGCCAAAGGTAAATGGGGAAGCGCTGCCATTAAGAAAAGGCTTGGCAAAGGAATTGCCAACACCTTATGGAGACTGGCCTTTCCAAAAGCGATCATAAATCACCTCAGAGCAACTAAATCTGGTCACACTCCCCTCCTTTTTGACACCCAACCAATGGATACATTTGCTCATAGACCATGTTTCAGTTCAAAGCAGCATGGATCAAAGACCCTTATAGACACCTCATTTTGTACCCGGTTAATAAACTTTAGTCCTCTGTCCCAATGATGAGCTTGACATGTCTACAAAAGGTAACTGGAGTTATTTTGATAGTTTGGAAGTAATCACAACTCAAAAATGCTCAAATCGCTTTGAAAACGATGCTAAAGAATGACCTTTGCTCATTTTTTTGACCATAACTTTTGATCTACAAAGAATATTTGAGTGAGATTTGTTTCATTGGAAATTAGACATTGTGGGGCTTCAATTTGAACTCAAATTTTGCCTAATTTGGACTAAAATTGAGTGAGTTATGACCCTTTAAAGTTAGGCCATCAGAGCTATTAGAATTAGGGTTTCAAGGGACGCATGTGTGCGCAGACCCAAACTAGCGTATGCAGGCCAAGTTTAGAGGCCCAGAACTTCATTTTTTAGGGCCCAAAGCCTCCTTTTTTTATGGGGCCTGGCCCCTAGATCCTTTAAAACGTCCAAAACCCTCTAAATGAGCCTAAAAACCCTAGTTTAAACATATAAATACAACCTTATGCCTCCAAACTCAAGGGCTAGCAAGAGAGAGTTGATTTTTCACCTAAAATCTTCCAAAACTCTTTTATAACTTTGAACTTTATGCACACACATCATTGAGCACGTTTTTGGCTTTTCAAAACCTCTCTCTATTACTCGTTAGGGCAAAAACTATTTTCTAATCTTTTTCTAAACCTTTTTCAAACAATCTTTGCAAGAACATCTTTTTATTTTGAATTGTGATTACCTATAAACTATTGAATACTTTGATTCTCTTGATTATCATTCAATCTTGTTGTGTAGGCACTGAGAGGCTAATTAAAATATCAACCAAGTTGTGTTCCATAAGCGAGGTGAATCTCTCTTTATGACTCTTCCTTAATTTAAGGTTTTATAACTTGTGTTCTTTTGTCTTAATTTGATTTATATGTTATGAACGCTTAGAAATATGTTTTGCTTTGTTTAATTTTGTTTTGTTGTGTCTTGTCATGTTTTGATTGGAGAATTGAATGATTGGATATATTGTTGAAGATGTTTTGATGTGTTAAGTGTTGTTCTTGTTTGTTGTTAGATCCAATGCAAGTTTAGGAATAGATTTTGTTTTGTTTATCTTTGATATTTTTGTTGTTAGTTTAAGATGGTTTAGTTTTGTATGAAAAGTATGCTAGGGTTTGTTAAATTGCCATTTTGTTTGCTGTCTTGAAGCTGTATTTTTGGGCATGTATGTATGCACGTACTTGATGCCCACGTAGGCATACCTCATGTATGCGCACACATACTTATGCTCTGAAACTTAGATATAGGTGCTTTATCTACTATTAAAATAATCTTGAAACCCCCTAACTCAAATAAAATAAAATAAATATTGAAACCCCCAGCCCCGAGCAAGATACACACACACACACACATATATATATATATATATATATATTGGCTTACCTGATAATAGATACAGAGAAAGCAAAGAGCAGACAACACGAGAGACATGTTGAAAAAAAAACACCTGAAAAAACTGAGACAAATTGTCCAGCAGACTTACCATTGCTGCTATATATATATATATATATATTTTGGCTTACCTGATAATAGATACAGAGAAAGCAAAGAGCAGACAACACGAGAGACATGTTGAAAAAAAAAACACCTGAAAAAACTGAGACAAATTGTCCAGCAGACTTACCATTGCTGCAATCCTTCTTTTAAAGCCTGAAACTCTCAAACTATTCTACCAAAAAAAAACCCGAGCCGTGTTTACAGTGTGTACTTGCAGGGCGGGAAATTATATCAAGAGGAGCCCACTTCACATGTCGATACGCAAATCCTTCATTTCATTTGTTTTATCACCAATTTATAATCCAATTTGAAAGTACAAATTACCAATTAGTCATGTAACATTCTTTTTATAAAAAATTATAACAAAAAATTCAAAATTGTAATCTATATCTCTACACGGTACATAAATATTTTAAGTAAAATTCAATTTAGCATTAGACTAATTCATTCTAATTTTGTGTAAAGTATCACTCCAATTTAAAACTACTTCCGTTCAATTCAAACTAATCCAAATTCTCTATCTTAGAAAAACTTATAAAACTTTAATGAAACATTTAGCACTCTAAGAAAGTTATTTGTGTCTTTTTAAATATATTTTATAACCAACTTAATTGAAAATGTAATAAATATTTACAAAATTCATTATGACATAATAATAAAATTTAAAGGGAAAATATACAAAACTCCTTTTGGTACCCCCTAAAACGTAGAATAAGTTTTGAGTATACTTAACCAACATGTTGTATTATTTTTGTGTAAACTGTTAATTTTATAACACTTGACTTCCCTAGGAAGAATGTCAGTTGTAGCTCATGGGTATTGATCTATTGGTCTTCACATGAGGGTCCAGGGTTTAAGTCCTGACAATGGGGAATTTTAATTTAATTTTTCTTAAAATAAATTCCCCTAGGATTTTTTTAGTGTAACATAAAACCACTTTGTGATACTATTTTATGTGAAAATATTATGTACACATGTTATATTACATGGGCAACTTATTGTTTTGTTTTCAAAGGTGTTTAACGATTTATGCATAAAGCAATATTACAAAGTGTATGTGTTACGCTCAAAACGCTACTGTCTGTGTTTTAATTAAAAATCATAGGGGATTTTGTGTATATTCCCCAAAATTACATTAAAAAGTAAAAAATTAAGTTTATAAATAGGTTAACAAGCTTTAATATATTGGGTAAAATATAGTTAACACTTCTAAGATTTGGGCTAATACTAAATAACTCCAAAACTTCTCAAAACAAACCAACTCGGTCCCTAAACCCAACTTGGACCTTTAACTGCTACTCAGTTTCTCCTATCTCTCATGGTGATTAAGAACCAAGTTTGTCAATTTTGTAAAGTTTTGGACACGGCTAACATTAGCTCAAATCTTAAGAGCCCTAACTATATTTTACTCTATATATAAGTAGCTTATATACTCTATCAAATTATATACTTATCTTCTTCTTTTTTTTAAGTTGACAGAAATAAAAAAGAATATGATAATATATTAAAATCAGATATATCATCATTTCTTAAATGTATAATAATGTGTTTTCTTAAATATTTCTATTATAAAATAATTGTTACCATCATGACTGTCATGATCAAGATCATACACAAGATTAGTGAGAGGGTCTCGTAGATAAGTTTGTAAGATCAAATCAAGGAACTGAGGAACATAAGATTCTAATTTTGGGGGGAAAACTAGTGAAAAATCACTTAAAAAATAAAAATGATATATGTTAACAAATAAATGGGAAGAAAAAAAAAAGTAATTTGACACAAATCAGTTACGAGAGACAATAATACATGAACAAATATCAAACTTCAAAGTTATAAGTTTCAACAACGTTCCAAATTAACAACATAAGCATATATAATGATAAATTTTCAATCACTCAAACCAATTTCTTTATTACCTTGTTGAATGTTTTTTCTCAAAGGGGATTTCATCTTAATCAACAACATTCTCATTCTTTCTCAGAAAAAAAAAAAAAAAAAAAAAAAAAAAAAAAAAAAAAAAAAAAAAAAAAAAAAAGACAACATTCTCATTGATGTCATTGTTAACACCCATATCATTCATGGGAAAGAGAAAGGACAAGTTTAAGAATGAGTAATGAAAAGAAAAAAAAAAAAAGAATAGCAAGCAAAAGGATTGGCAATAAATTAACCAATAAATTTATTTATTTATTATAATTCAATAGTTACAATGGGAGCGTAAAAATTTGAACCTTTGACATCTTCATAGGAAATAGCAAGAAGTGCTAATTGAGCTAAGGGTGGCAATTAGATACGACCCGCGAACCCGATACAACACGACACGAAATTAGTAGGTTATGAGTTGACGTTTAATGAGTTTGTGTCATATTCGGGTTGACATAACTGGCCTATTTAATAAACAGGTTGGGTTAATGTTCAACCTATGGAACCCGTTTGATCCGTCTAACATATTTAATTAAATGGCATTTTACCAATATACCTTTCAAACTCTAGGCATATAAACTTATTAGTTTTTGTGGTTTATTTTTTTTGGCATGCTGTGATTGATTATTTATGATATTGAGATATGTTTTAGTTTTGAATGATAATTTGTGATGCAATTACTTGTTAATTCAAAATTTTATATTAAAAATATTTATTTGTTTTTTTTTTATAATTTTTTTTTATTTAGAAAATTTGGTAAACAATTCGACATGACTAACCCATTTAATAAACATGTCGGTTTAGTGTTGACCCATATAATCTGATATTCATGAATTGACATAACACGAACTCGACATGCAAATACAAATTGTCACCCCTAAATTGAGCTACAACACTCGTGACAACCAAGATTAACAAACTTCGACCTACATAGATTATACTCTCTATGCTTAATTTCATCTAGTTTTCATCTATACTTCAAGTAAAGCTAGGCTCTTCTTCTCAAACCAAAAAAAAAATCCTAGGCTCATAAGAACAAAATAGTTTGAAAAATTACTAAAGTGCCTCTGCTAGAATGATTTTTTTCCTTTCATGTGTAATATGCATGCTAGTTAACAATATATGTTTGGAACATTGGTCCTTAGACAGTTAAAATGAAAGAGTGAAGAGCATCAAACAAAGCTGATTCTAATACGTATTTTCACCATTAATAAAAAAAATTAAAATCTAAAAAATACTGACATGATAGCATGGTAGCAGCACAGCAACAACAACTCTCAACATGCAAACGTCTCAAATAAGAAATTTTAGGGCTCTAGCTTACGACTTTAGCAAGAAATGAAATTGGGAATTGAAGGAATTAAGGAATTTTTTTTTTTTTTTTTAAACCTTGACATTTCTTTTTAATTTTTTTGCCACACTTTAGGTCAAGTGGAGGTTCCTTTCATTTGGGCTGAAATTAAAAGATGAATAATCAGAAAAAGCCTAATTGAATGTAACTCCATATGTGTGGTAGACTCGAGTTTGATCACTGTAGAATTGCTATTCTACAACTTTTTATAATTTAACTCACAATTTTACTCTGATTCTACTTTACGAGAAATTCTATGGTACAATCCGTGTCAATCAATGGTGCAAAATTATGGGATCTTATTATGGTTTTGTAATCTTTGATTGCCCGTCCTAATAACCATGGTTAATAATCTATAATCTTTTTTTGATGATTTTTTTTTTATTTTTTTTATTTTTTATGAAGGTTAATAATCTATAATCAGTTTTGAAAGCTATTGGCATCCAAATTAAACATGTTATTTAAATATAATTGCCTTAATATGTGTGCCGGATCATTGCATTTTGCAAGCTATTTTCATGGGGAAAAAGAAAAGAAAAAAGAAAAAAAAAAAGGAAAAGAGAGATTATAAGGGGTGTTTGGTGAGTGTTTTCAAACAACAATTTTCAGTTTTTAAACAATATTTCACGTATTTTCACACACTTTTACACTCACACGTATTTTTACAAAAAATTTTAAACAACAATTTTTAATTTTTAAACACATACACAGAACGAGCCCTAAACATGTATGTAAATGTATGCACTTGGCCACTTACTAAAAAAAGCGTATGTAATAATTACTGGTATAATATTAAGATTCCGTTGATTTAGCTTATTTTGTAAAAATTAAAAATAAAAATTAGTTAAAATAATATTGTGAGACTTATAAAATCTAAAAGTAATAATAAAAATAAATTAAATAGTAAAATTAATTGAAAAAAATAATCTGCATCAAATAAGCTCCAAAAGTCACAAATAATATATATATGGTCGTATATATCCTAGAATCCCAAACATCCCATTTGGGACCCTCAGTTTGTGTCTTTATCTCAACTTTTTGTCCTTGTTCCCTTCTGTTCCTTCTTCTAACTTTATAGCTTCACTTCTTGTTAATGTCTTCCTCTTCTTCTTCTTCTTCCGAAGATGGCAATGGCAATGGTGGTGGCAGCACTAGTGCAAGAAGAGGGGGTGATTTTGAAGGGCCTTCAACTTCTCGCCAACGTGCTGTTAACGAGGTTTGGCCGGAGCATTTTGTTGAAGCTCTAGCTGCCCAAGTCGCCATTGACGCTTCTCACTCTTTTGGACGTCTTGCTGCGGCTCCTGCTCTCGCCAATGTATTTCAGGTATGTTCATGATTTCTATTTATTATTTTTATTATGCTTCACTTTTCTTTCTTTTTTTCTTGTTTTCCTTGAGAAATGTAAGTTGTCTTTGTTATTATGGTTGTATGTGAAGAGATTGACGAGTGATGATTGAGAATTCTTGATTTAGATGTTGTTTGTGATGCCAAAATAGTTAAATTGTTACAATTGTAAATGGTTGGTTGTATAATTTTTGTAATCTCCTTGGTATAGCATTAGGAAATAGAATTACTACATTGAAAAAAAAAAAACCGTTGGTTTTGTTCCCAAATAGGCAACTTATTTGGTCTAGTCAAAGTCCCTGGCGAAAACTAACATGTTTGGAATGATATATCATAGTTCAGAATTTATTTAATTATTTTCTTTTAACAAGATTTAGTTGAACAGGAGGAGTTGAATGCTGAGATAGTCTCTAATGCCTATAAGCATCCAAGAAGAAACTGTTTTACGAAAGCAACTGGTTTTTGTTTTGTTTTTTTTTTTTTTTTTTTTTTTTTTTTTTTTGATGGGTCAGTTTCTACAAAATTCGTGTCCCTTTCGGAAGGTCTGGTTTCTTCTTGACAAAATTAGTTCCCACCCTTTTTTCTACTTTGGAAATGTCTATTTTTGGACCCCTCCATACCATATCTTATGAAAAGAGCCCTTTTGGCATGGACTTTCCTTTTCCCTTTGTTGGCATGAATATCATTTATGCTTTAGAAATTCTCCTACTTTTGACTGAACTTTCTTACCTATCCAGAAAAATTTATGGGATGCCTTTCTATAATACAAAAATGTTTATAAAGAGTCCTTTGAAACCTACTTTTTTAAGTTAGCTAGCGGTGCTGGGAAATCACATATAGCATGATTTAAGGAGACCCCAATTGTTGTTTATGTCTTGTTCGCCTTGCTTCTGTAAATAAATAACTCTCTTACATTTCTGTCAGCAACTCAGCATTGCTCTTTTGTAGGAATTGTACCATTTTTATATTAGATATGATTATGGTCCACATTTTGGCCCAAAAAAAAAATATTTATGGTCCACTCTAAAATTACGTAGGCTGCATAGCTCAATGCTTCAATTCCAAACAGTAATCTCTCTGATTTTACCCTTTTTTTTTCTTTTTTTTTTTCGTTAATTATGCTGTGTCACCATAAATATGGGATAACGCTGCAGCCTACAGGTACCTTCTAGATAAGTTGCGACCCTAAACAAAATAGTCAATATATATCTTTATTTGGACAAAGTTTTTCTTTAAACTATCTTCTTCTTCTTCTTTTTTTTTTTTTTTTTTTAATTTTAAAAATTTAACTGTTAAATTTAATGATCCTTGTTGTGTCTTTAAAATGTATATCAAATTTCATTCAAATTAGATATTATTTATTACTCAATTAATAATTTTTTTTTTAAACATAATTTTAGATTATAAAAATTTGAAATTTTAATGTTTATTTGATGGTATTGTAATTGATTTTTTATCTTTTTGAAATTTTATATGCATGCAAAATATAAAAAAAAACATGCAATCTATCAAATAGGTTTTTAAAATTCACAGCCAATATAAAAATATAAGAAATATAAGAAGAGTTTATAGAAATATAAGAAGAGTTTGTAGAGTTTTTTTTTTAAATTAAACTTTGTTCTTTCCATTTTTATTTTTTGAAGAGAAAAGTAAGAATAGTCAATACTTTCTTCTAATGTATATGTGGCCTGAAAAGTAATAATCAAGAATAATTACTCAATTCTGGTTAATTGTGTGATTATAAAAGTTACGTTGGAAATTAAATATTATTTTTTTTTTTTGCTTAAAGGAAATTAAATATTATTAGTTAGTTTTTCGTATTAGACTTTTATACACACACACACACACAGGCTAAGTAAAGATAGATAGAGACAAAAGAAAGTATTTTAAAGTGAAACATAAAAATTGAGTGTAGCAGTGGCATCAGTCAAAAGCAAACCATGTGCTCGATGCCAAAAAGCACGTGGAGCCCTATGCCGGCTTACAAGTTGGTGTCTCTCCTTGGCATCTCAAAGAGATATGGTCTCTCATCACTAATTAACCCAATTGCCTAGTTCATAGACTTCTATTTTGTATTTTTATGTATTTGTTCTTATTTTTTTTATTTTTGTCTTTGGATGACTATTGTGTTCTTGTTTTTCAGTTGTAATAAATGGTCTGTTCACTTCTTTTTTTTTTCTTTTTTTTAGAGGGAAAGAATGTGAGTATATTCTTTTTAAAATGCTATTTTTATAAGTTTGTTTGACAAATAATTTTTGAACTCTCATCTATACCCTTTCTTGAAAGAATATTGTGGAAATGGTGTTACTGTTTTACTCTCTACTTTAATGAGCTTCGGAAAAATAATTACGAGTCCATGTCCGTTCTTATTATCACATCAGAAGATGGAGTTTAACAATGATTTATGCGGTTTACTTCGTGAAGATAACAATAGTTATTCCTATTCTTTTCTTTAGAGGCCTAGGGATATAAACGATGATATAATCTGCGGTGGGCATAATAAACCAGTAAGATCCTATAATCTTACTATGATATAAGATTTCTACAATCTTATATGAAAGAATGAAATCTAATTAAAGTTGTAATTTTAAGAAGTTATTTATCAAAAGAAGAATGCAGTATTTAAGAAGGTCAAAAGAAAAAATGAATCAATAATCTTCATATGTACGGTGTTAATCTACTCATTTTGATATATAGTTTTCATTTACACTCTTTTAAGTAAACGCGAAGCACATATTAAGATATATGTAGTGATATTAAAAGTTGGCCCTTAAAGCATTAAAAATTTCTGATTCCGCCGTTTGGATATAAACAATATTGTATCAAATTAGTCAAGAAATATAAATGAACAATGTGAGCAAAATTGTGACAATAATGTAGTGTGTAGAAGTAGGTCTGGAGAGGGTCAAAGACTCGGAAGGAAAAAGAAAAGGCAAGGGTTGGAGAAGGGATAAAGATTCCTGATATTAACGAGACAGGCCTTTGGCTAGACCTTTCTTGGAAATGAAAGAAAAATTTGTGGGAAAGCACGCTTTGTGATCCTATGTTTATATCACATTTGTATGCCCTTTATGAATGATATATAATGTATGGACCACAGCTAATGCCTATAATAGGGTCTTTGTCCTTTGTTGGTCCCCAATTAAAGTCTTCTTCAACTCCCAGTAGATCTCTCCCATTTTACTATGGTTGTTAAGGTCTGTGGATGTGGGGTATGACTAAATAACTATAACTCTATAAGGTATTGTCCACCACCTTTGATCGCCCGTGTATTTTTTGTGTGAGGCTTTAATTTATATCTTCGTCTCCACGGGTACTCAAAGAATCAAATAATGAAAAATTGCAGTGGAAGCTGGCAATTGTTGCTCCGTGCTGCAGTGGTGCTGCCAGTGTCATTGGCCTTTCTCTGTCTCTTTATTCTTGTCCACTTTCTCTTTATTTATATATATATATATATATATGCCTAGTGACAGTAAATTTTTATAACAATTTTACCGATAAACTGCAATTAGTATATCATCATTTTTAAATTAGTCCTATTATGTTTACGTTAATAATTATAAAAATAAAAAATAAATTGTGTATATCATGTATATTATATAAGTGTGGTTGTACTTGGTGTACCTTGTCTTGTTAAGATTGGATTGAGTAATTATAAAGGGGAGAAGAGCTGTCGCAGTCTCTCCCTGATAGTAGGGATGTGGCATGATGAGGGGTCTTATAAGAAGACTACCAAGTCTATACCATATATAAAGACAAAACTGATTCTATGCTGAAAAGGACAGTATACTATACAAAACCCTTCTCTAGTTGGATGTAGCTCTTACGCCTAGCTCTACGACCAGTATTGCAGCTGCTCTCTAGTCCCTAGTCTCTTCTGCTTCGCTGCTTTAAAAGCGCCCTGTGTGGCTCCTCCTCCAAAGTCTCTCGCTCTCTCTCTCTCTCTCTCTCTCTCAATTAAAGCTATGTGCGCATGGCATGGACTTTCTTCGTGTGGGGTTTTGGGTTTTGGCTCATCTATCTATAATGCCCGTCAGTCAGGTTTCTCAACCCAATCACATGTTGTCATTACAGACCTATGAGTCTATGACATGTCTCCTGAATGTAGCCCTTTAAAAATTTATAATAAAAAAAAAAAAACTGAATCTATACAATTATAAAGCTTTTCCTTCCATGTTTCTTTGAAATTGTTCCTTCAAAAGACAACATCCTTGTCCGTTAGTTAAAAGGTTAAATTAAAAATAAGAAAAAAGAAAAAGAAAATTCAATAGCATGGTCAAACTCGAAGCTTTTGCATAGAAACTTTTTGTCCTTCCTAGGAGACCATTCTATTGGCATGTTTGGTTTTTAGATGTCTTCACTTGTCTCAAGAAGAAAAAGAAACAAAAGTTTGGTGATAATATATATATATATATATATATTTTCCCTCTTGGGTAAAACAAGGGGAAATTAACTATGCCATTATACTGCAATTTATAAGTCCAAATGACTGTTTCTATGCTATTAATTTATACTTTAATTTATACAGCTTGTACGTGTCTCTGAAACGAGTTTGAAAGGCTCCATCTCCAAATATGACAAATTAATTAGTCAGTCTGATTGCACAAAGTGGGTTTCGCATTTAAATTTCCTTATTAAAAGAACTATAACTGTGTTACATTTAGGTGGACATACGCTTAAATTTTTATACGAAAAAGCAAAAAACATTAGATTTGAGTATGTGTCTAATTTAAGCACGGGGTTAATTAATTGACAATCACCCACCGGCTATACCTGTGTGGTATGCATGTTTACTACGTGCATGCAATGCATGAGTTATACATACAAATACAATACATTTATCTGTGTGAATGTGACACTAGCTAGCTAGCTGTTTCAATTATTTATATGGTGGATGCAGGTTTGTTCGACGTGGCGGGCTGTTTCTCGTTGGGATGCCTTGTGGCACCGGCTTAGTCGTCGTATTTGGGGTCGGACCCAGCTCCTTCATGACACATGGCATGATGAGTTCGTATATTGGCATCGGACGGCCCAAAACTTTCACACAAGAAGGTCAGCACATGGTACCCTAGCATTTGATGACGTGGACAATCAGGATGGCTACACGTGTCGTTGCCTGACTATATCAGACCGGTACTTGGCATGTGGTTTTGCTGACGGGGCAGTGAGGGTGTTTGACCTTGCGACGCACAACCACGTGGTCACATTGAGGCCCCACGAGCGCAACCGGCTAGGGCAATTTGCGAGGGCAGTGTCAGGCATAGTCATCAACGGTGCCACGTTGGCATTTGCCACGTTGGATGGGGATATATATGTGGCAATAATAAATGGGGGTGTAATTAGAATTGCTCGTGAGGGGAATGTGGTGAACGATGGGGCATTAGTGGACTTTACGGGTTGTGGGAGTGGGAGATGGTGGGTGGGGCTTTACGCAGGTGCACCCAACCGGGCCTTCCACATATGGGACAGCGTAACAGAAGAGCTTGTATATGTGAATGGGTCATTGACTAACCCAGAATCAGTAATGGGCTGGCACTTGTTAATCAATGAGGTGACTGAGTTTGTTGGGCGAGTAAGAGTAGTGACGACAGTTGTAAGTGAAGATCATCAATTGGCAGTGGCAGAGGCAGAGGCAGTGGCATGCACCAGTACAAGGCTCATTGTATTCGACTTGAGGAACCCAGAGGTGATTTTGGGTGAGGAAGAGAGTAATAGAGGATTCATTGTGACCTCGGTTGATGTTAACAATGATGCGAGGTACATTAGGGTGGATAACCATGGTGACGCCAGAGTGTGCCGGGTAGGTACACTAGAGGAAGTGTGTAGGTTTAACATATATGGTGGGGGTGGAATATCTGGTCCACAAAGGCGTGTGATGGGGTGTATGAACTTGGGGTATGCGCTAATGTGCGCAGGGGGTGTGATAAGGGTGTGGGAGGTTGAGCATGGTAGGTATCTGTACCATTTTAGGGAGAGAATTGGAGAGGTTAATGCTGTTGTTGCAAATGAGAGATATGTGGCAGCAGCATCAAGTGACAGGAGAATACACTTGTGGGATTTTGGGGCAGATCAGTAGATCACCTATAGCTACCACCTACTGCTAGCAAAGCTACTAAGCTAAAGCTAGTTAAGAGTATAGTAGTAGTGGGGTAGTTCCCATAAAAAAAAAAAAAAAGAAAAAAAAAAGGGGTTAGTGAGGTAGTGGTAGAGTAGGATATGACTATATATATATATATATATATAGGCATATGGTGACATGGGCTTATTTAAAAAAAAAAAAAAAAAAGAAAGTACTAAAAATCTAGACCGGACTAGATTATGATTATTAATTTTGAAGGTGACAAATGACAATTAAAGGTCTGGGTGAGGATAGCATGGAGTAAGAAAAGGGGTTTTTTTTTTATTGGTTTTGCTGAAGAGTAAGAACAGGAGTTTGTACTTTGTGCTAACTGACACGTGAGAGAAAATTGTACTTTGGAATTAATGGTGATTGCTATTGATAGTGACGGGGGTAAGGGAAGTAAAAGACTTATTTGCATTTTTACATCCGAGGGAGAGAGAAGATTGTGGCTGGGCGTGGGATACGCTGTTTTGGGGACTTACTTAAAATTGAAGGTTCAAATGGTGGTATTTGACTCAAGACCACCAAAAAGGCCTTCTCCCTTCTTTAATTTTCCTGCTTCCAACTCTCTCTTCTTGTTTAATTTAATTCTCCGATGTAATTCTCTTTCTTTCTTTGCACTTTCTAATTTGTATGACTTATTATTTATGTTTGAATATTCTTTTTTATAATTTATTGACAAAATGCCAAAAGCTCTTTTGGTAGGTTAGCCACTCCGTGCTTCTGTGGTTCGTACGAGGCTCTTTGTTGCATGCTTTTTTTCTTTTTTTTTTCAGAAATATCTTTTAATTATATCTCACGTCATTGAAAAGAAAGAAAATGTAAAGTTTTATGGATAATATTATTCGGAATACGAATGGGCAAATATTTCTGTTATTGATTGCATGTTTTCTTAAATATATTAGCCTCTAGCTTGATTTTATTTTAATTTTTATTAAAGTAACTAAATTCAAACAAAAATACCAACTTTCAAATTAATTTTTTCTCACGTTTTTATTCGAAAATAACTATAAAATTGCCTTTTGTGTAAATATTTAGTTTACCACGATAAGTGGAAATAAATGTATTTGCCCTTGTAAACCCTTCTCTAATGACAACACAATTTTAGATTCTTATAATTTTTTTTTTTTTTGACAACATAAATTATGAATGAATAACAAAGTTTAACTACAGGTTGTAATTAATGGCTCCAACTCTTAGGAAAAAAATTAATGTAACTATGGGGCTACTTAGTAGGGTGTTTTAAGCAACAGTTTTTAATGTTTAAACATTATATGTATTTTTATACTTTTTTATCTACACGTATTTTAAAAAAATACAAACATTATTAGAACAACAATATCAAACGATCATTATATATTTTAAAAATATTTTTGTTAGATTAAATGATCTCTGTGTTCTTTATATATATAACAAATTTCGTGTCAATTGAATGTTATTTACTATTCAATTCATAAATTTATTATTTATGCATAATTTTATATTACAAAATTTTGAAATTTAAATATTTTGAAAATGCAAATAAGTCTTTTACATAAATATATATAATCTAATAGTGAATTTTTCAAAACTCGCTTTCAATTAAAAAAAAAAAAAAATAGTATTGAGTGGAATTGTAACCATTATCTACAACCAAATTTATAGTTAAACTTTACCCATAAATTAATATTTTGCTAAATGCAAAAGTTTGATGAAGTGGAAAACTAGTCGAAAAAAAAAAAAAAAAAACTCTATTTTCTTACTGAAGAATATGCCACATGGGAGAACCTTAGGCTACTATATATAGTTGAGGTTCTTGTTTTAAATATAAGAATGATTATGGATGCTATTTTTATCATATTATGACTATAAATAATAAGACGGGATTTATGACTTCTCTATGTTTTTTTTATTTATTATTATTAATATTTTAAACATCCAAGTATCTATCATTTCTTAGGGTTATTTGTTATTGTTTCTTCTCTCAAATTCAACCCCTCTTCGCCTCAAAAAAATGAATTTCCTCTTTATTTTTTTTTGTTTTTTATTCATGTTGTTTTTTATTATTTGCGTAGGGAGTTCATGAGGCATACACATCCCTTGAGGTTTCGAAACACTCGATCAAACAATACCCTTGGTAATGAGTATTTTTATTTGTATACTCATCTTTTCTTTCCTATTATTAGATTCAATTAATTTTCTTTTGTAGTAAAATTTTTATGTTACTATTTCTTATTTTTATTTTTGTTGTTATTTATATGATTATATGTGTGCGAAAGAGATCTAACCAGTTCATGCCAAATCATTCATCATGACAATTAGTTTATTATAACCCACACTATGAGCAGGTAATTATTTTTATTTTAATAAAGCATATGCCTCTTTTTTATTGGTAAGAATTTGGTTCTATTTACTGGACTTTTACTGTAATTAATTTTTGTATCGGTTTTTACAAATACCAATATTCATACAACCTATATAGTAGCACCTACATGACATTTGAATAATATTCATGAAAAAAAAAAAACTAGAAGACAGCATATTACGAATATCAACAAGATTTTACTTCACAAGATCACTATAACCAAGTAATATAAAATCTTCCCCTCAAAAAAAAAAAAAAAAAGTAATATAAAATCTACGTCATGAAAAAAAATACAGCCCTCAATATGTTATTTGATTGCTTGATGCCTTTAAGAACAATATTTGGTATGCAATTATATGATTTTGACTTAGTTGATTTTTTTTTTTTTTTTTTGAGAATCAATTAGTTGATTTATTTCTAAATAGAATATTCTATAAGTTTATATAGTCAAAACCGTGTAATCCATGAAAATACTAATATATATATATATATATATATGTTGAAAATATAGAAGAGGATATCATGTGGCCATCATAAATGGGCCAGCCCATACAGGAAGGGCTCATGTGAGCAATGTGGTGGATGATGGGAAGGTGGGTGGGCCACGCGGGTGCACCAGGCCAAGCCTTTCACATATGGGACAATCAATAGTTGTGTAACAGAAGAAGAGCTCGTATTTGATATTGACAAGGGCCTTTTACGTATGGGAGGTAGAGCACGTCGGTTAGTATTTCTACAATTTTAGGGCAAAAGTTTTGTACGCGCCAGTTGTATACACCATTTGTCTCATTGATAAGGTGGGTCCCACAAGTATGGGTCCACCTATCAGTGAGACAAAGGTCTTGTGCACACAACGCATGAGATAATTTCTTCTATTTTAGGAGAGTTTAATGTAACTTTGCAAATTGAGAGACATACGGCAGTGGCCGCACCATCAAGTCACACAACCATACATCTTTGTGATTTTGGGGATTGAGATTTTAGATATTACACCTTATGCAATAGTAAAGATTAAAAGTTAAAAAAAATAATTTTCAATCTCAATTATTGAATAAAAAAAGAGGCTAAAATAGTAAAAAAAAATAATTGTGCGGTGAGGGGTGAATTGCACAAATTTTGGGTGTAGAGTAGAGCTAGATAATTAATAATTAGAGTAGACTTGTAGAGGAGGATGACTGTAGGCATGGCCTGTACTTATAAATTTTTTATTATTTATTTTTTTTGAAGTAGCGCTTATTAAATGAACTAGTTTACATAGTTTTACGCACTTAAAAAAACAATTGAAATTTTCACAAGTCACCATTTCAGTTACTTTTTGATGTGTGTAAAATTAAAAGAATTTGTGTGCAACAAGTTTAGTCTCTTTTTTTTTCTTTGGTAAGGTAATTAATGCAAGCTAAATTACAGATTGTATATTGACCTAGAATTCAAAGTCTTTGTAACTTCATTTTTCCGCTTTGTTTGTTTCAATTTTAAAATTTTCTAAAAAATGTGTCATTTTTTTAAAAATATTTTCTATAAAATTATTTGGAAAAAATACTCATACATCTCTTAAACTTTAAAAGAGTAGACATGACACTTCATAAACTTTTATTTGGGCTAATTTACTCCACAAACTTTACATATATGTCAAATCGACACTTATATTAGTCTTCCATTAAAACACATACAAAATACATGGTGCATCTCACTTAAACTTTAAGGGAGTGTTTAGTAGGTAAGTTCAAACACACTTTTGAGCATTTTAAACAATATTACACATTTTTTTACATAATTTTTCACCGTGCAAAACTTTTTTTTTTTTTTTTGAAGATCAAAAAGGGTGGCTCACGTGTGATATCACAGCCGACCACACTCCACAGATACATTGTCTGTGAGTACCACCAGCACATAATGGTGCCCGCGACTTGGACTCCACTCATGCACTTCGTTTTTTTTTTTGAAACCAAAGTCCAAACCCCACACCCGTGGGGTATGAGGACTCGAACCCGCGTTTGGCACAGCCATCAAGAAGGGGGGGGGGGGAACCACTATGCCACACTAGCTGGTGGTGAGCAAAACTTAATTATAGTAACTTAAGTATAGCACCTTAGATTTTCTATTTAAATTTTTAATACCTGTCTAATTTAACAAAGAAAGTAGACGGCGTTAAAACTAAAATATCTTTTCTTTTTCTTTTTTCTTTTTCCTTCCTTCTTCCTTCTTTTTTCTGTACATGCAAACTTCATCTCATCCAAACCCAAAACCTTTCTCTTCCAAACCACCATGACCCTTCTCATCCAAACCCAAAACCCATATTTCCTTCTTCCTTCTTTTTCCTGTACCTGCAAACGGTTTCTCTTCCAAACCCGAAACCCAAAAAAGAAAAAAGAAAAAAATCTCATATCTCTTTCTCGGTGTGTTTATGTATGTATGTGTATTTGTTTCCTTTCTTCTTTTCTAATCTATGATTCTTTCTTTTCTGATCTATGATTTTTTTTTCTTTTTTGATCTATGATTCTATGGAATCTGAACGGATCAGTATATTGGTTTGAAATACTTGAAGCTACGGCACCTGAATAGATCATTGAAAGCAGTGTAATACTTGATCTTTCTTGTTTGCCTCATTTTTCATCACCAAAAGCAGTGTAATACTTGAAGCTACGAGGACTGAATAGATCCATAGAATTACTTGAAGCTACGGCACCTAAACAAATTTGGCTTTTATTTTTTGATCTTTCCTATTTGGTTACTGAGAAAATGAGGAAAAAGGGTCCCTTTTTTTAGGTTTGAAACCCAATAAAAAATGAGGCAACCGGAGATTTGAAGTCGTGGATCCTTACAAGACAAGGAAAAAAAAAGAAGAAAGAAAAAAAAAAAATTATCCCATGCTTAACGCCGTTTATTTAGAATATCAAATTAGATAAATGTCAAAATTTTAAATAGATCCTAAGTTACATTAACTAAGTTTTACCCTTTGTCACCCGCGTATATCAAAAACACCAAACAACGTTGATCAAACTCCTTTGCCGAACACCCCTAAATCACCAAGGACTGAACTGCGTGAGAGGGAAAGAGACTGAGAGACCTACCTACGGCGTAGTTGAGAGAGGTGGCGACCAAGCCAAAGCACAATCGCCAAACTGCTTTGCCAAACACCCCCTAAATCACCAAGGACTGAACCGCGCGAGAGGGAGAGAGACTGAGAGACCTACCTACGGCGTAGTTGAGAGAGAGAGAGAGAGAGAGGAGGCGACCAAGCCAAAGCACAATCGCCTACCACCATTGTTTCCGCCATCATCTTGCCTGCTGGTATGGGTTGGGTTTTTTTTTTTTTCCCAATCGTCCATGTGCAAGTCACTGCTTGAGTTTCATAGTATGGTTTAATTTTCAAGGTTACCAAATGTATGAAACCCGTGATGGATTGGGTAGAGTTGGTTGTCGTAAAATGCCAACCAACTCTACACTTTATGTATATTATGATTCCAATGCTTTTTTGTTTTGCTTCTCAAATTGCCATTTATGTACATTGCAGATGGAGAAGGCATTCTTGAAACACCTAAGGTTTTCTTCAGGTAAAATCTCACAGGCAATATCCAAGCTCCTTTCTTTGCTTTGAAAACGTGTGATGATGAAGAGTGAGATTTAAGATTTGGATTTGTTTTCTTTGGATTTCTGAAATTTTCTTATGTAACCAGTTGGAGTTTGTGTAAGATGAAAAGTATTAAAGATCTGAATTTTGAAGTTCTTTGATTTTAATGTGTGATTTTTGTGGAGTTGAGGTTTGCTTAGGTTTCCACTTGATCATGAATGCACTTTTCTACTTTATTTCACTACAAAATTTGGTCATCTTGGTTGCTTCTTTTTATCCTTATTTGTGCTATCATTTGTTTGATGGTTTTGGTATGTTGCCCTATTAATAGGCTCCCGAAGTTAATTTTTGCTATGTTGATAAAACAAAGTTGTGAAATTTAGTAATTTTGTTGTTAATTGTGTGTTGAGATGTAATTTTTCTTCAGTCTGTAGGATTTTTTGTTTGTTATGGTTTTGTGTTGAGTTGTAATTTTGTTGTTGTTTGCTTCTATTACGTGTTTTTATGGTTTTGCTCTCAGGAAGTTTTGTTGGGCAAGTGTCTGGCCTATGATTATGTTAAACATGTTGGCAAGATCTTGATTACTTACATTTAAAAAGTTTTGTTGGGTAAGTGTTTGACTTGTGTTTGTATTAAACATGTTGGTGAGATTTTGCTTATTTACATTTAAGTCACATTATTTTCTGTATAATTGGCCCTTGGAGGAAGTCACAGTGACATCTAAAGGTGAAAAGAAAGTATAGACTCCTAGAGTTTAACACATTGATTGCTCAAGTTGAATTCTGCTTTGCCTTAAGAATTTGGGGTTGAAAATCAAAATTTTCATCTATGTTGTCTTCCAAAATTTTAATTTATTCATCATATTTGAGGAAAAAGTAAAATAAAAGGATAGGAAAAAATGCATTTTCTTCTCCTTCAAAAATCTGAGTTTGATCTAATTTTGTTCCTAAAATTTTTATTGTTTTTGAATCAAATTTTGGCTTGGAATTATACTTTGCTATATAACTTGCAATTTATTACGTTACCGATATTTGTAGTCCAACTTGCAATTGAGTCTGATTCTAAAGCTTGACAATTAATTAATAATAATTTAAGTGTAACCGCCTCCATCAAATGAATTTAGTGGTCTACAATTTGTAGTTGGATTGCCATCACTTTTATTTCTCAGAATGTTAAACTCTGTAGGTGGTTTCTGTTGTCATGATCCAAGGGGGATGGTGTTTATCATCATCCCAGCCTATTGTCTACAATAGCCAGGACTTTAGTGCATTGCATATGAAAAGAGTCCAACCTAAGCCAAATTGAAGCACTTTAATTATTTGTTGATCCTCGCTTGACTCTTCTAAGGTTGGAAGAAAAGGTGAGTTTATCCTTTTTGTATTCTAAGAAGTATTCAAATCAAATTCAATAAGTTGATTGTTATACTTGTACCATTGCTATTTTTTTTTTTTTAAAAGAGTATAAGAATGAAGAAACATAATGGAATGAATTGATGTATTTGTCTATTAGCATGCGTATTGTATTATAGAGGAAACTTTCATTTACAATATATTTTGTTCTTCTACCATTTTTGCAATAGTTCATATGCAAATTGTTTGATTTTCCTTTAATCAAGCATGATTCTAGTTTTTGAGTATGTTAAGTCTTATTATGAGTGGAAGGTCAGCCAATTCGTTTTGAAGTGAGTATTTTTTAAGCGAAGTAAATATATATAATTTTTGATAAATTACCCCATTCATTGCACGCGTTAGCAAGTAGTATAATATGAAAGCGAATTGTTATACTTTTTGTTGAACGCTTCTTATTGTATCATGTGGCTAGAGAAATTTATATCACATTTCTATCTACTAGCTCTACTTACTATATGAAAATCATAAGGAGGCTTCGAAACAGTGTTTTGGTTTATTCAAGTGGTGGGACAAAATGATGCCAATATAAAGCAACAAGCCAACAAGCAAGAGAGAGGCAGAGGCCAGAGAGGGGAGACCTGGTGAGGCAAATTTCCCAATTTTCTTTCTCTGGTTAGAAAGGGAGTTAGTGATGATTGTTTTCTTGAAGGTTGAGAGAAGGAAATTGAAAGGCAGTGGGCTGGTTGGTGGTTTCTCCCTACTCAGACGGCAAGTATTTTCTCTCTCTAATATTCTGTATGGCTTGATATCTCTCTCTCTTTAAAAAACTGATACTGAGCCTTTTATAAGTTTGATGTAAGCTTTGACTCAAGGCTAGGAATTTTTTCAAAACCTAATTCTCTAAAATTTCAGTGGATGAGCATACCTTTGGTGAGGTTGAACTACGCTTCTTGTGCATGCTGCATTTGTTTGGCCACCAAATGTTTGTGGAAATGTCTCGCTATCACAGTTTGCTTGGAAATTAGTATTTGCAACAGTATCTTTCTGAGTATTCATTGGTCTTTTTTTGAGGTGTGGAATACTGTTGTTTTTGTGCTGCAACTTTCAAATCTAAGTACTTATTAATGTGAAACAAAACGCTATAGTCACAAATATGCTATAAATGTGTGCCTTTTCAATGTGTACTCCATCTTATTAAGTACCGTGTTAAGTGAGGGAGTTCAATAATGATATATAGTGGCATAGGTGTGAGCTGGATGGGGTAACTGAAAGGTACTTTTTTTATTGGAAAAATATGAATTTTTCATGCATAATCCTACTTTTATTGGAAAGCAGACCACAGCATTGTTTGGATTTTCTACCCTTTTTGATGGAAATTGTTCATATGGAGATCGTGAAATGACTTAAATGGGTTAATTGTTTTTTCATCAATTAAAAATGCTTGAATGGATTGATTTCCATGGAACTCATGTTGTTCTGGTTTTTTAACAATTTCAAGCCAAGTAGTTTAAATATATGGATTTTCCTTTTATATTCATAGTTTTTGTGTGTAAGCTTATATGTAATTCTGAGTTGAATTGGTTCTATATTGGTTTCCTTTCAGCAGTGATGTCATAAAATGTTTATCCAATTCCCCTGTCCTCTTTTTTTGTGTATCTCTGGTTTTCTACAGAGAAATGGCAAGATAACTAATGGAAGTTAGATGCACATACGTTGATTACTTTTTCTTTTTCCGGATGCTGCTTGTTTAATATTTTCAAGGGATTCCCCTTATGAAAGAACAACATAACAGTGCTCTCCTTTGCAGGCCTTTTCTACTCATTCCTAATTCAATCTTTCATTGCTCATGGGGAGAAATTTTCCTTCTCAGTATGCAACATCTGTCTTTTTTTTTTTTGGTTTATTTATAAGTAATAAAAATATATTCTAAAAAGAAGAAGGGTGTAACCTGAGTATACATGAAGTATACATCAGGGATAAAGTACAAATCAAGTGCATATAGTACAAAAGTTCATAAAACCATGAACATGTATGCAACATTTGTTCATTGGTCTTTTTTATTGAGGCATGGAATACTATAGTTTTTGTGCTGCAACTTTCAAATCTAAGTACTTTTTAATATGAAACAAAAACCTGTAATCACAAATATGCTATAAGCGTGTGCCTTTTCAATTTGTACTCCATGTGATTAAGTATAGTGCTAAGTGAGGGAGTTCAATAATGATATATAGTGGCATAGGTGTGATCTGGAAGGGGTAACTGAATGGTACTTTTTTTATTGGAAAAATATGAACTTTTCATCATAATCCTACTTTTATTGGAAAGCAGACCACGACATTGTTTGGATTTTCTCTCATTTTTGGTGGAAATTGTTCATATGGAGATCATGAAATGACTTAAACAAGTTCATTGTGTATGCTACTTATAAAATAGGTAAAGAATTATTTTTAGGGATTTTGCAAGAAAGAAGGAAGTTCTACATCTTTCTTCAATATGAGTTCGTTTCCTTTTGTTTTTTATTTTTTTACCTTTAAACATACATACGTACATACATATATGAATTCTCTTGTTGGATTTTATTTAAAGCATGGGGATTTAGTCAATGAACATGATACTAAAGATAGTAATGAGCTCAATTAAGACCGTAACATCAATTACAGTATAAGCTTTGGGGTTTGGGCTCAATTTAGGGATAAATTTTTAATGCATGGAAAGCTTCTTAATTCTAATTGCTCGATTGCTTGTTCCTTTTTTTTTTTTTTTTGGTTTTGTTTTGGACAGTGGCTGAAGAGAGAGAGTGAGCTCCAATTTATCTTTGATGACACAATGATTTGTTTTGGTCTTGATTGGCCATTGTTTCGAAGAACTTTCATTCCATGCCTCATGATCAGTATTCAATGTAGAGCATTATATATTTGGTTAGTTTCCTGTTTTTTATTTGAAAGGTTTTTTATTTTTTATTTTTTATTTATTTTTATTTATAATATATATATATATATTTACTTATCAAAATATATATATATATATATATTTATATTTTTTTTTATATCAATTATGAATGTCTTGTGGATGGGTCTAGATTTTCTTGTTTCGCATTTTGTAAGTAAAAAAGGGCATGAATAAGGGAACACTTTAAGGAAATTTACAAAATTTGAAATTGTAATTAATTTGATCTAATCTTTCTCAAACATAAATAAATTTTTCATATAAGATCTGTTTGTGTATTTGGTAGTTATTTTGGACATTGGTTATCTCTTGGTTATGATTTTTGCAAATGCAAATATGCACAACTTCACATTTTTCCCTCCAAATATGCATGCACCCTGCACTCCAAAGTACAAATTTTATTTCTTTTTCTTCATTAGATTTAATTTTATAGGTTTGTTTGAGTTTATCGGATTTTTGCACGTTACGTGATTGAAAATTTTGAAGGCCAGCTTCATTAATACCTTTTTTTTTTTCTTTCTTTCGGGTATTTACTCCTACAAAAGGAGGGTGTGGTTCTTTGCTTTCTTCTATATCAATAAATTTATTGATTGCCTTTGGTATTGGTGAGCTTGCAACCACTAACAGTGCAATCAAACCAAAGACCCCTCTTTCTCCATTATTTACGCACACAAACATAGGCTTTCAGTTATTTTGTGGCCATCTAATTTATTTGACATTATAATTAGTATCAATTATTCTTGACATGATTTATGGGTACATTGTGCTATTATGCGTCTTTTGAAAAAGCTTAAGAGTACTTTGAAATATATTATAATGTTGTCTTGTGATACACGAGATCACTATATTGCCTTCTATTATAATATGTGACTTTTATTGAATATATGACTGTATATAAATGATGAAATTTGAAAATCCTTTGAATCTTTTTGCTGCATATGTGGGCTTCTCTTGAAAACAAGTGTTCTGTTATTGTTTGTAGATGGGCAATACTATACAAATACCATGGTTTTGTAAAAATCTATGTCTGTTCACCCTTAATTGCAAAATGGGAGCTATATCATAAAAAGCTATGGTATAACTTATGTTAATTGTTTGTGCATGATTCAATTTTGTTGTGCTAATCTTGTTCTGTTTTGTGATATATAGTTCCTATGCTTTTTCCCCACTATTGTTCATTCTTTAATACTTATCAATGATTTTGCAATTTTGGATCGGATGCATTTGAGTGAGAGAGAAACAAAGAGTGAGGGGACAAGAATGGTGGGAGCAAAGTCGACTTATACCTGCTCTGCATGGCATTTCTAAGTTGAGTAGAGACTTAGAGAGGGAGGGAGAAACACATCGTAAAAGGTGATTTTGACTTGCACACAATGGGTATGCTCTCTCTTTCCATTTCAAAATCGAACCTAATTTTGCTCTGATTAGGGATTTTCATTGCTCTCTTTTGGAATTCTTGTTTAATTCATTTTCTTCATGGGTTTTGGATTTGTTCTCATCTTTCTTCTTTCTACAAAGAAGCTTTTGCCATTCTCTCATATTAATTCTAGATTCATGATTCTCTGACTTTGCGAGGATGATTAATGTTTTCTCTTATGATTTATTTCAAGCTTATATATTCTTGTACATACACACACACGCACACATACATACATTTATATATATATATATATATATGTATGTATGTATGTATTTGTAATTTTTACACCATAATACTTTCAAATTTTAAATGGGAAATCTTGCAGGTGAAGCATATTTATGGATTGTGGCTTTCTGTCCGTTCATAAGGTGATTATTTTGTTAAGTTTGATTTCTTTCCTTCACTCATATGCTTCATTGGATATATGTGTGACCAATTTTCTGATACCTCATTTATGGATATTAATTTTCTGAAACATTTGTAGTGAGGTGACCGTATCATTTGTCTTTCTTGCAGGTAAAGCCTTCTCTAGTGGGAAGGCTGTCATTGAGCTTTCTTAATTTGGGTGCATGCACATCCAGAAAAGCATGATCTTTATGAGGAGATAACTTGTCCTATTTTAGTAGGAAAGTTTGTGCTCTCTCACACCCAAACTTTACCTGGATATACATCACCTGTGAGTCTCATTTTACTAGATTTAGACTCTTTCTCAATCTATTGATATTTAAGGGGTGAACCTTTTAAACATTCTCACTGTGTGTATGTCATCTTATACAGTGAACAAAGGGTTAATCAATTTCCTTTATATTAGGAAAGATGATTTGTGAATGTAGATATACAATCTTGTCCTGTAGGCATATAGCTATCATACTGATAGTGGCCTCTCTGTTTTACATAAGTGACCTCCCTGTTTTACCATGTCTACAGAAAAAAATCACCCACGTTATAGGATTTTGAAATTCTAAATGTAGCTCAGAGTTGTCCTACTGTCCCGTGCAATGCATCCTGCCACTTACCTCTTTTTGATGGTGGTTTATTATTATTATTATTATTTTTTGGGGGGGGGGGGGGTGTTGGGGAGAGGGAGTTGTTTTGATGCTCATTAATTTGTTTGCTTTGTAGTTTTTATTGAAGATATGTAAACATGGTTTTGCATGATGCAGGGTCTAGACAGGATAAAATGCAGGCTACTTGGAGGCACAAATGCTTAAGAAGTTAGTGCAATGGTTCTTGATATGCAAGCTTGGAGGTACAAATGCTCAAGAAGTTAGAGCAATGGTTCTTGGTGTGCAAGCAAGGTTGTCGCTGGATATGCTGGGGAGAGGAATTGAATTAGCTTTGATAAATCATTCGTCTTTAGTTCCTGAGCCATGGCAGGCATCTAGTGAGATGTTATCTGGCATTGATCCCGAAATAATAGAATTCTGAACTATTTTTTTCAATTTATTTATAAATGTGCAGGATTAGAAGGGAACTCCTTACAAATTTGAAATAACAGGGAATGCACTTATTCAACCTATATTCCCACTGTGTAAATTGTTTGTTCAATTATGGAAGGAAGCAAGAAGCTTGAGTGGTTTATTTACCATTTGAGCTATGCGGTTAGCATAAGCTTCGATGAATTTTATATGCAGTTTCTGTTTCCTTTTTTTTATGAATTTCTTTTTTAGTTAATAGGTTTTTATATTTTTATATTTTTAATTTGTACAGTTTTACACTTTCACTTAGCATAAATTTACTTTTATTTCTAGAGTATTTTTCTGACTCTAAAACCATACAACAAATTGACACCCTTAAGTTTGTTGTACTTCTTTTAGATGATTTTAGTGCCTGTGTGGTACCAAGTAAAAGAGAATTTGGTTTAAACCAAACAAATCATATTTGTTAAAGCAATCACAACTAGTTTGAATTCAATCTTTTTATATTTTGATCACAAAATATACTCAAGAGATGGATCGAGGAAGAATATTTCATAACTATACGTTGACAGAAATAATTTACTTTTGTGATTTGAATTCTTATGTACTGGATACCTATAAAGTTTGTTACTCTCTCTTTCTTGGTGGTCTTTTCCAGCCCTTTGATTCTGTTGTATTCCCTAGGCATCAATCAATACGTCTGGATATATCTCCAGACATTGATGTTTTACAGGATCTTCTCTTGCAGCCTGCAGAGTCTGTACCCTTCTTCCATCCTCTTTGATTTTTCATTTTTGTTTTTAAATATTTGATAATATTGTTTCTTAGCAATATTTGTGTTCCAAAATTTGATCTTGATTCAGAAGTTGCAAGGAGGAACTATGTGCTGCCTATAGCAACTCGCAAATTCTTGCTTGCTATGTAGGAATGTGGAGCAAAATCTATTCTCTGGACCTGTACCTGCAAAATTGCTGAGTGTTCCACATTTTAGGTGCTGTGGATTTTTTTTGTTCTGCCTTTCATATATATATATATATATATATATATACATATATATAGATGGATTGCCTTTTAACATGGATTTGGTCTCTTTTTAATTAATATAGAACTCGATACTACTTTCTTTATTTTTGAATTTTTCCATTTCTTTTTGGATATTAAGCTAGTCTGCAATGGTATTGTTTTACCTAACTTGAGACGTGGAGTTTGTTAGTTGCTTATATAGAATGCTCATGTTGGGCTAGGAGCTCAGAAACAGATTTCTTTTATTGCTGACCTAGGAAATCACAACTTGTAGATTTCTCACTTTTGTGAGGAAGTATTTTGTCATCCATGTTTAGTGAATTCGAAACTGATTTTTTTCTCTTTTTTGGTATATGTATTTGCATGAGACCTGTCAACCACCCGCCGTTCACCAAAATTTGAAGTCTACGAATCTTCACCTTAATGACAAGCTTGAATTACGTGTTTCAGACTGCAGTTTGGCTCCTCTTACTATTGTCTGGTTCTGCGTGTCAATCCTTCCCTCCTTCGAAATCCTCTCCCCACCACAACCAAACTCTTCTGCAACATCATCCACAAAGGAGGCACCACGGAATTAGTAGCGTCAAATTCATCATCGAGACCCATTAGTTGTTTTGAAATTTCCATCGTACCAAAGCCTTCCCAATTGACCTGACCCAACTCAGAATTTGGGTCCACCAGCACAGCTTCTTTGAAACCCTTACTGTCAATCTTGCCCAAGCCTAAAAACCCAACTCTTGAAAGGCCCAGAGGAAAAAGATCCGAAAGGAGGAGACTCAGTGGGCGAGAGATTGAACTAGCCAAAATTGTCGACCAAAGAATTGATGTTTCCGACCCAATCACTACCGATCGGACGCGCACCCCATCAGAACTATAGTTGACTTTGAGCTCCGGCACCTTTGACAGCCTTGAGGAGATCACCCTTTGGAATTCGATCTGCTAATATCGGCCTCAGCACAGAGCTCTCACGAGGTTTAGAATTCTCTCCAGCCTCAAAGGTGCTTGGGCCTGATGGGAAAGCAAGACCCTGTGTCTTTTTTAACGGATAGCTTTAAGCCCATCTGTCATTAGACACGTACGTGAGACCCATTTGAAATTGTGTAATCCAGGATACACACACCTCTTACCTTCCTCATTCACCTTCACAGTCTCTACCCAAGAAATTCTTGCATTTTTACATTCGACACATCTAATACCCCCATCTTAAAGAACTCTTGCCATTATCACTGACAATAATAGGCTGATGTGCATTAACCATACTCTTTGATGTATCGTGCCCTGTAATTTGACCATCTCTGCAAAAGAATGTGAAAGTTGAAGCTTTGATTTTGTATTATGTTGCTGTGGAGTAATTTTTGCAGTACCTGAAACCCCCAACGCATATTGCTTTGGATCTAACATCCATCACAATTCAAGCCCATAACCCTTCCAACCACACTGTGCCTTGCCTTCAGGAATGATGATAGATCTCCTTAGCCCGCCGACTTTGAATTCAGTCAGTAATAAATATTGACCAAACGAATTAGAACACCTTTGCAAAGTGTATCCAGTATCGCCATCTTGAAACATAAAGAATTGCTTAGGATTGACCCCACAGACGGTATGCTCAATATTGTTAATTAACCATTGTGCTGCCTTCTTATCCATAAACACTGAATTCATGATGTACTTACCCCTTTCATAAATCCGTACAGCGAAAAAACTACCCCCTTCCTCTACCACCAGTTGAAAAAGTTTCGATTCAATAAAGAAACTATGAATACCACCCATATCTGTCATTGAAGATGATAACAAACAATTTTCTGGCTAATTAGAGGTAGCTGGACCTCATAATATTGCTTCCAAACTTTTATTACCCACTGTGCCTTTCAGCAGTGACAAAGGATCATTTAAGACGAATATATATTACTTTCTTTGTTTTCATAATTATAATTGTTTGTTTAATGTTGTTCAGGATCATCTTCTATAAGAGCTGAATCAATCTTCAACAAAATATATAAATATTGTCTAAATGTGTTGGATTTTTCCTCACATGCAAAGTTTATGGTTCTTTGTTTTGATGTTTTGGTGTATTTCTTTCCTAATTGTTTAATTGCACATTGTTAGTAGAATAGCAGTTACATTTATCTGTAAAAGTTCATGGAAGTGAGTTAAAGCACTGAAGTCTCAAAAATGGATTAGACATGTTCAGATCATGTTTTATGTAATTGCATTTGCTTTTAATCTATACGAGTATGGTATTTGGTGGTTGAGTTGCATTGCCTTATTGCGTGTTTGCTCTTCTTGCATATATGGCAGTTGGGAATGAATTTGTAATGAAGTCCCTGATCAATTGTCATCTGGTTCATTCAAAACATTTTTATATTCTAGAAGTGACATAACTTCTGTTTTCATGGATTTCTAAAAGATAAGATTTTGTTATATTTGCATTTAATGACCAAAGCAAACATTCTACAACAATGTAGCGAGTTTAACCAATTAAATTCTCCTGTTGCTATTTAAAAGATTCCTTAGCTTATTAATTATTTTATTTCAATTTGTAGGTCATTATGTACATGTTGGAACTATCTCTTAATGGTTCATGGTGCCATACAAGTTTTGGCATGAAAAAGAGCTATGCTCAATTACTTTATTCTCAAGGTTGGGACTCAAGTAATTTTCTCTTCAGGTATGTTGTCAATTTCAAGGCATGGCATATAGGCAGAACCAAGTAGTTCCTTCAATACTTCAAAAGATGCACAGTTTCAATGATTAATTATAATTTGCTTTGGCTGTTTTTATTCCCATGAACAAACTTTATTTGTGTTAAGAAGCAATAGCAACACAAAGTTTATGTAAAGAGATTTTTAATGTTACAATATCGCTAGCTGCTTGCTTTAGTAGCCTCAATTAGAATTACAATATTTTCTTATTATATGAACAAATCATATACAAGTCACAGATTAACAGATTGAATTGAAAATTTTTAAAATTAGAGGAGTGGAATGAATTTCTGTCAAACTTAGAAGGTGTATTCGCCTTTGTCCAATTTCATTAATTTTTTTTTTCAATTTTTTTTTTTCATTAGTTAATTGCATACTTAACAAAAAGTTTTGAATGAAATTGGATTGAAGACCTAAATTTAATAAATTTAAAAATTAGCAAATTCAATTGAATAATTTTAAAATTAGACTAAAATGAATTTCTGTCAACCTAGAAGGTGTATTTGCACTTTAGCCGTTATTATTGGAGCTTGGGATTTGTGTTTTCTCAGGCTGCATTTCTTAGAGTTCGTTTAATTGTTTATTTGATGCATTTGCAGTTCTTTAACTAAGGTTGACTTGATTTTGTTGCTTGTCACTGAAACATCCTTTTGTGTAGTCATGTTTGTTTTTCTTTTCTCTATTTAAAAAGTAAAATTATTGTTATTTAAAGTTGTCTTAAACTGTGTAACTGGGATTGAGTTTTTCAGTTTGCTCATGCAAAAGCCAATGCCAACGTCACCAAGGGTTTGCACTTTTATGTAGTGCTTGTACATGAATCTTATTGTCTTTTTTTTTTGTTGACGTTTTCTTGCTTTCAGTTGGACCTGGTTATGCTGTGTTGGTAGCTACTCCATGTCCAGTTTGGATTGCCATTTATTTTCGGGCTATAGGAAGCATGATTTATTTGGAGTGTTGTGGTGGAGTTTCATTTGGCAATGTGCTTTGTTTTCCTTTCGTATCTGTTTGTCTCTCCTGCATCCATAAGAATTTTAACGATAGTTTTTCGTATCTGTTTGTATTTCCATTTATTGTTTTAATTCTATCTAATACTTGGGCCTCACTGCTTTTCCTAGGTTCCGATTTCGGGGTGGATTATAAATTTCAATCTCATTGAGTTTGCTTTTGAAACTTTTATTGCATTTCTTGTTCCTTTGTCTTGTTGTTTTATTCAATTTTTGGCCATTGGATTTAATGCCTTAGATTTGTGTCGTAATATATGTTAATTTAGAATCTTGCTGATTGATTTCTTTTGCACCAAACATTAGGCAAGCAGCAGGGGTGAGCTAGGCTGTTGAAGTTAAATGGATGCACCTTAAACATGTTGGATGCTATTGACATATAGTAGTTCCTCTGCTTGTTTGTAACTACTGCAATTCTCAGTTCAAGTTAAATATCTCAATCATGATTTGTGTATGGGAACTGATTTTTTTTTTTTTTGGGGTGCGCCTAGCTTAGTTTTGTTTGAGCTCTCTCTAATATTTGCGTCTATTACTGGTTTTCTTATGCTATAGTTTCTAGGTGTACCATAAATTCTTGACTCACTCGGCTAAGCTTTTGAAATTTCCATTGCAATTTTTTTCCTAGTCATAGAAAGTGGGTGGGCTGATAGTGTCAATGTCCAATCAAGTCTTTATTAGTATGAAGATTTTGCTTTTCTGGACTCATATATTGAGCACTAACTTATGCTTTTATTAAGTTGGTGATGTTCATATTTTGGGTTTGTGATTCTCAAACTTGGGCTGTGTTGACTACAGCTATAAGAAAACTCTTCTCATATTGTCTTGATTCCACCTTTTCACTTACAAGTCTTCTAATCAACTGTTTCCTCATATATGATACTATACTATTCTTTGTTCGATTTATTTTACCGATTTTGGTTCTCAGCAGCTCTTATACGGCATCTGTTGCAGTGAAGAAGGGTTTTTTTAGAATGATTTAGTTCGCTCCTGTAATAGCAGTCTTCTATTTCTAGATGGGTGTTATTATGGGAATAAAATTTTAAAATTCGCTTTGTAAACACTAATTGGTGCCTGGATTGTGTGTATTTCTGGCTCCATTTGTCTGTTCTTAAATAATTCCAGCACTACCCGACTTGTTGGTAATTTTCTTGTTTTTATGACTTAAAAAATTTTATATTGAATTTTAATATTTGTATTGCTACTGTGTTTTAGATTTTATTTATGTTTGATCTTAATTCTCCCTTAGGTACTTGATTTACCCATTGGGATTGTTGATTTTCTCATGTATATGTGTTTATTTATATTCTTTTTTCGTTATATTTTTTAATCTGAATTTGAATTCTAGAGGTGATGCATCTGTAGTACTTTAACTGTGGTTGATTTGTTTTTGTTGCTTCCTTCTTAATGAAAAATGCTTTTGAGTAGTCTTGTTGTTTATTCTTTTTTTTTTTTTTTTTGGTAAATTAAAGTTGTTCCAAGTCTAAACTGTGTAGCTGGGATTTTTTTTATTTTCAGTTTGCTCATGTGAGAAGTGAATGCCAATGCCACTGGGGGTTTGCACTTTCTTGTAGTGCTTGTTTATTTGTGATATTGTCTCATTTTGTTATTTTTTCTTGATTTTATTTTAACCTGGTTACCCTCTGTTGCTTTTCATGCCCATTTTGGATTTGCTGCTTACTGCCTGTCTACAGGAAGCAAGATTTTTGTGTTGCTTTGCAGTGGAGTTTGATTTGGTAAAAAACTCTTTTTTCCTAACATATTTTTCTCTCTTACAATCATAAGAATTTTTAAATTTTTTTTTGCGTGTTTTAGTTCTTTCTAATACTTGGGTCTTTCACTGCTTTTCCTAGGTTTTGTTTTTGGCTTTTAAACAGATTATTAGTTTAGTTTTAGTCTCAGTGAGTCAACGTTTAAAATTTCTATTGGCTTTAACTTATTTCTATGGATTTTTAGCATAATTCGTAATCTTAGATTGTTGGTCATTGATTTTGTAGTCATTGAAAGTGAGTAGATATTGTCAATATTCTATGTAGTTTGTTGTTAGTCTGTAGTTATTTGCTATTTAGGGCTCAAATACACTAAGCAACATTTGCTTTTTTTATAAGATTCTAATGTTTGTTTTGTGGGAACAATGCTAGATTGTTTTTAGTGTTGATATGTTTACAGGAGGAGAAATTTGGACTTTGCAACAGTGTTTGCACTATGTTGGCTGCAACAATAAGAAAAATCTTCTCTTCTCTTAATTTCACTTTTTTCTTAGGAGTCTTTTAGCAGACTATTTTATCTTGCTTGATACTATTCCTTGTTCAATTTGTTTTTATGGATTTTGGTGCTAGGCTGCTATTTAAGGCCTTTGTTGCAGCATAGTTGTCCTCCCTAAATTGTCTTGATTCTATTCCATAGGAGCACAAGTATGTAAACTTTTCTATCCCTTTTTGTCATTTAGCTGCTAATTATGAGTTTAGGCTGCATTTGTGTGATTTTAATTTAATTAATTTCTTCATGTTCATCGTGTTTTTAGCTGGCTACTTTTTAAGGAGTTTGTTGCAACAAACTTGGCTTTTCATGATACTATCCTAAACTTTTCCTGAACTGTGTAGCTGGGTATTTGTGTATTTTGAGTTTGCTACATGTGGCAGATTCAAAACTTGCACCACTGAGGGTCACACTCTCCTCCTGTACATTTGTCTTCTTGTCTTGTTTCTGCTGATGTTTTCTCGCTTTCAGTGGAAGGTTGGTGGGCTGATAATGTCAATGTCCAATCAAGTCTTTATTTGATCCAGGGATTCCAAGGCGGCTGCTATTTAGAGTTGCTTAGAACAAGGAACAAGGTGTGACAATACCTTCTTAAGGGAAATCCATCTCTTGAAAATAGCACTAGGCTAATCTATGTAATTGCATTAAAAACTAATCACAGAGTAGCTACAATCTGGTACTTATACTAGTTGTTTGGTATTGGCAGCCTTCTAAATGCTTGACTAGTATCTAAATCCAATTGGCTAATGCTTAAGTAATCATCTAACTAACTAACTAACTAGTTACAAGAGGATTAGGATGCAACAACTTGAAATGCTCTGCATCAGGGCTCTCCCTCTTAAGAAGCACTTGAACTTAAGTGCTCTTGGTTGCCACAAGTTTTGTATGAATTTCTAGCCTTTTTAGGATGATGCAGTTTCCTTGTATAATGAGTTTGCTGCTGTTGGCAGCACGCCAAAGGCTACCGCTTCTGCACGGCGAAGTCCCACACAACTGAACTGACCTTCACTTGACCGTTGGCTTGTGTTTAATTTCCTCTTTTCTGGTTGCAAATAGTAGGGTTGTACCATCTCGTACATAATGCGTGCGCTACACCTTCTACCATGGATAGTTTGCCTATCATGTTGATATGGCCTTCCACTTGCAAGTAAAAGATGACAAACATTCATGGTCTTCTTGTCATAAAGAACACAATCTTGAAAGCTAATGATTGATAAGAACCCTAAGTACCCTCTTGAAACTCTAACTGATCATACACGGGTTCTTGAATGCATTCCTTCTCTTTATCGTTTTCAATCAGAAATATGCTATCGCTCACTTCTTATTCTTATTCATATTAATCATACACGGGTGCATTCATTAGCATATCTTCCTTTGGTGCTTGCGAGGTATTATCAAAGATCAGAGTTATACCTTCTTCTTCAATCCCTTCCACCATAAAGGATTTTCCTTCCGACTGCATGGCTGACTTCCACTTGTTATGGGCTTCATAGATTTGTCCTCCGCACTTGTAACATTTGAAAATTCCATTGCTTGTGCTATGCTTGCATTTAATGGCTGCATTTGATAAACCAGGTACTGCATTAACAGAAAAACACTTTGCTACATTTCCCTTGTCCTTCTTTGTCTGTCAATAATCATTCTTGGTTGGCCAAGATAGCTGCCAAGGACTTGCACTTGTTGGTACTTGGTTTTTTAAGGCTTCATATTGCAATGATTTCCTATGCAAATTTTGGAAGATAGTTTGCATGTAGTTAAAAGGCAGAAATTTTGTTTGTAATTGTCGCTTCATTTGAACCATTCTTGAACCTTTCCTTTTCCCATTCTCACTCATTGGACCTGCAATTGCTTCCACCAAACAAATGCCCTGCCCATGAGTTTATTTGCTACCAATTTCACCTTCTTGTAGTCTGGTACCTCATGGAAATCGAAGCTTCTTTCCACTTGGTTAAGCTAGTCCACGATTTCTTCATGATTCAAGCTACCATAGAACTTAGGTAACTCAATCTTGAAGTTGGATCCCCACTTTCGCTCATTATCCCTTGGCTGCAGAATACGAATTTGCATCTCATGTGTTATCCTTTAGTTGTAAGCAAAAGGATACTTATAGCTTCCTTCATTTGATGCCTCACTTCCATGATGATCATGGTTGTTTGGCTGCTGTATTTCGTCTCTTCGACCCTGCTTAGTCAAGGCATGGATTTTCCTCCTCAATACTTCCACTTCATAGTCTAAGGCGAGGTGCTACTCCAAAACTTCTAGATCATTGGCTGCATGAGTCTCCAAGGCTGCCTCTTGAACCACTACTTTCATCCCTTTGTCCTTCCTTTCCTTCTCAAACACCATCTTTCACTGCTGCAGAATCTTGCTAGCACAATTGAAGGCTTCTGTTTTGATAAAGGTAAGGTATTAAGACTGGGAATGAAATCAAGATAGGATCTTGACAGATTCTTGATGGCAGAAAATGGGAAACAATACAAGAACTTAAATCCTAAGGATCTCAAGCTCTGATACCAATTTGATGTAGGGATTTTAAGCGGGCTGCTGTTTAGTCTTAGAATCAATTAAGGGAAATGAGAGTTGGTTAGAACAAGGAGCAAGGTGTGTAAAAACCTTCTCAAGAGAAATCCATTTCTTAAAAATGGCACTAGGCTAATCTATATAATTGCATTCAAAACTAATCACAAAGTAACTACAATCTGGTACTTATACTAGTTGTTTGGCATTGGCAGCCTTCTAGATGCTGGACAAGTGTCTAAATCCTATCGGCTAATGCTTAAGTAATCTTCTAACTAACTAACTAACTAGTTACAAGAGGATTAGAATGCAACAACTTGAAATGCCCTGCATCATTATTAGTATGAAGATTTTGCTTTTTTGGACTCGTACACGGAGCAATGTGTTATGCATGCTTTTGTATAAATTGGTGATGTTCATTTTGTGGTTCTCAAACTTGGACTGTGTTGACTGTAACGATAAGAATGCTGTTGTTATTTTGTCTTGATTCCACTTATTCGCTTATGTCTTTTAATTAATTGTTTCCTTGTTTGTGATACTAAACTATTCTGTGTTCAATCTTTTTGATAGATTTTGGTCTTCGACAGCTCTTTCAAGGTGTTTTTTTTTTTTTTTTTTCTATGAAGTTGGCTTTTCTAGACTGATTTGGTTCACTTCTATAAGTCTGGTAATTTGTTTTTTTTTTAATGTCACTTATCAAAAACAAAATTATGGGTTAAAAAAATTTGTGGCTTTGTAAACACAAATTGATGCTTTGACTGGGTGTGTTTCTGACTCTATTTGTTTGGTTTTTTGTAGTTCCAGCACTATTTGGCTTGTTTTTTTTTTTTGGTTGCTTTTTTCTCTACTGCCATCTACTTGTACTTATCACAACTTAAAGTACAACAACTTTTTAGAATACTTGATCATCAATTTTGTCATTTGGCAGCCATATAAGAAATGAGTTGTATGCTTTAAACATCATTGGTCTAAATGCTAGGGAGGAATTGGATTTACTTTTAGAGAAGAGTTCTTAGGTTCATTGTTTTGAAAATTTTGCAATTTTGGGTGCGTTTTAAATTCTCAATCATGACATGTTGATAGCAGATGCAATTTTCTTTTGGTGCTTGGCGGGCAGGTGGCAGAGTTTGATTTGGTGATTTGCTCTCTCTCTCTCTCTGTTTTTGTTAATCTTACAATCCCAACATTATATGTACACTTTCTACTCATTTTATTTCTTACAAAAACTTGGGCAGTGTTTGCTTCTCTTAGGCTTTGTATCCAAGAGGATTATAAATTACAGTTTTTCTCTTATCCTTTGTCCTATTGTATTGTGTCCTATTGTATTGTTTTAGTCATTCTGTGTTGGCAAGCTCATATCTAATTTGAATGTGGTAATGTATCTTATTGGTGTGTAGTAGTTATTTTAACAGGGATTGTGATCTAAATATTGTTGCCAAGAGAGGAATAATACAGGTTTTTGCTTTGTCTTGTCATGCTTGGCATGAATTTGGCCTTTTGGGAATTGAATTGGTTTAACTTAAACCAAAAAAAAAACTACCGAACAAATCCTTATTCATTTTTACTTCACTTTTTCTTGTAAATTTCTTTCAAATATTCTATTCCTTTGAACATGATATTATATATTTCCTTGTTAGATTTATTTTATAGATTCTTATTGAAGGTGTTTTTTGGATTGATTTATTTATTTTCTTGATTTCTCATTTTGCTAATGAGTCTTTCAAGTTCAACACACTTCAATCTGACATGATTTTATTCCTTGTTCAATTTATTTTTATAGATTTTGGTTCTAGGTTGCTATTTAAGGCCTTTGTTGGAGCAAAGTTGGATTTCTTAAATTAGTTTGGTTCTTTTTTTTTTTTTATAGGAAAACAAGTGAGTAAACTTTCTTGTCTTTTTTGTCAGCCAATGTTAGAATTATGGTTAAGTGATTGAATTCACTGTTCTCCTAATAGCTTAAGTTTTTCGAAAGAATCAGCATTTTATCATGGTATTAGTACAGGAGATCCTGTGTTCTATCTCTGTCTCCTTTTCACCTCCTATTTAAAATGTTACAAGTCCCATGTGTTGAGCCCCATTTATTAAAAGAGAGTTTAAGCTTTTGGGATAGTCGCTAATTTAACAGCTAATTATATGTTAAAATTTTTGAATTTGCTTTGTAAATGATGAAAGGTAGTGCTTAATTTTGAGAATTTTAACATCTTTTATTTATTTTTTATTTTTATACTACCATCTACTTGCACTTATAAGAACTTTTATTACTTATATTTGTTAATGGTAATTTTTATCATTTGCTCTACAAGCTCTTATGATTTTTGGAGCTCTGTTCAGAATGGTGATTTAATGTCATTGTTAGTCATATAGGATGTGATATGCATGCTTTAAACATTTTTGTTCAATTAAATGCTAGAGACTTGTTTGATGGACTTGAAGGATGGCGGGTTTGATTGACTTGAAGGATGTGTCGTAAACTCGAAAATCCCAAATTTCATAGACAATACTATCAATTCATAGGGTTTTTGATTGTCTCGTAGACAAGGAGTGAGATAGTATGACCGAAAATTGTGACACTACTTTCTTATATAAAAATGAAAAAAGGTGGTAACCTTAAAACCATTTTAACTCATGATATTTTAATTAAAAAAAAAAAAATTAACTTATGATATGACAAAATCATGGTAATAACACATAGTGCTCTAAAAAATCAATTGTTCACTTATGTTAATATCCTAATAAATTATAGAGAAAATTATAGTAAACCCACCTGTAGTTAGACCCATTTTCACTTACCTACCTATGGTTTAAAACTTAACATTTTGCCCACTTAAGGTTACTTCTGTTAGGGCTCCATTACCAACCTCTGTTAAAAAGAAGGTTAAATATGTATTTTTGCACAATTTTTATGTCTTTCTCCTCCCAAAACTTAAAACGTATAAAAATTCAAGAGAAAACAAGATCTAATGTGCTATTGGTAAAAAATATTATGCAATTTCTTAGAACCTCAACTTGTATTTGAACTTATCATCTTAACCACAAACAAACTAATTATTCTTCTGAAAGCATGATAAAGCTGTATGAGAAAAATTGGATAAAATTTAAAACTCCTAATCTAACTCAACAACATTCAAATAAATCAAATCAAATCTCTAACTCCTCATGTCCATGCCAACAAAAATTGAAAACTCAGAAAAGTTCAAAAACTAGAAACCTAGAACTGGCACTACAAACGCCATTAGATTCCACAACTGCCACTAGCACACCCACAGTTCACAACCACCGCATCACTATTAGTCAATGTTACATGTAATTTTCTATTCAAAGCATTAATCCACTTGAGTGACCAAACGTGGTGCCAGCAGGGCAGAGTGGAACTTGATAGGAGGCAATACATGGGGAGACATGAAAGTCTCACCATTGAATGATCTGTGTGAAAGAGGAGATTTTGGAAATGGGTCACATTCAATCTTCTCTGTTAAAGGAGATCGAACTAGTGGGGGTTCTTCCACTTGTAAATTTGATTCTTGAAAACCCAAAACTCAAAAAGATGAAAAAAGGAGTCATAGAATCAAAATGAAAGTGAAAGAAGCAGATAGAGTTAGACCCATAATTTGAAATAGAAAGAAAAGGGAGAAGAGAACAAAACAAAGAATAAAGAACTCAATTTTCTGTAAAAGAGAGAATAATTTTTACAATACAAAATGTACCTATTTGACCCACTTGATTGCGCTTTCATCCAGGCCTTTAGTGAACATCTTTGTGTGCCTTTTGGTTTGAGAAAAAGGGTTTGGAAATGAGCAAAGCTTGATTGAAAGGATAGGATAGGATCTGAGAGTAGAAGTTGAAGAAGTAAAGAAGAAGAGAGAGCGTGGGTATCATGCATTGGGGATTTTCGTGATACTAGGAAAGAGTTTAAGGGTTCATGGTTTTGATCCATCTTATGTTGTGATTTCTATTAAAAATGTGTTTTTCTAATGTCTGAGGGTGAGGTGGGTAACGGAAAGCAAACGAATTGAAGCTCAAGTGGGCAAAGTGTTAAGTTTTAAACCACAGATAGACAAAGTGAAAACGGACCAAACCACAAGTGGGTTTATTGTAATTTACCCTAAATTATATGAATTATACTCCTTTATCGTAATATTTTAATATATTTTTAACAATTTCTTTGATATTATAGTGTCTGATTATTTTTATGATATATATATATATATATATATATATACATATTTTGGTTGAAAAATATGAATTTATGTTAATTTTGAGTAAAGAGGTAGCTAACTAAAAGTGCATGAATCCTTTCAAAAAAATTTGGTCGAGGAATTAAGGCAGAGCACCAAACAAATCTAGATGAATTTTGTTGTCCTTCCTCAAAAAAAAAAAAAAAAAAAAAAAAGATGGATTTTGTTGTGAACATCTCATAAGATAGTGTACTTGTAATGTGAATTCCACTAGAATTTGTCAGTGAAGAAAATAGTGGCTAGGAGACAAAATCATTGTCCTTGAAAACTAAAGGGAAAGAAAAATAATTATTAATTAGTGCGTGAATTATGTAATATTTAAAATGAAGGAAAAATTGCAATTTACATCTATTAATTTAATTCAAAAATCATTTTACTCTTTTAAGTTTGAAATTGATTATTTTAGACAAGTACTTTAATTAACACAAAAAACTATGTTCCTAAATGATTAAGATGATTTTTGGGCAAGATTGCTGGACTAAAATGACAAACTTCAAACCTAAAATGACAAACTTCAAACCTGAAGGGTCAAAATGAATTTTGAACAAAGTTAGCTGATGTAAATTTTATTTTTGCATAAAATGAAAAAATAGATCACGTTGATGATTTTGTGCAGTCTTTGTTTCTTTTCTCGCCTTTATTAATTATTAGTGGGAGCTCACAAAATTTGACATTGTGAAACTTTTGGTGGCATGCAAATTACATAGGATTTTAATGGAATCTATGGGAAAGGCACTAAATCAATGGGCAGAGAAGAAATTCATTATATCAGGAAAAGCTCCACTACCAAATTGTCAAAATTTTGTTGAAGAAAGCATGACAATTAAATAAGAAAGTAATGCCCTCATCTAGGCACTTGGCTGAATTTTTCTCATACTTGCTCATAATCTTCTAAATTAAGAAAAAACATCTATCCTGATTCTTGAAAAATGTGAAATTTAATAAAAACATTGTATTAATTTGTGTAATTCAATAAGTAGTGATCAATCGTGACATTACATAAATATATGAAATTCAATTATCACAATATTCCATTCACAAATTTTTAACAAACTTCCGACTCACCTTTACCAATTGGGGAAAAAAATTATTGGAGGAGATCTAAATGGTTATGTTAGAAAAGGCAGTGAGGTATTTGAAAGATTCCATGGACGTTGGAGACATGGAACAAGGAATGAGGTAGGAGATGCTATTTATGCTTCGCAATAGAATATGATTTGATATTGATGAACACTTGGTGCTAAAATTAAACTTAATTACCTTTAAAAATATGTTTCAACGTTAGGCAAATAGCGGTATTATCGTTATTTGAAATCTTGAAAGTAGATGTTTTAGAGATTGCAAGGTAAAACTATGAGAGAGCATAACCACTTATCATATATTGGTGTTACAAGATATTTGTATTATAAGTTGCAACGAGGTAGGTTGTTAATCTAATACTTACCAACCGCATGGCGCAATTTAGAAGAAAACGATTATGAGTAGAAAAACAAATATGTGCTTCACATATACTACTATGCCCATGTGGGTTCCAGTTAGCTCAACTGATAAAGTTTTTAATGGTTGTATAAGAGATTTAGGGTTCAATCCCTGTTTACACAAAAAACTGATTGGTGTCTTGATCTGATGATAAAGAGCTATCATCAGGTGCGGATGTCACATGTTGAAATTCTCTCCAAAAAAAAAAAAAAAAAAAGTACTATGCCCATAAAAAAACTATTGAACACACACACAGTATTCTTATTTAAAAGCCCTTAGCCCCTTGCTTGATTTTTCCTTTATTTTTTTGTTGATTAGGTTTTTTTTTAAAACGGTCTTAGTTCAAAATCATAAAGCAACAAATTTAAAAATTTTATATGTTAAAAAAGAAAATTCTTCTAGAGGAGGACCATAACTGAATTCTTGAGAGAAAATTTTAAAATATTTAATTAAATATATCTAATATTTTAAAATGTTACAGGAAAAATAAATTACACTTTAAATTTAGTGGATTATCATTTTTATCCTCTAAATTTTTGTTATCATTTTAATCCCTAAAATGTCTTTGTATTTTTATTTTTTATTATTTATGTATAGTGATTATGGACAAAAAGTTTACCTTCAAATTAGTTTTGAGAAATCTTTTAAAACCTACTATATGACGATTTGTAAAATTTGTGTATTATTTAAACAAGTCATATGACTTATTAAAAAAGTCATTTGACTAAATTTATACATAAATAACTTCTTCAATCATCATATGGTGAGTTGGAGGAGTATAGTTCCAAAAGATCGATTTGAAACTAAACTTTATATTGATAATGAGAATGAACGCTATGTCTAAGAGAAATTGTGGGTCAAAAGGCAGACGCTAATGGGGCTGTGGGCTTGTGCCAGTGCTATTGTACATTATATATATTTTTTTGAAAGACTGGGGTTTGTTCTCTTAACCATTAAGTACATCTTGGCGGGATTATAAGAATTTTCTGGTACATAATTGGAAAATTTTTGTGAGTTTGGGTTTCTTGTCTTTCGATTTTATGCAAAATTTTCCTTTAATTCTTGGTTATGTTTGTGGCTGTGGATGGATTGTATCTGTGGGAACATACATGTTCCATTGCCAAAAGGTAAAATCCTTAGAAATAAATACTTCACATGCTTTGTTTCTAAATAAAGATTCAAATGAGGTACTATCTTTTAGATAGGCAGTCTGGGATGCCTAATACCTTCCCCACATGTAACCGAACTTCCGAGTTCAAAATCTTTGGTTTGAGACTTTTGGTTTACCTTAATTAATAAATCCTTAAAAAAAAAATTAGACAAACAGGTGACTAATCACACCCAATACGAAACCAATGGTTGCTGGCGGCTCCTAAAATAAAATAAGAAAAAGATAATCACGCACACCTCATCTTAGAAACATGTGCATACAAAGAGTTATGTCACCAAGGACCCAATGTGTGATAAATGAAAAACAAAGGCCTTCAAAAAGCATTTTTCTCCCTTTTTTTTTTGGTTTTTTTTGGGCGTCCATAACTACTATTAAAAAATATATAAGTTTAACAAAAAAAAAAAAGTGAAGGTTTCAAAGTACTTTTCAAATAAATTCTCAAATAAGTTTTCAAAAATGAAAAAAGAAGTTTACAAAATCTTTTTAATACTTAATGGAATTTTCTTTCCAAAGAAATTCTCAAAGCGGTTTTTTAAAAAAAATGATAAAGTTTTTAAATATGTTTTTTTCAAATAAATTTTCAAAAAAGAATGAAGTTTTTAGAATCAATATTTAGTCATATTTAGTTAAATGTTGGAAAAATGCAACATTAGTTTAACTACGGTTAAACAATGTCGGATATGGGAAAATCTTATGTTGTTGGAAAGAGGATTGCGTTGAAGGGCTCTAAGCACAAAATTGTCAAAAGATTTGCTTGAACTCACAAAACCAAGAGAAGTGAGATTTTTTTTCTCAAATTTTATTCAAGGTACCACTCATAATCAATGTTTTAAAATCCGTTTCATACTGGTTGGTATGGCAAAAATTTCCCATTTTAGTGCCCAAATTGTTATAATCAAGCCCTTATTCTATCTTAGTTTAAATATTGAACCATTCCCAACAAAACCAACCAGCAACTCTCTATTTGAAAGCCCCTACTCCCATAAAGAAAGAATGCGCAGGAGAGGGGTTCTTATTTGACCAATTGAGATAGCAACATAACATCTTTTCTTTGCTTTCCCACCGGGAGATGAGATTATGTTTAAAAACCATTTCAATTGATTTTGGGCCTTCCAGTTGAACAATCTATTTTTGGCTTGGAATTAATTTTGTAGAAACATCAATGATTCCTCCCTTTATCAAAGCAAACCTAATTGATGCACCATTCACAAGTTTCCCAAAATTATTTCATGAAACTCATGGGCACTCATTTACAGATTAAGGGAGGGAAAGAGAAAACGAGAGAAATTAAAAAAGGATGGTGTTACAATTCCATGTTACTTTTGGTGTTGGGGTTATGCGTGTCATCACTCATCAAGTCATCATTGTATTCTACTTTATATGCAGAGAGAGAGAGAGAGAGAGAGAGAGAGAGAGAGAGAGAGAGAGAGAGAGAGAGAGAGAGAGAGTTGTTGTCATATGTCATAACATATTTTAGGCAAAACTCGAATTAAGTATTTGGGGGGGGGGGGGGGGGGATAAGGGGGAGGAATAGTCATAAAAAAAAAAATTGAACAAAAGGACCATGAATTGTATGGGTTCAATTTTGGATTATTTCGTTTTTTTTTTTTTTTTTTAAGAAATAAGCACACACATAAGAGAGAGAGAGAGAAATGGGTGATTATTTTGTTTAATTATTCCACATCTATAATGTGCTTTAACTCAACAATCACTAATAAACTACGAAATCTTTTCACTTTTCTCAGTGAAATAATCAAATATTTCTTCATTGGGATTGCTTTATTAAAACATTTCCTAAGGAAGATATATTTTGACAAGGGAAGTTGTTTCATCTACGAAAACAAGCAAAGATCGTATAGCCTAATTGACTGGTGTAGAATCAACTATAACTTTCTCTAGATTGTTCTATAAAATAACGCCGTAGCTTGTAGTACAAAATTAATAACAATCAAAGTAGTAGGTGGGTATTCAAACAAAGGTGACCACCTTGCTACCATGTGATGTGAATGCCCATTCTTACTATAGTAGAAGTAGTTGCAAAAATTGAAGCAAACAATAGAGTGGGACCCTTCATAACATCATGTGACTTAGTATATGATCTTATCTGTGCAAATTTCCAATACAAATAAGTGTTTATGGCATTCAATCTTTATTGTCTGATGTAGAAAAGACTACCATGGCCTTCCTAGACTTTCATGCATGCAAGACAAAAAGGCACTAGTAGAAATCATGGGTTTTGGAGTCAGAATCGCATGAATTTTGGCAAGTTGAAGCGAAATAACCTTCTGAGCAATAGTCATCACTTTGCTACAAGGTACCCCCTAAAAATGGTGAATTCCTTCATTTAGGCCCCCGAAAACTGCGATTTTGCCGTTTATAGTAATTTTTGTTTTTTTAATAACTTTTTACTCAAAAGTCAGAATAAGGTCCCGCTTGTTTTGGGGCGACCCTTAAGGTCAGTAGTTTATGATTCTGCATTTAACTTAATTTTGCCACTTTTGGTAAATTTCAGTATTTTGTCACCTAATCGCGTAATTAATACGAATTAGGGTTTCAAATGTTTTTCTCAGTATTTATATGTTTTGTAGCTGCTAGAGGCAAATTAGACTATTATCAATAAACACAAACTTTTGTCAAATTTTTTCTCTGATGGATTCCAGTTTATCTTCTTATAGATTTAGGGAAACCCTTCATGGATTCAAGGTTTATTACTAGAAGCTAATAGTTTAGTTTCTGTTCCATCAAGAGAGTATTGTGTGTGCTTTCTTCAAGCTTCCGTGACATCAGTTGGTATCAGAGTCTTGACATATCCTAGTTTGATGGCTAACCAGCGAGATGGTGACCACCACAACAACTACGGCGGCAACAACATCGACAATGTAGTCCTTACTAGGGTCGAGTTCCTTGATTTTCGTGATGAGAATGAACCGTTTTGTGATTTGACCCAGCAGATCTGGATTGGATTCAAGAAGCACTTGCCACCCTACTTACCCGAAATCCTAATCATGATAACGGAGTGCAACATGATATTCTAGCGCGTGGCCTTATCCATCATGGTCCAAATCAGAATAGGTGGCAAGACTACAATGAGTAGAATAGTGAGGATGAAAAGTACATTGAAGGAGTCCTTGGGAATTAGCATGGTCCTACGAGGGATAATGGTCGAGATTATCAAGAGCAGAAGGACTATCGTATGAAAGTAGAGTTTCCATCCTTTAATGGTAATGTCTCCATTGAAGAGTATATGGATTGGGCCAGTGAAGTTGAAAAGTATTTTGATTATATGGGTACTCCAGATGATAAACAATTGTGTTTAATGGCATACAAGTTAAAGGAAGGAGTATCTGCTTGGTGGGATCGTGTTTAGTTAAATTAGACTCGTGAGAGAAAGCTTTAAATATGATCATGATGAAGGATGAAAAGGCTAATGGCAAATCAGTTCTTACCACTAGATTACTAGCAAGAGTTGTTTAGACTATACTAGGATTGTAGATAGGGTACTCAAACAATTAATAAGTACATTGAGGAGTTTGACAGGTTGGCAAATCACAATGATTTGGAGGAAACTGAAGATCAACATATATCCAGATTTGTGCACAAACTGCGAGTTTCTATCTGAGATCAGGTATCCTTACAAACCCCATATACTATAAATGAGGCTATAACCCTATCCAAGAAAATAGAACATCAGCATCTCAGGCAGGTTCGAAGTTTCCTAATCGTAGTTCAAAGTCATCCAGTTCCACTGCCAACAAAAGTAAACAACCTATGTTTATACCACGATCACAACCTGTGATTAGGGAGAATAGTGGTGTCAACCAGTCCACAATGACAGTAACCGGTTCTACAGCCCAGTCGATAGTAAACACCAACCCCTATGCTAGGCCAACTGGGAATAAGTGCTACGAGTGCGGAGAACCAGGACATCAATCTAGTACTTGCCCTAAGCAAGCCACAATGAATCTGGTGGTGGTAGAAGAGAGTGAGGCAGAAGGGGAATAGTAGGGTGACGAGGTTTATAATGATGCTGATCCATATGCCTATGTTCCGAATGAGATTTCGGGAGATGAGGAAGGCAAGCCACAAGGGAGGTCTTTAGTGATTCAGAGGTTGTTGCTCACACCAAGGGTGGATCACACTGATCAGTGGAATGAGATCTTCCGGGCACATTGCAGCATCAATAAGAGGGTCTGTGACTTGATCATTGACAGTGGTAGTGTAGAGAACATTGCATCGAAGAGTTTGGTTACCAAGCTGGGGCTAAAGACAGAAAAACATCCCTCTCTATACAAAATAGGTTGGATCAAGAAAGGTACGGAAACTCTTGTTACTCAACAATGTCATGTTACTTTCTCTATGGGTAAATGTTATGTAGATGAAGTCATTTGTGATGTTGTTGAAATGAATGCATTTTATTTAGTGTTGGGTAGACCTTGGTAGTATAATGTAGATGCTATTCATAGGTGTAAGGATAATGTGTATATGTTCTTTAAGAACGGCAGAAAAATTGTCCTTGGTCTTATTAAGGAAGACAATGTACCCAAAACTCCTAAAGTAGAAGGAAAGCCATCACTTTTCATAGTTAACAATGACGATGAGTTTAATAGAGAGTGTAAGGAGCTGAAACAGGTTTATGCAATAGTGGTGACGAATGGAGAGTTGAAGAAGGTTGCTAAGATACCTGAGGCAATTCAATCATTGATCAAGGAGTTTGAAGAGCTATTTCTAGAGGAGCTACCTGTAGGTTTACCACCAATGCACGACATCTAGCATTGAATTAATTTAGCTCCTGGAGCTAGTCTGCCAAATCTGCCACATTACAGGATGAATCCTCAAAAGGGTCAGATTCTACAAGGGGCAGATCAGGGAGAGTATGAGTACATGTGCAGTATTGGCATTATTAACACCGAAGAAGGATGGGAGCTAGTGTATGTGTATGGATAGTCGAGCCATCAACAATATCACAGTCAAGTATCGATTTCCTATTCCCTGACTAGATGACATGTTTGATATGCTGAATGGGTCCAAGTGTTACACTAAGCTGGATCTCAAAAGTGCGTATCACCAAATTCGGACCCGACTTGGAGATGAGTGGAAGACAACTTTCAAGACAACGAAGGGGTTGTATGAGTGGATGGTGATGCCTTTTGAATTGTCTAATGCTCTCAGCACTTTCATAAGGCTTATGAATCAGGGCAATGAGTTGTATATCAACTTGAAGAAGAGCAACTTCTTAACTGATATATTGCTGTTCTTAGGGTATGTGGTCAGTGTAGATGGGATTCATGTTGATAAGGACAAGGTCCATGCAGTTAAAGAATGGCCAACCCCAAAGATAGTGAGTGATGTGTGAAGCTTCCATGGGCTAGCAACCTTCTATCGAAGGTTTGTTTGAGATTTTAGTAGCATAGTAGCCCCTATCATTGAGTGTCTGAAGAAGTAGAGGTTCTCATGGGGGAAATGAGGCAAAACAGAGCTTTGCCTTGATCAAGGAGAAGTTGAGCATAACTTTAGTTTTGGCATTGCCCAACTTCGATAAGGTGTTTCAAGTGGAGTGTGATGCATCTGTGGTCGGGATAGGCGATGTTCTTTTAGAAGACAACAGACCAGTAGCATTCTTCAGTGAGAAAGTTTGTGAAGCTTAAAGTAAATGGTCGGCCTAAGAAATGGAGTTCTTTGCTGTAGTACGAACTCTTAAGCATTGGGAGCACTACTTGATTCAAATGGAGTTTGTATTATATACAAATCCTCAGGCATTGAAGCACATCAATAATCAAGCTAGCATTAACTGGATGCATGCTCGGTGGGTAGCTTATATAGCGCTTCCATTTCACATTGAAGCACAAGTCTGGTGTCACTAATAAGGTGGCAGATGTGCTCAGCAAGCGAGCATCTTTTTTTATCACACTACATACTGAAGTTGTAGAGTTTGATTGCCTTAAGGAGCTATATGAAAATGATGAGGGTTTTGGTGATATTTGGAGTAAGTGTCAACAAACTCATATTGCTATCAATAGCATGTACATCCAAGATGGTTTCCTCTTTCGGGGTAATCAATTATGCATCTCTAAAAGTTTATTGAAGGAGTAGATTATTAGGGAGCTGCATGGTGGAGGTTTGGGTGGACACATGGGCAGAGACAAGACTATAGCACTGGTGGAGGAGAGGTATTATTGGCCACAACTCAAGAGGGATGTTGGCAATTATGTGAGGAAGTATCTAGTCTGCCAAACTGCTAAAGGACAATCTCAAAATACTGGTTTATACATGCCTTTACTAGTTCCATAAGCACTATAGGAGGATCTGTCTGTGGATTTTATATTGGGTATGGAATCTATTTTTGTTGTGGTTGATAGGTACTTAAAGATTTCCCATTTCATAGCATGCATGAAGACTTTAATTGCTACACGAGTGGCCAATCCGTTCTTTAAAAAAGTTGTGCGTTTGTATGGAGTGCCAAAGTCTATAACCTCTGACCGTGATACTAAGTTCATCAGTTATTTTTGGCGGACCTTGTGGAAACATTTTGACACGTCCTTGAATTATAGTAGCACCAGTCATCCTCAGACTGATGGCCAAATAGAAGTGGTTAACCACACTTTGGGGAATATAATCTAGTATATATCAGGAGCGAAGCCCAAGCAGTGGGATCTAGCACTGTCCCAGGCAGAGTTTGCTTACAACAGCTCAGTCAGCAGAAGCACTTGTATGTCTCGATTTGCCATCGTCTACTGCGTGCCCCCAAAACATGCTTTGGACTTAGTACCTTTACCTGAGCTTCTAGGGGTGAGTCAAGTTATAGAGAATATGGTTGACCGTATTCAGGCCATGCAAGAGGAGGTGAGGCAAAAACTTGAAACTACAAATGCCAAGTACAAGGAAGATGTTGATAAGAAGAGGCATGAGAAGATCTTCAGTGTTGGGGGTTTAGTATTGGTCTACCTTAGAAAGGAGAGGTTTCCTGTTGGTACCTACAACAAGTTGAAGGGCAAGAAATATAGGCCATTCCAGATTACAAAGAAGATCACCAACAATGATTGTGTAGTTGCTCTTCCAACAGACATGAATATTTCTTTCACCTTCAATGTTGCTGACTTATATGAGTACTATCCTTTTGATGTGCCAAATGGTGGGAACTCGGGGTTGAGTTCCTTTCAAGTAAGGGAGATTGATGTGGAATAGACTATCATGACCTTCTTGGACTCTCACGCGTGCCTAAAAACAATGCGCAAGGCAAAAAGGCTCTACTAGAAATCATGGGCCTCAGAGTCAAAATCGCATGAAATTTGGTAGGTTGAAGTGAAATGGTCTTCTAAGCAATAGTCATTGCATCGCCACGAGGTACCCCTAAAAATGGCGAATTCCTTCATTTAGGTCTCGAAAACTGTGATTTTGCCGTTTATAGTATTTTTGTTTCCTTAATAACTTTTATTTCAAAAGTCAGAATAAGGCTCTGCTTGTTTTGGGATGACCCTTAAGATCAGTAGTTTATGATTTTGCATTTAACTCAATTTTGCCATTTTTGGAAAATTTTGGTATTTTGTCACATAATCTGTAATTAATGTGAATTAGGGTTTCAGATGTTTTTCTTAGTATTTGTATGTTTTGAAGCTATTAGAGGCAAATTAGACTATTATCAATAAACACAGGCTTTTGTCAAATTCTTTCTTTGGTGGATTCCAATTTATCTCCTTGTGGAGTCAGGAAAATCTTTCGTGGATTTGAGGTTTACTACCAAAAATTAATAGTTTAGTTTCTATTCCATCAAGAGAGCATCACGTGTGCTTTCTTCAGGCTTCCGCGACATCATTGCCAGACTAAACAAATGCAACCTTTTGTTGCAAATACCTATCTTACAGTACAAACCAGTACAACTGGTATTTGTCGCATTTGAAGTTGAACTAGTATCCAAACCTCTTTTAAAGTGTATCACTTAAAATATTGCGTTATATAGAATAAAAAAATATTAGGTTTTGAAATCTATAGTTCTCGGCCTTAGCAGTTAGTTTTCTCTAGCTTCGTATACTGTAGTAGTTATTTTCCTTCCAAACTTTGTGAAGATGTTTGTTTTTTCTTGTAGATTTTAGTTCACTTGTGAGTTTAGGGATTGCTTTAGTGGGGTTTGGGAAACAATTAGTCTAGGTTATGGATGATCTTGCTTCACGTTGGAAAAAACTTTCCCTCTCTGATGAGGAGGGTAAGTAATTGGCTTTAGCAAAAAATAAGCAAATTCTGAAGTACGTTTTTGCAGCGAAGTTTCTTACCAAAAGGAGTGTTGGTATTGATGCAATGGCAAAAACATTTAGACCTTTACGGCGTACAAGGAATGATTTCCGTATTAGAGATGGGGGTGACAATCATCTTCTATTTACTTTTGAACTTGAATTTGATATAGAAAAGGTCTTAATGGGGGAGCTTTAGTCTTTTGATAGACATTTGGTTGTTCTGCAAAGATATGATGAAATATCACCTATGGAGGAAGTGGATTTTTCGAAGTCCATGTTATGCGTTCAAATTCATAATCTGCCGCTCAGTTGGTTGATGCCTGAGGTTGCGATGGAAATTGGTGATTCTTTGGGGGAAGGTTAATAAATTTGAAAAAACATCAAATATGGTTGGTGGGAATTTCATGAGAATTTGGGTGGTGTCATTGATATCACACAACCTCTGTGGCTCTGTGCCATGGCAGGACAATTTCATTTGGAGACAATGATGAAAGATTTATTTCTTTTGAAGTATGAGAGGCTTCCTAATATCTGTTATTGGTGTGGGATGGTTACTCATGACGATAAAGATTGCTCTCTCTGGTTGAGAAGCAAGGGATCCTTGAAAGTTGATGACCAGCAATTTGGCCAATGGATTCGGGCAGCACAATTTATTCCATCCAGGAAAAATGTTGCTGATGTCAAAGGCTTTGGAGATAATGTCACTCAACGATACCTGGGTGGTCCAAGTGCAACAAGAATTTCAGTTTTTTCGCATGAAGAGACTGTTTCTAGTATGAGGCCTGTGTCTGGGAGTGTTGCCGAGACTAAAACAAGTGGCTCCGCTGATACTGTGAAGGTGATGGAACTGTCTCCAGTGGAAGTTAAAAAACTGAGTGGACGGTTGGAGATTTTGGGGGAGAAGTTTCAGCAAAGGAACAACGGAAATTGTGGAAGCTAAAAATAAGGAGGTGCCAGTTACGGATTTTGAGATAAAACTGCAGTATGTTGATAAGGCTTTAACTGTGGACTACGTGCACTCAAATTTAAATTCAAGTGGGCTGGACAGTGTTACAGATGATAGTGGGAATTTGAGTGCATCAATGACCCACGTGACACTTGCAAACTGAGAATTAAGGGATAAACTTAAGTTGGCTTCAAAAGGTAAAGGGGATATGATTAAGATTAAGACCAGGTCCACTTTAGATTCACTATCTACTCAGAATTCACATGATGCTTAGAGTTGTGTCAAGAAATCTAAGGAGCCACGTAATGTTTTGGGGCTAGTGGGGGAAGATTTGGTTTGTTCCAAGGAAGTTGTATCTGAAAGAAGTTTTGATACGGGTTGGGTAGCTCATGATGTGGCTCAGGGAGTTTAGGGTAAAAGTAAAGAGGAATGATATGTCTACAACATTTCTACAACATTTTTACAACAAATCTTAAGTGGCAGGTTGTTATTGGTTGTTATTGTTGGGGCAAAAAAGTAATCTTAGTATTAGTTTCAAATTTGAACCAATAACAACTAACCACCTGTGATTTGTTGTAAAAATGTTGTAAAATTGTTGTAGACGTAGCATCTCTCAAAAGTAAATTTAAAAGTAAAATGGGAGTTTCGTCTACTGGGGTTAATTTGGAGTGTGGTAAAAAGGAGGGTTCTAAAAAAGGGATATGGACTAGACTCAATAGTAGGGCTAACGTGAAAGATGTGAAGACAGATAGTGGAAGCTGCCCCGAAACAAAAAGAAAATCTTCTACAAAACATGGTGTTGGTGCAAACACAATAATAATAAAAACTAGCCGTTGAGCATGCGCGTGACTCAGAGGCTCTTCTATTTTTTGGGTAAATTTTAATAATTTTTTGATCTCTTACACAGAATACACTAAAAAATTAAACATGTGACTCTGGGCTTACTAAACTTAGGAAAGCACTTCTCAAATCCAACTCCCACAATACATTCTAACATATATTTAGATCCAGACAACATGAAATAATTACCTCTAGAGATGATGTTGCTCTGTTAGGAATGTAGACTCCATAATGAACTTTAGCAACCAGGTTGTCAACATAATGGAACTTCAAAATGGTGGCATATCATTTGTAGCACGGACTTCACGTCCCCTGTCCGTTGCAAACTTTTATCCTGAAAACATAAAACAACGTTCATAATTGAGGCTACATATAAAAATAGTTGTTGCTATGGAGGATAGGGATGGAGGGAGAACATTATAACTGGTTAATGATAATGGGTGGAACTTTGAAGTTGTGTTTGTGAAAATTTGTAGGCAGGTTTTTTTTAAAGCGATAGTTCATCGTAGTTTATCTTATCCAATTGTTAAACTTTTTTTTTTTTTTTTTGCTGGGAATATCGGTGGTTAGTTAAGGAATAAGAAAGAATTTTGAAAAATTAAATTTTTTTAATAAAAATAAAAGATAATGATTAGAAGTTTAAGAGTAAAGCTTCAATTGAAATCAGGAAAAAAAAATATTGTGAATTTAAGTAGGAGAACGTTTACCTGGGATTTGAAGAGCTATGCTAAATTTTAGGAAGATGGGTAAACATGGGATTTGATTTATATAAAAAAAAAATAGTTATTTAATTTAGGATATGTAAAAAGTGTGTGGAATATATCTAAATAGAGATAATGTATGCGAATTTTTAGGAGAAAAACCCAAAACGAGATTTTTTTTTCTTTTTCTTTTCTTTTCTTTCATGGAGATAATTGCTTTTCTAAATACTAATAGCCAGTTCTTCAAAAAAAAAAAAAAAAAAAAAATGAAAAACCATGCTAGTTATTAGTCTAATCACCATAGCGTAGGATTCTAAAATCCTAAAATTGAGGATTTTTTTTTTTGGTTTGAAATTGTAAAAAAGAAAAAAATTTGAAGTTCAGTTTGAATTTGAAAACCAAGAGGGAGTGGTCCTATTTTATAGGCAATGTTTTTGCAAGAGTCAAAAGACGTAATTTTACCACATTATCCTTTATTTTTGTCTTTACTTAAACCTAGAGAAATAGGAGTATTTTGGAACAATAAAAAAAATCCAGTCTAAACAGGGGAAGCTCGTTAAAAAGTAGTATAGATAATATAGAGAGAAACTGAATAATACTTCTGAATATTATGTTTTAAATTATATCCTAAAGTCACTTGCTTTTTTTCTCTTTTGACATAGTGTTTGCAGAGTTCTCAAGAGAATACTAAATTACTAATGCTGGTTATTCATTAGTACCTGGCCTAATTATGGGTCCAAAACAATTTTCCATGCCGAAACAATCATCAAGCTTTTGTATGAGCAACAAATCCAACCAATTGTTTTTTCTTTTAGGTTTGCATTATTAGTTGATTTTGTCCATATTCACATTATTTGGAAATTTTTAAATCTTTTTTCCTTTGCTTTATCAATTTACGGGAGCAAAAATTGGTAATAGAGAGCTTCCTTCATACCAAATCTTAGTGCATTATAAGTTTCTTTAGCTTCTGAGCAACTATTTGAGCTAATTGGCTACAACTATGATCTTTATTTGTAAAATTACCAAGTAGTTGACGAGAAAATTGTTGTAGAAATATTGAATGTTATTGTTAACTATTGATAACATTGTATTTTGGAAAACTTTGAAATCTAAAATTATTTTGAAATGTATTCATAGCTTGCGGCTGGTTTGGTGTGTTTTTGCTTTTGCTTGGTTGCTTCATTTTGTTATTTCCGGAATATCATTAGCTATTTTCATTAGAATGCATAATTTATTTGCTTCTCAAATTTACACTCTCTTTCCCTTCATATCTGGGATATCAAGTTCTTCAAGAACACGCTCTGAGGCCTAAATTTGTTTTAGGTTTCAATTTCAAGTTCTTCAAGAAAACACACTGAGGCCTAAATTCTTTTAAGTTTCAATATTTTTTTCTTCTTTAGAGTTCACAATTATAGCATTGTATGGTCTAAATATATAGCTTCTTTGGAATCATTTAGAGGAGCAAATGTTTCCTAACAAATAATGTTTGCTTTGGGTCTCCTTTTTTTTTTCATTGAGAAAATTTAACACCATAAAGGCACCAAGAAGCTAAGACGTGTTTGATTAAAATACCAATGAGATGTCAAAAATCACCAAGTTGTCTTGAAAACCTCTAACATGACCGAAAATCTTTACAATCACTAAAAAAAAAAATCCAAGATATCACCCTAACATGGCCAAATTGAGTGGTTTTGATGCTATTTTAGTAATTTTCAAAATATTTAGTATTTTAATAATTCTAGGTATTTTTAGTGCTACTTTGTTCGTTTTCAGTGTTTTTTACTATTAATTTTAAAAGTTTAAAAATGTATTTTAGTCATTTATAGGTTAATGAAGGTATTTTGGTAATATTTGAGGCATTGGGGTATTTTAGTAATTTTATATATTTTTAGGACTATTTTTTGAAATCCTTAATTTTCAAGGTATTTTTGTTAATTTTCAAGTTTATAACTTTTTTGGAAAAATTCATTGTTAACATTTTAATTATTACCAAGATTATTATGAATTGACAAAAGTACAGTCATATGTGATGTTGGTATTGCCTAATGTGACTAAAAAATAATAGAACTATTGAATATAACGAAAGTATGATCATATGTGATTTGGTATTGCCCAATGTAATGTTAGAACCACCAAATGTGAGAAAAAAATAATGAAACCACCAAATATGACAAAAGTATAATCAAATTTGATGTTGGTATTGCCCAATGTGACGATGAAACCGTCAAATGTGAGAAAAAAATTAGGGTACCACCAAATGTGACAAAAGTACGGTCAGATGTAATGTTGGTATTGCCTAATATGATGATGGAACTGTCAAATGTGAGAAAAAAATTTCGAATATGACAAAAGCACGATCAAATGTGATGTTGAAAATGCCTAATGTGATGATGGAACTATCAAATATGAAAAGAAATAATGCTCTCATGGAATGTGACAAAAGTACGGTCAAATGTGATGTTGGTACTACCCATTGTGAGGATGAAACTGTCGAATGTGAGAAAAAAATTATGGAAAATTAGGGTACTACCGAATGTAACAAAAGTATGGTCACATGTGAAATTATTTCAGTAAGTTTCTAGGTTTTGGGGGCATTGCAGACATTTTTTAGGTTCTAAGCGTTTTTAAATAATTTTTTAAGTTACGGGGTTATTTCGGTCATTTTTTAGGTTTTAGTGTCATTCAGTTATTTTTTAGGTTCTAATTGTCTTCTGGTAATTTTAAAGGGTTTCAAAGGTATTTTGGTCATTTTCAAGTGTTATGGGGTCTTTTTGGTCATTTTAAAGGTTTTTTTTTTTTTTGGTTATTTCAATCATTTTTTTTTTTTTTAATGTTTTAGGGAAATTTCGGTAATTTTTTAGGTTTTAAGGTCATTTAGTCATATTTTAGGTTCTAAGGGTATTTTAGTCATTTTTTAGGTTTAAAGTGCATTGCGGTCATTTTTTTGGTTTTAAAGGCATTACTGTCACTTTTTAAGTTACAATATTATTTCAGTCATTTTTTAAGTTTCATGGTCATTTAGGTATTTTTTTTTTTTTTAATATTTAAGGGTATTTCGATTATTTTTTAGGTTTAGAGGGCATTTCAGTCATTTTTTAGGTTTTAGGGTCATTTCGGTCATTTTTTAGGTTTTAAGGATATCTAAATAATTTTTGAGAGTTTCGGGGTTATTTTGGTAATTTTCAAGTTTTAGGATGCGTTTTGGTAATTTTAGTATACTTAAGGGTATTTTAGAAATTTTAGAAGTATTTTTGTTATATATATTAGGTGATTATTAGGTAATTTGGTGGGGTTGGGTTGGGTTGGCTACACCCATGTGTAATGTTGGTATGCCTTAATGTAACGATAGAACTAGGGGTGTGCAAAAAACCGAGGAACTGAAAAAACCGTTTCAAATCAACCAAATCGATGTAAAAATTTTGGTTTGGTTTTGGTTTTGGTTTTGGTTTTTTATATAATAAAACCAAAAATTTCAGTTTGGTTTTCGGTGGCAAATTTTAATGCACCGAACCGAACCTATATATATATATATATGTATTTTTTTTTCTTATGTAACACTAAGTCATGTTGGAGTTTGTAGCTTAGTGGGATGATGTGGCTTTAATGAATAAGTGTTCTCTTGTTCAAGCCTTCGCCTAAATGTTTTTTAATTTTTTAAAACCATTAAAAGTGAAAACTCTAGCATCTTATATTTATAGCTTCTGACCCTCCTGACCTTTTCTTTCCAGCCGCCCCTCCACCATTTTTTTTCTCTCTCACCTAGCATTTTATTCCGTCACCTTCCTTCGCTCTGTCAACCTCGCCTCTGACTCCTCCCCCATCGATCGCCTTAACCCCTTCCAATGCGGCGACCAGTACTCCGTTTCACAGATGGCAGCACACTCCACTCTCTAGTCCCTCTTTCTCACAATCTCTGCCTCTGCCGCCGCCTCCCCACAGTCCTCCTTGTTTGGATGGTTATAAAATTTATCCAAAAAAACATATATAGACTATCACGCTTTTTCAGTTCTTCTTCTCCGTTCTTTTTTTTTTTTTTTTTTTTGTGTTTGCTACTTGCTTGGTGCTTGGTGTTAGGTGTTTGGGTGGTGAGAAAACGTGGGAAAGCAAAGGAAATATATATATATATATATATATATATATATATTCTTATTTTGGTATGTTTTCTGATTATATACATGATTTTGATTTTTTTTTGTTTGCTTGGTGTTTGGGTGTTGAGAAAATGTGGGAAAGTAAAGAGAAATAGGTTTTTTTTTTGGTCTCTGATCTGTTTAGTTCTAACAAATTGGAACAACCGAAAACCGACCGAATCGAATCGATTGAAATCCAGTCAGTTCGGTGTTGGTGTTCCTCCCTTTTGGTTCGGTGTTGGTGCCAAATTTGGTAAAACCGAAATTTCCGTTCGGTGGAAAAATCGCACTTCAAATTGATCAAACCGAATTGATTACACCTCTAGATAGAACTATCAAATGTAAGTAGAAAAAAAAAACCATTGAATGTGATAAAAGTAAAATCATATATGATGTTGGTATTGCACAATGTAAGGATGGCACCATCAAATATGAGAAAAAAATAAGGGAACCATCGAATGTAATAAAAGTACAGTCACATGTGATGTTGGTATTGCATAATGTGAGGATGGTACCATCAAATGTGAGAAAAAATAAGGGACCTACCAAATGTGACAAAAGTACAATCACATGTGATGTTAATACTACACAATGTGATGATGATATCATCAAATGTGAGAAAAAAAATAAGGGAACCACCGAATGTGACAAAAATACAGTTATATGTGATGTTAGTATTGCACAATAAAAGGATGGTACCATCAAATGTGAGAAAAATTAAGGGAACTATCAAATGTGACAAAAGTACAATCACATGTGATGTTAGTACTACACAATGTGAGGATGGTACCATTAAATGTGAGAAAAAAAAAAAAAAAAAAAGAATCACCGAATGTGACAAAAGTACAGTCACATGTGATGTTGATATTGTACAATGTAAGGATGGTACCATTAAAGGTAAAAAAAAGAGAACCATTGAATGTAACAAAAGTACAATCACATGTGATGTTAGTACTACATAATGTGAGGATGGCACCATTAAATGTAAGAAAAAACAAGAGAACTACCAAATGCGACAAAAGTATAATCACATGTGATGTTAATACTGCACAATGTGAAGATAGTACCATCAAATGTGAGAAAAAAAAAGGGAATAACTGAATGTGACAAAAGCACAGTCACATGTGATGTTGATACTGCACAATGTGAGAATGGTACCATCAAATGTGAGAAAAAAATAAGGGAACCGTCGAATGCAATAAAAGTAAAGTCACATGTGATGTTGGTATTGCATAATGTAAAGATAGTACCATCAAATGTGAGAAAAAATAAAGGAATTATCAAATGTGACAAAAGTAAAATCAAATATGATGTTGATACTACATAATGTGAAGATGGTACCATCAAATGTGAGGAAAAAAAAAGAAAACTACCAAATGTAACAAAAGTACAGTCTTATGTGATGTTGGCACTATATAATGTGAAAATTGTATCATCGAATGTGAGAAAAAATAAAGAAACTATCAAATGTGATAAAAGTATAATAATATGTGATGTTATTATTACACAATATAAAAATAGTGATATCAAATGTGATATTTTAGTAATCTGGCAAGGTTATCGCACCTAACAAAAAAGGGAGCACGGTATAAAGAAAGGACACTAAAGCAGACACATGTATAGTTATAGTGATATCAAATGCGATATTTTAGTAATCTGGCAAGGTTATCGCACCTAACAAAAAAGAGAGCACGGTACAAATTAAGGACACTAAAGCGAACACATGTATATATAACTACATTTTTACATTAAAAAACACAATCTATCGCTACCTGTTCAAAAGTTCAATTCGGGTGAGGCTGGTGGTAGAAATGATGTTTGTAAGGAGCACATTATGGCTGCCCTCTTTTATTTAGAAAGATCATCACGTAATTCCAGAGTTTTAACGGAAGTGAGAAAGAAATTGGGTTTGTTTATTTATTTATTTGTTTTTGCTGCCAATCTGAATAAGGGTTTTCGTTCTCCTTAATGAAACATGGGGATGGGGTTATAATTAATAAATATGAACTGAACTATTGTTGATGGCGGTATTCTGTTTTAACACTGCATTTTGTGTTTTTTTTTTTCCCAATTACAATACGAACAAGTTCTAATTAATTATATGCTTTATTTCTCCTAGTGTTTTCATGAATGTATGTATGTACGTATGTATGTGCAGGAATGGTGGGACTCTCCCTCTCTGGGAGAAAATCATTTCATACTGGAAAAAGGATTCATATGGCCAAACCCAATTGGGTTTAGTTAGAAAGTGAATTATAAGTCTAATTTGAATGGCTTATTAGTTTACAACATCATGGAAATTAATTTCTTTTACATCAGCATTGCCACCAGACAAACTGAACTTCTCTGCATGTTTGTATGTATTTCACTATCAGGCAAATAGGTTCGGATCGGAGGCATAAATGATATTTCCAGTGTGAAGATATTTCATGGTTCAAGATGCTGGATCTTCTGTTTGTTTCAATAGACACTTATCTACTACACTAATAAAGCATTTTCCTCCTGTGTTTTGTGAATACTTGTATTGTTGTCTGTCTACTAATTTCTATACCTTACTCAGTCAAGGTAGAGGGGGTGAGAGGAGTTGTCTGCTCTTCAACGTTCTCTCTTTGGGTGGTAAAAGTGGAGGTGGAGGTGGAGCTGGTATGAGAACAAGGAAAGTTACCATCAAAACATTATCCTGCATTTGGCGTTTGTCCTCTAATTTGTTTTTAATTATAGGTTCTTGCTTTGCTTAAATTTAATAATAGATGTCTTATTTAATCTGGATTTGATCTCTCATCAGTCATCTCTAACTAATAGTTGTGGAGGGGAAAAATTTGCTGGGAATGGGATCTTTAATATTGATTGTCTTGCAATGTTTTGTTCAGATGGGGATTCTGCTTGATGCCCTAGATGCTGACATTGCCATTAATTAATGTAGATTTTCTCCACACCTCTCTATATATTTAAAATTTAATTTTCTTGTAATTTTGTCAGGATTCTGCTAGCTGTTGTGTTGATAAAGTCTTGTGACTAGTGAGCAGACGAGCCACATCTCTTGTGGTTGAAACATGTCAAAACTAGACCGGTTTAATTTCAACTTCACTGAACTTCATCCTTTCTCAAAAGTGTAATAGAAATTATAGGTCGTACTTAGAACATAAGACTTGCACTTTTCTAGGTTTGGGAGAGGTGGTTGGTAGGCAACCTATCCCCTATTTTTGGAGAGGCTGATTTTCATTTAAACAAATCTTTGTACACGGTTGTGCCTATGTTGTATCAGTTATACCATGATTAGAACCTGCGATGCCATTATAATTGGTGCATTGGAACTGGACTGGTTCGATGAAGTAGTTTGGATAACTTACTAGGGGGGTGAAGATAGAATGGTATGTTGTACACTTGGCATGTTAACCACAATTGTCAGAGCTATACTATACAAATTTTCTTTTTTATGAGTTAGGTCTGGTTACCAGTTTATGAAAGCTTGCCTGACTCTTTGGTTTTGACTGCTGTCATTATAGTTCTAAAGATCAATTTCCTACTAGTGAAGTAGCACTGCTGCACTATTGCTGTTTGTTGCATACCTAGATATTGTGTTCACTTGTTTTAACAATTGCCTTGTGTAAACCCTCTTTTCTATTGTAGAGCTATGGTTTTTGTCTCCTATTTCCAATTCCAAGAGATAAATATAGAAGACATAAAAGTCCAAATCTGAATTCTTACGTCAACCATCCGTGAGCACTCAGTAGTGAAGGTATGATGGGATATACCTCTCACCATGGTTTAAGCCATAGGAGTGCCACTCATCTAGGAGGTTTATTTCTTTTTAGACCTATCAAAAAAAGGTTTCTTTCTTTTTAGATAATGATAAGATCTAGTAGTAGGAAAAGCCATATTCAGCACAGATGAAGAAGAAGAAAAAGAAGAAAAGACATGAATAAGATAGAATATATGGCCTTGGATTAAACTGTTAAAATTATCTGTTGTTTGAGCTCAATTAGCTGGAGAGAGATTTATGTGGTTCATCAACCAGGATTAAGGCTCATGGGGGAAAGTGACAGGGTGTAAGGAAAAGGGAAACTGGTGAGGGAGAGAACAGGAGATTTGTGAGGTAATGGGAAGGAAATACACAGGGGGCGCAGAAATTGGCTGGCAAGGGAGGGTGGGTAGGGTAGAGGTGTTTTGAGAGCTGGGTTCTGACCAACTGCTGACAGAGGTTGAGAAGAAGATTGTCAAAACCATGAGGTGGAGAGAACTGTATAGCAACAGTTGAACCACTACAGATGAGTGGAGAATGACACAGAGTTAAGTTCTTTGAAGGAATTTTGAATCTGATTAGTTGATTGACAATTAGGTTGCTGGATTCAATTACTTTTATATGATATGAAATCACTTTTAAAAGGCCAAAAATTCTGGGATGACATTATTAGATACTTAGAACCTGTGCATGGATTCTCAAAAAAAAAAAAAAAAAACTGTGTGCGCGTGTGATATTTCTGCAAAACAAGTACTTAAATTCACCAGAAACATATCTTCTATCGTTCACAAATTTTTAAGAATTGAAACCTTTGGATAAAAATCCTAGGCCTTACTTTCAGAGCCAACGTCCATAATGTTCTGGTTGCCATCTTTTTCTCCACTCCTTAATTGTTTCTTCATTCTTTTGATACTGATGGTGTATTTGAAGGGATATAAAGCCCAAGATGCCATCCTGAAGTTGCCGCCAGGGCCGTGGAAGCTTCCTCTTATAGGGAACTTGCATCAGTTGATAAGCTCAGGCTCACTACCTCATTCTTCCTTGAGAGATTTAGTAAAGAAACATGGACCAGTTATGCAGCTCAAGTTGGGCGAGGTTTTGGCTGTGATCGTTTCATCACCAGAATTAGCTAGAGAGGTGTTGAAAACACATGAACTTAGTTTTGCTCAAAGGCCAAACTTTTTTGTGGGTGAGTTTCTCTCATATGACCATTCAGGTATTCTTGCCTCTCCCTATGGCGATTGCTGGAGACAAATGAGAAAGATCTGTGTGTTGGAACTCCTAAATGCTCAACGTGTCCAGTCATTTAGATCAATAAGAGAAGAAGAGGTATGGAATCTTATCGGAACTATTTATTCGTCCAATGGACTTCCCATCAATCTCAGCAAGAATTTATTCTCCATGACAAATAGTGTAACTTCTAGGGCAGCATTTGGAGAAAAGTACAAAGGTCAAGATGAGTTCATATCTCTGGTTAAGGAGATAGTTATGCTTAGTTCAGGTTTTAATGTGCCAGATTTGTTCCCTTCACTTAAATTTATTACTATATTTAATGGGATGAAGACTGCCTTGGAGAGACTACACCAAAACATGGACAAAATTCTTCAAGATATAATTGATGATCATAAGATGAATATAATAACCACTAGCACCACCAATGACTTTTCACGCAAGGAAGATCTTCTTGATGTACTTCTAAATCTTCAGGAGTCGAGGGAGCTCAAATTTGAGGTCACAACCAAGCACATCAAAGCTGTCACTTTGGTATGACTTTAACAAACTTTTGTAGTACTCAGTTTTTTTCAACTACTAATATGATTTATATAATTCTACTTTTTCAGGACATCTACCTTGCAGGGGGTGAAACTACAGCAACAACCTTAGAATGGGTAATGTCAGAGTTGCTAAGAAACCCACAAGTAATGGAGAAGGCACAAGCTGAAGTGCGCAAGGTTTTAGAAGGAAAGAGGAAAATTGAAGATGGAGACATCCAGAAGTTAGATTATGTAAAATTAGTTGTCAAAGAAACTTTACGATTACATCCTCCTGCTACCTTAATCTCAAGAGAGTGTAGAGAAAGATGTGAAATCAGTGGATATGACATACCAACTAAAACCAAGGTTTTGATTAATGCGTGGGCAATAGGGAGAGATCCAGATTATTGGGTCAATGCTGATTGCTTTCAGCCAGAGAGGTTCTGTGGTTCATTTGTTGAATTTAAAGGGACTAACTTTGAATTCCTTCCATTTGGGGCTGGAAGGAGGATGTGTCCAGGCATAACATTTGGTATTGCAATGATTGAACTTGCAATCGCCCAGTTACTGTATCACTTTGACTGGAAACTACCAAATGAGATCAAACCTGAAGAACTTGACATGACTGAAAATTTTGGATCGACTTGTAGGAGAAGGAATGATTTGTATTTAATCGCCTCCTCTCGTATTCCTTTCCTTAATTAAATCAATTAAGGGTATCTGAAATTGTCCTAGTTGTAACTGTGTCTGTTGATCATTATGAGAATATGTTTGTTTGGGTGGTATATTATAAAAAATGAATTTTGAAGAGTTTATCTTCATTTGAATATTGTTAGTTTGCGTGTTAAGATACAATATTTCAATAAATTTGAGCTAGTCCCCTTAGGACATGTAATCAAACTCACTGAGCCTCTGCTTGTATGATGAACATCACTCTCCTTTTTCTCTAATAAGATTAAACAAAGTATAAAGCTCAACTTTGTAACCCCTCCATCGTCACCGTGATGGCATTGGCAACATAAATTCTTAACCATTAATATAATCTTTCAATTCATGATTTTCTTAGTGTTCTATACATTTTCAATAAACAAGATCCTAAGGATTTACACATTTCTGCAATCTAAGATTGCTAAAGACATGTATAAAAAAAAATAACACCTTGGGCTGAAGAGGAAAGGCCGAAGAGACATTCCCAAAATAATACCTCGGTCCATGTCCCAACTTAGAAAAGCCCAAGCCCAAGAGAAGATAGCTCCTCTAAATCAACTGCCAAGGTAATCCGAGGAACTAGTTTGCCCAGAGATACAATGACCTAATCGAAAAGAGATCAATGGATTCATCGAAGATGCAACTTTGCCCCCCCCCCTCCCCCCTCCCTTCTTTCCTGAGGAACGTGATGAGGAACTTGAAGAAGACGACACAAAGTCTAATGTAACAATCACCTCCACATTAATTAGCTATTCCTATCTAATGTCAGTTTCATTAAATGTTGAATGACTGGGCTGAATAGTGAAAACACATCAAAAATCTGCCTTCATGATTAAGAAATGGCATGAGGGGAGTCTGATGGGACAAGTATCTCCTCAAATCTAGCTAAGAGAGAAACAGCTAGAAAAGAGGATCGGAGGAGCGATAAGAGAAGGGAGTAGCCAACAGAAAAGGAGATCTAGAAAAATTAGAGCAGAAGAGAGAGAAAGCAAGAACTTGTATTTTTCTTTGATTCACTCTTTGTATCTTGGAAGTTGGTTTTTCTTAATCAAAGTCTTTGTTTTCATTCATTTGTGCTGTCAATCATCTGTTCAATCTTCCTATTGTGGAGTTTTACCCCCCTTTGTATAGAAATTAGTTGTGTTGATTAGGGGTGTGCAAAAACCGACTAACCGAAAAAACCGCTTCAAACCGGCTGAACCGATGCAAAAATTTCGGTTTGGTTCTAGTTCGGTTCGGTTTCGGTTTTATTATATAAAAAACCGAAAATTTTGGTTCGGTTTTCTGTGGCAAATTCTAAGACACCGAACCGAACTGAAATATATTAAATAGTAATTTGTACAAATTATTACAACAAAGTTCCTAGTATCCTAGCGGCAAGGACGCGCGCGTGTCTCCAGTTAGCCCAGTTTCGACCCTTAGTAATAGCCTTTCTATTTTTCCTCTCCTTATTACCAAAACTACGTCGTTTTGGGGTTTACTTTATAATCCTATTTTCAACATTTATTCTTTTGCCTCACTTTCAAGTCTAATATATTTGGGGTTTTGTTCTTTCACTTCTTCGTGTTTGGGTTTCAAAGTTTCTGGGTGTTTTGTTCTTTCACTTCTTCGTGTTTGAAACGGGTTTTGTTCTCTCTCAATTCCGTTGACAACATCAAGAGAGAAAACATCAAGAAGCAAGAAATGAAAAACCCAACAAACACGAAGAACAAGATTAAGAGAGAATCAAGAATAAGAATCAAGAAACCCACCCAAAGATCCAAAGAGAAAACATCAACAAACCTTGTTGTCGTCACCACCTGGAGCCTTTGCCACCTGGGTTCAATCGCCGCCGCCTCGTTCGCTATCGCCGCCTCTTTGGTTTGATTTTTCTGTCTTCGTGGTTTGGGTTTTGTTGATTTGTTCTTTGTGGGTTTCTGTTTGGGTTTCAAGGTTTCTGGGTTTGTGGTTTGGGTTTTGTTCTTCGTGTTTGGGTTTCAAGGTTTCTGGGTGTTTGGGTTTTGTTCTTCGTGATTTCTGGGTTTCAAGTAGAAGGTTGTGAGTTTGGCTTCGTCGGTACGCTTCTTCGCCATTTTCTCTCTTTTTTTTTTTTTGGTTTTGTGTTTGCTACTTTGCTTGGTGCTTGGTGTTTGGGTGGTGAGAAAATGTGGGAAAGCAAAGGGATTTTCTGGGTTTGTTAATTTTTTCCTAGGTTTGTTAATATTTTCTGGGTTTGTTATTTTTTTTCTTTGTTTGCTGGGAAACCGAAAAAACCCACCGAAACTGACCGAAACCGAAATCCAACGGAAATCGATTGATTTCCAATTACTTCAGTCGGTTTCGGTTGAGAATTTAACAAACCGAAAATTTCAGTTTCAGTTGGCCAACACTTAGAAAACTGACCGAAACCGAACCGACACACCCCTAGACTGTTGATAAGGAGTTCTACATACTGTTTTTAGTATTTTGTGTTTTTGACCCCACAATAAGTAAAACATTTAATTTTGCAAAACATTTATCAATGGTAACAATAGTAGTTAGTAAACAGTAGAACATGTTTTAGAAGTGAAACATTTAATTAAATGATGAAAAATGTATAGCTATTAAATAAATAAATAAATGCCTTATAAAAAGTTTTTGCTTAAATTTCAATAAACAATATACACTGAACAATGCCTATGGTACGAAACATTTCATCATTAAACCTCTCAATTTGGTCGCCTAAGACATATAATAACGGAAAAACCTTTCGTTGCCAAATGTTTTAGCGACAAAAACTTTTGTTGCCAAATCATTTAATTGTTTTTGAAAAAAAATAATAATAGGCTTTTGTCACCTAATATTTTCCTCAATAAATGCCGTATTTAGTGACAGGATAATTTTGTCGCTAAAGTTATTTTTTTTTTATAAATTTTGTTATTCCAACCTATTATGTGAAAAACAAATTGTCACTAATTTTATTTATTTAGTGGTTTTTTTTTTTTGGTTCTAATAGACTAGAATACGAAATGTTTCATCACTAATTCTTTTATACTTTTATACTTTTTAATTTTTAATTTTAGCCTAATAGTAGAGAAAAAATTGAGTTGCCAATTAGTTTTATTTTTATTTTTATTTTTAAAATTTTAACTTATTAGGTGACAAAAAGTTTCGTAGCCAATTATTTTTTATTTTCACATCTAAACTTATTAGGTGACGATATTTTTCTAGTTGATTTATGCTTTTTTTCTTTTATTTGTTTCAGTACATTAACTGTCATTACAACATTATTTTGTACCTTGTTCATTTTAGAGAACACATCCATAAACAAACCATCCATACAATCCAAAAGTAAATAAATGACATTATAATATTAACAAATAAAAGTAACTTCTTCACAACACAAGTACAAAAATTACAAAAAGTAAGAAAACTATCTTATAACAATATAGAAATAAAAATGAGTTTAAGCAGTGCAAAAGAAAAAAGAAGACGAAACTACAATGTTAGTTCCTTAAGTTTACCTTGTGTGCGCAATTGGTCCTTCAAGTTTGAAGCAAGCATAATTAGTCCCTCAAGTTTTAAAACAGAATTGTATTAGTCCTTTTATTAACTGTTATTAATGGTGTTACTTACAAGGCTAACGGAACAATGACTTGACATTTTTTTAATGACGTGACATTTTTTATTAAAAAATTACAAAATAAATTTACACAAACAATATTTACGACCAAGTACTAAATTAAAAAAATATTTTTTACTAATTGTACAAAGCATTGAGCTGCTGCCGGTGAGATGCACTTTCATTCAGAGCCCAAGGAGGAGGTTCATCCGAATCTGACCTAGCCCATGAAGGGATTTTACTTTCTTCTTCTTCCTCAGTCTTCTTGTTGCTTGACTCTTTAGAACTTTCAGTCAGAGCAACCACACAAAACTTACCACGTTGTGGGTTTCTTTTTGCTTGAGATAGGAATGATCTCGGGTATAATGGATTTTCTACTTTGGGAGTGAGACGATTATTATGTAGTACTAGTATTCGATTTGAACACAACAAGCTCGCTGCCACGCTTCTAACTTTTATATTGCGTTGCGTTGGACTTGGCCCTTTCTTTTGTTTCTGTAACTCAAAAGAATCAAGATAAGAGATCAATTGTATGTGTGTATAGTGATAAATAAATAAATTAAACAAGGAAGGAAAGAGATATGATATCATGTGAGACATTGAGGAGGAGGAGGACAGGGGAGAACCGGGTTGTAAATATTGTTTGTGTAAATTTATTTTGTAATTTTTTTAATAGGAAAATGCCACATTATTAAAAAAAATGCCATATCATTAAAAAAAAATGCCAAGTCATTGTTCCGTTAGCCATATAAGTAACATCGTTAATGATAGTTAGTAAAAGGACTAATACAACTCAGTTTTAAAACTTGAGGGACAAATTTTGCTCACTTCAAACTTGAGGGACCACTTGTGCACACACGATAAACTTAAGAGATCAACATTGTAGTTTTGCCAAAAAAGAAAAATCTTTATGCCACCAATCTCATATAGGCACAAATGTAAAAAAAAACAACATTAAGACCGAATAAAAAAAACATTAATTATGATAATAATATAAGAAACATTTTTAACAATGCATTTAACTAATAACATCATTGCATTAAGTCACCACAACTCCTAAAATTTGAGTTTCAGAAAGAAAAATATAATTTCAAGTGTTATTATGCACATTTATGTGTAACTCAACAACCCTCTGCAGCATTAAGTATCATAAATTTTACTATATAATCTAAATCAAATAACTAGAATATTCGTTCTCAAAAAAAAAAAAAAAAATAGTAATATTAAAGCACATGATCTTAAATTTTGCTTGCATTCTATTCTCCAATTCAAGTATGTGAGCAATTTAAACTGTTTTAGTTAATTACACATCAACCAATCTACTACAAGTAGTCAATTCACCCAATTCAAAATTGGATAACACTACAAGAAAAGAGTCTACTAGCGAGGGTAAAATGCCCTCGCAAAAATTCAAATATCGTTGCAAAAAGCTATTAGCAAGGGCATGTGGCCCTCGAAGGTCGTCATATTTGCTCTTGTTGCTAAAAGAGATTTTGCGACCATGCCTTCCCAAAGAGATAATTTACGAGGGCAATTTACTGTTGTTATTGAACAAATTCGCTTTCGCAAATATATTACCAAACGACGAGAAAAGTCGATGACTTATTTTTAGTGAGGGGGAGTAGTCGTCGTTAACAACTATTTGTGAGGACTTTTATACCCTCGCAATTAGTTATTTGTGAATTTCAAATTAATGACATACTTTTTAGAGACAAATAATGTCGTCGCTAAAATTTATTTGTGAGGGTTTTTAACCCCTCGCAATTAGTTAGGAATAATAGTGATGATATTAAGTTGACGCTTAAAATGTTTTTGCAGGGGGTTAAGTGGCATCACTATTCTATAAATTGCAAGGAACTTTGTCGTTACTATAAAATTATTTATGACCAAAATTTTATGTCATCGGTGATAATATTTTTATATAATTTTTAAAATATTTTATTATTTATTTATTTTTAATTATTTTATATCATTTTTTTAAACTATCATGTTACGATAGTACAATAATTACTAAAAATTGATCAATTGAAAGATAAAAATTCATATAAGTTCAAACTATAAAATATAGAATATACAAAGAAATCCTGAAATTAAACCTTTTTTTAAACTTAAACAACTATAATTATGACAAAATCTATACTAGTCTTCCTCTGAGTTACCCTCCAAGTTGTGTTCAACCTCCCTCATGCTATTGATTGAGTTGTCCTCTTCATCTCTACTAGTACCATCCTTAAAAAAAAAAATAATAAAAAAATAAAAAAAAAAGAAGAAAAACAAAAAACAAAAAACAAAAAACAAAACAAAATGGATCTCCAACAACTGCAAAATGGAATTGGGGAACTAAAAGTTTGGAAGTATTTAAGATGCAGTAGATTGCTTCAAATATGAAATGAGGTCAACCCGATCCTACGGCTTCTTCAGCCTGGGAAATACCATCTTAGTCCCAGGAATGTACTACACAAACAAAAACAAAAAACAAAAGAATTAGACCATGTTTGGCTTATCAAAGTCACAACAAAACACTTCAATGTATGCCATATACTCACACCAAAAGAATTTATCACACACAAATGCATATACTTGCACCAATGAAAAACCGCTCTCTAAAACATGCAATGCGATATTCCCAAAGTAAGATAAACTATCTTCAGTTTACTCTCTCTATTGCATACTCATTGCATTTTCCAACATTATGGCAGTGTCTTTTATATTGAGTTGATTCATACCTTTTTGGGGTTCAGCTAGTAATCATACAATGTCTTTTCCTCCCAATTCACAGCCATGTTCTTGTTAGCAGCTGAATAGGAGTACCCGAAGTTGTACCAGATTGCCTTCCGAAAAATCCATTCAAATTGGGACCTGAAAATTTAGAACAGTTTTATACACAACTCCAAAACTTTCTAGAGAGTAGTGATCACAACAGCTTTCAAAAAGAAGTAAGCACAAAAAATTCTAAAGCATATTTACAAAACTTATTAATAAACTAACAAGTGCATCTGCATGAAGTTATATCCATAAGACACGTTACTTTTCTCAGAGCATTCATCGAAAGAAAGAAAAAGCCAAAGATAGTTTGTTTTTTGTACAGTTTAAATCAGTGCCTAACCTAGTAATGAAATCCTTGAAATAGTAAAATATTGTGAATTTTAGCTAACTTGAAACATGTTCTCTTCAACACCCATCACAACGTCCAATAATGCAATGTCCAACAATCTTAGCTCAGACAAGAAATTTCTCATTAAACAACAAATCAGAGAACAATAGAGTACCTAAAATTATTATAAAAAAAAAAAAAAAATACAGCATGTAGAGTATAAACTGATGGAAATATAAGTGTATGCAGCAGAAAAAAGAAATTAAACGGATCTACTTCATACATGTGCCATGTAAGTTTCAGAATATGAGAACAAGAAAGTGTACCTTGATGGGGTGAAATTCAAAACCAATGATCAGAAGTTCTTGAGAAGATTTTCAATCTTCACTCTAATTCCACTAGATGTCCAAGAAGTGTGGTCTCTTAATCAATTATATGTGTATGTTCTAGAGAGAACCAAAGAGTGTCCAACACTCACATACCTATCAACTCAAGCTATATCAAATTTTGTATGTTTCTCTCCTAATAACTGATTATCTAATTGGGCTAGCCTTTTCGGCCTTCCCAATTGGGCTTTAGTATGTGGCTTGGAGTGGAACCAAAAGTGAACAAATAAGACACTAGCTCTAATGGGACTTGGCCTTTTCTGTCAACTCTTGACAAGTCCAAAGTTACTATTAATTATATTCACTACCACTTTATAAATATAATTGCACTCTAGGCCTTATTAATAAATTATATCCTAAGACTTTATTATACATTTAACCCCTTAATAAAATATTTGTAGTAATACAAAATTATGAATATAGACTGCCACTTTGTTAATTACTACATCTTAATCCTTAAGTACCCAGTTTAATCCTTTTAAGTTATTCATTATATATTTATGAAATCCAATTTCATAAATATATACTTTAGTAATTTCTTACCAAAGTGGTTAGGCCTAACTCTCTGAATAACTGAACTCATTAAACTTATCTCAATTGAATATTTTATATCTCCGTTAAGAGACTATGAATTCCATCTTGAGAATATATGTACCATCAACACTAAATTTGGCTGCTCAAAATACTGAGGTTTTGACCGTTACTTTAGATCTCATTCCTGATATATCAAAGCAACCTAAACTTCATGATCAGGTCTATTATTCTCTCAAGATTAAGAGTTCATGTGAATATAAGTCGTGAGATTTATTATTCAATTGACAGTCATTAGGAGAATAATAAATCTCACAGCGGTCCAGTTCAATATGTCTTAACTCTTAAAACATATCAACATATCAACTAGAAGTCACAACTTCCATGATCAAGACAAATCATCTTAGTTGACATGTTATAGTCTTCGCAGATGAAATGCCCAATTTCATCACCGACTACGAAATAATATTCTGAGTTTACAAAGAACTTATGATTTATATCTTCTGTGACTTTTCGCATAAATTACATACTATGCATCTCATGGACTATATAATAATGTCCAAATGTTCATGTTACCATTATTTCAGATAATAATAAAACAACTTTATTAATTACAATATTAAGTCATACATCATGTCATACAAAATGTCATACATAATATAATACATAGTATCATACAATAAGATTTAAGGGCACTAACCCTAACATATACATCCTTAACATGACTCAGACAACATTCATTGCCAAAGAAAGTACTTAGCTTGTAAAGTATCATAGCCTATTGATGAAATCATATACTTGGTAACAAATAACAAGTACAAATAGTCTACAAAATAAAAATTATGCAAAAGATGACCCACTGATTCATTGCATTAGATACTTGGTGACAAATAACAAGTACAAAAAGTCTACAAAATAAAAACTATGCAAAAGATGACCCACTGATTCAGTGCTTGCCTTACGCACACAACACCAAGTGATCAATAGTATACTCCCCTTAACAAGATTGCCTATGGTCAAATTTTTGTTAGCACTACTGCCACACAAAGAACCTAGCTCAATGCCTTCCTTCACCAAGGACAGAGATTAAAGAGATAAGAGAGCACCACCACCACTTTGCAGTCAAGAGGCCTAAGTGGCATCCAATGGACCAAGCACACAATACACAAAACTATAAATTCCTATTGCAATATAAATCTAAGTTCAACAATATATACCACGTTACAAATAAAGGGCGAATGAATAGTATTTGGACAGAAATAATTAAATCAAAATTCAAGCATTTAACAATCCAAACCCAAATGCCTAAGTCCAAAATCATACCATATATGTACTGAAAACCTAACAAACTCAGGTACAATATCAGTATATCATAAACCTAAATAAAATCAAAGCAAATAAATGCACAAAACATGCAAAAAAGTTTAGGGATTCGTATACCTTCAGGAGCGTTTTGGGCAGTTGAAGGAGGGGAAGAGTCCGGGGATGACCGCAGTGGCTATGGTGGAGGTTGTTGGTGTCGGTGGCAAAGGGTAGGACCGATTATATTGGCCTGATTCGCACTGCAGATGAAGGACGGCGGCGGTGAGATGGGTGGGGAAAGTTGTAGCGATGAATTGGACGGTGTAAAGCCTTAGATCGGAGGACAACGGTGGTGTGATGGACAGCGATTCGAAGGTAGGTTGATCGGCGAGAGAGAGAGAGAGAGAGAGAGAGAGTGTGTGTGTTTTGTTTAAGTGTGCACACATGGGAGACCAAAAGTTAATTTGGTGGGAACCCAAAAATTTTGAGTGGGAACCCTGAATTTTCTTTGGCAGCAATCACAATCACATGTGATTGTGACTCTGTATTCAAAAGAAGCTTAAGTTTTGCTTTTTTTGTTTTGCTTTGTTGTTGTTGTTGTTGTTGTTGTTGTTGTCTTTTTTTTTTTTCTTTTTTTTTTTTTTTTTTTTAAAATTTACGGAAAGAGAAGTTTACATTGATTACATTAACATATTACGGTAGTTTTTTTTTTATTTTTTTTTTTGGGTTACTTTATCCTAAAAAATCATATTCACATTTACCTTCAAATCAAAATTTTTTTTTAAACATCCTCAAGTTTATCCAAAAAAAAAAAAAAAAAATGAATAGATATATACTAATTTAATTACAATTTAAACCTTTTAACTTCTTTTTAAAAATTAAAAACAAAATTTTGAAGGAAGTGATTTGGGTTAACTCCTCTATCACTCTCATATTTTGAAAATCCAATCGTTAGATTATATGTTCTATATGGTCTTAACGTGCATGCCAATTTTCATGCTAATCGGATGTAATTTACCATTTGATATATAAACTCATCTTCTATGAATTATTTTAAACTACAAAAACTTCAATTTAAACAATTGATTGATGACATGGCAATTAATCTTTGATCACCTTGATATTTTGTAAGCATAAAAAATATACAAAGATAATGTAATCTAATGGTAGATTTGTCAAAATTCACATTGAATTAAAAAATATAGGGTTGGGTTCAAGTTACACCTGATGTAACTCTAAAATATGTTACACCATCCAATAACTTATTATTGAATTCATATTTTGAAAATTCAACCGTTGGATTACATTTTCTATATTTTCTTAACATGCATGCCAATTTACATGCCAATCAGATGAAATTTACCATTTGATCTATAAACTCATATTTTATGCATTATTTTAAACTACTAAAACTTGAATCTAGATAATTGATTGATGACATGGCTATTAATCTTTGATCACCTTGAAATTTTGTAACCATGAAAAATGTATGAAGATAATGTAATCTAACAGTAGATTTGTCAAAATTCACATTGAATTAAGAAATATAGGGTTGGGTTTAAGTTACACCTGATATAACTCTAAAAAATGTTACACTACCAAATAACTTATTATTGAATTTATATGTTGAAAATCCAACCGTTGGATTACATGTTCTATATGGTCTTAACATGCATGCCAATTTACATACCAATCGGATGTAATTTACCATTTGATCTATAAACTCATCTTTTATGCATTATTTTAAACTACTAAAACTTGAATCTAGACAATTGATTGATGACAAGGCTCTTAAACTTTGATCACTTTGAAATTTTGTAACCATGAAAAATGTATGAAGATAATGTAATCTAATTGTAAAATTTTCAAAATTCACATCGAATTAAGAAATACAGGGTTGGGTTCAAGTTACACTTGACATAACTCTAAAAAATATTGCACTACCCAATAACTTATTATTGAATTCATATTTTGAAAATCCAACTGTTGGAATACATGCTCTATATGTTTTTAACATACATGCCAATTTCATGCCAATCGGATGTAATTTACCATTTGATCTATAAACTCATCTTTTATGCATTATTTTAAACTACAAAAGCTTGAATTTAAATAATTGATTGATGACATGGCAATTAATATTTGATCACCTTAAAATTTTATAAGCATGAAAAATATATGAAGATAATGTAATCTAACGGTAGATTTATCAAAATTCATATCGAATTAAGAAATATAGAGTTGGGTTCAGGTTACACGTGATATAACTCTAAAAATGTTACATCACCAATAACGTATTATTGAATTAATATTTTGAAAATCCAACCATTGGATTACATGTTCTATATGTTCTTAACATGCATGCCAATTTTTATGCCAATCGGATGTAATTTACCATTTGATTTATAAACCCATCTTTTATGTATGATTTTAATGGGAAGAAATTTTTATTCACTTTTGAGAGAGAGAGAGAGAGAGAGAGAGTACAAAAGGTTGAAATTCTTGAATTTTAGGCTACCATTTTGAAGTTGAAAGTGTTAACATTTTTTTATGAGTACAATTGTTTAGAAAATAAGGACAGACCTTTCTTATATAGAATGTATATAAAAGGTTTTTTTTTAGACTGTGAACAAAAGGTTCATCTAAAGAATAGAAAGTGCTATATGTTTATATGTTTCTTTTTATTTTTCTTTGAATTTTAGAATAACTTTTATCTTAAAAAAAAAATATATATTTTAATGATTTTTTGGGAAGGTCAATCGTGGCCATTGCAAATAATTTAGTGTTAGTAAGGGCATATTTTTAACCTACACAAAAAATAAAATTTTTGCAAGGGATTTTTATTGTCCCTTGGAAATAATTTGGTTGGAACATTTCCCTCCAAAAATTCTGACATTATAATGATTATTTGTGAAGGTCAATCCTAGCCCTTGCAAATAATTTAGTATTAGTGACGGTTTTTTTTTTAACTGTCACAAATAATACACTTTTTGTGAGAGATTTTTAACTGTCCCTCACAAATAATATAGAGGGAAAATTTCTCTCCAAAATATTAGTATTTGTGACAGTTATAACACATAATTGCAACAGCTTTTCTTGTTGGTCACAAATATTTCACATTTTACCAAGTATTTGCAAGGGCTTTATTTTGCCACCGCAAATAAGATTTTTTGAGAGAGCTTTTTGGATCCGTCAAAAATTCTTGGTCGCTAATAGGCATTTTTCTTGTAGTGTAAAAAATCATTACCAATCTTTTTGGTTGGGGAAAAATGTTAGCCAACTTAGAAGCAATGAATTTTTCAATTTTCATTTTATTGCAAAGAGATTTGAATAGATACATATACATATACAAGTACATTTTCTTTTTATTGGTAAGTTACACAAACCTAATCGATTTTGAAATCACAACCTCACTTCGTGAAATTAGTTAGTGCACCCAGTGAATTACATTATCCTCTCATATAATCTGAATTGTGCCAAAAAGTTTCTCATAACCCTCCTCATTGCCCCTAAAGGGGAGAAGCTACCATTACACACTCACATATAGATAATGACCATTTTTTTCTCCATAAATATCGGAGAAGAGAATAAAAAACCAAAAAATACATATATAGTTGACAATCATTTTTTTTTTCTACACAAGTACTTGTCCTAAACTATGAATTTAAGATAACCAAACTATATTAGAAGATGATTATTCAAGCCATAAACAATCCATCACATTTCGGTTATCCTAAAAAATTTCTCATAAAGCAATTTCTACAATAAGGTTGTAAACACAAATAAAGCACCCAATTAACCAATTAACACATACCCAAAGGACCTTATACACAAAGCATTATATATAATTATATATATTCCAATCATAGTTGTATCATATGATACACTATATGTATCGTATCATGTATAAAAAGTTCTGTATTATAAGGGCGTATTGTAAGTACTCATAAATCGTACGATACCTAGATATGTGAATTTGAAATGAGTTTTTTTTTGGGGGGGGGGGGGGTTAAAATTTGTGGTTTTATTTCATTTAAACAAGTTAGACTTTAAAAAAAAAAAAAAAAAATTTATTGAGATGTTTAATTCAGCCTAATAAAAAAAACATGTCCATGAGGTTTTTTTTTCCCCCTTTTCTCATTCTCCTACAAAATTTGGACTACACACTTGATACTATACTTTCACATTTGCAAATTTGTTTTCTATGCTATGCATAATGTATTAAATGAAAATATGATTATTTTATTTTTGTTATTATTTATATAAGTGTAAGAAGCTAGAATGTCAAGAAGAAATATAAAGAAAAAATTACTAGAATAAAAGAACAAGAAAAAAGATAGTAAATGTAGATGACAATAAAGAAAATGTCAATGAAGAAATAATTTTACAATATGATAAATGTGATGATAACATTGACTTAGATGGAGTTGATTAGGTAAGATGATGAAAAGAAATAATTATTATGACTCATATGTCATGTATTAATACTTTTAAGTTCAATTTGAATGTGTGTGTTATAAGCATATGTTAATTTGATTTAGTTAGTCAATTTTTTTTTTTAAAATATTATTGTACGGTCTATAAATCAAATACCGGCCTAAGGCCAAGGCCCACGTAAGTCAGGCCCACCCCAGCTGTACCAAACAAGTGATGGAGGGTTCGAGCATGGTATAGTATGAACCAACCCAAGGCATCACCGAGAACATTACATAATGCCTTGGGGATATCCACCTGCCAAGCATAGATTTGGAGGTTGGCATAAGTTCTAATGGGCTCAATTCAGAAATGTGCAGCGGGTCCCATCTGATCAGGAATATAGGTCAGAAAGGGGCCCACCTTTTTGGGAAAACTGCAACTCATGATGACAAACCCACTAAGAGAAGGCTATAAAAAGGAGAAGAGATGGTGTGAAAGGGGGTTGGAAAATCTAGGGAGAGAAAGAGAGAGTGATACATGAGAACAAAAAAGAGAGAAATAGGTAAAGAGAAGGAAGCTTAGTACATAGCCCCGAGACTCCATGGGAAACACATAGAGGGGGATAAGATTCAAGTTGGGTCATAAAATCCTTCGTTTAGGTTGTTAGGTTAGCCTTAAAGGGATTTACCCATAGTAGGAGACTCTTTACCCATTATAAACAAATAAATTGGGAGCCCAACCTCAAAGGCCACTGAGTACTTTGGGTAGGGCTAACACAATTGGCCTCATCTGTGGGGATCTCCTACTCAACTAAAGATCCAAAGCTAGTTTATCACCGCCTAGGATGGAGGAGTCACATGTAGGAGAGAGATCGGTTGGCCCTGGAGGCAATTGTTCAAAGGTCTTATCTCGGGGCCAAAGGAGATTGAAGAGGGAATGAAAAGGGGAGCGGGATCACATGCAAGATAGGCATGAAACAAGACTTAATTCAGATGAAGGATCTCCACAAGGAGAAAGATTGGTCTCTTACGTTCCCGAGCATTCGTACCATAGTGAATGGGACCAGGAGATAGAAAACCTGCGAAAGCGGTCAGAGAGTTGGAAATAGAGATCAGGGGCAACGTCGAATAAGGGATTGTGAGAGATCTTCTTTTGATCCCGACTATACTAGAGGCAGCATGGCTGGGTCTTCCCATCGAAGTCATTCACGAAAATCGAGAGTCAGGTCCAATGAAACTATAGGGCGTCATTCTAACATACCGAAAAGGGACAGGCACGAGCACCCAATGCAACCCTGGACGCCATGAGCTAGGCACTTTGGAGAGCTGCACGATCATCGTTCTCTAATGAGATAGAACATACTGATATGCCGAGGCGTTTCAATCATCCACCGTTTACCTACTTTGACAATAAAATCGACCCGGTGGAACACGTGAGCCATTACATTCAATTGATATCCTTATATTCCCAAAATGACATGTTGATGTGCAAAGTGATCCTGTCCAGCCTCGGGCCCACGACGATAAGGTAGTTCAACAGTTTAAGGAAGAGGTCCATACACAACTTCAAAGAATTGATTCAGGCGTTCAGGGCCCGATTTATTACTTGTAGTTTGATCCCCTAACCCATTGACGCATTGCTGTCTATGAGGATGGGCAGCAGGGAGACTCTTCGATCTTATGCCAACTGGTATTGGGAGTTATACAATGAGATAGGGGGGAATGAACAGGTTACAACGAGCACATTCAGAATGCGCTCCCCTAAGAGTCGAAATTAAGGTATTTCCTAACTATACGACCTCCCGAGAACAAGCATTAACTCATGAAAAGGATTAAGGAACATAAAAGGCTGGGAAGATGACCAGTAACAGAAGTGGACATCAAGGCTAATAGTGTGGAAGAGTTGATCTAGATTAGAATCCTCCCATACAAATATTAGAATCCTACCATTAGGGGACCAAGTTGTCGTACTTCTGGCCTTGGTGCAAAATTTGGATATTTTCGCTTGAAGTCCATATGAGGTGCCCGGTGTTGATCTAGACTTCATCACCCATAAATTGAATGTAGACCCCCTGTCCCCGCCCAAAACGAAAAAGTTGAGAAAATCTGCTAAGCAGCACGTGGAGGCCATAAAGGAAGATGTAGAAAAGCTGAAATAAGTTGGGGCTATTAACGAGGAGTTCTTCCTAGAATGGTTATCAAATAAGGTGATAGTGAAGAACAATAATGGGAAGTGGAGAGTCTATGTGGATTTTATTGATCTGAACCGAGCATGCCCGAAGGACCCTTTCCCTATCTCGAAGATTGACTAATTAGTTGATGCCACTTTTGGGCACTCGAGGATGAGCTTCTTAGGCACTTTTCAGGGATACCATCATTGCTTTAGACCCAGAGGACTAAGAGAAGACATCTTTCATAACCCCTGAGGGAAATTATCATTACACGGTGATGCCCTTTGGGTTGAAAAATGCGAGGGCCACCTACTAACGGATGGTGACAAGAATGTTTAGGGATAAGATTGGGAGCACAATGAAAGTTTATATCAACGACATGGTGGTCAAGAGTAGGAAGGAGGAAAGGCATGTGATAGACTTAAACGAAACCTTCGAGATCCTTAGGTAACACAAGCTCTACCTTAACACCAACAAATGTGCGTTTGGTGTAGGTTCCGGAAAGTTCTTAGGGTACATGATCATTAATTGAGGCATTGAGGTGAATCCGGACCAGATTAGGGCCATACAACAGCTAGTTCCGCTGAGTAACCCAAAGGATGTGCAAAGACTCACAGGGATGATTGCAGCATTGAACCAATTCGTCTCAAGGTCGACAGACAGATGCAGACCATTCTTTCAATTACTGAAAAAGTGGAAAGGGTTTTAGTGGACCGTGGAGTACGAGGAAGCATTTCAGGATTTGAAGTGTTATTTGATGAGCCCGCCTATCTTGTCCAGTCCTGAGCCTGGGGAAGATCTATATATGTACCTGGCAATATCTGACCATGTGGTGAGCATAGTGTTGCTATAAATTCAAAAAGGGGTGTAGTGGCCGGTATATTATATCAGCAAGACCTTGGTGGCTTTAGAAATGCGGTACTTGACGTTGGAAAAGTTGGTTTGGCTCTAGTCCAAGCGATGAGGAAGTTGCCTCGCTATTTTCAAGCTCACATGGTTTATTTGTTAACCGAGCACCCCTTACAGTCACTGTTGAGGAGATTTGATTTCACAGGAAGGATAGCAAAATGAGGAATAAGACTTAGGTCGTTTGATGTCAGGTATAAACTAAGGAATGCTATTAAAAGACAGTTATTGGCGAATTCTGTGGCTGAGTTTACCCCCGTGATGAATAGTACAGATCGGGTTTGTCAAGTCTTGTTAAGGCCTTGGCAAGTATATGTAGACGGGGCGTCTAATGCCGAAGGTGCCGGAATAGGTATTGTGTTCATATCACTTGAAGGTGTAAGGTTAGAGCACTCGTTGAGGTTGGGTTTCAAGGTTTCCAACAACAAAGCCAAATATGAGGTGCTGAGAGTGGGGCTTAAAGCAACTAAGAAGCTAGATGCAGAAGTGGTTGAGATTTTTTCAAATTCACACTTGGTGGTAAGTCAAGTGGAAGGAAGTTTTGAAGCCAGAGATTCTCGGATGGCCGAGTATTTGAAGATGGTGGGTGCATTACTGGTTGGCAAAAAGCGAAGCTGTCATAGATTTCAAGGGGAAAGAATAGTCATGCGGATTCTTTGGCCACCCTAGACTCATCCATGGACGATTTTGTTCCACGGATAATTTCAGTGGAGGTACTAGAGTAGCTGAGTAAAGAACGTCAGCTAAATGTGTCTGTATTATTAGCCCTGGCTCGAGTTGGATGGATCCAATTGTAGCATTCATAACCAACGACGTTCTGCCAAACGAAGCAAAGGTGGCCAAGAAGATACGAAGAAATTCAGCTAGGTTCTGGTTATGTAGAGACAAGAGGTTGTATCGACGGTTATTTGGGGGACCATGTTTATTATGTCTCCACCTTGAGAAGGTGGACGGTCTCTTAACCGAGTTGCATGAAGGAATATGTGGAAGTCATATTGGAGGGAGGTCGTTGTCGCATTGAGCAATGACACAAGTTTTCTAGTGGCCAAACATGCAAAGGCATGCTACCGAGTATGTAAGAAGTGAAATCAATGTGAAAAGCACCCCCCAAATATCCATCAACTAGGAAGGACCCTGAACTTGATTCTTGTCCATGACCTTTTGCTCAATAGGGTTTAGACATTGTGGGGCTTTTTTCTCGGGCCACTAGTCATAGAAGGTTTGTCATAATTGTTATAGATTATTTTACGAAATAGGTCAAAGCTGAAGCCTTGACAAATATTTGAGATGTGGATGCAAAGGAATTTGTTTGGAAGAACATTATTACAAGGTTGAGGTCCCAGAAACACTAATTTCTAATAATGGGTTACAGTTCGACAGCAAGGCTTTCTAAAAATATTGTAGTGACCTCGGGGTCAAGAACAAATATTCGACCCCCGCATACCCTCAAAGCAATGGGCAAGCAGTGGCAATGAATAAAGCAATAGGTGTCAAACTGAAGAAAAGGCTAGAAAGGGCTAAAGGTGGATGGGCCGAAGAGCTCCTAAATGTGCTGTGGGCTTACTGCACAACACCTAGGAGGTCTATAGGTGAAACGCCTTTTTCAATTACTTACAGAACCAAGATGATTATTCCCACAGAGATAGGATTACCTAGTATGAGGGTTTCAGATTTCACCTTAGAGAGTAATGATGCTAGCATGGCCAAGCAGTTGGACCTTTTGGAAGAGCGACGAGAGATGGCTTTGATTAGGTTGGCTAGTTGCAAGCAAAAATTAGCTAAAAGGTATGTTCGAGGCATAAGACCAAGAGAGTTCGTTGTAAGGGATCTAGTATTACAAAAGGCGGTGGGAAATATGAGGGATTTAGGTGATGGAAAGCTGGCCTCGAACTAGGAAGACCCTTACCGAGTCACTATAGTGGCAGGAGCTGGAGCGTATTACTTAGAAGACATGGAGGAAAGACCACTACTCTGACCTTGGAATATGAGCAATTTGAAAAAGAACTACCATTAGGTGCAACTGTTATAATGGGTGTCTTATGCTGTAACTGTCTAAAAAAAATGGAATAGAAATGATTGCTTTTCCCTTTACTATGGCATGTATTCTTTTGACTGCATTACATGACTTTACTTTGAAGGGACTAAGGATTGAAGCCTAGCCTTAGCCTAACCCCGGTCATTGACTAGGTGAAAACGTTAATGAATTTATCTAAAAACAGAAGCCTAGCTTTGGGCTGACCCCATCACCAACTAGGCGAAAACCTTAATGAGTTTATTTAAAGACAGAAGCCTAGCCTCGGCTTGACCCTGGTCATCGACTAGGCAGAAACCTTAACAAACTTATCTAAGGACAAAAGTCTAGCCTCGGCCTAACCCTGATAACCAACTAGGTGGAAACCTTAATGAATTTATCCAAGGGCAAAAGCCTAGCCTCGGCTTAAGGTCATCAACTAGATGAAAACCTACTTATGAAACACAAACTGCATCAAGGAACGTAAAGGCTCTATCTCGGCACAAATTAATACCATTTTCAGAAACACTTAGGATAACAAATCGTCATGTTAAAAGGCAAAATCAATTTGAGGCCCCATAGGCCGGCTCGAGAGAAAAAGGGAATTAACAAGAAACAATGCATAAATAAAATAGACAAAAACCAAAACGAAACGAGTACCGCAATAAAAATGTTTGAAAAATCCAAGCTCAAATGAAATAAAGTATGGTCCTTAAAAAAAGGCAGGCAAACCTCTATGCCAATCATACATTTTTAAATTAAAAAAAAAAAAGGAATAAAACTAAAAGCAGGGAAATGTGGTTAAACTTGGGTGGCATCAGGCTCATTGGGGGCGACAGGTTGAACTTTTTCAACGACTGGGGGAATTGGGTCGGGTTGAGGCCCTACGGCTTTGAGGACCTCAGGAGTGTTAGGAGAAGCTAGATTGTCTAAGTCAATCAACTCGGTGTGGACCTCTGTTCGCTCAACCAGTTCTCACATGGCCGAGCCGTCCTCCTCCGTCACAAGGGTTTCTTCAACAGGAGCCTCCATAGGATCCTCAAGCAAAGGAACCTGGCTTGGGTCCCTGAAGGAAGAGGAGGAAGGTAGGTCTAAGGCATTGACGGTGGCCATCCACCTTTCTGGGAAGCCCTTTCGCCGGGCAGCAAAAATCACCTTCCAACCAAAGCATTCGGCATCATCAAACCCTTCATTCTAAAACTTCTACTCAGCCTCCTTTAGATTGGCCTTAAGCACTTCCAATTCCTTATCTTTAATCAAAATTATGCTCAAGGCCTGGGCTAGTTAAGTATCAAAATGTTCAAGCTTTCCCTCTAAGACACCGACTTTGTGTTGGAAGGAGTCCCTATCCTTCTCGGCAGCTGTGGCCTTCTTTTCCTCCTTGGACACTGCTCGATTTTTCTCCTCAATGGTGGACTCCGCCACCTGCTTCAGAGCTTTATCCCCTTCAGTCTCCTCCATGGCATTCTTCAACCAACCCTCTAGGACATGGGTCCCTCTAGGACATGGGTCATATGTGTGCCTGGGACAAAGAAAACTGAAAAAATTGAGTACCGGGCAAAACACAGTCGAAGTTACACTTCTAATACGGTAGTAAAGATAGGGGATGTTTACCACAATAGAGTGCTACTTGAGGTTCAGAACAACATCCTCGTCCTTGCAGTCCTCCCAAAAGCGCCTGTCATCGGGTAGGAGTAAGGCCTTGCCAAGGCTATCAGCAAGGACGCCAGCCTTTATGTCTGCAGATGCACGTTCAATGGAATGGGACCCTTACCCAGCTTAAAGGTGTGTTGCCAACCCCAAGAAGTATGAGTGGAAAAAGACCCACCAACCACTGCTGTGGCAAGATGACCCTCTATTCTCGGAGCTACTCCAGTTGTAAGGAGAATAAGTGGGTCTGCTATGGCTGGGGTAGCAGGAGGAGTTTATTGTTGGGATGGGGGTTTGATCTGGCTCCCCAAGCCACTCGATGTCCTTTGCCTTTTGTAGTTTCCCGCCGCAGGATGCCCTAAAAGAAGTATTGCTCGATCTTAACGTTGCGCAGGTGAGCCATATCTTCTTTTTTTTTTGTCTTCTTCTTCTTCTTCTTCTTCTTCGAGATCGTTCATGGGAATATGTTGTAGTCGCCCATGAAAAACGGTGTCACCCGAACCGTCCATAACTAGTTCTGTTGAACTATCCCTTACTTGGTGAGGTCCCTTTTGCCAAGCTTCATTTGCCAAATGTTAGGGAGCAAACCCAGTATTTGAATGTTGATGTAGGTTAACAATGGGTTTGATACGAGTAAGGCTAGCCCAAGAGTTTGGTAGCTGGTGTATGAAGGAGTGTAGCCTAGAATGAGGTGTGATGCTTGGAGTTGATCGTCGTAATGTACAAATGTCTCCCAACAAAGAACAAAATAAAGATCCTGAACTTCCACCAGGGCAATGTTCAGTTTGATACGTTTGGAATCTGCAAAACAACAACCGAGTAATTGCGCTTAGCAAATAAAAAAAGGTGTGTGTTTTGAAGTTCAAAATAAAAAAAAAAATTAAAAAAAAATTAAAAGAGAGAGAGAGAGAGAGAGAGAGAGAGAGAGAGAGGGGTAATGGTTAAGTAAGCCAAACAAGTTTTTAGGGGATACCAACCTACATTTCGAGGTGATATTGGGTAAGTTAGCTCATCGGCTAGCCAGTTTCCACTCACTTTTATAAATTCTCCTTGGGAATTTCCATTAGAGTCCGAGAGACAGGATATCAACCTAAACTGAGGGTCTCGAACCTTAAGGTAATACCCATTATCAAGACTATCACAACAATTGTACAAAAAATTTATGTCATGGTGGGTAAAATTTAAGTTATATAGTCTGTTTAGTTAGCTAACACAACATACCACCCTATAAAAACTAGGAAGACCTTGGTTAGGACAAAAAACCTAAAAACTAAGGGTCCTAAGGAGAAAGGGATCTAAGGAGAACCTAACCCCACCTTCGGGGACTGCCATAAAGGGAATAAATATCACCATTGGCATCCTTTCGTCTTCAAGATTTTCCTTAGGACAATACGCTATATCTACATCCTAAGGAAAATTGAATTGAACCTTAAAGGCTGCTACACTCGCCTCAGTATCTACTAAGTAAGAGAAACTCATCCCAAAATAAATGAAAGTGAAAATGAGGGAAGACACAGGAAAAAGAACTTATTGGAAGGTTGCTTTCTTGGTAGAAGCGTCTATTCTCTAGTAGAAGGACTCCTTGGTCTGAAGAAAACTCTAAGGATTGAGAGAATGTAAATAAAAAAACTTCGTTTGAGGGATCAGCACATATATATAGGATAATGAGTATTAAATGCACAGGCGAAGGGATCGATAACCGCCTAAAGTTGCCTTCACACATGTGCCTTGGTAATTGACACGTCCCTGAATCGTCAACTGTCTATCAAGACAGTTGTCGTAACGTGTGTTTGGTGCGTCAGTTACCAAGTCCGAGGCATTAATTGCTTGACGCTTAACGTCCCCTAGGGGACAATGGTCACATCAATGCAAGCTCTTAAAGCCAATAAATCAAACAGCAGCTCGGAACATCACCTAGCTTCAGCAAAGGAAAAACGGCCTTGATCTCATATTCCGTGCTGGAAGATGAAATCTTGAGGGGCTATTTTACAATCCATAAATTAAATGCCAGCCTAAGGCCAAGGCCCACGTAAGTTAGGCCCACCCTAGTCGTACTGAACAAGTGATGGAGGGTCCGCGCATGGTATAGTACAAATCGACCCAAGGCATCACCGAGAATGTTGCATAATGCCTTAGGGATATCTGCCTGCCTATCATAGATTTGGAGGTTAGCACAAGTTCCAATGGGGTCAATTCAGAAATGTGCAACGGGTCCCATCTTAACCCCAAGACTCCACGGGAAACACAAAGAGGGGATAAGATTCAAGTTAGGTCACAAACTCCATCTGGGTTGTTAGGTTAGCCTCAAAGGGATTTACCCATAGTAGGAAACTATTTACCCACTCTAAACAAATAAATTGGGAGCCCAACCTCAAAGGCCACTGAGTACTTTGGGCTAAGCCTACACAATTATTACATAAGTAATGATTAAATTGGTCGTTAGTTGAATATATTTCGGATTTATAATAAATATACCATTTATATATGTATATTTATAGTTTTTTCTTAAATAATTTTATTAGGTTTTTGTGTATCTTATGATACACGTTACAATTCGATACCAAAAAAAATGAGTCACGATACGATTCACATTTTGACAACTATGATTTCAATAATCATAAAAATATACATAAATGAATCAACACTTTCAATATTAATGTAGTTATCTTATAACATCATGCGAGTCACTCGATTGCTCCAACTTAACACCCCCACCATAACATCAAGCATCATTGTTAGAGTCATATTTTTGAAAATTGGCAAACGTGTGATAAAACACATTTTATATGTATTTGAGTTTAGTATTTAAGAAGAACAACAAGTGGTGTGCTTTAAAGACTCAAGATTGCAAAAGAAATTGCTTAGGAAAACCTGCCAACAACAAGACTTTGATACCTATTGATCTATCGAGAATAAATGAATTTCGATACCTATCTTGACATCTCTCAATCTATCGAGTTATGGAAAAATTAAACAATAATTTCGGTTTCAGCCCACAATAATGGAATTCATGCACTAGGGTTTCAAAACATATAAAACAATATTTTATGGCCGTCATCAATTACACAAAGAGCTACACGCATACTAAGGAATTGCTGTGACATTCTATGTGCTTAGGGTTTTTTTTTTTCTTTTCTTTTTTTACCAAGCTTACTACTACTTCATCAAGAATGTATTAAAGAACTTTGCAAAAACTACATCTATCAAGCGGTTGTTGTGGTGTTAGTCACGAATTGAAGATTTGTGCAAAAAAGTTTGCTACAAGAAGTAATCCAATTGAGAATTGAAGCTAAGTTTCCTTATAGATAACTAGGTTTTACTGTAGATAGGTACTTTGAGATAAAGTAAGATTTTTTGTACTTGTAACCTCTATTCTTGTTAATAATTTTTCCAGAATGGTGACCTAAAACAAATGAATAGTAATGTACAATTAATCAAGTAATAAACAATCATTGATGAACATACTTTGACCATCAAAGTTGATCCAACGATCAAGAGCAAAATTTTATCTAGTCAAGGTGGAGTATTATGTGAAGTTGATAAGGTTCATATTTCATGACCATTATTATTTAATCTTTATTTAACACTAGGAAGCATGTTGTACCTTTAACTTAAAAAATGATCATTTTATAATCATTTTAATGCGTAGTATTATTATGATAAGATTAAGAACAAGAAGACCAAAGAAAGGGATATTGCAACGTCATCTTCTTTTCCATTTGAGATGTAATTAAGCTGATCATGACAACAGTTGTCGGAACTACGAACTTTAATCATATTTAGATGTTTATGTTTGTATCATTTTTTCCTTGACAACGAAATTATGAATTATTATAGTTAATTAATAAGTAATAACTTTAAGAACCATCCATGGCACAATCAATTATAGCCACTGTATCAACTAATGTTGCGGTTCTTTCAGTGATCAATATTGTGATAAAAGTAAAACTAAAAGAGGGGATTTTGATTTTATCATTTTAAGTACCCCTCTATTTATGAGTATTTCTAAGTTGCAATAATAATATTGATGGTCTATTTACTTGCTTATTTATCCTTTTTTATTTATTTATTTATAATTTATGATGATAATGAATGATTGAAAGTTACTACAAAGATTTAGTAATATAAAATGTGACCCGACGAGCTTTGGCATCTGATTTATTAATTAAGCAATGTTTTAAACATGAAAGTAGTCCTGGTACCCGCTTGGATACTGATGAAAAGCATGCGTTTGCATTTCATTTTTTTTTTTTTTTTTTTTGAGAAGAGCATTTCAGGTACACGTATACTATTCACAGGACCCGCAAAACTCTTTTTCCAGCAAAACTTTCATTAAAAATGGGTCTTATGGCACTATTCACACATTTAAAAATTATTTTGTTACAGTGTTTTTACTTTTCAGCAAAATAAGCAGCATCCAAACAAACCCTCGATCTCAAATTTTGTGGAAAGTACGTAGCTTGGAGAATCCTGGCTGTCTGTTATGGCAGCAGAGTTAGAGAAAAGATTTATTGTTTCCTTCACCAAGTGTTTCCTATATATATATATATATATATGTGCGCGCGCGCGCAAAAAAAAAAGGTTGAAACCTTTTTTTTTTTTTTGGTAAAAAGGAATTTCATTAACAAACTAAAAAGCCTTTGAAGAGGAGGTTACAAACCGGTCATACAGTGTGCCCATGGCATCTAGTCTAATAAGCAGCTCCACCTCTAAAGGAGGGTGGATTAAAACAACAAAATCTTGGTCCAATAGAGCACCTCGCCTAACTAAGTTGTCTGCACAGTTATTGGCTTCTCTGAAGCAGTGCATGAGTCTAACATTAGGAATCCTCTTCAGTCCCTCCTTGTAATCAGCCACAAGTGCATCAAGGCTGTTCAGATTGTTGGACTCTTTCCTCGCTAAATCAATGACCACCTTGGCATCCAACTCTATTTCCACAGCTGGAAGCTTGAGAGCAATGCAAAGTCGGATGCCATCCCGTAAAGCCCAAAGCTCCGTAGCAACACTAGTCATGATACCAATGGCTCGGGCATACCCTTTCACCCACTCACTCTTCTCATTATGGTTAAGCCCTCCACCGCCAGCCAAACCTAGATTTCCCCTTGTCGAACCATCAGAATTTAATTTGAACCAATTACTTGGGGGATTCAGCCACCTCACCTGAATTTTGTTTCTAATTGTGGTTTGATTCCCATTACTAACCAAATAGGCTACTTCTGCTGCTCTAGCCAAAGTTTCATCCAAAAGACTTCGTTGCAGCCCTGTATTACCAAACACAATTCTATTTCGGTAGAGCCAAAGACTCCACATAGCCACAGGAAAAATTGCACCCCATTCCATCTCAGAAATAGCGCTAATCCGAGAGCTTTTGCTGTTGATTTTCAGCCAATAAACAAGTGGCATTCCATAAAAGATATTCAGCGCAAAAGGAGGCAGCAAAGAATTCCAAAAACACTTGGCTTTGGGGCAATCTCTTAAAGCATGAACAATGGTTTCTGGCTCAGTGTTACAAACAGGGCAGTTCGGTGGAATTCCCAACCCCCTCACATTAAGGATTGCTTTCACAGCAATGCTATGATGGCAACATTGCCAAAGGAAATGTTTGACTTTTGAAAGGGCTAAGATCTTCCACACCCAAGCACCTAGGATAGAATTTCTACTCCAATCATCATCCTTATTAATTGCCAACTAGTATGCTCCTTTTAGCATAAACTCACCATTTGAAGAATAGTGCCCAGTAAGTCTATCCTCTTCTTAGCAAGAGAAGGAGAGGAGAGTTGCCTTCATCTCCAAAAGAATGGAGGCCGGGAAAGAGAAAGATATATGCTCCAAATTCCAACCAACATAGCCAACAACATCCTTAAGTTTTATATTCTCCTCATCCTTATTCAGAGGGCCCGAGATAAGGCATTAGAAAGTACCTTTGTCCATCCATTTGTTGAACCAAAGGGATAAGCTACTATCCCTTCTAGGAATCCACACAGAGCCTTTGCTGAAAATATCATTTCCTTTTTTAAGTGCTGTCCAGGTTGGGGAACATAAGGAAGGCCTAGCTAAAAACACACCTCTGCTTGTGATATTTCTTGGAGAGAACTTTGATCTAAAGGGACGATTTTTCAGAATTAAATCTCCTGTTCAGCTTAGCTAAAAGAGCAGTGTTTTTTGGTTTTGCCGCTTGAATTCCAAGACCCCCTTCTTCCTTAGATTTTGTGATCTTCTCCCAACTAATTAGGTGGAGCTTTTTCTTATTTTCCAAGAATCCCAAAAGAAGTTTCGGCTAAACCTGTCAATTCCTTGGAGAATTTTGGATGGGAGAGCCACACATTGCATAGTGTAGTTTGGGATAGTCGAAGTCACCGATTGAGTCAGGACTACTTTGCCAGCAAGAGATAAAAGGTTTACTTTCCAACCAGCCAACTTGCTCTTAATACAGTCTAGAATGTGCCCAAAATCCTGAGGAGTACCTGAATGCTTTATGGGAAAGCCCAAGTATTTCCCAAGAGTAGGAGTGGAGTGGAATCCTAGGATCTCACACAACTCAGTTCTCTTATCAGGATCAACATTCGGAGAAAAATAGACCTGGGACTTTTCATTGCTGATTTTCTGCCACAATAGCTCACAAAAGGAGTCAAGCACCTCCCTAATAGCCATGCAATTCTTCCTATCAGCTTTGGAAAAAAGCATGAGATCATTTGCAAAGAAAACATGAGAGAAATCCGGACCACCTTGAGAAGCTTTGACAGAATTCTAGAGCTTAGCTCTGCATTTCTCCTCTATTAGGGCCCTAAGGACTTCCATGCATAAGATAAAGAGATATGGTGATAGGGGATCTCCTTGTCGGATTCCTTGAGAAGGGTAGAACGGCTCTAAAGCTCCACCATTAACAAGGATAGAAATAGATGACGAAGACATGCAGCTCATAATCAAGGAAACCAAACGGCTTGGGAATTTGTAAAGGTGCAGGGTATCCCTAATGAAGCTCCATTCCAACCGATCATAAGCTTTCTTTAAATCAGCTTTATTGCCATTACTCCACCTCGACCTTTTTTCTTTTCCATGGAGTGGATCAACTCTTGGACGATAATCACATTATCCACCCCTTGCCTCCCCGGAACAAAAGCCAACTGTAAAGGAGATATTAAATCTGGAAACAGGGGCCTGATCCGAGCCACAATGATTTTGGTCACCATCTTGTAAGTGGTGTTACAAAGACTAATGGGGCGATAATTGTTCAATGTCTCTAGGTTTCTGTTTTTTGGAATAAGAGTGATGAGGGTCTTGTTAAGATACTTAGGAATAGCCCTTGACATGAAGATGAGCTTGATTTCTTTTTTTACTAATTCTCCAACTAAAAGCCAAAACCGTTGAAAAAAAACCAACAAGTAGACCATCCGAACCAGGTGCTTTAAAAGGTTTGAGCGCCCATAAACTAGCTCTAATTTTAGCATCAGTAACCGGTCTCTCAATATTTGTGACATCCGCCTCTTTAATATGGGTGTGCTAGTAAGAGGGTTTCCATTCAGCCAAGGAAGAAACAGTAAGGCCATAAGTGAAAGGTTCGAAAATCCTTCTCTAATGAAATTTGAAATTTCTCTGTCCCTATTGATCCAATTTCCCATCCTGTCTTTCATACACATAATGTGATTTCTTCTCCTACGAACCAAAGCTGCAATGTGATAAAAAAAAAAAAAAAAAGTATTCCTATCCCCCTCAACAAGCCAGAGGATCAGGGATTTCATCACCCAAAATTCTTCTTCAAGTTTGGCAACCTCCGCAAATTCACTTCTTAACATCTTATGTAAGTTGATAAGGTGAGTACTTGGACTAGCTGCCAGACTCTCTTGGATGCCTTTAAGCCTTGCAAGCACTCTATTCTTTCTCTGAAATAGATTGCCAAAATGAGATCTATTCCAAATCCTTGCCTTCTCAGAGAAGGACTTAATTACTTGTTGCAGGATTGGAGGGTTGCTCCAAGCATCGCAGACAACAACAATGAAGGAAGGGTAAGACAGCCACATGGGTTAAAATCTAAAAGGCCTAGGGGCACGAGTGTCTTGAGGCCTATTAAACAGCAACTTAATTGGGCAATGGTCTGAGCGGGTTTTCTCCAAATGAAGAACAGCCGCTTTAGGGTGAAAGTTATTCCAAACAGGATTAAAAAAGACTCTGTCTATTCATTCTTGGACAAGCTGAGCCAATGGTCTGTGATTAGACCAAGTGAACCAAGGCCAAGCAAAACCGATATCAATCATATTACACACATTCAAACATTCCTGGAACCGGAGCGCTTTGCTTATAATGACGGCATTTCCTCTAAATTTATCTCCATTCATTAGAACCTCGTTGAAATCGCCTGCAATGACCCAAGGCAGGGAATGGAGGCTAGCCACAGTTTCTAAATTATCCCAAAGCAGTCTTTGCTCAACCAATCCAGGACTAGCATATATGGCAGAGAGAAGCCAGGGAGGATTAGCTGTAGATGAGACAAGTGCGTGAATCTCTTGCTCAGTAGACAACAACTCAGATAATTCCATTTGATCAGAATCCCAAAGAAGCCACAATCCACAAGATCGCCCAAAAGAATTGGCTACAATTGCTCCGCCCAGAGGAAGCCTATCTATAATTCTTTGAGCTTTGTCACCACACAGTTTAGTTTCGCTAATGATCATAATAGCAGGACAATGCCTACGGATCATATCACTCACATTATTACAGAAGTTGGGGTTGCTAGCACCTCTACAATTCCAAATAAGCATATTCATAATTAATCTAAATAAATAAAGGAACAGAAAGGAAAAATTACAGAGGATAATTAGACACATCACCTCCTTTGTCCACTTGCATATCCCTTTCTGACTGGGTTAGTTCAACCCCCTGATGATTGGAAGAATTCCTAGGATCCACAGCATCACACATATCGGGTAGCAAAGCCTCACCATCTCTATCTGCATTCTTAGAACGAATCTTGGGATCAATTCGCTTCAAATTTGCTTTAGAAATATTTCGGATCTCAATATCCATAGATAAGGATTGACTGAAACCCTCCTTGTGCTTGTTTGTTGAAATCTCCATGAGCGGTGGTCTATCCACTTCCTGAGGCGTGACAATATTGTTATTGTAGTCATCAGTCTTAAAACAATACCCAGAGTCCACGTTCATAACCACTTCTTCCACCGCAGCCATCTTCTCCGAATTAGCACTTAATTGATGAGAAATGGGATTGAGACATGCACCTACGAGCTTAGACAAACCTCTCGCTTTGAACTCTTTAATTTCCACACTTGCTCCGTTGAAACTGAAGCTACCCCGATGACTCTTCTACTTAGTGGTCTCCGATTCTAGATTTTTGATGATCTTCCATTTAGGTGAGTTTTTCTATCTAGTCACACTTTGCCCAAATTGAACCAAATCCTTTTTCCCTTTAGGCATAGACCTCAATTTCAACTCCTTAGAGTTAGTGTGTGTATACTTTTTTTTTTTTTTTTTTGATGAGAAATATATATTTCAAAGAAACTGGAAATGAAGTACAACAGAACCACAAACGTGGAAACAGCCCACTAAGAGCAATCAGACTCAATGATATGCTGGATCATCCAAGGAACACACCCTTTCCACACTTGGTTTGTTCCATTACATTTTGCAAATTGAGCAAGGATATGTGCTGCACTGTTGTACTCCCTTTTCAGGTGACAAACTTTCCAACTACAAAAAGACTCAAGGAGATCAATAATTCCTTGGTACAAATGACCTGAACTGCCATTTATTTCCTTCGCTTGGAGGTCTTGGACAACCGTGAGAGCATCTGATTCAAAGATGACTTGAGTGAGCCCCATTTCTTTGGCTAAAATGATTCCATTCTCCAGTGCAATGATTTCTGTTTCCAAGCTTGAATATTGCCTGGAAAGAGCTTACATAGAGCTGCTATGGGCTCACCTTCGCTGTTCCTTATAATTACCCCAACACTACACAATCTGCCATCTCCAGAAACAGCTCCATCCACATTAACCTTGCACATACTTGATGGAGGAGCTTCCCATTTCCCTGCGCCAGAAGTCTGACTTTTATTACACAGAGCCTCGGCCTCTCTGTATTCAAACCTGGTTGTAGCAACAACAGACCACACTTGGTCAGGTAATAAGCTGCCATCCTCAAACACCTTTTGATTCCTATTATACCATATAGACCACGATGTTACAAAGAAAATTTCAAGGTCTTGAGAAACTCTAGTATTCACCATTTGCAGAGCAAAGTCAGAGAAATCACCCTGTCTTACCCTCAGGTTTATCGGACATCCTTCCCACTTGTCCCACACTTGTTTTGCAAAGTCACAATGGAGAAGAGTATGGGAAATGGATTCAGGCTCTTGTTTACACATTGGGCATAAAGGATTAATATTCACCCCTCTTCGACAAAGATTCAACCTGGTAGGGAGGCCATTCATGCACGCTCGCCAAACAAATATTCTAATTTTTGTTGGGATTTTTAAATGCCACATTTTCCTCCATAAGGGAGTCCTCTGATCCCCATTTGAACATTCACCACGCTCTTCAGTTTCCACTAGGCTTAGTGCAACATAATATGCACTTTTAACAGTAAACTCCCCTTTTTTGTTACCCATCCAAATGAGCTTATCCTCTGGCAGGTTATAACTCAATGGAATATTAAGAATTGTAATTGCCTCAAAAGGCAAAAATATAGTTCGAATCACCTCAGATTTCCATCTTCGGGTTTCATAGTCTATTAGAGACGACACCATAGGAAAATCATTAATGGACTTAGGGGGAGTAATTACCTTATATGTTGAGGGGGTAGGCAGCCACTTATCTTTCCAAATATGAATACGCCGACCATTTCCAACTCTCCATCGAGTTCCTCTTCTTGTTACTTCCAAAGCTTGGAAAATACTACGCCAAGCATATGACTGGCTGCTTCCCAGTTTTGAATTAAGGACGTCACCATGTGGATAGTACCTTGCTTTGTAAATTCGAGCAATTAAGGATTGAGGGTTTGAGAGCAATCTCCATCCTTGCTTTGCTAACATGGCAAGGTTAAAGGCCTGAAGGTGTCTAAATCCCATGCCTCCTTCTAGTTCTGATTTGCAAAGCTTCTTCCAATTAATCCACGCTATTCTCGACTCTTGCTCTCGTTGGCCCCACCAAAATTTCCTCATCATTCCTTCAATTTCCTCACAAAAGCTCTTAGGAAGACGAAAGCAGCTCATGGTGTACGTGGGGATAGCTTGGGCTACTGCTTTTATGAGAACTTCCCTTCCACCCATGGATAGAAGTTTCTCTTTCCACCTAGACAATTTTCTAGCAACCCGATCCTTTACTTCTGCAAAAACATCTGTTTTAGATCTGCCAATGATAGAAGGCAGCCCAAGGTACTTGTAATGCTTCGAGTCTTTCATCGGCCCCATTACTTCCAGCACCTCCACTTTTAATTCAGATGGAGTGTTCTGACTAAAGGATACTGAGGATTTGTCTGCATTGATCTTTTGTCCAGAGGCTGCTTCATAGAAATCAAGGATTGATACAAGCTTCTGACATTCTTGTATACTTGCCTTTCAAAAAGAAGACTATCATTGGCGAAGAATAAATGGGTGACCAAAGGGCAGCCTCTACAAATAGAAACCCCACTGAGCAAATTATTCCTAACTGTATCATTTATAAGAGATGAGAAACCATCAGCACATATAAGAAACAAGTAGGGTGAGAGGGGATCTCCCTGACGGAGTCCCCTTGAGGGGACAATGCACCCATGGGCCTCTCCATTGATCAGAATAGAGTAGGTAACAGTGGTAATACAATGCATTATAAGGCTGATCCATCTTTCATGAAAACCCAATTGCTCCATGACTTTTTTAATGAAGCCCCACTCTACCCTATCATATGCTTTACTCATATCAAGCTTAACAACCATAAAACAATCCATCCCCTCTTTCTTGTGTTCCAGGTAGTGCATAATTTCAAAAGCGGCTAACACATTGTCGGTTATTAGCCGTTCAGAGAGAAAAGCACTTTGATTTTCAGTAATTATTTGGGGAAGGATGGTTTTAAGTCGGTTAGCTAGGACTTTTGATATAAGTTTGTAGATAATATTACATAGGCTTATAGGTCTGAATTCTGTTATTTTGGTGGGGTTTTTTGTTTTTGGAATTAGGGTTATATTAGTTCTATTTATCTCAGCCATAGAGTCATTTGAGTTAAGGACATTTAGCACCATGCATATAACATCATCACCCACAATATTCCAGAATTTTTGAAAGAAAATAGCAGACATACCATCTGGCCTAGGAGCTTTTGTGGGGTGCATTTGTTTGAGAGCATCTTCAACCTCCTCCTTTGTGAATTCTCTTATAAGGTCCTGATTCATCTCCCTCGTCACCCTTGTAGGAATTGTGGCTGTTACTTCTGCTATGCTACTTGGGAAGGAGGTAGTATAAAGCTTCTCAAAGTACGACACTACAATGCTCGCGATGCCTTCCTTGGAGCTGCACCAGCTGCCCTCCTCATCTTCAAGGCCGAGAATTGTATTTTTCTTTTTTCTCTCTGATGCCCTAGAGTGAAAGTACTTTGAATTTTTATCTCCTAACCCAAGCCATTGAACTTTAGCCCTTTACTGCCACATAATTTCCTCATTGTCAAGGAGGTCATTGATCTCCTTTCTCAACTGATTGATTTCACCACCTAATCTTCCATTCCTGTCCATCGCCACCATATCACTTAGAGCTTTCTTTTTTATCCGGGTCTGCTTTGGAACCCGCCCAAATGTAGACGTATTCCATCTATTAAGCTCTGCTGCACACTGGTTTAGTCTCTCTGTCATACCTCTAGGATTAATTTGGTTTGAACTATTCCTCCAGGTAGCCTCAATAATATCCCTGCATTCTTCTTTTTTCGTCCACATCACCTCAAAATGAAATCTCCTCCTTCTGGGCAGTTGGTAAGCAACAGAATCTGAAATTAGCAAAGCAAAATGATCTGAGGTTGAGTCCACAATATGGTGAACTCTAGCCTCCTTGTAATTATCAGTCTTCTAGCCTTAGATATACTCTGTCATCCCCTTCTTGCATATTGCACCATGTGAACTTAGGACCAATAAACCCCAGATCTTTGAAACTACAAGCATTGACAGCTGTTCTAAAGCCTTCCATTTGCCATTGGGATCTTCGTACTCCTCCTATTTTTTCACCCATCGAAAGTATCTCGTTAAAATCCCTAAGGCATAACCAAGGTAGTTGATACCTTCTATTTAATGCTCTGAGTTGGTCCCACGACTCCTTCCTCCTCTGCGTCTCAGGATGTCCATTAAAGCCAGTGTGTGTAGACTTTGATTTAGGTACTTCGATATTGCGATCTGCACAGATTGCGCTACCACCAGTCACGTCGCTGTTACGTGTAAGCTCAGCAATTGGGTTAACCTCAGCGTACAAGAATCGGCTTGGTGGGCTCAAATCCCTATTGGGCTTTGTTGGGTTTTGGGAAGGCAAACCCAAAGTAGCTTCAAACTGGTTTACTTTCACCGCATGCCTGCTCTATTTCCTTTTTCGTGCTACCAATACCTAGGGCCTAAAAGCGTTTGGTTCAGATTCGTCGTTTTCCCGCGATTCTTGGCTCGTCGGACCTTCATCACTGGTCTTTGCCATGGCAGATTTCTTTGGTAATCTTGTTGTTTAAGGACATCTTTCTACCTTGTGTCCGACTCGACCACAAGAAAAACAAAGAGAACTGATGCCCTCATACTGCATAGGTTGATCAATACCACCAACCTTAACAAGCTTAACTCTCAGTTCATCAAAATTCACTTGAACACAAAGCCGCGCAAAAACGGCCTCTGGTTTTCGAAGCGGTGTGTGTGTCAATGCACAAAACTAGCCCAATCACTTTCCCTATATCTTAAGACCGATAACTTACAGTACTCAATGGGCAATCTTGGCAAACAGACCCACAAAGCAATAGAAGAGAGATTTGCATTCTCTGGCCTAAAGTTTGGTTCCCATCCTCTAATGGATAGGTAGTGACCTCCCACGAACCAAGGACCACCCTTAAAGACTCTAGCATGATCCTCCTTGAAGGAGAACTTAATAAGGAAAAATCCATATCCTAGATCGATACAGTCCATCTTCCCTAAAGGTTTCCACATGCTAGTAGTCTTGAGTGTAGGAAATGAAAGCCCACGGACTTACCAAAAACTTTAACAATCAAAGCTCTAGACCACGAAGCTCTGATTTTATTTTTTCTTTCCCCGAAGAGCTTAACAGCAACTTCCCCTCGTGGCAGATTCTCAAACTCGTCATCTGATGTGGCATTAAACTCCATCTCATGATTGAAGTCAAAAGCTTGTTCGAAAGCACCAGGCAGCTCTCCAACCAGTGTTTCTTTGTACGAAAAACCCCCTCCTCCAGTGCCAAGGCCGTGGGGTTCCTACACAGTTTTCCTATAATGGCCTTCCTTAACTTTCTTTGTGCTTCTTTGAAGCTCCTCATCTACCTCTCTAGACCTCATAGGAGAAACGCCTACCATTCTTTTTATGTATTTTCCTAAAGAATGGTAGGCGTTTCTCGATCAGCACCTATCTCTTCAATGCATGCCCATGCGTGGTTTACTCGATCAGGTACATTTGGCTTCTCGCACGCATCGAGACCATTAAACTTTCTCTAGGCTCTCTCTCTCATTAACTTAGACATATAGTAGTAGATATAAAGCGAAAATATACTTTTGGTCTCTATATTTTGGGTCAATTCTCATTTTAGTTCCTATTTTAATTTTGCTACTATTCCAGTCCCTAAAAACAAAAAAAAATCAATTCTATTTTGGTCCCTACCATCAACCCACTAACAAAAAACTCCAATGTGACAAACGGAGTGCCCTGCTTGCTAACATGGCGTTAACGTGGCTAATAAAATAATAATAATAATAATAATAATAATAATAATAATAATAATAATAATAATAATAATAATTTATTTGACATTTAAAAATTCCACATTAGCAAAATTTTTATAAAAAATAAAATAAATTAAAAAACATTAAATCTAATTAAATTAAATAATTTAAAAAATTGTTGAGTTTCATTATTTATTTGGAACAACATAAGAACATGTTCTTCATGTTCTTCATATTCTTCCCTAAATCAAGACCATTGAATTCTTCATGTTCTTCCCCAAATTCTAACACAATCAACACCGAATTCTCTAGCAAATCAAACCCATAAACCCAGTAAACAAACCAATCTCCAACAAACCCATAAACCTATAAATTTTCTTGGGAAACAAATACAAATACAAAAAAAAAAAAAAAAAAAAAAACCCCAAAAAACCCAATAAACATACCTTTTTCTTGTTCTTCCCTAAGACTCATGGTAGAAACCCATCTTCCCCACACAAAAGTCTCAAACATTCTAACCTAGCCAATTCGGCTCATAACTACTACAAGCAAACCCAGATCCCACCATCGACCAACACAATCAAACCTAGATCAACACAATCAAACTCAGATCAAACTCAGACCAACGCAATCAAACCCAGATCCCACCACCACTGACCAACACAATTAAACCACCACCACCCAGTTGATCAAACCCATTTCCCAAAACATCAAACACCACAACCTCGCCAAGAGAGAAGGAATCGAAAATAGAAGAAGAAGGAAGGTTGTTTTTGAGACCTAACATTTCAGGGTAGTAGTAGATAATGGGTTTGAGTTGGAGGAGGAGTGGTGGCAGAGGAAGTGGGCCACGAAGGAGTTGTCGATGTCGATGCCGCTATCGATGATGTAGATTGTAGTGGGACATTTGTGGGGCTTTCGGCTAAAGAGAGAGCTCAATGGGCGCACACACACACACACACACACACACACACACACACACACACACACAGATTTGGTTTTTTTAATTTAGTAGGGTATACGGTGTCATGAGGTCCTAACACACAGGTTGGTTCTAAGTTGGGTTGGGATTTGGTTTTTTAATTTAGTAGAGTATACCACTGAGAGAGATCTTGAATCTTTTTTTTTTTTTTTTTGGATGAACAGAGAGCTTCAATCTTTAAAACTAAAAAAAGTAAATTTTTTTTTTGTTTTTTTAATTTTTTAATTAAAATTAAAATTGAGGAATTAATTTTTTTTAATTTTTTATTAATTTAATCTGACGTAGCATTTAAAAAATGTCAAATAATTTAAAAAATAATATTTTAATTGTCACATTAGTACCATGTCAACAAGCAGGGCACTCCATCTGCTACGTAGAAGTTTTCTATTAGTGGGTTGACGGCAAGAATAAAAATAGAATTAATTTTCTGTTTTTAGAGACTGAAATAGTAGTAAAATCAAAATAGAAATTAAAATAAAAATCAGCCCAAAATATAGAGACTAAAAGTATATTTTCACCTATATATAATAGAGTGGGTCAAGTGTATCATTGATCCATTTAAGGGGGAACATTAAAATTCAACCGGTACGTACCCTCCGTTCTGTTGTGACTAAAATTTGGATGCATAAAAACAAAGTCAGAATGGGTGTGAGGAATTAGCATATAATATATCGGTCATTCATGGATCAAAAGAATGCTTGGATATAAGAGAGAGGGATCAAGCCGACCTTAAAAGAGGCAAGTTGTTCTCCTATATCCTTCTCCCAGCCCCAGGGGATGATGGCCGGGTAGGGTGAAGTGCAACTTAATTTGACGCAGCACAGCAGCCATTAGATCGAGATGACAAGATATCAACAAAAATAATAATATAATATAGGAAGATATCATATTATTATAAAGGTGGGGTGGTTTCGGCTTGGACTTCACAGTTTGGAGTTTGCCCATGCATGCATGCGTGGAAGGAAGCCCATTGTGGGGATCGAGAAGCTAGCATCTCTATCATCAGTATCATGTTAGGCAATTGCAGTTGGCTTTAAAAAGAGTTTTTTTTTTTTTTTTTTGTGTGAAGAAGAAGAAGAAAATGCTTGGAACGTTGTTGATCCCCTTATTAGAAACAAACATGTATGATTCTCCCCATTGGTCTACTAATTGATGTTTCTTTCTGTTTTGTTAGAAGAGATCGATCGAGGACAATTCAGCCGCTCATCTCTTAGCCATTTGGAATCGATTTGGGCTCAGGCCCGGTTCAATAGGTGATGCAACTGATGCAATCGCCTAAGGCCCCCAAATAAAAGAAGGCCCCCACTTGTAAAAAAAAATTTATACATATATAATATATTTTAATTAAAAAAAATTTAAGCACTTTTATTGGTCAATAAAATGTATTAAAAAAGCCTCATTATATCCTAAAATGCAAAAAATTAAAACAGAAAAAATAAAAATAGGCAAACTTTAGCTAACCAAATTAAATTTTAGGAGACAAATTTATTAATTCTTTCTTAAAATATGCTAAAATCTAATTAATAGCAGACAAATTCATTAATAATATAACGTAATTATCTTGAAATATGCTAAAATAGATATTATAAATTTCAAAAAAAAAAAAAAAAGCCACTCATCTCTCTATCTCTCTGCCTCTCCATCTACATTCTTACGGTCTCACCTTTTTTTTCTTCATCTTCATCTTGATTCTTGAAATTTTTCTTTGTTGATTCCAGCGTACCAGTCGGCAGTCACCAGACCAGAGGTATTCTTCTTCAGCTCTTCGCCTCTTCCCCTCTTTCTCTTTGAGTCTTTGTCTTTCCGAAAATGAGGACTCAAAGTCATCTATATATTTGTTTCACACTTTCACTGCACTCTGCACAATTGTTTGATTAACTTTGATGGGATGTGACACGTTTTTCACTTTTTTGCTATGAGTCTATGATAGCTTTTTTTTTTTTCTGCCATGAGCCCCTATTTGACAGAACACATTTTCGTTTAAAACTTAGCCCCCCCCACCCCCCCCCCCTTTTTTTTTTTTTTTAATCTGACACAGTAATACTTTATCTATTATTATAAATTATTATACCAATTAATAATTTGATGGGATTCATATCAACTCATTTGTATTATAGTGACATTAATTTATTAAACCATGTATTAAATTAATTTTTATTTGTGCATGTTTAAACTTTAAAGTGGTTACGGCTTTAGAAAAATTGCAATAATCAGGTTCTATTGTTCTATACTTTAAATTTTATTTTTAGTTAAATTATCATTTTTAATTATAAAATTGTGTTTTATTTATCTATAAATATTTTCTTATTATTTAAGGTCTACTATGTCACAAGAAAGATTAAGTGGATTAGCTATATTATCAACTGAAAAAAAAAAAATGTTAGAGGAACTTAAATACAAAAACTTAATTAGTAATTTTGCATCTCAAAAAGCAAGAAAAATAGATTTTAAATTAAAAAAATTCAATATATATATATATATATATCATTTGATTAATATTTAATTATAACAAGGTCCCTTTTAAAATTTTCGCTTAAGGCTCCAAAAGTTGTTGAGCCGGCCTTGTCTGGGCCTACCTTGTAAAGAGATGGATCGGGGCCTAGGTCTTTTTTACAATAAAAGATGTTTTATCAAGAATACTTGATATAATCTGTAATATATAGGATGGAATCTATATATTATATGAAAGTCGTGAAAAAAAGATGCAGTACACAAAATAGAAGATATAGAAAACTGAAATAGATGCATGTATGGGTATATTATGAATTTAAACAAAAAAATTCAAGGCTACAAGAACGACACACACACACACACACACACACACATATATATATATATATATATATATATCTGTATATATTAAGAGGATTCAGATGTTAGTTATTGCTTTTTTTTATGTCAAAAATACCCCTAAAATAATTAACCAACAACTTAAAAACGCGGTTAAAATAATAAATTGGAAAAAGAAAGTTAGTTATTATTTTTTTTACTGTCAAAAATACCCCTACCTAAAACTTAAAAATGGGGTTAAAATAGTAAATTGATAAAAATAATAAATTCCAACTTCTACATTGAAATGTCTTTCTGCTTCTAATAAACTCCTGCTTTTACGTTGATTTAAATTCTTACTTCTACTCACTAACTTCCTACAAAATAGGATTACTCTTTTGTTGTTTTAAAACTCTTCCAATCTACAAAACTCACCCCACATATTTATTATTATTATTATTTTACTTCATCACGATGTATTTGTTTCTTTTGTCCTCTCTTTTTTTTTCCAATTTTTTTTTTTTAAATTCATTACACCCCTAGTTTTTTTTTTTTTTTTTTTTTTTGGTGATTGAAAAAAGTAGAAATCTCAAATTATAATAAATGCAAATTATTAATCTTTACTCAAAAAATAGAAGAGCCTCTGAGCACGCGTGTGTTCAAAGGCTAGTATATACATAAAGCTATTCCTCTTATTATATTCCAATTTAGTAGTATATTTATTTCATCTTAATATAAATTTTTATGATATTATAAAAAAAATTCAGCATATATGTGTAAAAATAAGTTAATGAAGGATAGGTAAAAAAAAAATAAATATAAAAATATTTATTATTTCATATTATTATAATTTAATTTTTTTTATATTTAAAATACAATATAAATATACATGTATTACATATTTCCATAAAGATCTATCATTCAATATAAAAAATATTAATAGATAACATATAAAGATAATAACAAAATATGAAACATATTAATATTTAATATAAGTATAGTAAAATATAAAACTAAAAAATATTGATATTAATAATTTTATTGTTGTATATAATAACAAACCTTAACAAAGTAAATAATTATAATATTGATAACAATATAAACCCCTAAATTTTGGAAGTATTTGGATTTTATATCCTAAAATTTTAAATTTTGGATATTACCCCCTGAAGTTTGGGTGTGTTTGGATTTTACACTCTAATATTTCAAAATTTGGATTTTATATCCTAAAGTTTTAGAATTTTGAGGTATAAAATTCAAACACTTCCAAACTTTAGAGGGTAAAATTCAAATTCTAAAAAGTCAGGATGTAAAATCCAAACACCTCAAATTTTAGGCGGTAAAATTTAAATTCTAAAATTTCAGAGTGTAAAATCCAAATACCACTAAACTTTAGAGGTGTAATTTGCAATTTACCCTAATAAATATAAGGAAACGTGTAGGTTCCAATTAACTCAACCGATAAAGTTTCTAATGGTTGAATAAAAGATATGAGACTTAATCCTTATCTATACCAAAACCAACTAGTATCTTAGTCTGATAATAAAAGAGCTATTATCAGGAGCGCATAGGTTGAAACTCTCTATAAAATATAAAATAAAAATAAATAAAAACAAAATAAGTATAAAGGAACGTTTAGTATGTGTTACGACTTTAATTATAGAAAATGTGTATTTTTTGGAGTATATTTATTTTGTGGAGTAAGAAAAAAAAATTTAACTATTATGCTGAGCTCTTGATTTTTTTTATTTTTTTTTAATGAGCTTCCAAAAATAATAAAACAAATTTATATATCAAAACTTCCAAGCTAAGCTCCTGTCCCTCTAAATAAAAAATGGCCCAAAGTTTTGTTTTAGATTTATAAATAAAAATAAAAAATAAAAAATAAAAAACATTAGGGGGAAAAAGATAGAAAGAAAGAGAGAATTGGATGAAGCAAATTTTTTTTTTTGATGAAGAAGGATGAAGCAAATTGTGTAGGGTCATTAACTCCTCATTAATCATTATCTTTAATTTTAAACATCCCAAACATTAAAGTTTAACACTAATTGCCTATAATAGGGTCCACCATATAGGCATATACACAAGTTACAACTTAAATCCTGCTGGCTATAAAATGAAACAGATTAACAGAAGAAACTAATTCTTAATTAAAATACATTTTTCTTCATTATTTAAAAAAAAAAAAAAACTTTCCTAGTGCTAATTCCTTGGAATGAATGAGCTGTCACCATCCTAATTTGAATAAAAGTTATCTAATATTTAAATAATGAATACGTGCTGACAACAATCAAATTATATAAAACAGGATAAGTTCAAATGTCAACACTATATCGTACCTAATATTTTGCTAATCCCACTATTAATTGTCTAATGTTAATGTATCAAAATGCAGATGACAACAACAACAACTACCGTACAACTCTATTTTTTGAACCATGTTAAAAGTAGAACAACCACAGAGAGAGAGAGAGAGAGAGAGAGAGAGAGAGACACTTGAAGACAGCAAAACTTCACTAAGCGGCTTAACAGAATGGGCCCGGTTCAACAGGGCCCAAATGTTTCTTTTTTTGCACATCTGGAATTTTTCTGTTCTTTATTTTTCAGAATCTTGCAGATCTAGATTTGACTCTTTAGGCCTGTTTGGATTGATGGAAAAGAAAGGAGTAGAGTAAAATTGGCTAAAAATATGTTAATTTTGGGCCAACTCTACTCCTCCCTAATCTCCCTCACTAATTTTCAATCGAAACGGACCATTAAAGTATTTTGTATTCACAATAAAACCATAAAAAATCAAAGATATCCTAGTTAAGAATATATTCTAGTGCCCTAAAACCAAAAAACAAAAAAAAAATTTCTTGAGTGTAATTGTATTGTGTAATAATTCTAAAAACATTTTTCATTCATTTTGCAAACAAGTGGATTTAAATTTTACCACATTATCGACATTTAACATTCACTATTTTAATATATAATTTTTTACAATTAATGACATGGTAGTAAAATATAATTTGTTCATTTTAAAATAAATGGACAAAAATTTAACAACTCCATTATAGAGTTATCTTAAGAATTCTAGAAGATTTTAATTGATAAAAAACAATTATAGTAATTAGTAAGTTTTTTTTTTTTGTTGTTGATAAGTTATAGTAATTAGTAAGTCATTTATAAATCCATTAGCCATTGATAGATGCTAGTAGCTGGTAATCCACTATTTCCTGTCGGTTGAATTGGTCACCCCTTCATGTAAAACAAAATTCATCATTTGCTATATAACGTAAATAATTAAGATGCACTTGGATATTTAAATATTTTTGTTCTTTTCACCAAATTATTTTGAACAATTTCTATTTCATTTTTGAAGGATGATTTATATATATAGATATTACACTTGCCAGTAGGCAATAGTTAAGGTTTTATCTTTAATTTTACTTAATTTACCACAATATTTTGACTAAATATTTTATCACATATAAGTGGTGGAGCAAGAAAATTTTATTTCGTGGAGCTCTTGATTAATCTCTTTTTTTTAGTTGGATGATGGGGGAAATGGAGGTGGGATTCTTAAGCCACCACAAAGAGTGTGATTAATGTTGGCTATCACTTTAACCTCGATTAATCTTAATCTTATATAGATGTAATGTAAAAAACTGTATATATCTACTAGTCTCAGAGGCTCTTTTATTTTTTGGGTAAACGTTCATTATTTGCATAAATTATAATTTAGGATTAATATATTTTCCAATCTCAAAAAAAAAAAAAAAAAAAAAACCTAGTGGTGTGATGAAAAAATTATTTCACCCACAAACGCTTAATACTTGTGTGTGTGAAAGTCCAACGCTACGTATTGGGCCTGAGGCCCAATTTGAATATCACCGTTTCTCCAAAGAGGTAAAAGGGATCAGGGCTGAGTCCGATTGGTGGAAATGCACTTGAAAAGGAATGATTGGTATGTCCGAAGACAATCTTGTTGGTCCGAAGAGGTTCCCCTCATTAGACCACTAGAGAACTTGATCAAGCAAATATACTGAAGACCCTAGCAACCTTCCCAACTGATTCCACGGTAAAAAGCGAACTATGGGCATTCCTAGGGATGAGAAAAACATAAAATATCTTAGAGGAAAAGCTACCACTACCGCATTTAATGCACTGCAGCAACTTTCCTGGTCGCATTTATGTGGAGAAGACACCTGAATAGTTCAATCTCAGCTACTACCACTCACAACAGACTAAAGCAAAGGCATGATGTGACATGTACTCAAGTGAATGCTTGGATGATGAACAAGTGTACGGTGAAGATGAGGAAGGAGGAGGATATATAAAGGAAGTAGGTCTCTGAAAGGATGGAGGGGGAAAAAATTGTATTTATTTTGGTCTATGAACATTTAGCCTCTTCGGGTTCGAGAGGATTCTTACTGAATACTAGTCCGAATGTCATTTCATCCATACATTCCTATTTGAATTGTTGTTAAATCCATATCCAGCCCAGCTGTTTAATCCATTCTCTACAAATTTATTGTTCAGGGTTCATTGGGCTCTCAGTCTGCTAAGTTTATGCTTGGCCCATCAAATTTGAACCCTACAATACTCATCACAATCCTAAGTACAATTAAAAGATAATTACAATCTTTACAGCTAAGTACAAACTCAAATTACGTTAAAAAAAAAAAAAAAAAAAAAAAACAATCTGCAAATCACAATAGCAAGCAGTAATCTAAAGAACCAATAACAACATGAAAGTGAAAAAAATATATATATATATATATTTATGCTTGGCCCATCAAATTTGAACCCTACAATACTCATCACAATCCTAAGTACAATTAAAAGATAATTACAATCTTTACAGCTAAGTACAAACTCAAATTACGTTAAAAAAAAAAAAAAAAAAAAACAATCTGCAAATCACAATAGCAAGCAGTAATCTAAAGAACCAATAACAACATGAAAGTGAAAAAATATATATATATATATATATATAGTCAAAAAAATGTAACTATCGGAATCCATCCCTATAACAAATTGGCAAAAAAAAAAAAAAAAGAAACAACCCTACCATACTAAAACGGTGAGACACTTCTTTGCAACTAGAAGCATAAATGATAACAAATTCAACGAACATAAATATGAGCCAAATTACCTATAAAAAAGATTTAAATAAAGGTAAATTTTTTTTTAAAAACCGCCGCCACCACCAGCATTTGCGCTAAGAAAATAAAATCCCATTTTTTAACTTGTGCCTCTTGCTTTGGCCGCTTATCAACTTCAAAGAGAGAGATAATAAAATAAATAAATAAATAAAAACTTCAGAGAGAGAGAGAGAAAGTACCCGGCCATGTGAGAAGACGGTGATGAAGAGATTCAACCAATATCAGTTTATTTATGCTTCATGCTCTGACTTTCTTGTTATTAAAATCTAAAAGTATAAAAGGTAAAAACCGGATAAGAATTTGAAGTTAAGAGTAGTTTTTTTTTTTGGAGTGGAAGTCAAAGAGCAGTTAAACCTTTAAACGTGGGATTATTTTTTAGAAACTTTAAACGTGAAATGGTGGAATTACAAAGCATAAAATTTAGGATTTTTGTTTCCTAAAATTTTTAAAAAAGAGATGCTATGTCTACAACAATTTTACAACAAATCACAGGTGGTTAGTTGTTAGTAGTTCAAATTTGAAACTAACACTAAGATTACTTTTTTGCCCCAACAATAACAACCAGTAACAACTTGCCACTTAGGATTAGTTGTAAAAATGTTGTAAAAATATTGTAGACGTATCATTTCTCTTTTTAAAAGTGGCAATTTAAAATTGAGTGATTTTACTTAGTTAATCCTATTATTAAAATCTTTTTAAGAAAGGAATATGAGGGTAATTTTGAACCAACAAAATGTCCATTCCAAACTGTGGAAACCCCTTAAATAGTGTTATCTATTATCTATAATAGGATTTCCTTCTTTGGATTAAACTTTTATGCGGTTCAAAAATATCCCTTAAAATGCCTACAAAAGGTTTAGAAAATCCCCCTTAAAATGCCAACAAAATAGGACACTCTCTCAAGGTTGTCAGACTCAGACCAAACCAGTCGGTCCAACCCGAGTAACCTTGAATCGAATGATAATTTGGTTATTTAACAAATAGAACCAGTTCTTTATGTTATGCAGTTTACTTTTATGCAATTCAGAAATACCCCTTAAAATGCCTACAAAATAGGACACTCTCTCAAGGTTGTCAAACTCGGACCGGACCGAACCGGCCAGTCTGACCTGGGTAATCGTGAATTGGGTGATAATCTAGTTATTTAACAAATATAACCAGTTCTTTATATTATGCAATTAAAATATAAAATATTTCAAAGAAGTGGGAGGCGTGAGGGATGAAACCTAAGATTCGAAAGGATATTGTGGGGCCTAAGAATTTGGCAACTTCGGCCCATTTTATACCAAGCCTAAGGCTCGCGCCGAGGAGGAAGAAATGTCTAAGGACGAACGAAGGGAGTTCGAGGTGTCAAGAAACCTCGCCAAGGACGATCCTGTCCTCGGCCAGCCAAGATCATAGAAAGGGAAAACAGCACGCCACTAAAGGCAGCCTCCCAAAGCATTCCAAAAAAAAGACAAGTACAATAGATCAGCCATGGACGCATGGTGGAGGAGCAATTCAAGGAGAAACTGTTACCTCCACATTAAATGCCCACAGCTAACATTCTGACCGCATTGATAAGGAAATAACCCTTAAACAGTGCTACTTCGGTTACCGCAACTCACAAAACGCCAAAGAGGGTCTGATGGGACAGACACTCAAATATAGGCTTGGATGATCAACAAGTGGAAGACCAAGATCATTTAAAGAGGACTATATAATAAGAGAAACCCACCACAGAGAGAGGGGGGATGGTACTGTAACAATCTCGAGAACTCCTAAAGTCAAAATCATTCGATATTTCTTAGAACAAATCTCCTCGGATTGTGCTGAGAACAGTTTTTCTTTGATAAACTCAGTTCATCCCTGTTTAATTGTCTGGAACACCATATTAATCGTTGTCCACACGCTAAAGCCTAGTTCTTGAACCCATTCTCTACAAATTTATTGTATTGGGTTAGTTGGGCCTGAGTCCACTCACCCAAGAGGAGAAGTGCTCAAACCCAGTCCCTACAATTGGCGTCGTCTGTGGAAAGAACTTGTGTGATAGCAAGTGCAACAGTTAGTTAAGGTAGGATTAAGCCCCCATCAGCAAGAGTCCCTGGGAAAACCATTATGGTGGCCAGTTTACTATGTGAGTAAGGCACTGTAGGGGTCACAATTCAAGGGGCTTCTAACATCAGATACATGCCTCGTACCTCTGTCAAGAGTCAGGTCCTCATGAATCTGGTGGCCGATTTCATTAGACCTCTGTTGGAGGAAGTGGCAGCAGCACAGAGCGATTCAAGGGGGCTTCGCGGCAAGGCTAATTCTGAAAGGTACATATGGATACCTCCTAATCTATTGAAGTGGTTAAATGGAACCTTAGCTATGACGGGTCCTCGGACCTCCTGCTTTGGGGGAATTAACACACATTGACAATTATCTAAAAAATTAGACAGAACCGAGGTTTCACATGGCTCCTCGGACCACAAACCTAAGGGGAAACTAATGACTTTTGACAATTATTCAAAGTATTAGACAGAACCAAGGTCTTGCATGGTTCTCGGATTCAAACCTATGGGGAAACTAATAACTCTTGACAATTGTTTAAAGTGTTAGATAGAACCAAGGTTTTTCATGGCTCCTCGGGCCACAAACCTATGGGGAAACTAATGACTTTTGACAATTATCTAAGTGTTGGACCAAACCGAGGTTTCACGTGGCTCCTCGGACCACAGCCCATGAGGGGATTAACTACTTCAAGCTTCTATTTGAGTGATGAGCAAAATCTAAGAGGAGTCCAACTCCTCAGATTGCCTACCCTCTCCTCACTCAACAAAGATGTAAACAAACACAAGTCCTTGAGCATCACTTGAGGTGTTCCAAGTACATACCAAAAAAAAGAAAAAGAAAAAAAGAGTGGCGAATGGCATAAATGAGATTACCCCCTTATCAAGTAAAGCATGAGTTGAAGTTTGCATTATGGGTTTAACATTTTTTGTTACGCACCCAATGAAAGAGCTTTAGCTATGTCGGGTCCCTCAGACCTCATGCTAAGAAGAGCCTAAGGCAGGCCTGGGTCCTTGGACGAGATCCCTCAGACTTCCTGCTAAGAAGAGCCTAAGGCAGGCTTGGGTCCTCGGACCAGATCCCTCAAACCTCCTGCTAAGAAGCGCCTAAGGAAAGCCTGGGTCCTCAGACCAGATCCCTCAGACCTCCTGCTAAGTACTTAAGTAGAGCCTAAGGCAGGCTTGGGTCCTCGGACCAGACACTTGGGGGAAACCAACACCATTACATCATTATAAATGTCGAACAGAGCCTTAATACACGATGGTCCCCTCGGATCACTTACTTTAAATTCAACATTCTTTGATGGTTACACAGTTTGCGATATAGAGCACATAGTTATTTTCCTGATTACTTCTATATAGTTAACTTGTTTAAAGTTAGTAGCCGGGTGCAATCGTCGGTTTTGTTAAAGTCAGGGTGACAACTTTTCATTACTACCAACATTATCAATTCTAAGTCCCAATGGAGGAAAAATTAACAACATACTCATTAATGAAATAGTTACCGCAGAGAAAGAAAAGATTCATAAAGAAAAAAAAAACGCAACCCTTTTTATTAAATAAAGGAAAGGTACATCATACATAAAGCGGCCTAAGCAAGTTTTTTTTAAAGCTAACTATAAAAAGAGAAAGCTCATGGGAATGGTAGATTCACAATCTTGTTCTAGCAGTAGTCGAGCCAGCATGGGTGGTACCAGTGATGAGAAAGAAGAAGAGGCGAAAACGCTGGATGGACCCCTTTTCTCCTAGCTACAAGATGTTCTGCTATCAAGGCTGAAAAACAGGAAACCCATTTATTCTTTTTTGTTCAATTGAAAGGTAGAAACGTCGTTGGCCTCCGTTTTCTTTGCCTCAATTGCGTCATCCAGGATTTGGGCGGCATCCTTGATTTCTGAGGGAGTTTCCTTGCCTTTGCCTTTATTCTCAGCCATCTCATTTCCTAAGCAGTGATCACAATCTTAGCAAGGTCCTTAGAAATGTTTGAAGGATTGAGAACTTGAGAATTTTACAGAGCCCAAGGATCTGTAAATGAGAAAGAACGGTTGCCCTAGGGTGCCTTATATAGAGGGCGAGATCTAGTAGAAATTAATTCACACGCAATTTAAAAAATGAGTTACGAGCGAAATAAACCCCGCCCAATTTCTAAAGAAATCCTTAATCGTTGGATCTAGGTCATTTCATAAGAATATTAAATAAGGGTGCGCCTCGTATACCGAAGTGCCAAAAACGTGCCCTGGACAGGTAAAAAGACTCTGGCATTGACAGAGGACAAGACTGGACAAGCCATGACAAAGGCTCGAGGACATCAAAATCCTCCTCTCCGTTCGAGGAGCCGAACAGCAGGATTTTAAGAGGCTATCGTGGGGCCTAAGAATTTGGCAACCCCGGCCCATTTTACACCAAGCTTAAGGCCCGCGCCGAGGAGGAAGAAATGTCTGAGGACGAACGAAGGGAGTCCGAGGTGTCAAGAAACCTTGCCGAGGAAGATCCTATCCTCGGCCAACCGAAATCATGGAAAGGGAAAACAGCACGCCACTAAAGGCAGCCTCCCAAAGCATCCCAAAGAAAAGACAAGTACAATAGATTAGCCATGGATGCATGGTGAAGGAGCAATTTAAGGAGAAACTATCACCTCCACATTAAATACCCACAGCTAACATTCTGACCGCATTGATGAGGAAATAACCCCAGAATGGTGTTACTTCGGTTACCGCAACTCACAGAACGCCAGAGAGGGTCTGATGGGACAGACACTCAAATATAGGCTTGGATGATAAACAAGTGGAAGGCCAAGATCGTTTAAAGAGGACTATATAATTGGAGAAACCCACCATAGAGAGAGAGGGGATGGTACTGTAACAATCTCGAGAACTCCTAAAGTCAGAATCATTCGATATTTCTTAGAACAAAGCTCCTCGGATTGTGCTGAGAACAACTTTTCTTTGATTAACTCAATTCATCCTTGTTTAATTGTCTGGAACACAATATTAACCATTGTCCACGCATTAAAATCTAGTTCTTGAACTCATTCTCTACAAATTTATTATATTGGGTTAGTTGGGCCTGAGTCCACTCACCCAAGAGGAGAAGTGCTCAAACCTAGTCCTTACAGATATTAAGAACCTACTAATCCAATTACCACTGGGCTATTTTAACAAATGAATTATAACAAGTGTCTCTGATATTCTATTAAAAGAAATGCTACACCCACAACATTTTTACAACAAATCTTATATGACAAGTTGTTATTATTTTAATCTCATCACTGAAATTAATTTTTTTATGCTGCAATAATAACTTGCCATCTAAAATTTGTTTTGAAATTATTGTAAAAATGTTATGGGCATAGTATTTCTCTTTTATGGAACTCTTCCTCTCTTTAAAAAATAGTTAAAGAAACTAAGAAGTTGGCATATAAATTTTCTAAATCCTTTTATCATTATTTTTTTGTGTTGATTTAATTCATTGAAAATAAAAGAATACAACTTATATATTTTTTTTAAGTGTTGTATATATTTTTAATTAAATTCAAATCATATAATTATAGTAACTAATAAAATATAAATGTTTTAAAAAATATATATATATATATATATATAAGTAAGTGATTTCTCAACTTTTGGTCACATTATTTTACTCTCTCTCTCTCTAATACAATGTAAAAATCTCCTAAATCAATAGTGTAAATGATGTTTGAGACATCCAAATTTATAACACATTTTTGAAATCTATTAAACTCATCACCTGGATATCCCAAAGGGACACAATACAAAATAATGTTATCTTCTTTCTAAGGATTATATAGCTAAATGATGAATTCAATCAGAATGATTAAATTAGAATAATTGACCAATAAAAAAGGTGAGGAAGAGGAACATTCTTCTTAAAAGACACGAGGACCCATATAAAAATACTGCACCTCTGGCTAATGCCGCAATCACGGAAGGAGATAGAAGAGGTGGAACCCATATAAAAATCAGAGAAAATTTGATTATCAAAAATGTCGTAGCATTTAGTAGACTAGCAGTATCGGTTGCGTTGCGGTTATGAATAATTCTTACCTACTTATCCGTGGACAGCAGCCACCTGGAAACAAACAGACTCTGAAAATTCGCTGTCAAACCTCTCACGTGGCCTTCATGCAAAAATGTCTTTCATTCTTAGATAGATTTTGCCAAATTTTCTGAATTAATTCCAAAGCTACTACTCTACAATCACTCACCGCCATTCTTTCTCCTCTTCTGTGGCCTCCACACTTCACCTTCTTCTCTTCCTTCATTCAATCTATTTGTTTTGTATTGTTTGTGGGTCCAGTAGGCCCCATACTATGCACCCATCAATTATTTTACTACCATTCATCAAAATTCTTTCTTTTTTTTTTAAGAAAATGTTTTAAAGATTTTATTAAGATAATCAAAATTTAAGTACATCAACTATCAACAAGAGACTAAAAAATTAATTATATTATTCAATTAAATTCAAATATATAATTCTAGTGATTAATAAAAAAATTACTACACAACACTACAACACATCAAAAGAATTATAGCATAGCTTTGTAGAGTCTAGACTACTTCAGTGTATGTGTAGTAGCGCATATTAATCAAATGTTCAGATAGATAAGCCAACCCAGAAACTGAATTTGACTTTTTCTACGAGATTGACTAAGGGTAGTTTGGGAAATCGGTCACGTTCCCTATGAAATTCCCGCAATTTTCTGTAACAACAACAACAAGTACAACCTGTAATCTATTATTTCCTCAAAACCATTACTAATATTTTCCTTAAAAAAAAAAAAAAAAAAAAAAAAAAAAAAACAAAACAAAACAAAAGAGAATGATCACAAGTATGTAATGTTCGGTTAAATAATTACATTAACCATTTTTTTTTCAAAAAAAAAAAAATGTTGTTAGTATAATTTTGTTTTTGTTGTGATTTCTTTTTCTTTAAAAGGGGTTGTATTATAATTATATGTACGTGGATTTTATCCATGTGTGTTGATTTGAACTAAAGACAAGGCGCCCTTTAAAGCTATCCTTTCTGTCATTTTTGCTTTTTTTAAGAATGGTGTCGTTTTTGAAGAGAGAAATATAGAATAGTGAGTATAATAGAAGAAGATAAAAATAGCTAGAGATATATAGAGAGCGAGAGGGATGGAGGGAGAGAGGTAGAGAGGCAGAGAGAGAGAGTTGGAGACAGAGAGAAAGAGAGAGGAACAGAGTGAGCAATCATTCATGGCCATATAGGAGTTTGAGGCCTTGGATTGGTTTGTCTGACTTTGTTTCATCTTCAGGGTGCTGTTGGATTTGCTGGGTATGTCACTCTATGATGCCTAGGAAGTTTCATTTCTTGTTGTTTTCATCCTTTGTAGTGGTCATTGTGGTTAAATTTTTTACTTTGCCGCATGGGGTTTTTGAGAAATGTTGCAAAAATTTTGCTTTCAGTGTTTCAAATTGGTTTTGAGTGTTTCTTCATTTTTGTATGTAACTTTGGCTTTGTGTTGCTTCTTCTGTTCTACCTATTGAGCGGTTAATTCTTTTGTAATATAGGTTTGTCTCATAATGGTTTTGAAGCATTTACCACAGCGTTTAAGATGTGCATATTTTTTAAGTTCTTTTTCCTGAAAATGAGAAGATAAAGAATTTTGGTTTTTTTCTTCTTCTCTTTTTGGGTCAATTTCTCTCTCTCTCTCTCTCTCGACATGGATTTGTTTGATAAATGTTGTGAAACAATGATTAAGTGTTCAAAGCGTGCGTTCAAGATTTTGGTTTTCCTTTAGCTTGTTAAAATTTTGGCTTTTATACCATGTTAATGATTTTTTTTATTAACTTGGTTTTTTTCTTTCGAAACAAGAGGAGATGATATAAAAAATAAATAAATAAAAATTGTCCTTTATTTATTTATGTTTACTGGGGGGGAGTTTCTAGAAAATGTTTTTTAAGTACATGATTTCTTTGCCTGAAAAGAAAAGAACATGGAATTCTGTTTTTGAGGGTGAATTTGTGGTAAACTTATTCTCTTTTCTGTTTCACATGAAAGAAAAATGTTCTTTTATGTTCATTTTCTCACCAAATTTAATTATAAGCACTATTTGCTGTTTTAACTCCCAATTTGTTTTCAGGGAGGTAGAAATTTGTTGAACTTAATAATGGGTTTCAACTTTGTTAACGGAAAGTAAAATGTTTTTTCTTCTGGTTTGGTTGTTTATGCTTTTTGTGGCTTCATTCCTTTTTATTTATTTATATTTTAATGCTAAGTAGAGAAACAAATTCATGTTTTCATTTCTTATTATGCTTCTTCTGCTCTAGAACTGTTGATGGTGTAAAAAATGAAGTGAATGTGGAGGATAGTAATATCAGAACCAACAAGATTACCTATTGATAATCTTTTTTGGTCTAATTCATTAATTTTTGGTTGTTTTTACCAGAAATGAGCGTTGAAATGTCAGACTTAGATGTAATGGTAAATAATGTAGTTTAGGGGATAACTTGGTCTGCATTTGTTTCTGTTGTAGGTCGAGAAAAGAGTTGAGTTGATGAAATCTTAAATTATACAAATAAATAAATAAAAACACATTCTACCAGTACCAGATATGTTGTGATTACTTTGATATGCCAATTTCCATTGTAATCTAATCTGTATGCTTATTATGTAGGGGTGCGGATTGAAATGGATTTTTCTGAGTCTACAAAAGTTGTGTACAATAGGATTCAGAAAGTAGAGCCTGAAAATGTGTCAAAGATTATTGGGTATCTTCTTTTACAAGACCATGGTGAACGTGAGATGATCCGGTTGGCCTTCAGCCCTGATAATTTGATCTACTCTTTGATCAACAAAGCCAAAACCGAGCTTGGCTTATCAAAACTGGTGGTTTCTACTACTCCCATCTCCATCTCGCCCTCTCATGTGAACCAAGCACCGGTTTCAGACCTGTCTTTATCTTTCAAAACTTACTCGGCATCTCTGTCACGCTCAGCAACCTACTGGGATCCCCAAGTGGTCGCTGATCAGCAACCAGTGGATTTATTCTCGGATTCGGTTGCTGAAGATTATCGCCTTCAAAATCAAATGCAGTTCCTGACCATGGAAGATCAGACAGAGTCTGCCCGTTCGGTTGGTTCTGATTTTTCAAGCAATTATTATTACCCGGAACCTGCATTGGGTGTCAGAACCAGTCGAAGGTCTCCGAGCTTGCCTGAATTTCCTGTTAAAGTATGCCATTACTTCAACAAGGGGTTTTGTAAACATGGAAACAACTGTCGCTACTTCCATGGCAATCCCATGCCAGAAAGCTTTTCTCAGATTTTCAGTCCAAGCTCTAATAATGAGCTCCCTAATGATGATCATATGTTCTCTCCTGGTTCTCTCGAAAAGCTTGAAACGGAGTTGACCGAGCTTCTTAAATCGAGAAGAGGCGTGCCAGTTTCAATTGCATCACTGCCAATGATGTATTATGAGAAGTATGGGAGGATACTTCAGGCTGAAGGGTATCTTACAGAGAGCCAAAGGCACGGTAAGGCTGGGTTTAGTCTGACAAAGCTTCTTGCTCGATTGAAGAACAGCATTCGTCTCATTGACAGGTTATTTTTCTTACACATACTAAATTGCACCATGAAATTTCATGTGCATAAATTTTGAATTGTTATTGTTTGATTCGTAGGCCTCATGGGCAGCACTCGGTAATATTGGCGGACGATGTTCCAAAGTACTTGGAGTACACTGGTGAGAGAAGTGATCCCGGTGGAATTGTTGCTGGTTCTCGACAGATTTATCTTACCTTCCCAGCTGAGAGCACTTTCACAGAGCAAGATGTTTCTAACTACTTCAAGTAAGAGACTCTGAAATTATATTTATTTATTTATTTATTTATTTATTGCTTTTCTTTTTAGGTTTCTGAGCTAATCAAAAATTTTCCATGTTTTTTAGCAAATTTGGGCCTGTTCAAGATGTTAGGATTCCTTGCCAGCAGAAGAGGATGTTTGGTTTCGTCACTTTCGTTTATGCGGAGACTGTCAAGCAAATTTTAGCCAAGGGGAATCCTCATTTTGTATGTGGGGCTCGTGTTCTGGTGAAACCTTACAGAGAAAAGTCAAGGCTTGTTGACAGGTAAAAGTAAAACTTACCCTCCCCCCCTCTAATTGTAAGAAGATTCTGGCACTATTTGTTTTTTAATTGCCTCTTTTTATGTTTTTATATTATCGTCTCCTTTGGTTAGGTTTTTTTTTTTTTTTGGGTGGATGCTTGTGGTTTGTATTATTACTGCTGACAAACATTTACGTTTTACTAAGCCTTATGTCCTCTTATAATTATGGTGATGTTGTGTTCAGTCTTTTTTTTTGGTTGAAATTGTGTTCAGTCTTCATACTTTATTATGTGCAAACATTTCTCTTAGCTGGTGGCACAACTGGTCCCATTAACATCCTCTGTAACATGTCTCATTTTTTAATATTTCTCGGCTACTTTTCTGGGTTTCTGAATTCGTTGATTTTTTAAATTAGCTTTTCATCCATTTTTATCTCTCCACATCCTCACAGCATCTTTATAGCTGGTGGTATTGCAATTGATGTTGTAAGTAGGGCCTTTTATTTTTTTTAATTCAGCACTTACAGCATGGGCCTAAATCAGAGGAAAAAAGTCCTTGGAAGTTTTATAATTCAGACCAAAGGCAAAGTAAAAGCATTCTTTTATATAAATAGAAATGTTGGGCACTCCTTGTAATAATTAATAGTTTAATTCCATGTTGATACCCATGTATTCCTTACGGTCATCAACTATGGTCCTAGCTTCACATTTAAGAAGTTCACATTTCAGTTTTCCAGCTGTTTTGTGTCACTTTCTTGACAAAACTGAGTGCTTCCTTTATGCATTTATCTGTTTTTTTTTTTTAAAAATTGAATAGTGCTAATTTAGTTTGAATTTTATTCGTGTCATTTTCTCAACACTCTTATGACAAATTATGATTTTTTTTCACAATTCTAGGGAGATTTATCTATAGAAAATATACCCATTCCCTGGCTTCCTGCCTTTGCCTGGTAAATCCCCTTGAGAAAATTGTTGCTGATATTGAATTGGAAATTTGTAATTCATTGAATGTGCTGTAATGCTACTTTTAGGGTTCTATAATGTTTTGAAGGTATTTGGATTTAAATTGTATTTCTGGTGCACTTTCCATGTCGCCTCCTATTTTGTTTCCTAACTGGTGTCAATGTATTGACTTTTTTTTTTTTTTTTTGGTGTTTGTCATATGCAGGAAGCACACAGATAAAATGCAGCATCCTTTGTATTACAGTCCACATTTCATAGATGGAGATTCTGAGCTTAACTCAAGTGAGTGAAACATCTATTTTCAATATTTATGAGTCACGGCATCTTCCTTGTGTCTGAATAATTTATTTGTGTAAATTTTATTTCTTTCTCTTAGTTGCACGAGTTTGTGATAAATCAAGACTTCTAAGGAAGCAGCTCATGGAGGATCATGAGCAAGCGCTTGAATTTGAGAGAAGGCATTTCTCAGAGTTGCAACTAACCCCTAAACCCTTTTCCCACCGCCCTTTTTTTGGCTACTCAATGAATGAGTTGAGGCTCTCAGAAGGTTTAAGCTATTTACATATTTAATCAATGTAGCAATTTCCATTTGGCTTTTTTGTTCATGACTAAAACTCTCTCTTACGTGACACTGTGGCCCGTGCAGAACAAGCAGAGTTCCCATCTGCCGAACGTTTTAATTATTTGCTGGATGTTTTGAACAATGGCTCCACCAGTGAGGACAAAGTCAGGCACACAAACACCAACTACAATGACCAGGATAGGTATGAAGACGCGCTGTGCTTTTGTTGATATTTAGATCGACAACATTGTTACATGCACAAATTTCAAAACTTTTTTCATAACATTTGAGGCGACAGATCGTGACTAGTGCAACATCACTTTATATAATTGACATCACTTTTATTATACTCTAATCACAATCAGCCATCTTAACAGTAATGAAAAAATATTACGAAATTTGTTGTGTATCTTAGATTTATTGTATTTTGATAGGGTGTTCTAAAGTGTTTATTTGTTTATTGTTCACATACTTGTACCTGAAAGATTAGATTAACCAATTGCAGCATTCAAGGACTAAACCTTCCAGAGAGCCCTTTTGCACCTGCTATAGGGAGTGGCATTTCAACAGTTATATAGAGATTGTGACACAGAAATTATAGAAGTAGAGGAATGAAATCTAAGACTAATTCAAGGGTTCTACACAACAGGACTTACTTTTTCTTCCTTTTTGGGTTTCTCCTCAACATGGTGGGTCTTTAAGCTCCATATGGGCATACCAATCGAAGGTGAGAGAAACTCTAGAAGTTCTTCTCCATGTTACTTTTGGTGGAGATTGCAAAGAAGAATGATACAGAAAAGCAAATATGCAACAGGTCTCTAAACTTTTTTTTTTTTTTTTTTTTTCCCTTTTAAAAAAAGAAAAAAGAAAATGTAATCACAAAGGCATGGAAGAGAGCTTATGGGCCTTTAGAAGAGAATGTAATATAGTCTGCTTTAGCTGAAGATGAAAGGAATTAGAAAAAAGGAAAAAGAAAAAAAAATGCAGGGTTCAGAGAAAGAAGAAAAGTGTAGAGATCTCTGCAACACTGAGACACAAATGCTAATAAATTTAATTATACATACAGTCTCAGCTTATAAATTAGTATATTTCTTGGTGCACTATGCTTATTGTTTTGATAATGTGCTTTAATTTTTTTAGCAATAATTTAATGTTAATTTAAAATAAAAAAAAAAAAATTTCCTGGGCGGACACTCTGATTAAAGTTATAGACATGATATTTCTGGTGTGTGTTTTGAGAGTTGTGTCTAAGATTGATATTATTTTTGCATGTCCAAATTGGGAAGCAGTCTTTGCCATTCAATTCAAGTCAGACAACGAACAAACTATGGTCATTTCAATAATAGAAAGGCTGCATAGCCATAGCCGATTTTCATTCAAGATGTTCATCAATAAAGCCAGTACCATCATCATCCCAATCTTAAAATAAAATTAAAAAAAAAAAAATGCTATAGAGTACGGTTACGAACAGATTTGGCAGCGTTGCGTTGCGTGGTTCCAGCTAGCTGCAACCTAACTATTTTATTTTATTTTATTTATTTTTGGTACCATAGCATAGAGCCTTGAATGGAATGGCGGAAGCTCCCCCAAAGACATACTAATTAAAAATTAATAATTACTATGTCTATGTGTCTTTTTATTTTTATTTTTTATTATGCCTTTTTTTCAGCAAAAGAAAAGAACTATCCCCTACTTCTTGTTACATAATGATCAAGTCCATTGACAGAGACAATAACATCTTTTTACCCTTTTTTTTTTTTTTAATATTTGAGTGAGAGTTCAGGAAAGTGGCCTTGGTGTGTGATGAATATGATGATAGTTGCGGACCTCGTTTGTATTTTGTCTTAGATTTGTGGACCCTTTTTATTTATGCCCTTTTACACTACTGTTCTTTTCTTAGGTAGTGAACGAGAACGACTCCTCTATAAAATCAATAAAAGTATATACGTTCAGTTTTACACAAAAAGTTTGTGTAGTAATCCATAATAAAAATCCCTTAAAATTGAGAGTACTCTTGGGGAGGGAGCTTTTTAAGCCATCAGCCATTAAAAGTTTGTTAATGATACACACTGTCTATCAAAACATATCCAAATTATTTGAGCAAATTAAATGCCTGCCTCATCACTTGAAATAAAATACCATATAGAAGACAAAAAGGAGGGTAAATAATTTTAGGTCGATAGTCGTGGATTAGTGCGAACAATATAAGGGGGAAACAATTAATGACATCAATCAAAGATGTTAATTAATATTTTATATATATATATATATATATTATTAAAAAAATAACATAACATGATGACTAGGACCATTAAACTTGTTGAAAAACAAAGCAGACACAGCACTTCACCGCGCTGCACTACCTATCTATCTATCTATTTATCTTGGCTTCTCTCCGTCTATCTTATTAAACACTACTACTTCTGCACAAGCTTCTCATTTGGGAAACTATAAAGCAGATTTTTTTTTTTTGCTAGTACATTTCACGTGGTCCCAAGTTTTTAATATGATATCATACTCTTGCCACTATATTGAAAAACTAGAAACTAACTGCAGAAGGGAATGATAGCAAAGTACACAATAATGACATAGATTCGAGATGATGCATTGTGGTGCATGTATTATCACCGGCATTAAATTAGTAATAATCTATAATTGATACACCCTTCTATCTATTTTGATTATGTACCACTTTGGCCATGGCTTGGTGGTAAAAGTTCTTGTATCCAAATCAAAAAAAAAAAAAAAAAAAAAAAAGTTCTTGTATCACTTTATATGATATTTGACATGAGTTAAGTAATTTGAGTAATGGTACTTTAACGAATGTGTATTGTGCCTAGGAATATGCAGCCAATCTGCCAACCCACCCAATTGGGTTGATTTTTAGGGCTTGGTGGGGTGGGTTAGGTTACAAAAATTTTTTTGATGGCGGGTCGAGTTAGTTTAAGTCATAAAATTCCAAACTCGCCAAACTCAATTCGACCCATATATAATTAATAAAAAAAATTAAATAACCAGCTCTCCATATCCTATTTAAAAGTCAATTAGTTCACACAAACCCTAGAACCTAACCTTTTCTCTTAATGTGCTACCTCCCACTCCCTTCTCCCACTTTACTCTCCCACTTCACTCCCTTTTGAACCCTAACCTTCTCTCCTTCTGCTAAGCCATTGCCATCCATTAGCTATCATCACCGCCTCAGCAGTGGTTTTATCTTTCCGATGGTAGCTCTCTCTTCCGACCCAACCCGTGGGTTCAACTCGACCCATGTGGGTTAAGTTGGGTTGGGTTGGACTTATATGATGAATTGGGTTGAGTTGAATTTTTTTTTAACCCACCATGGTGGGTTGGGTCAAAAATTCTCCTTAATTTGACCCATGCACACCCCTAGTCATGCCCACAACGATATCCTCATCAAGACCCTAGTGGCACATGTAGTATTGCCCTTATCGTCATCAGTTCTCCTACTTAATCCAACAAGTAGGATAAAGAAACAACCATGTAGGAAAATCATTCTTGTTACCCCTTTCCTACCCTTTGATTATTATTATTAATTAATTAACACCACTTATCCCAAAAAAGAAGAAGCAAATATTACTCCAAATTGAATTTGCTTACCTCTTTCTAAAAAAAACAAAAACAAAAACAAAAACAGATCTTACTTTCCTGCTTTATTGGATAACCGGATCAGAATCATACTGCCCTACTCCACACTGGAAGTTACTATTCGTAATCAAGATGACAACTTTCTCTTAGGAATTCCTTGCAACAAATTTCTCTTAGGAATCCATGCAATTGGTACAGTTATGTGCCTAAAATATATTATCTTTAATCTGGGTAATATAACCATGGGATGACGCAGACAAAAAAGAAGAAAACAACATTTTAGTATGGACATGTTTAGAAAAAAGAAGAAAAAAATACAAAAAAGAAATGGTAGTATAAACTATGAAGTCAAGATGACATGATTAATATGTGTGTGTGTGTGTGTGTGTGTGTGTGTGTGTGGGGGGGGGGGGGGGGGGTAAGCCCAAACTTGTATACTGGGCCTTAGGCCTTGTTCGTGGATACGCCTGAGGAAGAATAAATAATCAGGAGAAGCCCCGGAATAGAGAACCATGCAAGGAGAGGATGGAGGAATACAGTCCGAGGAGGTAGTCCTCCTCGGACTTGATGAATGTCAGTCCAACAAGCGTTGGGTGATTTAAAGTGACCCTCCAGGAAGTTTCGACGAGAAGGACGAGCTTCAAGCACTCACGAAAGTGATAATAATATAGAAATATCTCAAAGAAAAGCTGCTACCACCACATTAAATGTACTGCAGCAACTTTTCTGGCTGCATTTATGGAGAGAAGACCCCTGAACAGTGTAGTTTTCAGCTACCGCCACTCAGATAATAAAAGAAGATGCTTGATGGGACATGTACTTAAGTGGGGTTTAGATGGGTAGCAAGTGTATGATTAGGATGACCTGAAAGAATCTATATAATGTAAAAGATCTCCCATGAGTGAGGGGATCAAAAGAAATAGAAAGAAAAAGGAAAGAAAGAATTACTATAGCACTAAGAGCTGTATGAACGTTCATAACTATTGTTTTGATTCATATTCTATCTCCTCGGACAACCATTTCATTAAGCTTTACGTGCAATTTACTCTTGTTTATCGTTGAAATATTTAATAGCCGTTAGTGTAAATCATTAAAACCTAACTCTTTAACCCACTCTCTACAAATTTATTGTATTGGGTTTACCAAGCCATCGTCCAAACAAATTTTTGGGCCTGGGCCAACAATTTGTGACCTTACAATATATATATATATATATATATATACCAAAAAGGGGGTAAGCTACTGACAGAGGCCGACTAAGGCCATTTGGGTGCGGAAACGTAAATAGGTTACAAATGTGAAAACCATAACTATGGCGTTACAAGAGTAAACTAAAACATAAAATGGGGTTGCCATCTGATTACAAGTAATAGAGAGGGCTGTGAAGTAGTTTTTTCTTAAAACTAAAACTTGCTTCAGACTGGAGTTGAGGCTGCCTTAAATAGGCTGAAGGGAGCCTTGAAATCTGCTGAAAATTGCAGAAAATCCGAAAAGTGAATTGCTTTTACCTTGGGCGAATATCTTTTCAGCCGAAAGTAAACAGTAAAATCACAATGCTTTGTTAGGTACTGTAGATGAATAGTAACATCACTATTCATGAATAGTAACCTGTCTGGAATCTGCTGAGTGCGGGTACTATGTAGAGTGATTTGAACTGTAGATGAATAGTAACCGGAGCTGGAAACTGTTCTAAATAGTGACTGAAGCTATCTGGAACATTTAATCTTCGTCCGAAATGTAACCATCATACGGATCTTGTGAATCCTGGAAGGGGTCAATTGGACATCTGTTGACTGAAGCTTCAGATGAGGCAGGAGAAACTCTTTCTACTGACTCTAACTTCTCTGCTTGAATCTGCAATTGTTGGGCAAGATCTTTTAGTTCTTTACTAGATTTTTCAGCGATCTGGACGGAGTCTAGGCTAGACTGAGACCTTGTATTGTAAGCAATGGCTTTCTAAACCAAAGGAGTGAAATCCTCAATCTGTATCATAATACTCTAATGGAACACCGTCATCGGGGTCTCGAGGAGGATTATTACTGCATCTGTGTTTGTGACTTATAGCATACAGGTTGCAGATTTCACAATAGAGGAGTGGTTCGGAAACCGGAGCTCTTGGGACAATAATCCTTCCTGGATTATTGTGATTAATCCTTTGTGATTGACTCATGGCATCTCCGTATGGTTTGGGAACAAAGACTGAGATTCTGTCTGTGTTACCAAAGAGATCGTAACATTGCCATAGATCTTGGACTATATCAAGGATTTGATTGGTGAAATATCTCCTCCAACATTCTGCAAGGTTATAGGGTCATTGGTAAGAAAGGCGTGTATTGCCTTCAAACCATGGTCTTTAATGGGTGTACCCGTAGATAAGTACAAGATGATTTGCTGGTTGGACGTTCATCCAATTATCTCTTTCCCACTGTGGTAGAGTACTCCAGCATCTAATTGAAACAAAAGGGCTATTGATTCTTGCAACAGCTCTTTGCATGTTCTGTGGTAACTGGCTAACTTAGGCACGATTTGTCATCTTGATAAGTCTAATGAAACCATACTCAAACATTTGGGATAGCCAGTTGGGATCTCTGTCCGCTTTATCAAAATTTTCTTCATAGTTTACAAGGAGGCCGGGAAAAGGGTGCATGTTTTCATAAACTTTGAGACTGGTCCCAAAGTATTCTTCCCATTCTGTTTGTAACAAGGTATCACTTAGATCATCTGAATCTGTAGGAACAGGGATGTTTATTGTGACCAGTTTTTTGAAATGTAAGAACTATTGGTCAAATGATTTAGACAAAGCCTTGCTTTCTAAAATACAATCTTGTATTTCAGGTGGCAAGTTGGCTACAGCACTTCTTAGCTGGTTCTAAGTCTTAAGACTTAACCTAGCATAATCTGTGGCTATAATAGTCCTTATACCCGTTGAATAGGTATCCTCTTTGCCAAAGAGTTGACTAATAAGGTCTTCAAGACTGGTAGATTCCTTATTTCCTGCCTCAAAGTTAACTAAATGGATTTTTAGTGCTTTGTGGGTTCTTTGAAAAAGGATATTGTGTCTTAGGGTGGAGATCATCTGAAGGTTGTCAAGGATGTATCTGATGGGGGGTGGTAGTTCACTGTGAACTCCATTATGGAAATGTAGGGTTCTTGACAAAACTTCTTGTAGAACAAAAACCATATCATTACTGGAATATGATTCTTGAAGGGATACTGCATTTCTGGGTTCTGTGCCAGAAGAAGTGTTTTCATGCATTTGGAAAGGCTGTACTGGTGCTTTCCCTTTGTTTTTTGAAGAATCCATTTTCCACTTACTAGTGGTAGCATTATGAGTTATGTGCTCCTTATCCTGCGAAAATTGGTTTAAACAAATGGGATGTAGTTCTTTTTCAAAAATGCATTTGTTTAAATCATAGACTAGCATGAAGCATGTATATTCATGATGCATGAACAAAATGGAATTTTGTGATGAATTTTGGAGTTGGATTGGGCTGACAAAATCATCATTTATGAATGGAGTGGTGTGTACAAATGAATCAAGGTTCTTGGCTTGATCATATGGATTAGTGAGTGCAGGGGTTTTGGCATTGATAAGGTTCAAGGTCTTGGAGATTGCAATTTCCTGGAGAGTACTGATATCTCTAGGTTCAGGGCTCCTAAGAAACTTAAACTTGACTGGCTGGCCAAAAGGATGAGTAGTGATTCCTTCACTATCTGTGGTGAAAGGATACAACAGACACATGAAAGGGTTTCCTAAGATAACCTTATCTGTCATATTCTTGATTAGGACAAATGTGGTTTTGAAACATGTATTATCCTGGCAAACATGAGCTTTGGGAATCTTGAATTCAATTTGCATTTTACCTCCACTTGCAGAAGTTAACATTTCTTTGGCCTTTCTAAAGTACTTAAAGGGAATGATTCCTTCTTGAATGCAGTTGAGATCAGCGCTTGAATCTATTAAGGCAATAACCTCAAATTCAAAATCTTTGCTGATAACAATCCTGAATTTGGAGTGCCATTTCTGGAAGTTAATCCTATTGATGGTTACTAAGAACTTGTCACTGGACTGCTGTTCCTAAACCATATCTGCAGTAAGGTTGACTGTATCTTCAGCTTCTTCATCAGAAGGGTTCTGTAATGAGGTTTCTTCCTCATTGCCTTGATGAGAAGTGCTTTCTAAATTTCTGACTCTTTGATTAAGGAGGTTCTGATTAACTCTAAGGATTGTTAGTTCACTTTTAAGGGTTCTAACCTCAGACTTGGTTTCCTTGATTTCCTTTTGAAGGTCGCTAACTGTAACTTCTTTCTTGGATTTGGTAAACCTATTGTATATTTTTTCCAAATCAACTTTGGGTTCCTAAAACTTAGGTTTGGGTTCACTGGTTTCCCTTACTAAGGTTCTTTTGAACTCACTGAGTTTTTGTGCTTTGATAACTAGTTCTTCGATCTGTTCTATGAGATCTAAGAGCAGTTCTTCTTGCTTAGAGAGAACACTGATGGATTTTTTTCTACAACAACTATCCATACAAGAAATGGGTTCATCCGGGCCACTAGAGGAACTAAAGGACGCTCTAGAGGGTTCAGAGGATGACTGATAGATCTGTTGGATCTCCGTGGAGTTGTCACTGTCTGAGTGATCAAGTTCAAGGAGCTTAGAGATCTCTTGCTTACTGGCTTGGTCACTAACAAGGGTATTGATAAGGGATTTAGCTTTAGCTTTACACTCTTTGCTAAAATGACTTCTCTTTCCACAGTTGTAGCATTTTCCAGATGCTTTGGTTATGGGTTTTCTTGTGGATTTGGATTTTCCTTTCTTATAGAAATTGTCCTTACTGAACTTCTGTTTTCTATAATACTTGGATGAAGTTTTCTTCTTGTGAAACTTCTCAGAGGATTCTTTGCCTCTGTTTTTGGATTTTCTTTTGGGGATGACCAAAGGTAAGCCATACTATGTACAGAAGTTTCCTACTTCGTACTTGGCTTTGCCTTTGCTTGCTTTGCTCTGGATTTTGAGATCTCTGCACATCTTCATTCCTTTACTCTGAATGGTGCTAGAGATGTCTCCATAGGTTAGGTTATCATAGTCTATGACACCTAAAGGGCTACAAAGGGTTTCTTTAACCTTTTCGCCGAACAAAGTAGGTAATCCATTGATGAACTTCTCCTTCCAAAATGGAGAGTTACAATCACTTCTGTGCATGACTCTGGTGGTGAACACATCTTTGTACCACCTGAAGTCGCTAAGGGTTTTACATCTAAGGTTACTCAACTGGTCGTAAATCCTAGATGTGATGTTTCTGGGTTTTCCTACGAAGTGCGTGATGATCATGTAGATTAGGGTATTGACTTCGTCAGGGATACCTCTACCTATGGTGTCGTCAAAGATGGAGATTCCTTCCTCATCTTTTTGGACAGCATGCTTGATGCCTTCCTTAGATTCTTCTGTAAGGCAGTTGTTCCACCATTGCAGAAGTTTTCCTGTGAATCCTAAAGACATGAGCTCTACGACCTTAGTATGGGAATGTCCTTCACTGATGTAGTTATTGGCTACCATGGTCATATGCTGTACTTTGTTTAGGATTTCCTATTCTGACAAACCATCTATGTTCCATTCATAGAGTTTACTAGAAGAAACTGAGAATTGGTTGTTAACATTCCTTTCTTCATATTAAAGGTCAGGAGGGGCAGGCTTGGGATACCAATTCTTGGTTAAGCTAGTTGGGGTTACCTTTGGATGGGTAAGCCTTTTCACTTCTAGATTTTGGAACTGATTTTTTAGATGTTCTATCTCCTTTTCGTTGTCCGAGGAGGTTCTACTAGAACTGCTAGATGCTGTATGGATGTCTAAGACACTAAGGTTGGGGGCTCTCTTAGGTGAAGGGGTGACTGGTTCCTGCTTCGTGCTAAGTTCCTTAAGCTTTTGTTCTACAATTTCTAAGGCTGTTAAATCCTTAGGTTTTTCTAAGACAACTAAGCGGGTGTCAACATTGGTTGGGGTGGCTGCTGGTGAAGTGGTGACTGGTTCCTTCTTCATGAGTTCTTCTAGCCTTTGGTTGACTATTTCTAAGGCTGTTCTGTCCTTAGATCTAAGGTTGGGTTGCCTATTTATGGGAAGCTTGACTAGAGGTTTCTCTAAGGTTTGGATAGGTTTACTAGGGCTTCCTGACTAGAGGATGACCTTGTTTTCCATCCTATCTTCTATCCTATCAAGTTGTTTTCCAATAACTTCTAAACACTGGTTGGTGTAGTTGTTTTGCTCTAGAACCTTCTTGACAACCTTTTCTTCTGGGTTGGTTTAGGTTTTGAAGGGAGAGGCAACTAAATCACTACCACGGTGTTTAAAGACTATGGCTTCCTGAGGTGGATGGTGAGATCTAACAACTTTTGGAGGTTGGTTAGAACTGGTAGGGTCTTTGCTGGGGAATTTGATCCAATTAGTTTTGGTGATGACACAAGACTGTTTGTGCCACTCAAAGTGGTTCTCAAAATATTCAAAGAAATGGACATTACTAGATATCTCTTTCATGAAGATTTTCCAACTTTCCAAAACTTCTTTCTTTTGTTCCAAATTATGGTTGGCTCTATAGGCTTCTCTTTTGAGTCTGTTATCTTCAGATTCAAATTCATTGCCTAAGGCAACTAGGTCTGGGGTGAACTGTCTCTTAATAACCATGAGCTGTTGATCTATTTCAGGTTCTTGCTAAAAAGGATCCTGTGAGTCTTGGTGATAAGGGTTCAACATATTAGTACCTGTTGGGGATGGATTCTTTTGACTATTGTTGTCATCTTCTTGATCAACAACTGAGTCTTGTTTGGCTGTGTAGCAGGGTGTGCTAATCTGTGATCTAGTCTGGACACCTTGGAGTTCTAATCCTAAATCTCTTCTGGATCTGGGATAGGGTGCAAGGGGTCTGGATGAGCTACACTGTGATGCAGGTCTATCTCTTAAAGGGATAGGCGTCTACCTAATGGGTTGGCGTAGATCAAATGGGGATCTAAACCTAGATTCATCAGAACTTAATGGCGAATCCACTGGTGTTCTAAACCTAGACTGGTTAAAGCTTAACCTAACCGATCCATCGGCTAATTGTTGGACAAAGTCTAAGTCTGGATTCTGGTTTGGGTTTTGGATCTGTAAATGATGATTTTCATTTACCAAAGCCAATTGTCAGGGAAAGTAACCTCAGTCCATTTCAGGGTCTTAGGAACCTGAATCTTAGAGCTAGGGTCAGCTGTCTGGATGAGAGTGGTCTCTCCTATTTTCCTATGATTTAGTGCTTGAACATTCATGTTTGTCCTGATGCATTTATAATAGATCCTATATATCAAGGCTAGTTGGTAAACTCCTTGTACCATGAGGGTACCATGGGTCTTGATATTTAGGGTGAGAGCTTTCATGATATGCAGGTCATGTAAACAAATTATGAAATTGGGGAAACAGTCGAAATGAACTGGTCCACCACTGAGACTGGATTAGATGGTTCCTAGGAGACTATCATTGAATCTGATGTGTCTAGTGTCTCTAAGGGCCATGAGAATGGAACAATTCAGTCCTTCTCTGATTAATGGTTTAACTCCGACCTGGACTAAACCTATGTGCAGATAATTGTGTCCTGCTTTCTTATGTGCTTTCAAGGTTGAGGAAGAAAACAAGTAGCACGTCTCGTACTCCTTGTTAATTCCATAAACTTGTTCTATGGCCTTAACATGGTAATCTGTCTTGAATACTTTATTCAAGGACCATGAAGATTTGTAGATCTTGTGGGTGGGGAACTTAGGGGTATTCCAATCTCCTAATTTTAGATCTAGATCTGATAACTCCAATTCTTCAGAATTGAGAATTCCACTTTCTTGAGGAATCTCAAGAAGGGATGATTTCTGACTGGTGGTAGAGTTACTTCTGAACAACCTATTGTACATTTTGAATTAAAAGCCTAGTTAAACAATTATAACCTTAATACCTTTAACTTCAAACTTCTGGATCTATCCTTGGGTCTGTAACAAAGTGAAACAACAAGACAACTGCCTAATCTTGTGCACACTACAACCTCTTAATGCCACAATCCTTACTCTAAGACACTACCCTTCCGCTCACGCCCTATCCGTCGGGACTTATTGTTTGGTGCGGGTCAAACACTCAGCCTGGGACATACTAGTCTTACTGGGTTGTAAACAACACAGATCTGGTCTTACAAGTCTCAACAGTACACATCTGCAACAGATTTTCTGGATAAAAGCAAAAACAAGAAGAAGCAGATAACTGGGAAATAATTGATCAACAGGAACAATTAAACATAGAATGATAAACAGAGGGTTAGAAGGAGGCTCAACCTACCATAAAAAGATAACCATCAATGAGAAGAAGAAATAATGGATATAAAATATGATGAATGGTAATGGAAATGTTATCAAAAAAATAGATGTAAAACATAATTAACTGTCTAGGAGATATCATAATGAAAATAATCAAATTAATGATAATGCTCAAAATAATTTGATAACTATGGCGGCAATGCCGACCAACTTGATTTCAAAATAAAAGTAACTTACAACACAATATCGGCGTTACTTTCCCTGACAATTGGCTTTTGGAAAATGAAAATCATCATTTACAGATCCAAAACCCAAACCAGAATCTAGACTTAGACTTTGTCCAACAATTAGCCGATGGATCGGTTAGGTTAAGCTTTGACCAGTCTAGGTTTAGAACACCAGTAGATTCACCATTAAGTTTTGATGAATCTAAGTTTAGATCCCCATTTGATCTATGCCAACCCATTAGGCAGACGCCTGTCCCTTTAAGAGATAAACCTGCATCACAGTGTAGCTCATCCAGACCCCTTGCACCTTATCCCAGATCCAGAAGAGATTTAGGATTAGAACTCCAAGGTGTCCAGACTAGATCACAGATTAGCACACCCTTCTACACAGCCAAAGAAGATGACAACAATAGTCAAAAGAATCCATCTCCAACAGACCTATCAGTCATCCTCTAAACCCCCTAGAGCCTCCTTTAGTTCCTTTAGTGGCCCGGATGAACCCATTCCTTGTATGGATAGTTGTTGTAGAAACAAATATATATATATATATATATATAAATGCAAAATAAAAGTACATAAATTTAAGAAAGCGTAAAAGTCTTACCTATTTGCTTATTTTGTTCCTTCTTTTTTTTTTTTCGTTTTCTTGAGTTAGAGAATGTATTTCTTTTTTGATATGATACCATAATAATCTTATATATAGTGAAAGTTATAAATGAGTTTCACATAAACTAAATTTTAACAAAATTGAAATTGAGGCTAATTTAAAAGCTTCTTAGGTGTGTTTTGAAGTCAAAATTAGAATCTTTTTGCTGTAGCTATAAGTATTGAGAGTTGTTTATGTAAATTTGTTAATATGCATGTGTTATTTTTATTGCTATCTATAAACAACAAGTTTCTTTGTTTGCTTATAATTTGTCTTATAGATGTTAAATTTGGTAAAAAAAGAAAATGGCTTATTTAGATGTTAATTTGCACCTAAATTAATACATATATGTCATTGCAAGGATAATTGGATAGTGAGGCGCCTTTTAAATTGGAATTTGCAAACAATCTCTATAATAGGCCTCTTCCGTTATAAACTTAGCGTCAATATGAATACAACAAGCAGTTAAGGCGTTAAAAAGACATTAAGTAGATAATTTATCACCATAAGTAGAGAATCTAGAAAATTTATGAAAATATTTTCAGGACGCTGGATTTAGGTTGTCAAGGCGAGAATTTATCACCAAAGAAAATAATATGTGGATCTGCATAAATCCAGAAATAGTTTTACACTTTCACATCAGCTTCCCATAAATTTACCAGACTTTATTTTATTTTTTTTTAATTATAAAGTATAGAATTCAAATATTATGAAGCTGAAATAAATAATTTCAACATAAATTAGCTGAGTGACAAACCATTCCATTCCATACAACAACAAATACATCATTTTATATAAAATGAAATTAAAACAATATTGAAAAAATAGGAGAGGGATGTGACTCAAAATTTCTCCATGATATTAGAATAAAACCAAATTGATGAAAAAAAAGATATTGAACCCTTTTGTAAGTGGCCTTTTTGGGCTTTAAGACAAGGGATTCATTTATGTTCCCAACCTAAGAGCTGGTTTTGTGTAAATATTTATGGCAATTTGCTGCCACAGACACACAAGCGAATGAATTAGCGTCTATTCTAACTCTAATAAATCAGCTTAGCTGGTTTTCACTCTCTTCCAAGGACAACAATTCTGCAGATATAGCATAAATTTATTATTATATTCCCAATATCCAAGTACAACATAAAAAATAACAAGAGTGTGGCAGAATAAAAGTACATTGATCTTTACATTACCAAACATTGACAATCAGGGAAGAGTCAGCACGACTGTGTTCTGTTCTCCATTATATCAACATAGATGCATAAATTTATAAGTGCAGCAACTTAAATCATGATATCATCTAAAGGAAGTTTGAATCCTTAGAAAAGCAAGCTAGCCCAAGCAGCAATAAATGCAAATCCACCAAATGGAGCTAAGGTAGAAAACTTTCTGTCCTCAAGAAATGCCACAGTATAACACCTGCAAAATTGCGAAGTGTTTTTCACCAATCAACATCCACCATTAAATCATATGGATTCAGAACGAACATTTCATTTGAAGATTGTTTCCAGAAAACAGACATTTGAACAAGCAATTCTAAAACAATAGTAGAACCCCTTCATTTGGGAATCAGATTCAGAATTTAAATTGTAATTTATTAATCGTTTCAACAAACACAGCACCAATTAGCATACCACAATTACCAAAGAAAATTAATTAGCTCCTACATTTTTCCCTTGGGGGCTAGGAAGGATTCAAACTCAATATCTCTTTACTGCTGGAGTTGAGGTGTAGGGGCAAGATTATTATTTGATAAGTAAATGCAACATTGGCAGATAGCCAAACCTTTTTATTCAATTTGTGATCATAGGAATACAAAACTTTTTATGATTGATAAGTTACACATGCGGGTGGGTCTTGAACCCATGACCTCACCCTCCGCTTGGCACTTATAATAGGAGGCGCAACTTGAGCTAGAGCTCATTGGCCGTAGGAATACAAAACTAGGTTGAATACCTGGCCATCATATCATCTACATCCAAAATTGGGTTAAGAGAAGAAAAATGGTTGATAAATTGGAGGTTGGTCCTCATCTTGCTCATGTACTGCCCATGGATAGTAAGAACTTTATAACACACACACACACACACACACACACACACACACACACACATATATATATAAATATAATATAATATAATATAATAATAATAAAAAAGGTATCCTGGCAAGATGTTTTGAACCTAGAATCTCATGGATGTCATGTGACCTTAAGAACCACTAAACCAACCCCTTGAGGTTAATAAATAAATTATGACATTAATTCAATATCTTACACTTAATTTAACAACAGCTGTAAGATAAAACACCAGGATTTTCCCGTATCAAGGATCAAATAAAATTGAAGCATTCCATTTACATTTGGATGAAAAAAAAAAATTCATACTGAGAATTCTCACATGTGGATCTCATTATTACTATTAAATTAAATGCTGTGAAGTTATTTTTAAAAAAGAGGTTAAATAATGTGAAGTTACACTAAGGAATTGGATTTGATGTTTCTCAATTTTAGAAGTATGTGGTTAAATAATTAAATTTACCATATCACGATAGCTTAAACCTTTGGGACAATCGGTAATTTAACATGGTCTCAGAGCAAGAGGTTCTAAGTTTGATCCCTGACTCCTCCACTCTACCTCCCATTTAAAAATTCTACATGTTAGGCCTCACCTATTAAAAGGTATTTTGAGCCCACACGTGAGGGGAGTGTTAGAAGTACGTGGTTAAATGATTATCCCAATAGCTTTAAGCTTTTGGGACAATTGATATAACACTCAAGATGAACTTAGACATCATATGATTCATATCTGTTTGTGACAGAACTGATAAGTCTTGTGCCAATGAGTTTTGGCTAAAATGGCAGTTCCTCCTTCCACAAGAATGGGTAGAGGGTAAGGTTGTTGGTTGAAACCCATTGGTTTCATGTGTAACATAGTAATCCAGAAAACACAAATGCGAGGACTTGTACTCAACCTCATTTATTTCAACAAAAGACAATATCAGTAGTGTGACGATATGTCAAACTCAAGGCATTGCCCCAGTAGCCCTCGCACTGTGCAAATCTCCCAGGCAAGCAAAGGCTTTATGGGTTTCAGAAGCAACCTCATTATGCATGCACGACTTTCTACAATCACATAATAAGCCTTTTCACCCATTTGTAGCTCATTTACCTCGAAAAGACCATAGGTATTATTTATACTAGATAACTAATTTTGTGACTACACTGGCAAGCTTAACAGGGGAAAAAAAAAAAAAAAAAGGTACTTCAGAATTTAAAACACAATATATATATATATATATATATATATATTATCATAAGGGTATATATATTATCATAAGGGAAGTATCCTCAAACAAAAGACAGACTCTATGAATGAAAAACAATCCATTTCATCATATTTAAAATTTAAAACATCTATGGGTAGAAATTGGCACTTACGTCCCAGAGAATGCAAGAATTCCAGTAGTCAAAAGGCCCCCAAACTGAAACAGCCGAGAAGAGAAAAAAAAAAAAAAATATATATATATATATATATATAAGTAAAAGCACACAAACACACATACATATTATTTATGCAAAACAGATATAAAATGTTGAGCAAAATAAAATTGGACCTCAAAAAATACAATAGTGGCAGTTATCCCAGTAAATATAAAATAAAATAAAAATGGAGAAATTAACTGGAAAAGGGAAACTTACAATGTTGGGGTGTTTGGTAATGGGGGCAGTAACCAAAGCAGCAGTGTGAACCAAATGGTAAAGAGAAGCTGTTTGCCAAACCTTCCCAACATTCAAAGTTCAAACACAAAGAAGCTCAAAAATATCAAAAGCAAGAATAAGGGAAACAAAAGATTGAAAATCAAATCTACAATGAAATAGGACAAAATCCAAATGGGTCCGGGAAGACCTCTTTGTAAGTTGGGTTTTCGGGTTTGAAGCCATGGGCACCATATGTCCCTAACCCAAGAGCTGCAACTCCTGAAAAATCAAACAACTGGGTTTTCTCAGAAAACAAATAATAAAAGTAGAAAGAGACAGATCCCAGAGGGTCATGGTGAATTACCAGAGAGGGCAGCAACTTTGTGCCAGAGTTGAGGATTCATTTTTATCTTAGTTGATTGATTGTTGCTCTTCACTCGCTTTGCTTTTCACTCTGAATCAAAAGCTCTCTCAACTCAATCGCCTAAAAAGACCGAAACCACGGCGTTTTATAATTTCTCAGCATTCGTTGAACAGCCAGGCCATTTGGCAATAGATTTTTAGTATCAGTGTTTAACTGTGATGGAAATACGTATAAGTAAAAAAAGTAAAATATATGTACAGCTACATAACGAAATATGTTATTTAAATAACAGTACCAAACAGGGCCTATTGTTTAATGTTCAGCTACGTTACCGGAGTTAAACGACTTGTAGTTGAGGTGCACAGAGGATGGAGCCAAATGACTTGAGAGGGTTTCTTTTTTTTTTTTCTTTTTTTTTTTGTAAAATATTATTTTGGTCCTTAAACTTTAAAAAAAGTTTGTTTTTAATCCCTAAACTTTAAAAAGTTCTTTTTTCATCCCTAAATTTTGTAAAGAGTTTTTTCAATAATTTAGAGACAAAAAATAAGGATGAAAAAAGAAATTTTTTAACAGTTTAGGGATGAAAAAACAAATTTTTGATAAAGTTTAAGGACATGTATAAAATATTTTCAATAGTTTGAGGAAAAAAGATGAACTTTTCAATAGTTTAGGGACAAAAAAGAGAATTCTTAAAGTTTAGAGATAAAAACAAACTTTTAATAAAGTTTAAGAACCAAAAGAGTATTTTACCCATTCTTTTTTAACGAAAATATTTGAGAACTTTTATTGAGGTAGATGTGTCATTGTTGAGTAATTAGGGATGGCAAAGAGGGGGATGGGCCGAAGATGTGGTCATCACCCCCGCCCCGCATGGCAAGGTAGACTTCTTTTCCCCATCTTTGCTCCCTTAGGCTTCGCAAGGCCTATTCCACCTTGCAAAATTTTACTTTGTATTAATATGTCACACCCTGATGCATTTCTATTACAATTTTTTAACCCAGTTTCATTAATATAAATATCGAATAATATCACACCTTGATGCATTTCTATTACAATTTTACTTTGTATTAATATGTCATACCCTGATGTATCAAACTAATTTTTAGTAAAGATCGACTAATATTATCCAAAAAGTTTAACAAGTTAATTAATATCACAACAAAACAAAAGGTCTTAATATTAATGCATTTAAATACTTAGTAATACAAACTAAGTTTTTTATACTAATAGAATGAGGCGGGGCAGGGCTAAAAATCCTAAACCCATTCTTGCCTAGGGTCAGCTGAACTATAGATGCAATCGCCTAAGACCCCCAAATAAATAAATAAATAAAAAAGGCCCCCACTTGTATTAAAAAAAAATATATATATATATATATATATATATATAATAAATTTTAATTAAGGAAAAAAATTTAAATCCTTTTATTAGCCAATAGAATGCATTCAAAATGTCTCATTGCATCCTAAAATAAAGAAGATTAAAAAGGAAAAGAAGGCCCCAATTGTAAGAGAAAAAAGCAAAAAAAAAAAAAAAATCTTTAAATTAAGGAAAAAAAAATTTTAAGTCCTTTTATTGATTAGTAGAATGCATTAAAAATGCACACTTATATCCTAAAATATAGAAGATTAAAAAGGGAAAAATATAGTCAAATTCAACTAACAAAATTAAAATTATGGGAGACAAATTCATTAACTCATTCTTGAAATATGCTAAAATTAAAATCAATACCAGACAAATTCATTTATAATACAACATAAATATCTTGAAATAAGAGATTATAAATTTCTAAAACAAAAGAAAAAATCTCTTAATCTCTCTATCTTTATGTCTCTCCATCTATATTCTCACTTTTCTTTTCTTCATCTTGAGACTTTTTTTATAAGCTTTCTTTCTTCATTGTGAAACCAATTTGCAATAGTTTCACTGCAGTGGTGTACCGTGGGCAGTGTGTGTGTGAGCCAGCCTTGGAAGTACCGTCTCTCTCTCTCTCTCTCTCTCTCTCTCTCTCTCTCTCTCTCTCTCCAAAATTTTCATAAAGATTGAAGCCATTGAAGAGTACTGAACTACTGATTTGTGATGACTATTAGCTTTTTATTCAATATTTCAAAAAATAATAATAATAATCTGCATTACATAACTGACAGGATATATTACTGCACTACACACTACATATAGCAAATATCACTATAGCACACCACAGCCACATCCCACATGACCCACACACATCACTAAAGATGCTAACCACCCATTGCTCAGATGAGTTTTAGCATTTAAAGCTTCAAGATTTTTTCGATTTTAAGTTTTATTAACAAAACATTCTTAAACCCACCCACTGTATAATAAACACTTGTACGCACATAGTCTCTTTTTATCACACCAATTGATAATTTGATATATATCATATCAACCCATTTGTATTATAATGATACAAATTTTTTGAACCAATTAATAAATTAATTTTTATTTGTGCTGGACTGTAGGTTTAAACTTTAAAGAATAAAGTGGCCACAACATTAGAAAAGTTGCAATTATATTATTCTATACCTTAAATTTTATTTGTAGTTAAATTATAATTTTTAATTATAAATTGTGTTTTATTTATTTATAAATATTTGCTCATTATAAATGTTTACTAGAAAATATTTATCTGGATATGAAATACATACTACAAAAAAAAAAAAAAAAATTGAAAAACAAACTAAATCTCAAAAAGGATCAATAGATTTTAAATAAAAAATAAAAAAAATTCAATAAATATTATTTAATTAATATTTAAATATAAAAATTTCTGCCTAAGCTCCCAAAGTTGTTAAGCCAGCCCTGTTCTTACCTTGCCCCACCTCGGTGTGCGTGGAAAAAATCTTGCCTCGTCCTTGCCCCACCACCTTTGTGGGGCAAGGAAAACCTTGCAAGGTGAAGCAGGATGTGGCGAGGAAAAATTGTCATCCCTACAATTATGCTACAAATATACTTATTTTCACAATTATTGAGTTGATAAGTTTATATTGGTTTTCATATGGGAAAAATATTTTGTATCAAATGATACCACCTTATCTGTATCAAAATTCAATAAACAAGAATCAAGTGTTCAAAAATAATTATTCACTAACACATATCTTTCAGTTGTTAGTGAGGTTTTTTTTTTTTTTTATAGACATATTTTTCATTTATTAGATTTTCATACCTCTGACATGGTATCATTTGATATAGAATACTTTCTCCTCATATGGGCTCATCACTAATATTTCATTTTTATCTACAAATAACAATTTACCACATCAGTAGTTGTAAAATTATTTGTGACTCTAGAATTATTGATTAGTGTTACATTATTATGGAATCCTTGTTAATGAGTTAGGAATCTCTTTTTCTAGACCGATTGTGTTATCAATCTCAAAGGAATAGTCATATAGTAATACTTAATAGCTCTATTAGATCTAGCACACATTGAGCTAACTTAACATGAAGGTAAAGTAATGTTTCTAACACAAGAAGTTTTAGAAGAAGTTTTTATTGGTTTTAGTATGAACCCACTATTGATATAACTTTTTCACCTACCAATAACAACTTACCATTTTGACAATTATGAAAATTTTTTATGACTCTAAACTTATTGGCAAAAGAACTTCCAGAACATAAGGCAATATGCACTACAAAGGCATGGATACGAGGACATGGACACTAACATGGACAACATATGACGTGGGATATGATAACACTACAATTCTTGAAAAATTAAGACATGGCATAATAGGATATGACAATTGATGGATTAATTAATATACATCTTTAGGTAGATTTTATTTGTTTGTAATTATTTTTTTAAGTTAAATAAAAATTATCAAAATCTTTAGAAACAAATCTAAAACCAAAGGACTTTAATATATATATATATATATTATTGTTTTCCTCACAACATACCAACACACTTATGCAAGAGTGTTTGAAACAAACTCGCCAAAGGTTTTGGAATGTTCATGCTTCTTAGACTATATTTTTAAAAATGAGAGAGAGAGAGAGAGAGAGAGAGAGAGAGAGAGAATTATGAATAACTTCTTCTCCTTTTTTTTTTTTTTTTTTTTAACAGTGAGATATACAAGAGGACTTGAATATATAGATCATGTTGTTGAGCTAGAGAGACTTGATTGATACTGTTGATACTTGTTTTTGATAAAAGTGGCTCAACAGCAGAAAAGCCCAGAAACAAGTTAAAGGAAAGAAAGAAAAAGATAAGGAAACAACGGTAGAAACAATTGGGTTGTGGAAGCCCAAAGAGAAGGCCTACCTATGAGGAGCAAGGAGTGGGACATATTGACCTATAGGCCATATGGAATAGTCAGCCATAGTGAGATGGCCCTCTTCAAGAGAAAAGAGAATAGGCCTTGAAAGGGCCCAAAAAGGGAAGAGGAAATAGGCCCAACAGGCCTGGCCAGCAGGAATTAGTATAAAACAACAAAGAAAGAACCCTAAGGGGCCTATGGGCCCTAAGGGAGAGATAAGGCAAACCCAATAAGCCCACCGTTCCTCATAGGGGACAAATACGTGTGAAGGGCTTTAGTCTTAATGAAGAAGCAAAATGAGACAAAACTGGGTAGTAGCACCAACTTGTACCTAGCTAATGCAAAGGGGGTGGGCCCACAATCAACAGATACAAAGGGTGTGGTTTGGTGGAGGGGGGAAAGTGGCTTATTTTCGATATCCAGCCATGGTCTTTTTTGAGAGGTGCTCTGCTAGGAAGGCATCTTTGCCCAAAATAGGTGGTTGGGACTACATAATGCATGCTAGAGAGATGGGTAGAGAGAGACTCAAAGCTTTACCCATTGGGAAGAGAGAGGAAGACTTACGGTAGAACCAAATGAGTAAGAATTTATCATGGGATAGGTAGTGGAAGAGAGAGAAAGTTCTAGGCATGCCCAGGTGTAGCGGAGGCCAAATGACCAATAAGATAGTGGGCACTTCTAAAGGGGTGTTCACTGCAGACAAAAATAGTTGGTGAGCAACAAGGACAAAAGAGAGAAATCACCTAGGACTAATCTAGTATAAATAGGAACGGTAACCATAAATGGAAGGGAGAGAACAACTAAGGCAATGAATACAAAGGACTGAAAAGGAAACAAGAGAGAAAAGAGAAAGAATTACATAAAACTTAGAAAGGCAAAAGAGTGAATATAGTAGAAAAGGCCTGCATCAGTAGGCAATCTTTTTCCTCCCTCTCACGGCAAACCCACTCTTTGCAATCTTGGCAAAACCAAAAGTAGCTATCCAAACCCATTCTCCAAAATGCACTTTAATGGCATAATCCAGTAATAAGGTTGTCCAAGTTGGGATTTAGGTTCTCTTCAGTTCACTTTTTGCAAAAAAAAAAAAACCCATCATTTATATTATGCCACTTTAAATACGCTAATTGTTTTCTCTGATTAACCTTTCTGCCATAATACATATATCAAGACCTTTATATATAAGTGTACGGATATATGCGAATTCATACTTGTTGATACCCGCTTTTGACAAAGAGCCCAACAGCAAAAAAGCCCAATAGTGAATAAAGATGAAAGAGGAAAAGAATGGAAGAAACATGATGAAAGCAAATGGGCTATGAAAGCCCAAGAAAAGAGGTAAAAAGACCCAATGGGCCAACATGGCAGGAATAACAGCCAGTAGGCCCATGTACACAACAAGAGGTAAAAGTAAAGTAAATGGGTCATGAAAACCCAAAAAAAGAGGTAAAAAACCTAATAGGCCAATGTGGCAGTAATAGTAACTAGCAAGCTCATGGGCACAACAAGAGGTAAAAGTAAAGTAAATAGGTCATGAAAACCCAAGAAAAGAGGTAAAAAACCTAATAGGCCAACGTGGCAGTAATAGTAGCCAACAAGCTTATGGGCACAACAAGAGGTAAAAGTAAAGTAAATGGATCATAAAAACCTAAGAAAAGAGGTAAGAAACCCAATGGGCCAACATGGCTGGAATAGCAGCTAGCAAGCTCATGGGCACAACAAGAGGTAAAAGTAAAGTAAATGGGCCATGAAAACTCAAAAAAAAAGGTAAAAAACTCAATGGGTCAACGTGGCAAGAATAGTAGCCAACAGGCCTATAAGTACAATAGAAGGTAAAAGATAAAGTAAATGAGCTATGAAAGTCCAATAAGAGAGGTAAACACCCAAGGGGCCAGTGAGCCCGAGGAAATAAGAAAGGAGGGCAAAAGCCCAATGGGTTGGTTGGGCAAGAACTTATATCAAGCCAATATGCAAGCCCATGAAGGAATAAGAAGAAATAATGCAAGCTCAGAAGCTTATGCCATTCGTTTTGTGGAAGATAAGCATGAATAGAAGAGGCATACAGCAAAACGAGACATAACAGGAATAGCAGAAACGGCATGGGAACAAAAGAAAACAAACGCAGAGGATAGTGGAATAAGCACAAAAGGGCCGGAGTACCACCTACTTGTACCTAGCCAATATAGGAGGTGGGCCCGTAGTCAAGGGATTTAGAGGGTGTGTGATAGGCCAAAACGTATTGACCCCTTATGATTAAATTAATTGATTAATTATCCAAGTTATTAATTAATCAAATTAACATGCAAACGCGTGGCAGCACAAACAAATCACCAATAAACTAATTATGCAGCAGAAAATAAATAACATAGTAATTTGTTTACGAATGGGGAAAACTTACACGGCAAAAACACCATCGGGTGATTTTAAGGTCACCACTCCCGAAACTTTATCATTATCACAACAAGCGGTTAAAAGTAAATGAATCCCAGTACCTTATACCAACCTACAGTTGAATTCTTACCCCAATACCCAATTGGACTTGTTCCATAGTGATAGTTTCCCCTTTTGATGCACGGCTCCCAAGTACGTGACTAACCAATTGTGCGGATCCCAGTACGCGACTTCAATTACCAACTAGAGAAGATTGTTGGCTGCAAAGTTCTTCAGTTCATCCACGATGAAAATCAAGAAGATGCTTGGTCATAAAACCCAAAGGTGCACATACACAACAACTTCTTCAAAAGTGATGAACTAGGGCGAAACTTTGTCTCCGGTCACAATTTGCTTGAACAGACTTTGCTCAATGCTTGTGCAACTTGTGAACTCTTTGACGACCCTTAAAACAATCATTTTATATGTCTAGGGTTAGGAGAAAAGAAAGCCTAAACACATTAACACGGATCCCAAGAAAATCATATCAGAATTCTGAAATTCTTAAACCTCAACAAATAGGAGGTGTTGAGTAGGTGTCGAGCACATGGGGCAAAGTAGCTTACTTAAGCTCGATAGATGCAACTGTCGAGCCAGCTGTCGAGCTTTAATGATTTTGCACTTCTCAGCTTGTTTCTTGGACAGACTTGATGACTTCAACACTTGATCTTGAAACACAGTTTCTTGAAGTATTAAACACATCCTAAATCTACCCAATTACAAGTAAAATGCGTTTTGTCAAAAGATTAGCCAATTACATTAAAGAATGACATATGTTCCTAACAAGTGAACCACATATGTCCTAACAGTGTGGTTTGGTGGTAAGGGGAAAAGAGTCTATTTTGGATTTTCAGCCATAACTCTTTTTGGGTAAATGCCTTGTTGGGATTGCATTTTGTCCAAAAGAGGTAGTAGATGGCTGGACCACCAGATACATGCCATAGAGGTAGGTAGTGAGAGACCCAAGTCCTAATCCATTCAAGTAAGGAGTGGGAAGCACATAGCAAGAGCAAAACAAACAAAGATTTTGTCATGGCATGGGTAGTGGAAGAAAGAGAATACACTGAGCTTACCCAGTGCTGGTAATGGCTAGGCAACTAATGGGTTGATTGACAATCCTGAAAGGACGCCCATAATAAACCAAAAAAATTTGGTGAAGCCCCAGGGGTAAAATGGAGAAATCCCATGAAATTAGGCTACTATAAAGAGGGTTAGCATCCATAGATGAAAAAAAAAAAAAAAAAGGACGGTGAGATAACAATAAGAAAAGACTAAGAAAAAGAAAGAAAGAAAATGGAAAACACAGTAGGAAAAGGCATGCATCAATAGACCATATTTTCCCTCCCTCTTGACAAACCTACTCTCTAGAATCTCACAAGTGGTAATGAATAGCCATTTAGGCTATTTCTCCAAAATGTACAACTTTGATAGTAGAAGCCTATGACAAGGTTGTTTAAGTTGGGGTTCGAGTTCCCTCTTGGTTCATTTTCTGCTGAAAGATCTGATCCATGATCTTGATCGTGAATACAAGTAACCTGATTTGTTAAAAATTGTGATCAATGTTCTGCTGTTGCATCTTTTATTATATTTGCTGTATTAGTTGTTCTGTTGTAACATCTTTTATTATTTTACCGTATTAGTTGTTGTGCTTTAGTATTTTTCATTATTCTTTTTGTTGTATTAGTTGTTCCAGCATAGCCTCTTTTATTATATTTGTTGTATTAGTTGTTTCTGCTGTGGTATCTTCCATTATATTCGTTATATCATTTTTTCTACCAGGGTATCTTTCATTATATTTGTTGTATCAGTTGTTTTGTTGTGGCGTCGTCTGTCGCGTTTGCTATGATACTTGCTTTGTTGTAGCACTCTTAACTTTGTCTCCAACGCTTGGCTTGTGCACAAATTGGCCTATAGCATAGACTTGCTAAGGTATTAGGCAGCCCCAACTCTTCGACCTATAACCCAATAGGCTTAAGCATAGCAGAACGGGCCTTGACCTATTAACACAAAAAAGGCCCCCACAATATAATACTTATGCATTATTGCTATTTGTTGTCTTTCTTTTATGATACTTGTCTTATGCACAGACTGGCTCCTTAACAAGATCCTATTAGGATAATGGGCCAAGCCTAACTCTCCAACCCATAACAAAAAAGACTTTAGCCCAAAAGCATAAAGAGGCCCTACAGATACTAAAATTAAGGACATGCTAATTATCCTTGATCTTAGCTTAATCAAGGATATGAATGATAGGAACACAATTGTGAGTGGGTGTCCTTACAAAGATTCAAGTGGAATATTGATAAGGAAAGGTAGGGAATTAGGGTTTTGATGAATAGAGGTTTCAGGTATGGCTTGTAAATGATAGAGAATTGGTGTTTGATGTGAGAATTTTTTGAGTTGAAGGCTAGGGTTAGGTGTTTAAGCGTTGGCCAATTTGGGTATGCCTTGGGTTCCTATGAGTGGTGATCATTGATAAGGGTTCTTGATTGGAAATGCAACTAGGGTTTGGTAATGGAGAGAATGAAAATGAGTAATGATAGTTTTGATGGACAAATTGCCCGATGAGTGATGAAAATGATTGTGATTTTTTTAGTTACATTCTCCAAGATGAGATATCTTCCAGGGAATCTAATAAAAATAACATTAAAAAAAAAAGTGAAAATATTCTTTTGGTCCCTACATTTTGGGCCTAATTTCATTTTGGTCCCTATATTGATTTTGCGCCTACCTCAGCTCCTGAAAATGGAAAATCATTTCCATTTTGGTCCCTGCCATCAACCCACTAACAAAAAAGTTTTGTATGGCAAACGGAGTGCACTATTGGCACACTAAATGTTGACATGGATAATAAAATAATAAATAAAAAAATATTTGACACATAAAATATGCCACATCAGCATATAAATTAATAAAAAATAAAAATAATTTTTAAAAATTTAAATTCAAAAAATTCAAATTCAAAAACAAAAACAAAACAAAAAACTTTTTCAATTTTAAAGATTGAGAAAAAAAATTTATAGCAACTATTTCAATTTTTCTTGAACTTTCTTAAGAAACAAACACTAAATTAACACTTCTTCTCACTTATGTTGGCAGGTGTGTGTTTGTGTTTGTATCTATTTCATTTTTTTTTTCTTTCTTTTAAGATAAACCAAAAAAGAAAAATCAAAACAAAAATAAATTAATAAATAAATCTTATCTCTCTCTCTCTCTTGGTTCTTGTATTTGGTATCTTTCTTTTTCTTCTTTCTTTTTCAGATCCTTGATTCTCTCTTCTCTCTCTCCCTTGGTTTTTGTGTTTTGTTTGCATATATCTTTTACTTCAGTCTTTCTAAATCCTTGACTTGCTCTCTTTCTCTTGGTGAGTCTATGTGTTTGTATTTTTCTTTTTCTTCTTTCTTTGTTCAAGCTCTCTCTCTCTCTCTCTCTCTCTCTCTCTCTCTCTCCTAATCTGACTTTTTTTTTCTTCTATCTTTTCAAATCCCTCTCTTTGACTTTGTTCAAACTCTCAATCCTTCTCTCTTCTTTCTTGTTTTCTTTTTCTGGGTTTCCATGGGGTGGGTGGTCAGTAGTAGAAGTGGAGATCGATGGTGAGGGTGGAGGTGGATGTGAAACTGAGAAACTCGGATGTGTGTGTGTGTGTGTGTGTGTGTGTGTGAGAGAGAGAGAGAGAGAGAGAGAGAGAGAGAGAGAGAGAGGCTAAGATAGGTGATTTGATAGGTGAGGTTGAGATCGGTAGTGGTTGGTGGTTGTGAAACGGAAGTAGAGATCCGTGGTGATAGATGGGTTGATTGGTTTGATGGGTTTGATTTGGTTTTGGTTTCATATGGGTTTGATGGGTTGATGAGTTTTGAATTTTTTTTCATATGGGTTTGATCAATTTAATCTCAGATTAGTGGCTTCTATTTTGGTTTTGGTTTCACTACTTTGATCTTTTTTTATCGGTTTGTTAGGTTTCAACATGAACAATCACGTTCTGTGAAGAACATGTTCTTCCAAATAATAATAATGAAAAGAAAAAGAAATTAAATTTATTATTTTATTTTATTTTTAAAAAAATCATAAGTTTATAATTTTGTTTTATTGTTTTTCTGAGGTGGTTTTTTAAAAATTAAAATACTAACGTGACATTTTTTAAATGGTAAATAAAATTTATTATTATTATTTTATTAGCCACGTCAACATTTAATGTGCCAATAGTATACTCTGTTTGCAACGTAGGACTTTTCTATAAGTGGGTTGACAGCAGGGACCAAAATGGAAATGAGTTTCTGTTTTCAAGAACTGAGGTAGGTGCAAATCAATATAATTCTTTAGTATACTCTGTTTCCAAAAAAGAACTAGCAAGAGAGAAACAAGAGTAAGCATCAAAATAATAATTCTTTATTCCATGAGAGAAATGAGAGTTACAAGCACTTATTTATACAATTATAGCCCTAATATAATTATAATGTAATTGGCTCACATGGCTCTGCTTTATTGACTTACTAATTTATCATGTGATACTAGAGATTTACACATGTTATCTATATATATATATATATATAAAACCGAAACTTCTGAAACTCTCATAATTTTTCACATCATCACTATTTTCTTTTTCTTTTTATTTTAGATTCTTTTTATTTTAGGTTTTATATCTTATATAGAATCCACCAGAAAAATAATAGACAAAAGTTTGAATTTTTATTAATATCAATAATATTGAAAAACGTATACAAACTTGGAGACTTATTTAAGGCTCCATAAAACTTGATGGACAAGAAAATATATTCTAAAATAAGCCCTAATTAATACCTAACCATAATAGGAACCAAATTTGACCTACAAAAACATTAAAAGAACCTAAAAACAAGGAAATAAATCACCTAGACCTAAAATAACGTTTTTTGCATAAAAATACCAAAATTAAATAATTACAAAAATTAAATTGTAAATTCTATCCTACATCAACTTATCACAAAAATCATCATCTATATTTATTATTATTATTATTATTAGTATTATTATTATCTATATATATATATATATATATAACTGAAGCCTTTTTAGTTTAAGTAAAACTTTATTAGATATATTTTGTTGGCCTATCACATCATTATTATTATCTATATATAATATAAAATTGAAGATTAAAATTTAATTATAATTTTTTAAGATACCTCACGTTAGAATTAAAAAAAAAAAAATGACTCACTTTAGGTTTGAATTTTTTTTTTTTATTTAAAAAAAGGACTCACAAAAAAAAAAAAAAAAACTTTAGGATTAAGAAAAAAAGAGAGAGACTCTTGGTAGGACTCTCTCTTCTCTCCTTAAAACCCTAGCAATTACTATCTCAAAACCCTAAACTCAACTTCACTTTAAGATTAAAAAAATAAAAAGGAGAGAGATTCACGTAAAAAAAAAAAAAAAAGAAAAAAAAGTAGGTTTTGTCTTTTTTATTTGCTTTCATATGTGCTCGAAATTTTCATTCTATCTTATTGTTTTATTATGTTTAGAATTGATTTTCTTCTAAGTATTTGGGTTAATCTCTATATTTTGATAGTATTTTTATGGGTTTGGTTTTTGGGTTGAAATTCTAATAATTATTTTATATTGTATATGGCAGATGAAACATCTCTATTTTTTGGAGAAAAATCAAAGCTGCAACCTATGTCTTCCAGCCCAAGGTGTGGTAAATTTTTATATGTTCTTACTTTATTCAGAATTTTTATTTGGGTTCATGTGATTTTTTGTTTTTTTATTAAAACTTTGATTTTTGGTTGATTAATTATTTGTTTGGATTAATTTCAATTAATTATTTGTTTGGATTTAACGTAAAAGATAATGAAATTAGGTGTTATAAACTTGATAATGTTCTATGTTTTGAATTGTTTATATTATTTAGACTCCTGGTAGGACTCTCTCTTCTCTCCTTAAAACCCTAGCAATTATCATCTTAAAACCCTAAACTTAACTTCACTTTAAAATTAAAAAAATAAGAAGGAGAGAGACTCAACTAAAAAAAAAAAAAAAAAACGTAGGTTTTGTCTTTTTTATTTGCATTCATATGTGCTTGAAATTTTTATTCTATCTTATTGTTTTGTTATGTTTAGAATTTATTTTCTTCTAAGTATTTGAGTTAATCTCTATATTTTGATAGTGTTTTTGTGGGTTTGGTTTTTGGGTTGAAATTTCTAATAATTATTTTATATTGTATATGACAGATGAAGCATCTCTATTTTTTGGAGAAAAATCAAAACTGTAACCTATGTTTTCCAACCCAAGGTGTGGTAAATTTTTATTTGGTATATTATATATGAATTTTTTGAATTTGAAGGGTTTTGTTTGGTTTTGAAGTAGAATTTGGGGATTCTATAAAATTTGGAAGGTTTAAGTTTTGGGGTTTTTGGTATTTGCGTTTTAGTAGGTTAATCTTAATTCTTTACCTTATATGTTTTTGCTTTATTGAGAATTTTTATTTTGGTTTCATGTGATTTTTTGTTTTCTTAATTAAAACTTTGATTTTTGGTTGATTAATTATTTGTTTGGATTAATTTCAATTAATTATTTGTTTGGATTCAACGTAAAAGATAATGGAATTATGTGTTATAAATTTGATAATGTTCCATGTTTTGAATTGTTTATATTGTTATTAATACGACTAAATAAAATTTGTTTTTATCTTTTTAGTTTATATCAGTTTTGAGTGTGTGTTGTGGGGCCCTATTACATTAACCGCGCTGGCCCACCACATGCGGCTCAAGGCCCGCGCCGAGGATAGTGCTGAGGCCGAGGACAATGGGAAAAAACCCAGAACGTCCGAAGGGCCGCGCCGAGGATGACTTGTCCTCGGCGCACCGACTTCATTAAAGGGAAAATATCACGACTTCATTAAAGGGAAAATATCCCACCAACATTTTGGCCGTCTTAATGAAGACATGACCGGCGGACCCAGTCGCCTCGATTACCCCAACTAATAGAAAGTCTGTAAAGGCGGCTGAGAACTAACGTAAAGCCTGTAAACTGCAGATGATGTGACAAACTCCTGTACACAACGATCAGATAATTGACAAGTGGATGGTCAAGATCAACGAAAATAAGACTATATAACTAGCAAGATTCTAAACATAGGGAGGGGGGAGATCCTCAGAGAGGGCCGAGGATCAATGGTCCTTACAAACATTTGGCCAAAATTACAATGGAGTGAGGATCTTTCTTACCATAAACTTCTAAGTCCAGTTCATATAGGGGGATCCGCCCCAAAATTCGTTGTCTGCCCGTTTTATGCTTAGTCATCCCTACCCATTCTCTACAAATTTTATTGTTTAGGGTCCATTACATTTTGAGCCCTTACATGTGTATATATATAACTTTTGGAAATTTTGCTTTATTAATTTAAGAATTGTAAAGAAAAGCATAGAAGTTAAATATTTATTCCCATTGTATTTTATTTAATTATGACAGATCCTTTTTTTTTTTTTTTTTAACGCTAACTAGCAAAATGTTTATAATATGCATATTATTAACCCAATTTTCTATTTCTAAATTTCTTAGATTTTATTATATCAATCTTTTTTTCTTTTAAATTCTTGGTGGGTAAATCAGTTTTTTACTAATTCTTTTACCTTAACGTGATGTTGGTTAATTGTCTTTTTATTTAACTATCTCGTGCATCGCACGGGTTAGCGACTAGTTATTGTGATACCTGTTCTTAAAAACCGTAACTAACTCTTTCTGGGAAAAAAAAAAAAAAAAAAAAAAAAAACCTCAAGCTTGTATATCTCCAAGTAACTAATGTGAAACTAACCCTAACATGTTTAACCTTTGAAATTTCATCCAACTTAGCTCCAAGCTGCCACCTTAGGGTTGAATCGCATGCATGGGAGTAAGAGGAAGCCACAATGCATATTTCAAACCTATCTAATGACTAAGTATCGATCAACATGCAAGGTAGAAGTGTTGATTGGCCTCCTTTGAGGGCTGATAAGCACTTTCCTCTCTGTTATGAATTTTTCTCATTCAATCCTAATAATGAGCATGTGCTAAATAGTTACATAGGGTATATACAAACATGTACTTCATTTTGTATAAAATTTTCCTTTACATAGCTTTGGAATATGACATCATGAAAGCCAGATTCTTTCACAATCTTAATTGCATGACTGAGAGCCGTGGCTTTTGCCTCTTGTTTACCAAAATTTGGTCAACCTTTTTTCTGCTCACAACAACTACTAGATCTTTTTCTCATTCCTCACAACTAGGCCTAAACCATATCCACTTCCATTCTTGGATGTGATTCAATCATCCATTACTGATTGTTTGGAAGGTGGGAAAGGAATAGAATGGAAAGGAAGAACAAGAATAATTTTAGAATATTCTTCTCTTCTTTTGTTTGAGAGTTTTAACAGAGTGAATGGAAAGTGCATTCCTTTGTTTAGGAGTTTAAGAAAGAATAAAATGGGTAAGAGGAAACAGTTAGGGCCCGTTGGTTGAAGGAGTGGAAAAATGGGAGGATAGAAAATAAGAAGTGGATAGAAAAGTGGGAAGATTGAAAAGTTTTTAATTTTCCCTCATGTGTTTGGTTTGATAGTAGAAAAGTGAAGAATAGAAAATATAGTTTGTAGAAATTTACTTTCATACTCCTAATAGATAAAATATATATATATTGTGGGGCCCGAAGATTTGGCAACCCAGACCCACTCCATATCAGGTCCAAGGCCCATGCCGAGGACAATGCAGTATCCAAGGATGAGCGGGGAAGATCCAAATTGTCAAAGAGCATCGCCAAGGGCGACCATGTCCTCGGCCAGCCGATATTGAAGAAGGGAAGGTCGGCACTCCACCAAAAGCACCCTCCAAGGGAATGCCAAAGAAAAAGACAAGTACCCCGGGTCGATCGGGAGAATATGGCGAAGGAGTAATCCGAAGGGAAGCTGTCATCCCCACATTAAAAGCACGAAACTGACACTTTGGCCGCATTAATGAAGAATTGACCGTTGAACAACGATGCTTTGGTTACTTCAACTAACAGGTGGTCTGGAAAGGTGGCTGATGAGACAAGCCCTTAAACGCAGACTCAGATGATCAACAAGTGGAAGGCAGAGATCAGCTGAACAAGACTATATAAGAGAATGAACCCCCAGAGAAGAAGGGGTTCGGGGGACAACCCCTATTTTCATTAGTAATCAGGGAAGAGCTCCTCGGACTAGGCCGAGGACGAACTTCCCCTTAGAAAACTTAGCTAAATCTCATTTGATGATCTTGTAAACCCATATCAACCGTTGTAATATTCGCTAATGCCTAGTCCTTCTACCCACTCTTTACAAATTTATTGTATAGGGTTAACTGGGTTTGGGTCCACTCATCCCCAGAAGGGAAGTGCCCTAACCTGGACCCTACATATATATATATATATATATATATATATATATATCAAATAAGAAAAAAAAAAATACTGAGGAACAAAAAATAAAAGCACGAACCAAATGAAAAGTACCAAAAATAACAAAAAAAACTGAAGAAGGATTTTTTTTTTTTTTTAAGGAAAAGGACTAAAAACTAAAGGAAAAAAAAAACAAAAAAAAAAAAAAAAACAAAATGGACTAAAAAGTATAGAAAGAAATTAAAAAAAAAAAGAAAAAGAAAAAAGAAACAATTGACACGTAACCAAAAAAAATGACAAAGTGTATCAAAAAAAATATCCCTTAAAACAGATGAAGTTTAATGAATTTTTTTACTAAAACTCCCAAAATACTCATATATATTTAGCTCTTTATTTTAAAATAAGGGTCTAATAGTATTAATAATGATATTATAAAATTATTTCATTTATTTTCCTCTATGTTACTCTCAAACAAAGTTACTTTTTTTTTGATAAGTTACTCTCAAACAAAGTTACTTATATTTCATTCATTTATTTTAAAACATTCAAACAAGGTTATTTAATTCTATTTCATTTTTTTTCTTTTCCATTCTTTTTCCTTATTAAATACAACATATTCATTTCTATTCCTTATAATTATTTAATTCCATTCCTTATGAACTCCGAAACAAAGCTTCAGAGTCACTTTGACATTGTTATCTGGGCTTTAGGATACTTTGAATTTTCTATTTCTCCAAGTTGTGTCCACACGTTTTAAAGGGAAATCCAAAAGGAGTCTAAAGAAAGTGGGCATCAACTTGTTCATCGCTCCTTACACAAGGAGGTCCTAGGAGGATGCAAGCGTTGCACAATTTTGGTAAAGTTAACAACTTGCATTCTCAATTGCGTTATTACACTAGCTACTAGGTTCTTGACTTCTTGCTGGGCTTTATTTGTTAAGAAATTCAATAAAACATTAATGAAGAGAACAAGTTGTGCAGGAGATATCAGTTAAGTACTTAAAGTCCTAGTCATTGTAAATAAACAACCCCAGCTGAGAGCTGGGCTTTTTGTTGTCAGCTTTGCAAGTTTTTTTTTGTGGGAGATGCTGAAGATGGTGGAATTACCTAAAAACTGCAATATGCCAACTTGAGTTTGAGTGCACCATTGCAATTCGTTTGAGATCTTGATTTGCCAGGACTACTCATTAAGTGTTACAAATATCTATCATTGACAAGAAATGTTTGTAAACAACAGTCATTAAGAATTAATAATATTCTAGACACGAGTTTCACTCAGTAAACATTGCACCCCTTAAAACCATTTGGGGTTAATGTTGCATTGGCCTCTAACCAAGTGTGAGCGACATATTTGTACAGTTAAATCTAAATTTGTCTAAAGAATACTAAAATGAACTTCAAACTGATCTTCAGTTCCTGCTTGACTAGCATGTTATGCATTTCCTTCTGTAACAGCATGAAGCAGCTCGTCTGGAGTTGCAGCCGGGTCTAGATCCCAACACTTATCTGGCAAATCACTCCTACCTTCCTTAAGTGGACAAGATGGCACCTGGTGTGAAAAGCGTAACATCTCTCTTCGTGGAATCCATTGAACGGCATTTTTGTCAGTATTTCTTCGATATACTGTCTTAAATCCAGCCAATTTGACAAGGGGAGTTACACTAACACCTAGCTCTTCAGAGTAATCATCAATAACCTCCACCATTTCATACTGGTGCCTCACTTCATCTGGGGTTGATCTGTTCCATTTTGGTGACCAATTCCGGTAAACGGCCCAAATATCTCCACTTCTGGGGTATATCCGAACACAACCTCCCCTACCAGCTTTTTCTCGGCTAAGAACATGAGAGAAAACATTAACTTGGTCAACAACATCTGAGGTCCATGCCCTAAAATTGCCGCAAGATTTAGTAAACCCACAATCCAGCCAGTTGACCGACCCAAACTCACTATCAGTTTTAGAGTTCAAGTAGGCAATATGAATCTTAAATGGTTGGACTGAGATGACCTCGCGGATCAGACAGTACAAGCGTGGCATACCGTCTTCTTCATCATATAAAGCCCAGATTTGTTTAGGCTTGAAGCATTCCTCTGATCTATCTTTGTCAAAATCATGAAAGTCAGGGTCAGGAACTACTAATGAGACTGGTCTGGTTTTATTTGGCTGTAATAGCAGACCAGAAGCGCCCATATCTGCTCTTTTAGTTGCCTCCACACTACCTCCAGATTGATCAACTTCTGCCAGTGCTTTGGCGTTCTGCTTAGCAGCAGCAGCTGCCACAGATGCCAATTTCATCTCTTCCAATTTCTTCCGAATTTCTGTCCTTGCCTTTTCAATCAATAACTTTCTAGCATCAAATGTAGGTGCAATAGAACGTCTGGTTGGAAGTTCACTTGAATTGTGAAGCTTGGGATCATGTCCATTACTTACATTTCCATCATCCAATCCTGTTTCCAAAGCAGATTTTGATCCCTTGTCTTCATCCCCATTTCTAAAAGTGGGTCCCACAGTCATCTTCCTTTTCTTTTCGGGTCTACCAGCCTTAGGTACTGGAGGTTCACTGAAGGCAGTGGGTGAATTTATAACAGCAACAGCATTTTTCAAGGAATGCTTTCTATTGGCTCCTGACTTAACCTTTGCTCTTGCCTTGTTAACATTTCCATTAGCCTGATAGACATCAGTGGATATAGTAGATGGTCCATTAGGACCCACAATTCCAGCAGAAGTTCCAGAGAAGGAGCTCCACTGAAATGACACATTTGAAACATACTCATACCCATGTCCAGAATGAAATCCTGAGACCCCATTTCCTGTAACAAAGGTAGCGTTTGCCGGGATATAAGTAACCCCATCAAACCCATGACTACCATACCCATTACCAGGCACATGTGACCAAGGACAATAAGGGAAAGAACCATTTGCTGGGGCTGTCCCAGTTTCCACAGCAATGAAAATACCACGACAGTTCTTACAAGAGAGTCTCTTATTCACATACTTCCGCAGATACTCATACTGAACTTTACAAGAGGTGCAAACAGTCCAGAAAGTGTCAAGTCTACCATGAGAGTTCGAGGAATTGGAACAATTGTTAAAACCTGTAACCCCTGTAGCATGGACTGAAGATAAATTGGTCTGGTTAACCCCAGATGTTAGTTGCTTGTTTCTCTTGAGATCATAAGTGCTTCTCTTAGAACTATCAGACAATAACGTCCATGCTTCAGAAACAAGCCTGAATGCCCCATCAGCTCCAACACATTTGTTCTTATCAGGGTGAAGCAACACTGCCATCTTCTTGTACTGTTTCTTTACTGCATCTTTATCAGCAAAAGGCTTCAGCCCAAGAATTGAATAATAATCCAGTTCCCCATTGCATTTAGCTTCGGAAGCAATAAAAACTTCAAATGTGGTCACCATTTGAGATATACCCTCCAGTCCTGGATACAGTGATTTAGCCTTTAAGGCATAATTTTTTGCAGCTGCAAAGTCTTTATCCACAAATCGCTTCTCGGCTATCTCTTTCGCTTTAAGAGCCTCCTCTATGTTTGCTTCCATGTGGGAACTCAAATCACTTCAAAATCAAACTCTTGAAACAAAAGCTATGACCAGCCTGATATACTCAATTGTGCAAAAAGCCCAATTCTTGGATCTAACATCGTTTCCATGTCTGCAAATATATATTTTTTTAAAAATGTTTAGGTTTACACTTTTATCAAGCTTCTACAGTAGTAAAGTTTTCCAAGTTAGAAATTTAGTCTTAACAAGTCGTACATTATTCGGTTTAAAGAACTTGACAACACTAAATCTAGAAACAGGTCTTACGATTTCAATTTAGACTATTAATTTTCAATCTCAACTTTGGAACTTACCCTTAATTTAATTACAGAAAACCCTAAGGAAAAGAGAAGAAAGACTAAACTGATTCCTTAAATATTTCATTCTTTGATCCAAATAAGTAACCGATCAACTAAATTAAACACTTCTACAATCATTATCCAGAGTTGACTTTCTTCTTTCGTTACAATTTATACAACATTAAAGCAGTACATCTTCAAAGTATCATTTTCTATCAGTTTCCTCAATTTTCTTACCCACCAAACAATCTCAGCCCCAAAATCCAAAACCCCATTTCTTAAATCTACTAAAAAACACAAAAAACCAGCTCAATTCTCCAAATCAAGACCCAACAGAGATCGGAATTGAACACCCAAAAAACCCTAGAAAACTAATTTAAATATATTAAACCCATCTTTAGCTCAGAAATCTAAACAACTTACAATACAAAATTATAAGTGCACAGTAACAATTAGCAGTTTAGCACACAAATTAAAGCCAAAAAAAAAAAAAAACTTACTGAAATTTGAGCAGCAAAGTGGAAATGAAGACGACCCAGATCGCCACGTGTACTTGGGAGCTCGAGCAAAAGCAAAAGAAGCAAAATCAAGGGGAGCTACTTGTGAATCTCACTGTACCAACCAACAACACTAACACGCAAACTCAGAAGATAAACCCATTTTTTTATACACAAAAAATGGAGGTTAAATTTAGGGTTTGTCTCAAATTTTTTTAAAAAAATGAAAATAAAAATTGTGAGTGTGCTTTGATGGATATTCGGATCCGGGTCGGAGTGTGGGTCCGGCACCGGCGAGGAATTTGGAGGAGTTGTCGGATCGGCGATCGTAAATGAAGGGTGAGAGAGGAAAAAAACAAAAAATGTGAAATTTTTTTTAGTAATAGTAATAAAAGTGGTTATTTTTGAGTGGGAGTAATGTAAACGGTGTGTTAATGGGGGATTTAATGGTGGGATAGTGCTATTGTGCGCTGTGGTGTGTTGTGTAGATCCCCCCCTTTTTTGTGTGTGTGTGTGTGTGTGTGTGTGTGTTTGGTAGTGGGTAGAATAGAAGTAGACTTTGTGTTATCTTTTTCATTTTATTATTTTATTTATTACTACTACTTGCTTATTTTTGGAGAGAGAGAGGGTTTCATTAATTAAAATTTTTTTTTTATAGGTAAAGGTTTCCTTTCCCTTTTTTTTTTTTTTTTTTTTTTTTTTTTTTGTTGGTAAAATGAGGTTATAATAGCATTTTCATTAAACTGTATGTTTTTGATTCAGTGTATGACGATTTTGTGTCAAGTTGCTAAGATTAGAGTGGATTTGTTGTGTTCTATTGGTTGGGGGTGTTTATTATATGTAAACATTCTTCTTATTCTATAAGTGGATGGTGGTCTTGTCTATAATTGGAATAGAGGCACTAACAAAACATAACATGATACAGGAGAGAATAGTGTGCTTAAATTAAGTATGCTTAATTTGATAAAGATGGCATACAATACAAATAACATGTGATCCTGCATGCATGATTAACAAGTAGGAAGCTCCTATGATTTATGAATCTCCAATTGAATTCAGAAATTGGGCAAACATGGTTCAAAGGCAACAAAAAAAAAAAAAAAAAAAAAAAAGACTTGTTATTATTATTTTATCAGTATATTGTACATCAATTAAATATCAACATAGGATTCCTTTTTGTATTTTTGCATTCAAGGTATCCTGTGGATTAAGCAAAGTATATATTTATATTTATGGCTGTGGCAAAGTAGGTAGATCTGACGTCTTTCCATTCCAAAACCAAAAGTTCTCTTTACTTAAAATCAACTGTGCTGCCTCAATAAGTTATATATATTAGCTGCATATGATATATATATATATATATATATATACCAAATGCAAATGCAGCCCTAGCTAAATAAATGTTACTTCCAAAATGGTATTTGACATCTTATTATTATTATTATTATTATTATCAATGTGAAACTCCAAATGGATTCAATCCCCGCCTACACCAAAAATTGATTGGTGTCTGTGAGAGTGAGTTTTTTCTTCAGCACTATGGCCCAAGGATTCTGGGCCGTGTAAGATGTTTCTTGGTGGACTGGGATTGATTCTCCGCAGCTAAGAGGGCTGTTTTAAGAATCAATTGGTGCACAGAACATATTTTCCATAATACAAATGGTTAGCAAAGAAAAGAAGCTGGCATATTTGCATTTGAACGACATTTATGCAGTAAAGGATTAATGCAAATGACAAAAATGAAAAGAATATAACACAAGGACAAGCTGAAAATCCTCTAATTAAGTGAGGTATACTTCATTGATTTTATTAAGCTATGGTTGCAATGCTCACTAGGACGTGATGCAAGGTTCAACTAAGCTCATAAGTTACAGATTTTGATAGCTATTCAAGCTTCAAAGTCTTGCAAAATGTGAACTTGTTAAATCCGAGCTCGTTCAACAGTGGCTGCACTGAGGACACCGGGACAGTTCCTCTGTTTTTCTCTTAAGTTACAGAGTATTTTGCATGAGTTTTCTGGGATTTTGGGAAGGCAAAGTTGAATGCCTAAGAACGGTCCGGTTGTTCTTCAAATCCTCCTCCCCCTGTGGCATGGATCCCTTCCTCCTTTTATAGCACAACCTCGGCTTCCCTGGTGAATCCGTGATTCCCCTGTTTTACCCTCTGGAGCCTGTACCATGCCTGGCTGCTTCAGGATCGTGTCGTTTCCTCTTTCTTCATAGTTTCTTTGCTTTTGTTCCGACCAAGTGAAAGTCCCTCGGCTCCTTTCCATTTCCGGGTTTCCCCGCTGGCTGGCCTGAGGCTCCCTTTTGGCTTCTTCTTCCCAGCGTCCCAGCCTTTCACAGTGTACTCTTCCTTGTCTTTTCTCCAAATGGTTGAATCAAGTTTTCTGAGTTTTGCATGCTCTGTACCTTCTCTGCTCGTCTGGGTCACAAGGTCCGCATGCCTCTTTTCTTTAATTTCCTTCTGTTATGACCCCCCTGCGCGCCCTAGGATCCCTCTGGGAGGCCCTCTGGGATTCGGCCCAGCTTCTTCCTTTCTCAGTTTTGTCCTAGTTCGTTGGTTGGGCTCTTTTTCTCTGGATCCCAGCCCTCTGGGCTTTTTCTTTCTTCTTTCTTCCCTTTCTTTTTTGTGACGGCCCATTATTCCCTTTTTCACTCTTTTCTTCGTGGGCCTATTAGTGGGCTATCTAATTTCTTTTTTGAACCTCAACAGTGTCTTGTCCTGATAATAAAGAACTTTTATCAGGAGTGGACGCTGTAAATTGAAACTCTCTAAAAAAAAAAATGTGAAACCCCAAATGTTGTTGATTATATATAGATGGAACCGTGGCAGCACAGCACAAAGAATGTCTTTAATGCAGGGATGGATCATCATGAGTTTGGGTCATATTCATATATATTGTATGGATGACAAGAAGACATTCATGAGTACACCAATATCTAGTCTTACGATTTGTCATGAATTGAATTATTATCAACTGATGAGAGAGAGCTTATTCCTCCTTTAATTTGCAGCAGCTAGCAGTAGCACATTGGCATTGCATTCTATTCTATTTCTAGTCGTGTGATTATTAAATCTTTATCTGCCTCCTAAAGTAAAATGTATCCAGATTCATAACACACCAAGCTGGAAAAAAAAACAAACCAAAAGCTGTGGTTGGTTTGAAGATAGCTAGGGATCGAGTTTATATTAACATAATAAAATTAAGTCAATGATAAGATGCAAGTTGGCTCATTTTGTCTGGTCCCAATCAGAAATTTGAGACCATACTATCTCACATTTTATGGAAGAGATAAGAGAGATAGAAGACAATTAAGATATTATTATCATCATTAAATTATGTATTAATAATGCTACTATTGATGTTCCAATAAACTACATTTCCAAATATCAAAGAAATAATATAAGAATATTGAGACATGGAAAATGACTGTCAACCTAAATGTTAACTATAAAAATAGTGAGCCTTTCACCCCCAACCCCCCCACACCCCCCCCCCCCCCCCCCCAAAAAAAAAAAAAAAAAAAAATAGTGTCATAAAATTCAAACCCAATATTTAAGAAAAGTCAAACCAAATGAAAATGCTGCCAAAGCCTAGAGAGGGAGAGTAATTTGCTTGTTGAATGTGAGAAGCAATGACACTTACAATCTGCTCTCAACTGCTTTATAAAATTCAAAATTTGGGAGAGAGATTAGAAGAACATTATTTTTCATTTTATTTTATCCCAATTTTCACCTCTTTGGGACCAGCTTGTAGGCTAAGACAAAGATTATCTTGACTAATGAGACAAAAAGAAAGAGCATTTTACTCTTTGAATATTGCCACTCTGAACCTTCACTTTCAAACTCAAGTTGGCCAGCTAAGTTTCCAAATCTTCCATTGTCGTGCCCATATAAATTTATTCTCAGAAATTTGGCCTTTCATAGCTCACTCAATTTGCAATTACATCTCAAACTATATATTTTCAAATTTTAATAACTTAAAATAAAAACTTACACATAATTCAGTAATAAATAACTGGACTTTAAATAAAAGATAACTCAATATTATTAAATCTTATCTTAATTTAGACACCCATTAACAGGACCATAGAGAAAAAAAAAAAATCCTAATCATTTTTTTATTTTTTATTTTGTCCCAAATAATAAATCTAATGAAAAAAATTAAATAATAATTATAATAATACCTTTTCAAAAGAGGGAAAAAAAAAAAAAAAATTAGACGTTGACAGGGTTGCAGAGGAACATGAGGGAGGAAGCTGAAGTGGCACCACCACCGAGTCTCCTTTCGTAATAATCAACACAGAACAAAGAGAGTGAGAGTTGCACCTCATCTCGAGTCCAGACGAGTTCAGAGTCGGAGTTTCGGAGTCTACTCAGTACGGGTCTAACGCAGACCATGTAGAGGCGTTTGTAGCCACCGAGGGCAACGACGACAGGTCGTACAGAGGAAGGAGGTGGAGAGGAGACGTGGCGGAAGCAGAGATGTTCCCAGAGGGAGTCTGAGCGAGTGAGAGTGCACCAGAGGCGGCAGACACAGGCGGCGACGCCGAGTGAAGGGCCGTCGAGGCGTTTCAGCACCTCTATGAGGATGTCTATGTGGTCGTTCATTTGGAACTTGGGCTTTTTCTCTTTCTCTTCTACTTTCATTTGCCGCATGGCTTTCACTATTCAGATTTCTGGGTTAAGAAGTGCTCAGCTAGCTAGCTAGTTCCGTTCAACTTGAGAAACAGAGAGATGTTCTTATTTTAGTGTGTGTGTGTGCGCGCGCGCCTAGCTACTCTCTAATTAATGTGAATGTGCGTGAAAGACACAGAAGAAGAGTGAGTCTTATGAGAGAGTAACAGATTATATATGTATACATATTGCAGCAATGTTTAGTATTTGTACTAGTACAGTGAGGTTTAAGGGATTTGACTTGAGAGAGAGAGAGTTTTTGGATAATAATAACAATCATTATTATTATTTACCATTAATAGTATTCATAGTTAGGAATAGAAATTTAAACCCTGAACAGTATACTTGACAAAGTTTAGAGGCTGTGTGATGTATACACACTATGAGTAAAACATAGACAACTTATATACTAGCTAGGTGCCTTACACTTAAAAAAAAATGTTCACATTGAGCATGACAAATTTTGATGAGAAATGGTCCTAATTTTCTTATTTATAAAGGAAAATAGATCTGTTGTTGCGGAGATTTAGAATATATATATATATATGTATATATTATTTATGTATTGATTTGTTTAATGAAGAGTTTTAGAGAAAAAAAAAATAAAAGGGGTGGGGTTTAGATAGTTTGTGTGTGGGAGAGAGTGAGCAGTGAGGTGGGGGTATCGATGAGAGGAGAGAAGGGGCCAAAAGGAAAAGGTCCAAAGGCAAAGAACTGGAACCAATGCTTTATGCTTTTTCTTTTTGTTGTTTTCAAATATTGTTTTCGGGTTAAGCGGATTTGTTGTTTGTTGTTGATTTTGTTTTTCCTCTTGTTTGCATATTTCAAAGACTTTCTTTCGTTTAGGGCCGTTGTGAACTTTGGGGATTGCATAGTTTAGCTGTGCATGTATATATATATATATATATATAGTCTGCAACTCTATGTTGTTGTAACATTTACAATAAGGTAGTGGACCATATCTACTTCTTGTATAGACTATAGAGGCTGTAAGTGTTCTTTTTTTTCTTTTTTTTTTTTTTTTTTAAACAAACTTAATATCCAGCTTAGCGTCATGTGTAAACAAAAAAAGGGGGGTGGGGTTGTGTCTAAACTATTATTTTTCCTATCAGTAGAGATCACACAAGATATATCGATCATGGTTCTTTACAAGTTTAAGGTGCAAACTTTTCTCTTATAATGTAATTATTTAATTTTTCCAGGAGCAGTAGTCCTTACTCTCTCTCATGAATAGTGATCACTTGTGGGAGTTGCTTAGTAGTTAGTAGTAGGAAGCTCTTGTGGTTCATTATCAAATGAGACTCATATTATTGGTTCAAGTAGTGAGAATCTCTACTATTATTGTACAGATGGTCTTACACCATTCATGAGTAGGGTTTAAGAGAAAAATACGTAACTTTATAACAATTAAAATAATTTCCATTTCTTATAAAATATACATTTTCAATTAACTAAATTCTTGCTTAATCTTTGCAACAATTGAATAGATTCAGTTGTTTGACTAATTGGTTTTTAAGTGGAATTACGGTGTGTCTTTGTGTTAGAATCTATTTATTTATTTCTTTTGTGTGTGTGTTTGTTTCTAAAAAAAAAAGAATGGGTAATTGTCTCTCATTACTTAAGAGATTGTATTGTATATTGTATAATTTGTATTATTTTTTCTTAAAAGTTATCGTAACTTTTAAGTGGAGTTATAACGTGTCTTTACGTTAGAACATATTTTTCCCTCCCCTCTACGCGCGCGTGTTTGTTTCTAAAAAAAAAAAGACTAATTGGCTTGTCAGGTAAAATAGTTTTCTACAGCCTTTAAGTCAAATAGTGGTGTCCTCTTCCACCTCTCAAAAAAGAAAAAAGAAAAAGAAAAAGAAGAATGAAGTGACACTGCAACATGTGTCTATTCATATGAAATTAGCGATGATATATCACTGGGAAAGATTTCTTCACTTCAATCAAGTTTGGATTTATGTCAAGAGAAAAAGGGGGTTTCCATTGACTCTATGAAAAAAGTTGAAAGAGTATGTAGAACGTAATCCAAGGTTTTCCTTTAATCACGCTAATCCTAATCGTTTTTTTTTTTTTTTTTTTTTTGATTAAACCAAGATTCTATTGCAAACTAACCCGCATGAAAGCGGGTATCAAAAGATACAACAACTTCAGTATTTATAGATACATTAGGTGCACTATCACTAGCGCAATCAAAAGCTAAAACATCCAACAAAGAAAGGGGAGGAGTAACATAATAAACAAAATCCTCCCGTTGAGAACTTCCTATTTTTGCAAGCAAGTCCGCAGCATGGTTGGCCTCCCTAAAGCAGTGGCTGAGCTGGACCTGTTGGAAAGCTTGGAGAATGTCCCTGCATTCAGCCACCAAAGGCTGAGTTAGTCTATTAGTGGAAGATGAGGAGGAAAAGAGCTTGACAACATCAGAGGAATCCACATTAACTATAATATAATCTATACTAAGTTGTCTTGCCATGTGAAGCCCTTCCCTCAAAGCCCAAAGTTCCGCCATTAGGACGGTGGCAGTGCCTAATGGTTTAGAGAAACCTTGGACCCAAGTCCCACTCGAGTCACGGAGAAGCCCACCAGCACCAGCGTGACCATTGATGATGGAAGCATCAGTATTCAGCTTATACCAGTTCGGTGGGGGTTTCTCCCATTTGGCATTGAGCCGAGGCCTTGCACTTGGAACTTTGGACGAAGCTGTGAGAAAATGGTATTCTAAAGCTTTTGCAACACACTCTTTTAGGAGCTGCTGGTTCGGAGGTTTAGCTTGGTAAGTAGCACAATTTCTGTTAGTCCATAGAGACCAAAGACCAAAAAGAAAGAGAGTGGACCATGGTATGCCGTGGTGCCGAGAGGGAAGAATAGAGGAGCAATTATCATGCAACCAATCTGATAGAGGGAGGTCAAATGAGTTGTATAGACCTGAGGGTGGGCCAAGACGGTTCCAAAAACTGACAGAGAAGGGGCATTCTCTGAGCAAGTGGCTAATGGACTCGGTTTGGGATTTACAAATGGAGCAACGCTGATCAAGGCTTAAACCCCTTGAACCCAAAACTTCTTTCACAGGTATGCTATTATAAGTGCAAAGCCAAATAAAGAGAATGAGCTTTGGAGGAACTCTAAGCTTCCATATCCAAGAGAGAGAGGAAGTGTTCGGGTTCAAGGTATTTAACCCCTTTGCTGCATTGTAGGCAGTCCGAAGAGAGAAGTCACCATCATTTGTGAAGGCCCAAGCAATCAGGTCATCCCCTTGAGCGGCTAAATTTGTAGGGATAGCTTGGATGATTTTCAAAATATTATCAGGGAGATCAAAGGAGAGCTGGAGACTCCAATTGCCATATGTGTCAATGGCTTGGTTGACAAGCTGATTTTCCTCACCAAAATTGAGAGGGCCAATTAATTGGGCTCTTAGAGGGCCGAGAGCAGTCCAATTATCAAACCAGAAGGAAGTAGAGGCACCAGTGGTAATTACCTTCCTTATGCCGCTGTCTAGAAGGGGTTTAGCTGCTTTACAAGCTGCCCACGTGCGAGAGCAAGAGCCTTTAGAGGTCCATGGGTTCCTGCTAGTATTATTGGAGAGGTATTTAGCTTTTAAAACTTGAGCCCAAGGGGAGTGGTCCTCAGACAGTAATTTCCAATTCAGTTTAGCAATAAGAGCGAGATTCCGCGGTCTTGTTTCAAGAATACCCAGCCCACCATGGTCTTTAGGTCGAGTGATAGTGTCCCAATTTACAAGGTGCATCTTCCTTTTGTCAGGAGTTGAGCCCCAAAGAAAGTTCCTATTTGCACGGTCAATTTCTTCGCAAATTTTACTAGGCAGCAAGGCACCTTGCATGACATAATCAGAAATTGCACCTGAGGATGACTTAATAAGGGTCCTTCTACCAGCAAGGGATAGTAGCCTAGCTTGCCATCCTGCCAGTTTTTCTTGCACCTTGTGGATAATGAAATTAAAGTCTCTAGCACCACGATCAGCAAATTTTAGCGGGAACCCAAGATATTTGTCAAATTTTCGAGTTTCAAGCATGCCTAAAGAGCCACAGACTGCTCTTCTAGTTTCTTCAGGAGTGTTTTTTGAGAAAAGGACTCTAGATTTTTCCTTGCTAACTTTCTGCCCAGACAGCTGACAAAAAATATTTAGCACTTCATCAATTGTCTCACTGTTTTTTAGATTAGCTTGGCCAAAAAGCATCAAGTCATCAGCAAAAAATAAATGGGAGAAGGCTGGTCCGGACCTAGAAGCTTTGATGGGCTTCCAAGAATTATTTGCAGTTTTATCATGAATAAGGAGCCCAAGATATTCAAGACACATAATAAAAATGTATGGCGATAACGGGTCTCCTTGCCGTATACCACGAGATGGGCTGAAAGTAGGGAGTTTACCACCATTAAAGAGCACAGAAACAGAGGTTGACGAAATACAATCCATGATGATGTCAATGAGGTTAGAGGGAAAATTAAAGTGGACAAGGACTTCCCTGATAAAACTCCATTCGAGGCGATCAAAAGCCTTTTCAAGATCGATCTTTAACGCCATAGTTCCAACCCTCCCTTTTTTCTTTTCCATAGAGTGGAGAATCTCTTGAGCTATAATCATGTTATCAAGCCCTTTTCTCCCAGGGATGAAGGCAGCTTGAAGAGGGGAGATTAAGTGCTGCATATGGGGCCTTAATCTGTTGACAATGATCTTAGAAACCATTTTATAAATAGTTGTGCAGAGACTAATTGGCCTAAAATGGCCAAGGACTTCCGGACCATTTCTCTTCGGAATGAGAGTCACCAAGGTATGGTTCAAATATGAGGGAATTCGCTTAGATGCGAAGATAGTCAGGATTTCATCAATGACAGATGATCCGAGTATGTGCCAAAAATGCTGAAAGAAGCCAGCATGAAGACCGTCCACTCCTGGAGCTTTAAAAGGTTTCAAAGAGGAGAGGGCCTTGAGAATTTCTGTAGACGAGGGCATCGCAGAAAGCTTGCGGGAGTCTTCTTCAGAGAGAATAGTAGCCCAATCAATTTCAAAATCTGCATTGGAGATGGAGGTCAGGTGTTGGGTTTGATAAAGCTCTTTGAATCCACTAAGGATAATGTCCATCACTTGATCTTCGTCCTCAATCCATTCCCCAGATTGATTCATGATCCTCCGAATTCGGTTTTGCTTCCTCTTGATAATTGTTTTTGTGTGGTAGAATGCAGTATTTCGATCACCAAAAAGTTGCCAGTCTACCCGAGATTTTAAAGCCCAAAAATCCTCTTCTTGACTTAGTAAAGAGGCATATTCCAGGGAGAGTTCTTGTTCCAGAGAAATAAGGAAGGCCGAAGGTCGAGTAGCTAAAGCTTTCTGAAGACCCCCAATTCTGGCAAGGAGCTGCCTTTTCCTTGCAAAGATGTTCCCAAAAATCTCCTTGTTCCAGATGGTGGCCAGATTTTTGAAAGTGGAGATGGCCAGACCTAGACTTGGCATAAGCTCCCAGGCCTTTTCCACAACTTGCTGAAAACCTGGATGGCTAAGCCACATTTTTTCAAAACGAAAAGGTCGTTCCAGTCTCCTCTGACCATTCTCAAATAATCTCAGGAGAAGAGGACAGTGATCCGAGTTCACCCTAGGAAGATGGGTGACGTTGGCATCAGGAAAGAGTAAGGTCCAGTCAGGGTTAGCCCAACATCTATCAATTCTTTGCTGGATTAAAGCATTAATATCTCTACAGTTGGTCCACGTGAAAGGGGCACCAGAGAACCCAAGATCAATCATGTTACAAAAGTTCATGCAATTCCTATAGGTTGTAGTACGTCGAAGGCTAACTGGATTGCCCCCAAACTTTTCAGTGCCATCAATGACATCATTAAAATCACCCACAATGGCCCAGGGAAGGTCATGAAGAAGAGAGACAGAACACAAATTATCCCATAGAATTTGACGTTCCTCAAATCTAGGACTTCCATAAATAGAGGATAGAAGCCAAGGAGAGGGAGAGGAGAGTACCTTCACAATAGCATGTACCTCCTGTTCCGTGGCAGTGAGCACGTCCATGTCCACCATATCCCTACGCCATAACAGCCAAATTCCTCCAGCATAACCAATGGGATCAGTAGTGTGTATTCCGTCATAAGGCAGGGTACGGAGGATTTCACCAGCTCTAGAGCCACTTATGCGAGTCTCCGTGACAACCACAATGCCAGGAGAATGAAAATTTGTCAGATCACGAATAGTACTACGAAAGGAGGGCTTCATAGCCCCTCTACAGTTCCAAACTAATATATTCATTTTTGGGGATAGAGAGGGAGAGTAGGACTCACATTCCTGGGCAAAAGCCCTCCTGATTGTCATCCATTTCCATCCCACCTGCCTCAGTTCCTCCTTGGGCATCACAGGGTTCTGTGCCAATGTAATGGCATGCTCCAGTAATTGCAACTGTGTCTGTCTCGTGACAATCCCCAAGGTGAAGCTCTCCGTGAATGAAAGAGTTTGGATGAGCTTGAGCTGTGGAAGGGTCCCTTGAATCAAAACCCCTGTTGTCTCGCCCGTGAGAAACTTTCTCAGACAAATTTCCACTGGGGCTAGCTCCCTTTCTAGAAGGTCCAGCGATATTTCTGAGAGGTCGGACTGCAAGCGATTCCCTGAGGTGCTCGAAGTCCTTTGACCCAGAGGAAGCAGAGGTGGTTGGTCTAGGCTGAATCTCCACCATGGATTCGGAGTGTTGTGCCATGCTGGGTGTGTGAGAGGAAGACACCCATCCCTCTTGCTTTGCTCTGTCAGAGGGAAGATGAAACTCCAAGAGTTCAGCAGGTCTTTGTCCGTCCACCCATATATCGTGAGCGGATCCCACCGTATGTTGTTGATCATGGAGTTGCTGAGCTCCACTGCATGGTTGTTGATCCAGATTGCCCACGGCATTGTTGGGTTTAGGCGAAGCAATGGAAGAGGGAGCGTCTGTGGAGCTTGATGATGCTCTGGCACTAAACTGGAAGTTTGTAGAACTTGAAGGATGTGTGGCTTTATCTAAGGCTTTAAAAGAGGCAGTGGACTTTGTGGATTTAGAGAGGTGTCCGTTTCTTTGACTTCCTTTTTGGTTCGAACTCTTTATGATTGGAGATGTGGGCTTTGGAGTGTTATGGGCTTTGGATTTGGTGGGCTCCAAGTTTCGGTGATGGTCAGAGGAAGCAACCAACTTTCTTTTACCTTTCCCAACTGAGGAGTCAGCATCCGTGTACATGACTTCATCTGATGTGACCCAAGGGAGAGGCTTCTCATGCTTAGAAGCAAAGTAAGTGGTGCTTGCAGTCGGCTGATGGGATGGATTGGCTGGTTGAGGGGACTTCCTGGCATTGCGCTTTCTTCGAGAGACCAGCATCCAAGGTCCAAAGGTGTTCGACTCAGCTGGTGGGGAGGTGGCTGTAAGTGGAGGGGTGGTCGTTGCATCAGTGTTCACTGTGGAATGATCCACTTGATCGCTACTAGCATCAGCAGGGGCGGAGGTAGTGGGCTGCTGTGGTCTCTTAATCTCATATGGACATGCTTCTTTCTTGTGCCCCAAACGTCCACAAGTAAAGCACAACGAGTGAATACCTTCATACATGACTTGCTGCTTGTATTTGCCAATAAGGATAGTAGTTTTTAATGGCTTCTCTAAATTAATTTGGACACAAAGCCGTGCATAGCGTCCTCTGGCATTTGCAGCTGTGTGACTATCTATGCGAAGCACTGGACCAATGGAGGAACCGATTTTCTTAAGGACAACAGTATCATAATATTCAATGGGAAGCCCAGGAAATCTTACCCACACTGCGACCTGTGAGAGGTTGGCATTAGATGCTGAAAAATCAGGTTGCCATGGCTTGATGGCCAAAAAGTGCTGCCCAATGAACCATGGGCCATCACTTAAAACTCGGTCCAAATCTTCCTTAGCTTCAAATCTTGCCAGGAAATAATCGTATCCCAAGTCCACAAGGTCAAGTTTACCTGAAGGTGTCCAAAGTTCCCTTACCCGCTGTGCAAGGAAGTGGTAGCCCACAGTGCGACCAAAAGTTTTTAAAATGAGTGCATGAGACCATTGAGACCTGATGCGCACCTTCTCTTCTTTAGTTAGGGAGACTGAAGCAAAGCATTCACAAAGATCTTCTTCCTCCGTGTCAGATTCCACGTCTTCTTGCATTTGATCCAAGAGACTAAACGCACTTTCGTACGCTCCTGGCAGCTGCCCAAGTAGCTTGTTCTTATAGCTAGTTTCGTTGGGGTGGAAAGAGAATCCACCCGTGTGTCCATCTTTTATCTTTTTAGTGCTTCTCTGGAGAGTGTCTTCTTCTTCGCTTGAGAGTGTGGCCATTGCTTTTTCCCCCCTAAATCTTTCAATTATACAAGCACCCTAATCGTTAAGTCACTGTATATACTCTTCTTCTTCTGCATTTTTTTCTCCGATAATTACAATAAGAATTAGAGATATCGCTTCTCTAACTATTAATTATAATTTTCCTCAAAAAAAAAAAAAAACTACTAATTATAATTAGCCTATATCCTGCGCGGTGCAAGAATATACTATACACACACACATATATATATATATATATATATAAGATAAATTACATATATTCCTTAATTTTGATCAAAATTCAATTCAGTTCAATCATTTAATTTCACTTTTGTTTAATTGAGTCTTCTATATTTCAAAATTATTCAATTAAAGGTTTCTTGTATTTCTGTCATAATTGTATCGAGTCTTCTAAAAAGAGACGTAATTTTGATTTTTTTAATTATTTAATAAAAATATATATGAAAAAATAAAATAAAAATATTTTCTAGGAATTTTTTATTTTTATATATTTTCCAAATGAATAGAACACATAGATGAGGAAAAATAAAATAAAAACCTACTCTCAACATACACAGATTCACCCGAACTATACAAAAAAATTCTACACAAATTCATTGAATATATACCCAAAAAAAAAAAAATTAATAAATAAAAGTATCAACACGAAGTCAATCAATATATTCAAAAATTCAATCATTGCTAAATTCTAAATCTTTTGACAAAATCCAAAAACGCCGGATTGAATTCAATATGAAATAAAACCCAGATTAGTATTTGGGCGTAAACAAGATTATATTCAAGTATATCAAGAAAACCCTGAAATGAATTTAGACTTTGGGAAGAAAGTGACCAAAATCAACTAATTTTTAGAGAGGCAAGAAGAAACCTAGATGAGTATTGGTGCTCAAAATGAGTTTTACCAAAGGAGACAAAGAGACTCAGATTAAAGATGGAATACCTAAGGTTGTGAGTTGTGACCAAAATTGAGAACCTTCAAATGTAATCCTAGGGGAAGTCCAATGTGGAAATAAGTATATGAATGTAGCAAGAGATGGAGTGGGAGTCAAAAACCTTAATTTGAAAAGGAAAAAACTACAGAGGTGTCACCCACAGTTGAATTCGAAGACTGATATGCTGCCTCCACCGCTCTTCCATTGGTTTGAATTTGAATCTGATATACACAAATTCAATCAACCCACTACCTAACATGCCAAAAGAGTTTGAGTCGGGGTCAAAAGAAATGGATGGACGAGATCGGTCCGAGTTGGGCTCAAAGAGCAGTCATAGCGGGGGCCTATCTCCTGGAGCTCGTCTTCGATGACATTGTGAGGGAGTAGTTCGAAGTGTGGTTCTTGTTCTTCACATCATAGAACAACAAGACTGGGGATATTTAACCAATCTTCCATAGCATATTTCTACTTTGTAATCGTTGGTCGGATTAGGTACCACATTATTTATTTATTTATTCTCATATGTATTTTTTAAAATCTAATCAAACTAGCATTTTTTTTTTCATAAATTTTATTTATTTTATGGTCTTAAATATATTTTTTTTATTGAATTTTCATATTTTTTAATTAAAAAACTTTTTTAAAAAAATATAAACTGCATCGCTTAGAGTCTCTCTATCGGAGCTCTTTTGGTGGAGACTAATAGGAGGATTTAATTGAATAAATTTAAAACTTAAAGAACTCGATTAAATGAAAGTGAAATTAGAGTATTGAATTAAATTTTAGTCAAAATTTAAGGGTATAATTTGTAATTTAGTCAAAAATATTTTTGACTCATGTATAATATTTATAATAATATGGTTTAGTAATTACTCTAAAAATTAGTTCTAATTATATTACATATCTTTAAGAAGATAGTGATTGTAAATTGTTAAAATTAATATAATTAAGAATATAATGTATATCTTGAGTGATTTACATATATTCAATTATTTCGATTAGCTTAAGTACATAATTTTTATTTATTTTTATTTATTTTTTATATTTGTAATTGCAAGTGTTATTTAGGCTCTGTTTGGGATCCGCTTATTTTGCTGGAATTGAAAACTTTTTATTGAAAGTACTGTAAAATAGCTAAAATAGTACAATGGGACCTATGAATAGTACTAAAAAGTGCAGTGAGACTTATGAATAGTAGCAAAAATAAGCTGACTTTTTAATTGGGAGTCAAACTCACATTTAAATTTTTTTTTTAATTTTAATTTTAATTTTTTTTATTTTTTATTTCATTTTTATTATTATTATTTTTTTGTTGCCAAAGTATATAATTAAACTTGGACATGAATGTTATTTCCAAATCAATTGCTTCTTATTCAATAGCATTAGGTGATTCCTTTTGTCACTCGACATAATAGAATTGAATGACGAGTTCTTATCAATTTCGACATGATCTAACCTTTGAATACTCCCTATGAAGATTAGTTCATTTTACTTTCAAATGGAAGTGACGATTAGTAAATAGTTAGGTTACTCTAGTTTAGATTTTTTTTTTTTTTTTTTTGAAAGTTAGTCTATTTTTCAAAACTAATTTAAGGATGTAGTGAAAGTGTTAAATATGTCAAAATAGATGCAAAAGAAGAAGCATAAAATAAAGAGTAACTCAAGAATATGAAGATTACGTGATTCAGCTTGATAATCTATATTCACGGAGAAAACTCATAAAGGCTACATCTTATTAGAAGAGTGAAATACAAATCTTGTGTTACAATAAACTCAACATGGATATATATAGTAGGCTAAACCCTAAACTAATTATGGTTAATAGACTTATTGTACAAGTAAGAAATTTGACTTGCATACAAAGTATGATTGAGCTTAGCCTATACTACTAGGCTAATATATCTTTAACAAAAAGAATTCATAAATTAACTCCCCTACAAATGGCACATATAGACAATAAATCTCAAATGCAACAATTGTTGACTTACAATGTAGTATTGTTAGTCCACATGATTCCAAGTTGATTCAAAAACTCGTCTCTTTTCAAGTATTAAAAAGTTGAAGCAAGACATTTGGGAAACTTGGAGCACAACACACACGCATGCACTCGCTTACACACACACAATGAAAATAATTTGCTATAGCCTGTAGTCTTTTGAGTGACCACGCACAAGTGATGAGTTGTTCCACTATGTAATCTTTCGAATGAAAAGACCTTAGGCATAGGAAAAAATTAGGCTCCAAATTAACATGTTTGGAGCAATCTTGCTCCAACCTATTATATGGCAGTTAAAGAGATTATTTGTGTGTAGTTTAGTCATATAACTATTTTAATAACTCATGCGACTTGTTTAAATATAATGTATAAATAGTCTTATAAATTGTCATGTAATGGGCTGGAAAAAAATAGCTTCAAACATGTTTGAAGTTAAACTTTGTCTTTAGGCATATTGAAACATCATTTAATTCAGAAGCTTAAATTTAAAGGTTTGGACTCACTTGCACATGCATATCCAAATAAATATAATAGAAAAAAAAAAGGCTTAAAAATATAAAAGCTTTTCCATATTTTGACACCAGAAAAACTATATCAAACCATCTTATGTTTTCCCTTCAAATAACATATAAATGTACAATTAGTCCATTCCATCTTATAATTGATGTAAACTAAATGTGATGTCAATTGTACTCTCATGTGAAAATAATATTATACTATTTTAATTTGCTACTTAAGATGCGGAAAAAAGTTGTATTATTTGTTGTGGGTGTAACATATAAATAACAACATTTGTGTGGAGAATAGAAAAAAATAAAAAAAATAAAAAACATTTATGTGGAGATAACTTTTACCTCAATTTGTTAGGATGACAAGTTAGATCCAATGTAACATCACTTTTATGATTTTATTTACTACTTACAAGTTGTGACTTTGAGGTTGAGGAAGCACAAAGTTATGTCACTAGATTTAATAACTAAACTAATGATGCATAAAATCATCAGTGAGTTGATTGTCCACACATGCGTAGAATGAGGCACTTGAAGAACAAGGAAGATGAAAAACCTACAAAGAGCACCGGTGGGGTGCCGGCCAAAAACCCTTCAAAGGTTAAGTTAGTGATAAAAGAATCTCCAATAATTCAAAAGTGTAAGAGCTAGGAAATTGCACATACCTTAAGGAAGATGAGGCCTAGTGCTTATATAGTGGTGTAGAGCTGGCCAAGATCCCTTGAATGTAGGGTTTTTCCTTGCAAATAAGATTTGGAGTTAAGGCCTCGTGATCTTGGGCTTTTCTTACCATGTAGGGAAGACACGAGCGTGGAGTATGGTCTTTAGGCATGGCACACAAGTTCTTTCCACATAGGATGCATGAGTGGAGAATACGTAAAGGTTTGAAGGACCCATTTACTCAATCATCGATATGACCATCCGTCCGTCAGTATGAATATGGGCCCCTTAATACGTGACGACCATTAGGGCGGAATGTGTCGCCTAGTGTCAAGGAAGGTACCTGATGACTCCTAGGTCCTTGATGACCTATGGGTACCTGATGACCTCTTAATACATGACGACCATTAGGGTAGAGTGTGGCGCATGGTACCACACTCTCTTTGTGACCGACGATGCTTTTGGTGATCAAAGACTCTTTTGGTAAGCTCATGGTGCTTTTGGTAACTGAAGTCTCTAGAGTGTTAGAAAAATTTTCTGGCTAATGAAAATGTTCCCTATAAAAAACTAATGTAATTCAGTTACCCACCAAACCAAAGGCCGACCTTTGAGATAATGGTCAGCCTTGGCTGGTTATTCGGTTGTCTTATGTAGTTGGAGTTTAACCCGGAAAGGAACCCCACCCCCACAACCAAGTACTCCGAAACAGAAAGCGTATAATAAAATATTATAAAGACACAAGCCTGATTTGGGAGAAAAGGTTTGAATTGACATTAGATTTATAATATTAAAAAAAAAAAAAAGTTTCTATGCACGGAGGCTCCCCACAGTATTGTATTTTAGACTTTGGAGTGTGTCATGGGGAGTTGTTTTTATTGTGTTTGTGTTGGACTTGTTTCTTGCTGGACTCATCTTACAAATCACTGTTCTATATTCTTGCTGAGCATAATTTCATTATTGAAAGAATACAAGAAGAAACCCGTAAAGTACGCTAAGAATTTCACATTTTCACTCACTATCCCTAAGTCTAACGACTATCATTTGTACTTCCTTCTTGTTGTTGTCAAGTGTGTGTAATAAAATGTTACTATTTCTATTAAATTATACATCTATACACTATGTGTCTATTGTCAGATTCACTTGTGGTACCTATATGTATTCTTCTTCATCTTCTTCTTCGTTTAATTAAATGTGTCTATTGCATGACCGATGAACATCAATGGTAAGAATCTTCAATTTGAGGTTGTAACTGGATAATCATATTCAAGATTTGAATCAACGTGTGTCGGAGTGGTAATTCTTATCCAAGTCATATATACATATATATATATATATACACACACACATTAGAACCAATTGAAACCACAAAGTAGCCATTGTTTTATAGAATGTGAAACTCACAAAATAACCATTACTACTTTTATACTGTACTGTCCTCAGAATTATATACATTTATCTTTTGACTTAATCGAAAAAATAATGATTTAAAAAAAATACATGGTCAGATTCACTTATAGGTCTCTCCAGCAAACATCCATCAACCACGACACAGATTAGTCTTTTTTGTCGGTTTAAATGTGAATTTACCCAATAATAATTACCACGGTCAAAGAGAAATTAAATAAACTAAGATTTTGTTTGATCAATGTCCCAAGACACATTGAATGTCTCTTTGCGTGAGCATGTATGTAATGATAGAAACTAAGGAAAAATTTGAACAAAACAAATAAGCCAGTAGGTACGGTAGTGTTTAAATAGAACAAGACTTGGAAGACAAACAATGAAACTAGGGCCAAAGTTTTTAATCAATGCTATAGATGACATCCTTCCCTAACTGCTCTCTTATCTAGAAGTGAATGATTGTGGAATTTATGGGTTACATTGCTTTAAGCAAGAAATGGTTGTATGTTTTATCCGTAGCCTTGTTCTTGGATGTGGTTTGGTTTTGTTGGGCATTCCTTGTTTTATGTGGTTCTTTTCGAAGGAAACTTCCTAAATCGAGATACCTACGTGATTTTAATGCACTAATACAACCAAAAAAACCCGGTACTTAACTCTCACATATATGGCTCCCTTCAATGATTAACGTTTTTCCTACCATCTAAATTTAAATTGATTTTGGATATATAATGCTCATGAGCCAAAAATTAAAGCACTGAATCACGATATATAGATATATATATATATATATATATATACACACACTACAAAATTTTATTAATAATGTGTTTAGACAATTGATAATTAGTCAGTTTATTTCTTTCTTTTTTCTTTTTTTTCTTTTGACTGGAAGTCAGTTTCTTTCTTAACTGCCCCCAAATGGCAACCCATGCATGTGTGTATTGTAAGTGTTGTGAAAAAATAGACACGATCACACACAAGAAAAGAACTACAAAGATTTATGTGGTTTTGTGATAGCCTACGTTCCTAAGTAGCAAGGGATGAATTCACTATATTAAATAAAGATTACAAAGTGTAAGGATAGACTCAAATTAAAAATAATAATAAATAAATAAATTTCTTTAGGGCTCTTTCAAACTAATTAAAAGTCTCTCCTCATGTGGGAAGATCTTTGCGCAAAGCCACCATATCTATCCCTTGGTTAACAAAGAATATATTTTCTTAGTAGATAGGGACTACATTCCTTCGTAGACAAAAAGTTTAACAATGAATAAACTTCCTTTCCATACCAAGAAAACCCAAACATAATCAAATTGGGAACTTTAGAACATTTCTAACAATTCTCCACCTTAACTTAATTTTCATAGAGCAAGAGTTCCAAATTTAGATCAACTTTATAACAAGTCACCACCTTGGTGAAATATCCAGAGCACCATTGTTCATCAAATTTCTCTCTCTACCTTGAAAAGACTTCTCTTAAGCACCATGTGGCAAAGCAAACAAAGTCATCAGCACTACTTTCAGCCAATTGTCACACCTAATTAGGAGGGAGCCCACAGCCCTCATGAACAATCCTGTTTCTGTTGTACCAAATGGCCCAAGCAATAGTAAAAAAAAGCTCTAAGTCTTGGAGTGTTGCATAGGAGAGAATAAAAATTGTAGGGTCAAGAAAGGATTTTTTCATACCATGGATGCTTAGTGGGTTCTCAGGCCAAAGGCACCAAACCGAAGATTAGAAAGCATAGTTAAGGAGGGCATGGTCTAAATTTTCTACTTCATTTCTACACACTGGACAGGTCTTAGTTTGGGAAATCCCCTTGCAGTTTATGGCCTCCATTGTAGGTAGACCATTGACACATGCTCTCAAAACAAAAATTTTGATTTTTGCTGGGAGATTAAGGTGCCAGAGCTTTCTCCAAATTGGTTTACAAGGGTCTTCATTTGAGCATTCTTCTCTCACATTTGTTTCCAGCAGATTATGAGCTAAATGGTAGGCACTTTTGACAGTGAAGACCCCACGGCTATTCCCAATCCTGATTATTTTATCTTTAGGGAGGTCGTGGCTTAAAGGCATCTTCAAGATTGTATCTGCTTCAAAAGGAAGGAAGGTAGACCTTATTGTGTTCACTTTCCATACTTTGTCTTTGGGTCAATGAGAGAAGAGACCATTGGGAATTGGGGGGGTATCGTTTGGAGGTGAGATGACCTTGTAAGTAGATGGGGTTGGCAACCATTTGTCGTCCCAGATATGGATTAGTTTCCCATTCCCCACTCTCCACTGAGTTCCCATTCTTATAACTTCAAGAAAACTGTGGATGCTTCTCCATGAGTACGATGAGGAATTACCAAGTTTTGCATTTAGAATATCCACAATAGGGAAGTATCTAGCTTTGAGAACCCTTGCCACTAGAGAGTTTGGATTTTGGAGAATTCGCCAAAGTTGCTTTGCTAGCATTGCTTTGTTGAAGGCTTGTAAATTTCTGAAACCCATACCACCACAAGCTTTCTATTTACACATTGTTTTCCAATTAACCCAACACATTTTAGCTTCTTGCTACCTTTGGCCCCACCAGAAGTTCCTCATCATACTCTCAATTTCTTTGCATAAACTTTGAGGAAGGAGGAAGCAACCCATAGTGTATGTAGGAATTGCTTGTACTACCGCTTTAATAAGGATTTCTTTCCCACCCATAGATAAGAGTTTGCCCTTCCAGCCAGCAAGCTTTTGCCCAATTCTCTCCTTTAGGATAGCAAACACCTGCTTCTTCGATCTCCTGAAAAAGGATGGGAGGCCCAGGTACCTTGTATGTCTAGTATCTTGCATTGGGCCTAGGGTGGCCAAGATCTCATCCTTAGCTTCTTGTGTTGTATTGGAGTTGAAGAAAATTGAGGACTTGTTTGTGTTAATTTTTAGACCCGAGGCATCCTCATATTTTTGAAGGATATACCTCAACACCCGTCTTTCCCCCACACTAGCTTTGCAAAAAGAATGTTGTTATCCGCAAAGAGAAGATGGGTGACTCTTGGGCATCCCCTACAAATAGATATACCTGTCAAAAGTTGGTTTCGGGTGGCTCTATTAATGAGAGTGGAAAGCCCCTCAGTACAAATGAGGAAGAGGGTTGGGGAGAGGAGGTCCCCTTGTTAAAGCCCTCGTGTAGGAATAATGTTTCCATAAGCATCCCCATTTATAATAACTGAATATGAGACTGAAGAAATGCACCTTATAACAAGATCAATCCACTTTGAGCTAAACCCCAATTTTTCCATGACCCTTTTTATGAAGCACTACTGAACTCTGTCAAAAGCTTTACTCATATCAAGTTTGGCAGCCATATAGCCATCCCCCCCTGCATTGTTGTGATTTAGATAGTGCATTAACTCAAAAGCCATAAGAACATTGTCAGTAATTAACCTGTCAGGAATAAAAGCATTTTGATTCTTTGAAATGATGTGAGGGAGAATGGATTTGAATCTATTGGCAATAGTTTTAGATATGAGTTTATAAACTACATTACACAGACTTATGGGTCGGAAGTCAGTCATTTTTTTGGGGTTATTTACTTTGGGAATGAGGGCAATGTTGGTTTCGTTAAGGTATGCCATAGACATATTATTATTAAGAACATTTAAGACCATATTAGTGATGCTACAACCCACTAGTGAAGTTTGAGGGCAGTAGCAACCTCCTCCCTAGTGAAGTTTCTGTTTAGGCTTTCATTCATATCTTTAGTCACCCGTGTAGGATTAGCATCAATTACCTCATCAATCCCCGATGGGGAAACTGATGCATAAATGTATCAAAATAGTCAATGGCAGCTTGAGCAATACTATACTTTCCATCACACCATCAGCCTTGGCTATCCCAAATCCCCAATATAGTGTTCTGTTTACGCCGCTCTGAGGCTTGGGCGTGGAAGAAACTGGTATTTTTGTCACCTTCTTTAAGCCAGTGGGCTTTGGCTCTTTGACCCCAATAAATCTCCTCATCATCAAGGAGGTCGTTTATTTCCCGTCTTAGGCAATTAATCTCAATGCTTAGAGATCCATCCTTGTCTTGTAAGGTCAAGGAGTTCAGAGAATTTCTTTTTTCTTGAATCTTCTTTGGGATCTGACTAAACACTTTGGAACTCCACTTCATTAACTAAACAGCACAGCCACTAAGATTAGACATAACTCCCTCCGGAGTACTGAGATCAAGATCCATCCCCCATGAGTTTTAAACAATGGCTTTGCATTCTGCATTCTTTGTTCACATCGCTTTAAAGTGGAAATGCTTGGCACGGTTTTGGCGTTGGATTGTTGGATCAGAAATAAGCAATGTGCTATGGTCAGATGTTGAATCAACCAAATGATGTGCTTTCACTCCCCTAAAATTTTCAATCCATTCTAAGTTAGCAAAGGCTCTATCCAGCCTTAAATATATTTTGTTTTCCCCTCCTTGCATGTTACACCAGGTAAAATCAGAGCCACAGTAGCCTAAATCCTAAAAAGCACAATAATCAACTACCTTCCTAAACCCATCCATTTGTTGTTGAGATCTGATGGCCCCCCCCCCCCCCCCTGCTTTTCAGAGTTAGATAATATTTCATTGAAATCTCCTAGATATAACCAAGGAAGATGCAATTGATTATTTAGGAAAGCTAATAGATGCCAAGATTCATACCTTCGATGGGTCTCTGGGTGGTAGAAACCTGTCAATCTCCACTTGAAACTTTTCTCTGTGTCATTGATTACAGCATCTATATGGTTCGGAGAGTAGCTTTTAATTTCCAAATCAATCTCTCTAGCCCACAACATAGCTAGACCCCCTTTTCGGCCTACACAATGAACTATGTGACCATTTGCCAACCCAATTCTATTTTTTATTCTTTCCATTCTCCGATTTTTTACTTTTGTCTCCATCAAAAACACTATTTTGGGATTCCATTGTCGCACCATGTCGTGCAACGCTTGAACTGATCGGTGGTTCCCAAGTCCCCGGCAATTCCAACTTATAGGATTCATGGCTCCCGGCGGTGCTGCCTTGCAGCCACCGCCGATCTCTCATCACATAGGGTCTAGTTCTCTGTTGTTGCTAACCGTAGCTTCTTCTATGGAGCTTCTGATTCTTCTTCAAAAATTAATTTTCCAACTCTCTTGGATCCACTGTTTAACAGTTGGGCATCTTTACCTGGGCTTTTGTTTTTACCTTTCTCCCTTGCCATTCTTTTCCATTGGGTTGTTGCCTTTGTTTTCCCTTTTGTTCCTTGGCCCATGGCCTCAAGTGTGCCTTCCTTTTCCCCCATTTGGTCAGCTATGGGTTTGATTGGGCTATTGACCTCCATTTCTTGTTTTTCCAAATGGGCTTGCTGGCCCACTAACGAGAGAGCATCATCAGTGCCCTTATTTTCTATTACGCCACGCGGGAAACTAGAAAAAGAGTAATTACTCAAGTCACATGCTTCTAACACTCCATCAGTGGCCTGTTCCATCAAAGTATAGTGGGCATGTGTGACACCCTGTACTTTATCTCCCTCACTGACGTCAAGTAGTTCAGAATTTTTTGAAATTGAATTTTTCCAGTTTCCTTTACTACTTGAAGGGCCGTCGCCATCGTCGGACGCTGAAGCAGAGGAGAGCTTCGTTGTGGCTACATTATTTTCTTTAAACCGATCCGCACTACCTTTTTCTTGGTTTCCACTGCTGGTTGACCTTGATTTTTCCAGTCCCATCTTTGGGTTTCCTTAAGCTCGGAGCCATTCGCCGTATTGCTTGGGATTCTGATAGTTTGGGGGCTCTTTACAATTTTTCTTATCATGACCCAACCTCCCACACTAAAACCAAAAGGTTAGGAGCCTTTCATACCTGAAGCTTACCCAAAATTTTTCACCATCCACACTAGCAATCTTACCCTCTCTTTTGAGAGGCTTATCTAACTGGAGATCCACTCTAATTCTCATAAACTTTGCTTGATTTGACTGTCTTGCTCTCCGGTCTACTTCAATGAACTTTCCTATGTTGTTTCCAAGCTCTTTGCCAACTTCATCTAACATAAGTTCAAATGGGAGTCCCCATATTTGAACCCAAAAGAGGGAGTGAGTAAAATTTATATTTGTAGCAGAGAGCCCCCTTCGCCACCTGCACAGCAATAGCAGATTCTTGTCGAAGTTCCACGACCCATTTTGTTCAACCCATTCCATTTGATACTCCGATCTAAATTTGAATTGCATAATGTTGTTTCCCACATCCACGATCTATAAATCTGAGCCCATTTTCCATGCCATTCGTAGCGTGTTCTTCAGCGCTCTTAAGTTTTGGTTTCTGTCAGCCAGTAGACAACCAAATAGACTGAGCGTACAGTCCTCCAATAGATCTGATTTGCATCTTGACTTAATGGAAATTTCCTCTTCTTCCTCTTTTGTGAGACGAAGATTGGACAAACCCTCTACCACCGTGTGATCCATGGCAGTGTTGGGAAGGAAAAGGGAAATGAACTCTAGGAAGAGCCCTTGCTACAAATGAGAGGGAGAGATGACTCAGCTAGATGAGAGAGAAAGACTCCTACTTGGGAGAGTGGTTCACAAATAAAGTACGTTAGTGCCAAAGAAATAGGAGGGGTAATGTAAGCTTGATTGGTGTTCAATGGTCCAAGAAAATGAACCATAGACACAAATCTTTAACAAAACTAATCTAAGGAAAAGTTTGAAAGTATAAAGAAATATTTACAACGTCAACTTTTTATTGTTTTGGAAAACATATTTTTTTGAAAAGTTTTTATTAAGAAGTTTTGACAAAAAAAAACATTAAAAAAAAACCTTATTTTTATATATATTTTTTGAAGGAATTCCAATGTGGTAATATATATATATATGTGTGTGTGTGTGTGTGTGTGTGTGTGGGGCCAGTGGCCCAAAAAGATAAACGAAGAGTTCATGGGAAGTGGGCTAGTGGCTCATCGGCCCAATCTGAGGACACTCACATGTCTGAGGATAAGATTTACTGTTCAAACCACGTCCGAGGCGGGTGTAATTCTTTTAATAGTCAAGGAACTTCACAGAATTGCATGCAAACTAACTAATGAATATTGAACAAAGAAGGAACCGGGAAAGGTAACAAATATCTCCTAAAAGCTGCTACCTCCACATTAAATGCTTCCCAGCTAACTCTCTGGCCGCATTAATTTGGAGGTGATACCTAAACAGTAACCAAGCAGCCTTCTAGCCACTAAGCGGAGGATCCAGGAAGTTCTGAATGGGACAGAAAGAAGTTCTCAAAATGAAACTTACATGTGTACGGTGGAAACAGGATGAAGAAGGTAGTATATAACGTGAAATCGGAGTACACTAGAGGGGACTTTTTAGGGGAGAAAGGAGAAAGAAAAGAAGAGAAAGAATCCAGAGAGATATACACTAAAAACCTAGCTGAGGAGAAGAAGGAAAGGGTTTTTCTTTTATTTAGTTTGAAGTTCCTTTTGCTGCAGAAGAACAATGTCTTTTTCCTCTCACTAGAGCTAGTTCTTACACCCATTCTCTAAAAGTTTTATTGTTTGGGCTTGTTGGGCTCGAATCCCATCCTTCTTTTAGGTCCAATACATTTTGAGTCCTTACAATATATATATTAAAGAAACTCTTCTTTTTTTACTTAGACAAAAATTTTGGATTTTTTATGGAAAAAAAAAGGAAGAAAACTTTTTTTTTTTTTGGGAAAACATTTTCCAACGTGGTAAAAAAAATTGAAAACACACTATTTCGATTCTTCTTCTTCTTCTTTTTTTTTTTTTTTCCTTTTTTTTTCTTGAAGGGAGAAAACTTTTTTTTTTTTTTTTCTAATGTGGTAAAAACATATTTTTTGAAAGCATTTTTTTTTTGGCGAAAAATTCGGATTTCTCTTAGAAAGAAGAAAAGGAAAATCAATTTTTTTGTAAACACAAATATTTGAAAACACTTTTTTTTTAACATAAGCTTCAGATAAAAAAAGAATTAAAAAAAAAAAAAATTTTGACAACTCTTTCAAAGAAAGGAATTGTTTTAGAAAAAAGCATGTTTTCTTAACAGGCAACTCTCTTTTTATTTGAGAGGCTTCATTTTTATTTTTTATTTTTAAGAAAGAGGATGAAGAAGATTTTAAAAAGAATTTCCTTAGAATAGTGTGTAAAGAAATGTTTTACCCAAGCATATTTATTTATGGCAACTTTATTGATGAGAAAAGTAAAGGAAAAACAATAATAAAGTGCAGAAAATAAATTGCAAGGAAAGTAAAATGCTGGAATTTAAATGGCATTAAAGTAAAGAGTTGAAATTCAAATGACATAAAAAATAAATAACTGAAATTTAAATGACATAAAAAGTAAAGAGTTGAAATTTTAAGTGCAGAAATTTAAATTACATTAAACGAAAGTGTAGAAATATAAAAGGTTCTAAGCCATCAACCATTCTTATGAGACATACATATATTGTGCTTTATTTGAGGTTTAAAAACCATTTAAGGGAGAGGATATAAAATCATTTTGTTTATTTAGGTGTCTAGATACACACACACACACATATAGATGCAATAAAATAAAAGGGAAGGGGGATTGCTTGAAATTAAAGGGATGACATAAATGTAAAGGGGGAGGGGATTGCTTGAAAATAAAATGGATGACATAAAATAAAAGGAAAAGGGGACTGCTTGAAAATAAAATGGATGACATAAATGTAAAGGGGAAGGGGATAACTTGCAAATAAAATGGATGATATAAATGTAAAGTAAGAAAGATAAAAATCCTACATGCCTAGGTGGGAAAGGATTTCTCCCCCCTAAGGGTACTTCCCATACAAATCCTAAGAGATGGTTCAATACCCATCTAGGGAGATAATACAATATCACAAGCAAGCAAATAATAATATGGACATAAAGATAAAGAGAGATATTTACAACAACATAGGGATTTAAAGCAAATAAGAACAAAAGGCAAGATAAATAAAATGATTTCATATATGGCAATATGATTTTTACATGAGAAGGATAAAGGAATGGGATGGGTGTTGTAGGGACTGGGTTTGAGTACTTCAGTTCTTGCACGAGTGAACCCAAGCTCAACTAGCCCAATACAATGAATTTGTAGAGAATGGGTTTAAGAACTAGGCATTAGCGCATGGACAACGGTCAATATGGCATTTACGGCCATCAAACGGGGGGGAACTAAGGGAGAAATTAAGAAAGTTGGTACTCGGTACAATCCGAGGAGCCATTCTCTCATTTATGGATTGTAATCCTTACAGAAATTCTCTAGCCTCATCTACAGAGGGTTTCTCCTATTATATAGTCCTATTTCGTTAATCTTTGCCTTCCACTTGTTGATCATCCAAGTCTACACCTGAGTGCCTATCCCATCAGTCACCTTTCCAGACCTCCTGTGAGTTGCAACAACTAAGACAGCACTGCTCAAAGGTCATTCCCTCATTAATGGGGCCAAAATGTCGGCTGCTGGCATTTAATGTGGAAGTGACAGTTTCATCCTGAATTGCTCCCCCACCGTGCTCCCATGGATGACCCATGATACATGTCCTTTTTCCTTCGGATGCTCTGAGGGGCTGCCTTTGTTGGTGTGTTGTTCCTCTCTTCTATAATCTCGGCTGGCTGAGGACAGGATCGTCCTCGGCGACGTCCCTAGGCCATTTGGGCCTTCCTTGTTCATCCTTGGACACTGCTTCCTCCTCGGCACAGGCTTTGGGCTTAATATAAAGTGGGCCGGGGTTACCAAATTCTCAAGCCCCACAATAGCCCCTCAAAATCCTGCTATCCATCTCCTCAGGCGAAGAGGAGGATTTTGATGTCCTCGGGCCCTTCTTATGTCTTGGCAAGCCTTGTCTTCCTTCAGTGCCAGAGCCCTTTCACTTGCCCAAGGCGTGTTCCTAACGCTTCAGTGCATGGAGCGCGCCCGCATTAAATTCTGGCGGCTCTGTGCTTTCCATGTTCAACGAGTTGATGATAATCGAACGGTAGGGGATCTTTTTTACTCTATGGGCAGGAAAACCCACATGGTTACTTTTAGTTGGGGGTATAAATACCCATTTGAACTGATTTACCTCTTTACTTTTGCATTTAAGAGCTTTCGCGCACATACTTTGAACTTGGTCAAGTCTTCGAACGATCTTACGTCTCACTTCAGCATAAAAAGCCTGCCTGAGGAGCTTTTCCTCATTTCTGTAAGTTTTCTTCTCTTTTGGACTCATATTTTCTTCCTTCTAAGTTTCTTTTCCTTTTACTCCTTTGCTTTCCCCTGAATCTCTTGGTCGTTTTCTAGGATGGGTAGATTTAAGAGATTGGTTGAGTCTGAGGAAGCGATGGAGAAATTCATCGCCGATCATAGGATACTTAGTAATGTGGGTTTGAGGTACTGTGAGGAAGGTGAGTGGTATATTAGGAGGAAAGCGGTTGAAGTAGTGATCCCCATAATCGCCTTCCTAGAAGGTGGTGTGAGGATCCCTATAGAGCCAGTGATGAGGGACTACTTTAGGCACTTCCGATTAGCCCCTACCCAGTGCGCCATTAACGTGTTTAGGATTCTAGGTTCTGTGGACGCTCTAAACGAGAAGATGGGGTTGAGGTTAACTCACAACGACGTAAACTGGTGCTACAATCTCCAACACCTAAAGGACAAATCCTTTTACATGAAGACGAGGGAGGATAGGGTTCGGCTTATCCAGTGTCTCCCTAAGTCTAGCAATGGGCTAAATAAGGACTTTCTAATTCTATCCGAGGAGTGGCACGACAGCCTTCATTGTTTGACAGTGGAGGGGGACGCTAGGTGGGACATTTAGTGTAGGAAAGAGGGTGACCTTTTACGTTATCATAGTCCACATTGCTTGGTTGTTAATACAGACATGCCTTCTTTTCTTTTTTTTGCAGATCTGCACGCTTTTGAACGACACTTCCACCTGGTCAACAAGGCAGACTTGGAAACCATACTCAGGGCAAAGATCTTCGTAAACGAAGCAGATAATCAAGTTAGGGCCATCCACAAGATCTTCGGATACGACCCAATATAGAAATCGTTCTCGGCTCCGAAGTACGTGATCAGAGCCAAGGATCCTCGGCTTCACAGGATTATTGTGGTAGAACACGAGTTCCTGCTTCCTGAAGGGTCTCCTATCCTAAAGGGTGTTCCTTTATTGGGCCATTCTTCGTCCCATCAGGCTGCGGAGGACAAGGGAGAAGGCATAGAGAGAGAAAAAGAAGTCGTGGATTTGGGTCCATCCGAGGACGAATTTGGCGCTTTCGACCAAGTCAATCCGCCTGAGGATCTCTTTGGTGACTTTGTTGATCCCAACTTGACCAAAGCAGGCATCCTGTCAAAGGGGATCTCTTCTCAGGTCGAAATAGGTTTCAAGAGGAAGCCCAAAACCAGCATGTTCGATCTAATTGAGAGTTAAGCAGGGAAGGATGCGCTAGGGGGGTCTCATTCCAAGCTTCCTCCTTCTCTCGCCAAGCCCCAGCTTGTTCAGACCAGGCCCTTCACCCAACCTAATCTTCTGCCTCCTCCCCTTCAGCCAAGCTTGTCACCAAGGCCCGAGCCCTCTAATCCCAAACAGAAAAAGGATAAAGGCAAGCTGCCTATGGGGGCTGATAGATCTCGCTCCCCCTAGGAAGAGGATGAGGATCGGTGACCTCCGAAACAGCTAAAGATCGGGCATCAGGGTCAGGACAGAGAAGTTGATACTCAGCCTGAATCTTAAGCTTGGCTCCCTGCGCCGATACTTCACGGGTCTTCCCTGATGGACAATGCCTCCCTCAGGGACTTCTAAGGAGACGAGGGCAACTATGTGGTAGATGCGCTGGAGAGGTCCTTGTTGCTGCCAATTGATATGGTCGAGTTGAGGAACTTGAGGAGGTAGGAGGTAGTCCTCAATCTCAAGAGGTACCTAGGCATGGTAAGGCCTCTGCCATTTGTGCCTTCATTGAATCTTGCTCTTCGGTCTTTAACTTACAGTGTGCTTGTCTCAACTCGCAGGCTGTCCAGGCCACCTTTAGGTTGGAGGAGGAGGCTAATAATCAGAGCAGGGCCTTGGATTAGGAGCGTGACAAGCGTTGGGATGCCGCACGGACCCTTAAGAACTCCGAGGCTGACCTTAAGAAGGCAAATGAGGAATTGAAGGAGATGACGAGGGCCAGAGATAGTGCGATGTCTAACCTAGCTAGCGTTAAAAAACAGGCTCAAGACCAAACGAGGCTTTTGCTCGAGGCAGAGGAATAGCAGAGGATTGCCAAAGAGCAAATTGCCAAGCTGAAGAAAAAGGCGACTGAGGCGGAGGGAGCCAAAAATGTTGTAGAGTTTTCCCGGGATGAAGCCCTATGGGCTAAGGTAGAGGCAGAGTTTGCCAAGGAGAAGGCTCAGGCCACTAAGGAGGCGGCTGAGGAGGAGGCTTATGCCTCAGGGGTGTCTGAGACAAAGGCTACCCTCAAAGTTCAAGTCCCTGGGGTGTGCAAGCTTTACTGCTCCCAGGTTTGGAATGAGACCCTCAGACAAGCTGGAGTTGAGGCCTCATCTGACCTGTGGAAGGTGAAAAACATGTACTACCCACCGGCCATCCGTGAAGTTGCTCCACCTAATTCCGAGACTGAGGTGGTCTTTGAGGAAGTTGGTACTGCTCCAAGCGAAGCTGCTTTGGCCACTACCACTTCTAACAAGCTTGCCAAGGAAACCGAGCATCTTGGAGCACATGAGACACACGAGGGCCCTGACTAGGAAGCGCTCCAGGGTGCTGCAAGACCCTCTTTTAAAGCCCAAGTGTCTGATGCTGAGGAGGCACCTCTTTCAGTTGATCCTCTGTGAGTTGCACCCCCACCTGAAGGCCCCAAGGACCCTGAGACCCTCTTTGCCTAGCTCCCCAAGGAAGGACTTAAAATAAAGTCGAGGAAGTAGCCCCCTTTGGTTGGCACTAGTTGTAATTTTGCTTTAGGCTTTTTTTTTTTTTTTTTTTCTTTTTCTTTTTCTTTTTTGAACATTGTAAAGTGACTTTTGGATTGAATGTATAAGATTTCGTTCTTCATATTATGTGCTTACTATCATTGTGATGGGTGCTGCTACTTTTATCGCTTGTGATTTGATTATTAGCTGTACAATCTCTGTAGTAGCTTACCTTCTATTTTGAATCAGCAGCTAAAAAAAAATGTTAAGTCTATAGTGATGATTCCCACTTAAACTTTGGTTGATAATTGAGCCTTGATAATATGGCTTGCCTTTGCTGAATTGAATATTAAAGGGATGGCTTTACAATATTAATCTTGCACCTCATGAATTAGTTGCCATGAATGGTAAAAAGGAATGCTAAGCACATAGCATTCCTAAAGATAGGCCTCTAAATCCTAAGATTAGATTCCACAGCACAATATACAAGGGTACCCATAAGTGCGATCTAAAAACTTACTGACCTTAAGAAGACAGTTAGCTGTTGATTACGCTGTGGAGTTAAGTTCAAAGTACTTTGAAATGCTTTGTGCGACGCTCATGGGCTTGTGTTTGTTCACATCCTTGATGAAAGTAATTAGTTTCTCCATAGGCTTAAGTTCGAGGACCATGCAAGACCTTGGTTCTGTCTAGCACCTTGGCTCTTCTTGAAGTAACTAGATTCCCCATAGGCTTGAGTCCGAGGACCATGTAAGACCTTGGTTCTATCTAGCGCTTAGGTTTTTCTTGAAGCAACTAGTTTCCTCATAGGTTTGAGTCCGAGGACTATGCAAGACCTTGGTTCTGTCTAGCGCTTTGGTTCTTCTTGGAGCGACTACTTTCCCCATATGTTTGAGTCCGAGGACCATGCAAGATCTCGGTTCTGTCTAGCACCTAGGCCCTTCTTGAAGTAACTAGCTTCCCCATAGGCTTGAGCTTGAGGACCATGCAAGACCTTGGTTCTGTCTAGCGCCTAAGCTCTTCTTAAAGTAACTAGCTTCCTTATAGACTTGAGTCCGAGGACTATGCAAAACCTTGGTTCTGTCTAGCGCCTTAGGTCTTCTTGAAGTGACTAGCTTCCCCATAGGCTTGAGTCCGAGGACCATGCAATACCTTGGTTCTGTCTAGTGCCTAGGCTCTTCTTAAAGTGACTAGCTTCCCCATAGGTTTGAGCCTGAAAACCATGCAAGGCCTTGGTTCTGTCTAGCGCCTTGGGTATCTTTGAAGTAACTAGCTTCCTCATAGGCTTGAGTCCGAGGACCATGCAAAACCTTGGTTCTGTCTAGCGCCTAGGCTCTTCTTGAAGTGACTAGCTTCGCCATAGGTTTGAGTCTGAGGACCATGCAAGGCTTTGTGAGAGACCGCGCCCCCGGCCCCCTTTTTTTATAGGTGTGTTAGGGGCCAAACCCATGTGAATGGGTGGAGTCGTGTTATTGCCTCTCAAAATGGAGATTCGACTAGTTATATTTTCCCCTTTAGATTAAGGGTTTTACAATGGAGTCGCCACTTATTTAATTGTTGGAATAAATAAGAAAACCATAATTGAAAAATTCATCATTTTATTAATTTGAAATTGAATTTACATTGAACATAGGAAATTACATGGCTTTAGTCCTAGATACAATCTAAGATAAAGTACATGACTTTGTTTCCTAGTTACAATCTAGAAATTGAAAATTACAAGGATAAGCATTGGTCTATCAACCCTTGATCTAAGTTCGGAGGCTATGTTACAAGGTGGGAAGGTGTTAGGCACCCACCTTGCCCGGTGAAACCAGTCTTCTAGACTATGGTGGCCAACTCTCATATCATATCATCCAATATATCAATCAATTTGCATGTTGAATTTGAAGTGTGTGCATGTGATAAACCCTAATTCAATTGATTAATCATTTTATTTGAATTGAAAATTAAATTCTAGTGAATGTGTGTGTATGGTGATATCCTAGATTCAAGAATTTGAAAGAATTATGAAACAAACATGTTTTTCATATTTTTTATGTGGATTTAAGATCAAAGCTAGTGATATGCATGAACATGTGATGAACAACCAAGAACATGTGAAGAACATATAAGAACAATTAAGAACATTCAAACATATTCAAGGGAATTTAAGTGATTACTATCATGCTTTAATCTTAAACTCTCATCATGGCAACATAGAAAACAACTAGGGAAAGAGATTATACCTTCATGCAAGATCTATATGGTGGAGGAGGAGACTCTTGGTGGAGGTTCTAAGGGTGGAGGAAAAGAAGAGTTAGAAGAGGGAGAATGAGTCTCACTCAATACCTTGAGTCTCAGGAAGACCAAGATATGACAAGACTACTCTACTTCCTAGAACTCAAGAGAGGAGAAGAGAGGGGGTTTTGGTGTCTTGGAATGAAGTAGAGAAGGGTTTATATAGTAGTGATGGAGGAAATATGAATGGAAGGCCATTTAATGAGGGTTGACAAAGAAGCATGAACCTAGACCTCATTTTAGCCTTGGGGAAAATCTGGTGCATTAAATGGAAAGATTGGTAGGAGTCAGGAACAAGCCAAAATTCGGTTTTCCCGTAGCTGCTGTAACAGCTTGTAGAGCTAACTTCAAAAAATCATATCTGACTCAATTCTGATCGGAATTGTCTCGTTCTTGTGCTCAAATTGAAGCCCTGGATGTCTAGTTTCTGGGAAAATTAACCTCATTCACAGATTCAAAATGTCATAAGAGATATTGATGAAATGGTGAGCAGAGGTCATTTGTTAGAAAATGGTTTCAGCACAATTAACATTAATAGGTCCCAAATTAGCTCCCAATTAACATTAAATGGCTCCAATCACTCCCATTTCAGACTTAATTGGTTCCAAATTTACTTTAATTAAAAGATAATTACACAAATTACTCATTGAATAATTAATGTTTAACTATCTAATTAATTAGGTGTATGCAACCTCACTATAAAATGTAATCCTAACCAATCAAATTATGACACATCATTGATCTCAAATTGATTAGAATTATAACAAATTGGAATCAATTGTTTATAATCACATATAGTCGGACTCAATTTTTGATAGTGCATCTCGGCCATTAAAATTTGATTTGATGATAACTTTCAATCTGATGGTCTGATTAGGGCTTATGACCAGTCGATTTGATTGTTACAACATCAAGATCATTTTGATGAAATGAGATTAAAAATCTAATGACCAGAATCAAGATGCATATTTCCAAGTCAAAATTACCCTTTTACCCTCCCGGTGAGGTTAAATGCGGGTTGCAAAATGGGGTGTCAACAGGCTTTGGTTCTGTCTAACGCCTAGGCTCTTCTTGAAGTAAAGGGACTTGTCCTCGGCGTTGGAAAGCTTGTCCCGAGAGTGATAACGGCCTTGAGCTTGTTTCATCGAGGAGGGATTCTTCCACGGACTGGGCCCTTAGCCCAACACTGGCTTAGACATAGGCGGCCTAACTTTCTGCCCTCGCGTATGATAGGAGCTCTATTGCACCACTTTTTTGTTGCTTCTAATTACGAGGCATCTTTGGGCTATTCGAGTTGCGTGCTTGATGTTTCGGTACGCGAGGCGCGTCCTCATTAATGACTTTGTGGATTAACGCAGATCCAGCGATTGGTGGCTTATTTGGAAATTGGGCAAGGATTAATTTCCACTGACCTTTGCCTTCTATATAAGGCGCTTTTGGGAAATCGTGCTCTCACATTTTACAAATCCTTGAGTTCAATAGGAACTTTAAGTTTTCCACATTCTTGGCATCTCTAAGGACCTTGCCAAGACTGTAATTAAGGCTTAGGGAAATGGGATGGCCCTGGATAAAGGCATGGGCAAGGAAGCCGAGCCCCCTCCATGAGCCGAGAATGCCGCTCCGATCTTGGAGGACACAGTGGGGGTAGAGGAAATAGAGGCCAAAGATGTTCCCTCCTTTCAACCGTGCGAGAAAGAAGACCCTCCTCCTTCAGCATAGAGTTGAAGTGGGCGTAGATCGCATCAGCCTTTCGGTGCGACAAAGTTTGGGTCTCACCTTGATGGAAGGGTATCTTGCAGTTAGGAGGAAGGTTCAGGTATAATATTCTTCTCCAGTGCACGGATTTGCTCACCTTTCAAGCTGGTAGTGATTCGCGTCCAGTTCACTTGTCGGTGGAGGCTTGCGAGACTGTGGAACGGTTGATGCCCCAGTGTTGCCGCCTCCAATGCCTAATTATCATGAAACCGAGAGAGAATTAAGGGAACATCTTGGGATGGGGCCATCAGGCGCTTCTGCTTCTTCTTCTTTCTCATCGCCGGTTCCATCCATCCGAGCTCAGTTGCTATTGGTAGCCTTAAAACAAGCCTGCCTCGGCCTTTCTTTTTTATAGTTAGCTTTAGAACAAGTCTGCCTAAGACATTGTTTTTATAGTTAGCTTTAGAACAAGCCTGCCTAAGCATCTATTGTTATAGTTAGCTTTAGAACAAGCTTGCCTAAGCCATTTGGTGTATGATGTACTTTTCCTTTATTTAATAAAGATGTGGCTTTACTTTTTACTTACTTTACTCTCTAAATCTTTCGTTTCTTTGCGATAATTGCTTCATGAGCGAGTGTGTTGTTGTTTTTCCCTCCCATGGAACTTAGAGTTGGTGTTGTTAACGGTAACGAGAGATTGTCACCCCAACCTTAACGAAACCGACGGTAGCGTTCTGCCGCTAACTTTAAATGGGCTAACACCGTGGGAATAATCAGGAACATGACCATGTGCTCTACGTCGCCGGCTGCACAATCGTCAATGGATGTTGCCAGCGCGCATTGATTTTCCCAAAGCATGAGGGCCGAGGACCAGCCCCTAAGACTGTCCCCCATCTAGTAGTCCTCCCCGTGCAGTCAGTACTCTGGAGTGTATACTTGAGCGAAGGCTAAGTTACGGCAACAACTACGTGTACCCTCTTGGAAACAAAGGGGAAACTTCCACTTGGCGTGCACCGCTGCCAAAATAACCCTTGTAGGGACCTTTGCTAATGGGAGCTTGGCCTTACCATGATTGTCCGTCGCACACACTAACGCACAAGTTCTTCCCACAGACGGCGCCAATTGTAAGGACTGGGTTTAAGCACTTCGGTCTTGGATGAGTGGACCAAAGCCTAACTAGCCCAATATAATGAATTTGTAGAGAATGAGTTTAAGAACTAGGCGTTAGCGCATGGACAACGGTCAATATGAAATTTATGGCTATCAAATAGAAGGGAACTGAGGGAGAAATTAAGAAAGTTGGTCCTCGGCACAATCCGAGGAGCCATTCTCTCATTTATGGACTGTAATCCTTACAGAAATTCTCCAGAATCTACAGAGGGTTTCTCCTATTATATAGTCCTATTTCGTTAATCTCTGCCTTCCACTTATTGATCATCCAAGTCTACACCTGAGTGCCTATCCCATCAGCCGCCTTTCCAGACCTCCTGTCAGTTGCAGCAACCAAGGCTGCACTGCTCAGAGGTCATTACCTCATTAATGTGGCCAAAATGTCGGCTGCGAGCATTTAATGTGGAAGTGAGAGTTTCCTCCTGAATTGCTCCCCCACCATGATCCCATGGATGATCCATGATACCTGTTCTTTTCCTTCGGATGCTCTAAGGGGCTGCCTTTGATGGTGTGTCGTTCCTCTCTTCTATAATCTCGACTGGCCGAGGACAGGATCGTCCTCGGCGACGTCCCTAGGCCATTTAGGCCTTCCTTGTTCATCCTCGGACACTGTTTCCTCCTCGGCACGGGCCTTGGGCTTAATATAAAGTGGGTTAGGGTTACCAAATTCTCGGGCCCCACAGGTGTAGTTATGGAAAAACTACCTCATCCCTACAAGCTTACCCACAAAATTACAATAAAAATGAAGAGGCTTTTTTTGGTGTGATGGGTTTCCTAGAGAGGAGGGAAAATAATTTTTTCAGAATTTCTTGGATATCTTTCTCAAAAGTTTTCCACTCTTTTCCTATTTTTTCTCCCTTTTTCTCTATCTTTTTCTTCTTATTTTTCACAAAAATGAAGAGGTATTTATAGAGGAAGAGGAAAAATGGCAGGCTAGCTACGTGTAACATGTTACACATAGCTAGCCTCCCACTTTTGCCACCTCATCGGGCTTATTTCGTCTTTTCCTCATTTTCTAGTCCAATCTTCACACAGGTGTTTCGAGGACTTTCCAAGCTCTGTTTTCTTCAAACTTTATATGTCTGGAAAGCTCTGTATGTCTAGTTTCCAAAGTCCTAGTCTTGAACAATTTGGAGCTACAATATTCAAGTTATCATGCTCGAAAGGAGGATGACGTAGTGTTGAAAAATTTTATGACGTTTTTCCTTAAAAATTTTGCATCTTCCAATCCGGGGCAGATATCATTGAGCCCTTTTTATGAAAAGTGGCCAAGACCTTATTCTTCAAGATGGTAAGCCGGATCACTCCAATTCCTGCCCAATCAGTACAGTTTATTGTGCGAAGTCGGCTAAAAAATTGCCTGTTAAGAAAAAAAAATGTGATATTTTTATTAGGGTTTTTGATATTTTGGTGATATCTCATCCGTTTTAACTCCAATTTTAGCCCATAAACCATCATTTCAAAGGGAAAAACATGCCCTATGAGACAATCCAAAATTTAACACGATTCAATGGCCGAATCGAAAAGTCAACTTTTTAACCATACCTAGTTAGGGTTTTGGCCTCGATTGCTATAAAAAGGGTTTTTAAATGTTGTGACCCCTTGATCCACTATCCAATCATGTTGTATTTATTTTTTCCCTTTTTAGGCTTTGAATTTTGTATTTTTGCACATATTCTCAATTTTCATTTTCATTTTTTATTTTTTTTATTTTTATTTTGGCATTTGTTTTGGTGCGTGAATTGGGGTCGGACAAAATACGGTATCGACAGGAGGCTGTGTGACTGTGTTCTAGAACACCACCACATAGCCGCCTACTTTTTCTCCAAGTTTTGGCTATTTTGTATTTTTCTTGGTTTCTAGTCCGATTTTCATGCTGCTATTTGGAGGCCTTTTTGAGCTTTGATTTTTTTTAAACTTGATATCCCTGAAAAGCTTTGGATGTCTAGTTTTTATAGGCTTTGGCTTCACTTGATTCAAAGTTATGGTCGTCAAGATATTGTGTCTGGAAGAGAAATGACGCAGTATAGGAAATTATGCAACATGTTTTTTGACAAATTCATTTCTTCCAATCTGTAGCAAATATCGTCGAGCCTTTTTTGTGAGAAGTAGTTGAGACATCATGCTTCAATCTAGTATGGAAAAATCACTCCAATTTTTGCTTAGTTGGTACAAATTTTAGCTTGAAATCGGTCTAAAAACAACCATTTTGATGTGAGAAAAAAAAGTGAAACATTTAATTAAGGTTCTAAATTTTTATTTATATCTTATCCATTTTAACTCCAATTTTTGCCTGTGAACTGTCATTTCGAAGGGAAAATATGTCCTATGAGATGATCCAAAATTTGGCCCGATCAAATAGTCGGATCAAAAAGTCCTTTTTGACCATCCCTGGTTAGGGTTTTCGGTCTTAATTCTTATCAGAAGGGATTTAATTGTTGCAACTTTTTGATTCACCATCTGATTGTGTTGCATTTATTTATTGCCCCTTTTTGGTTTAAAAATCATGATTTTCACTTTTTTTGAATTTGTTTGGATTTTAATCATTGTTTTGACGCATGAATATTGGTCAGACCCGACCCGCGGCCCAAACTTGGCCCGTTTATTAAACGAATTTTTTTCCCGTGGCCCAAACCCGCCCCATCGGGTCCTGCAGGCCCCGTTTAGGCCAACTAGATTTGGGCCCAATCCACAGCCCAAATCATGGCCCAACCCAAAAAAAAAATTGAAGCCCAAATTCAATTCCACTTCCATTCCCAGCCACTCCAGCATTTTCTGTAGTTGCATAGATACCATAGGAAAAATGCTGATAAACTCTAGTCATAGGTGAAGAAGGTGGATCTATCGGATGGTCAAATTTAAAAGCCGGCCCGAACTTGCAAATGCCATAAAGACTATAATGTGAACATATATTCTGCTCCTGGATTTCAAAAGAAAAAAAAAAATCATTATAGGAACTAATTAGGGAATAGAAATTACATGAGAAAATTTCCAGAAGAGACAAGTATTAAAAACAGTATGAAACTTCCTGTCATTTTTTCAAAATCATACTAGATTTTGGCTCATTTAGTGGGGAGAGAAATTTGAAACTACTTCCTAGTTTTCAAATTCTTTCATAAAAGTACAGCCCAGAGGAATAAACTTACAGGTCTCAGAGGATGGCCCTTGTCGCTGAAAGCACATGGGGGCGACTTCACATTTCGATTCCTAGGGTGGTGATATTTGCAATTAGATTTAAACTTACTTTCCCCAGTTTTTAAGTAATAACAGTACTCAGGTTGGCCAGGTCATTCTGGATAGTCTTCGAATTGAATATGCTGCTGCTGATGTGAAAAGAGATTGGTTGGGGGTGAGTGAGAGGGAGTGACAGAGTAAGAGTGGGAGAGGAGAAAGTGAGTAGGGGCAGCTGGGCTGAGTGATTGTGTTGTGTGAAATGGGATTAGGGTTTTTTTTTTTTTTTTTTTTTTTTTAACTTATATATACATGGGGTTATTTTAGTATTTTTAACACATATATATAAACGGGCCGGGTCGGGGCCGAGTTTGGGCCGGGTTTTTGCAAAAACTCGGACTTGACCCGGACCCGCTTCAGGTTTTTTTTTTTTAAAACCCATACCTGACCCTATAATTTATCGGGCCGGGTAAAATCCGACCCATTAGGGTCGGGCCGGGCCGGGCCGGGTATTCACGAGTCGGATATAAATTGCCATCCCTAAGTGGGATGTTGTTATGTACTCCTAAAACGATGTTATTATATTATTATTGAATCACTGAATTCAAAATAATAAAAATAAAAATTTTGAAAAATGTAATTTTTTCTGTTTTTTCTTTTCCAAATTGAAGGGAAAAAAAGTGAAAAAATTTAAAGCTCCTCTCCTCTACCTAAAAATATTTTTTTAAAAAAAAGGGCAAAGAATGTGAGATTACACGAATTCAGCCAAAGATTTATATCATTACAAATTTTTGTACTTGAATGGGAAAAGCAATCCAAATGAAGTCGAGCATGAGGATTTAACCAAAAAAAAAAAAAAATTTCCCAATACAATTTCTATACAGATTTTATTTTGCCCAAAAAATCAACTACATAAATTCAACCAAATTTCTATCAATCTTTATGCTCAGATTTAATTCAACAAAATACACAAGTTTTAAAAAATACACATCCAAAAGAAGCCATCACTTTCCCAACAACCAAAAGAAACTTGCTAACCAATAAATTGAATTAAATTAATCTCACTATTTTACACCTAAGAAGCTAATTTTTCACTCAAATTTTGTGCTAACAATTTGGAAAAAAAGACCAAACCCTAACAACTTGTGTGCGGTGGTCACTCTATAAGTACTAAGTTATTGTGGGGTGAGGGGCAAGAGACAGGGTTTAAGTTTCCAAGAGGAAGTTTCACACACATATATACTTAGATTAGATTATAGTAGAATTTCTATCTTGTGTATATATATATATATATATCTCAAAGAAAATATTCATTGTGCAAAAATTCAACTAATTAAAAGGAGGAGCAAAGTTGTTTCACCTACCAAAGTCATGTCTCATGGGAGCAGTGTTTCTGGATTGGAGATGAAATAGTAGCATTGAAGTATCAAATCTTGGCATGGTTGATGCAGTGAAGGGGAACAATAGAGAAGAAATGAGAGAGGGGAATAGAAGGGGAGATTGTAAAGAAGGGAAACATGGAAGGGCAAGGCAAAGGGGACGATGAGCTCATGTAAGGGGGAGAGAGGGAATTGGAGGGGGGGGGGGGGGGTTGGGGTGGTGAGTTTCTAGGAGCAAGTAGAGAAAAATCTGGGCTCTAGGGTTCAGGTTGAAAAGAATAGTTGATGTTCAAAAACTTAAATTGAACTCAAGATTGTACAACTAAATTGCTAAAAATTTTGTAGTTAAATTGGCATCTCTTGGAGTTTTCAATGGAACGCTTAGGATTCAAATTCCGTCTCCCTCATTGTAACTATTGAAAAAAAAAATTATATTACTAAATAGAAAAAATTAATTGACCTTTAGCTACAATGCTAGAAATAAAAAATGCTATAGGCCATCATCGACAATTGAACTTGAAGATATCAGAGTGTGGGAGAATTGGAGATTAAAGAAAAAAAAAATGTATCTTTTCATCTTTTAAAAAAAATATATTTTTAATAGTTTTTATTTTTATTTTTTAATATAAGAAACTAAAAAAAATAACCAAAACAGCATTGTTTTTAGGAAACCTAACACAATATAACAGAATTAGATGGAAAGGCTACATTTAATAAAAGTAATATTTATAGGACATAAATCAAAATTTGTTGGGCTAAATTGAATTTTTGACCGAGTTAGAAGGTATATTTTGTAATTTAGCCTTAAAAATAGTTCACAAGCTAATTAAAGAAGTTGCTCAGGGCATTGCTTCATACAAGGTGATTGGTGGATTGATGAATTAACAAATCAGTAGCTTAGTCAATCTGAAATGAATGGATCAAACCCAATATTTTTGCAACGATTATAAATGTGGTGAGATTTTGAATATGTTCAGACTTCGGAAAAAAAAAAAAAAAAAACCCGGTATCTATTTTGAAAAAGTCACTTAGGTCCAACCCAAACAATGATGTCTAAAAAAGTCCCAAATCCCATCCCAAAAAATGGGTTTTTTAAAGGGGTTGTAGCAGGAATTTTATTTCCCTCCTAACACTGTTTTAGCTTCCAATTGATGTGCACTAGGATTAGGTGTGTCAAATGCTAAAAAAACAACCTCTCATATATTTGATGTTTTAAATACTAAAAATTTTAGCATTAATGAACAGTATGTAAGATAAAATTTAAAGTTGCAGTGGAAAATAAATAGCATAAACATACATCCAGATATAGTTGTTAAAGTATTTAGAAGAAAAAAAAAAAAAAAGATTTACTATATGATAGTGTATATAAAAGGTGTCTTCTAATTTATAGCATTTTCCTTACATATTTTCTTTTGATAGAGACAAGCTATATATATATATATATATATATATAGGCTAGATTAGGGACCCTTTTAAATTAAAATTTATTTCATAACCCTCTTTCCATGAAGGAATTTAAAACTTGTAATTTTAATGTGTTTATTAACCAAATAGGTTATACCAATTGAAAGTTACTTATAAATTGTTATTCACCATAACGTTTTTCACAAATAAAATCTTTAAGATATAAATTTTCATTTATCACTTAAATATGGTCCACATCAAGTTTTCTTAAAATCTTACACAGCCGTTCCAATTTTGTCCAACACCTTTTCATGATCTTTGACTAGGGACATTGTTACGATTTAAAGTTAGATTAACATAGTTTTCTTTATATTTCAGCATAGATGTGACATCAAAACATAGGACACTCTTGGAGAGACTTTTAGGTGGCATCACTAAATCACAGTTACTAGGGAAGGTTCATGATTTATATTATTATTATATTATTATTATTATTATAGATTTCGATTTTATCACTAGTTTATCTTTTAACACCGACTTCTTCCCATCTTCAAAAGAAGATATATCCAAATTAAATCATTTCGTTTTTGTGCTCCATGTGCCTTGTCCAACCGTGTGTATATATATATATATATATACTAGTTATAGGCCCGTGCGTTGCACAGTTTTATGAAAAAACTTATAAAATAAATGTATAAATAATTATATATTTTAACAGATTCAATAAAGATAAAAGAAAAAATTATCAAGTGTAAATAATTATCTCACTAAAATAAGGGGTAAGATTTCTTCCTAAAACTAAATTAAATTGATAATTCCAAATTGAATTTTAAATTGATAATTTTTTTTTAAAATGTACTAAACAATTGATAAATCTAAAATTAATATAATCTTGATAATATTATAAATTAAAATTAAAGTTGATAATTCAAGAATACACGTGTAGAACATCTTGATAATTTGATATAACATAAAAATTAAATAAGAAAATTTTTAAAATTAATCTATTAATTCTAACCATATTTAATCATTAATTCTAAGACCCTAACCCTAAGCATATAAATTACATCAAAGTTAAGAAAATTAGTTTAAACAAAAGGCAACCAATACACAAAACCTAATCAATTTAATAAATACAAAATACAAAAACAAAGAAGGAGCCTTTAGAAGCTTGACAATATTTTCGACTGTTTTGAATTCATTAATTAAAATCACATGAAGACAAAAAACCAATAATAACACTAAAGAAAATAAACAAAATGAAAATAATAATAATAAAAGAAGAAAAAATGCATACCTACATTGTCATAATATTTAGGCATTCACATATTGAATAAGCTTCACTCCAAAAATGATATATAGGGTTATATATATTGGTAGAGTTCCATTTGATATATAATTCATTTAAATCTTATTGAAATTAAAGATATCTAATCAATGTGTTTGTTTTTATCCCATAAAGATTGGAATTAAAAAAAGGTCATATGAATAGAATGAAAAAAAGAAAAAGAAAAGAAAAGAAAAGAAAGAAGAGTTGATTCAACATAACGTAACATATAAAAAATTATTAAAAAAAAAAAAAGAAGAGAGAAAGAGAACATGGTTGATAGCTATAAGGAATTTTGATATATATATATATATATTTTAAATGTCATCAACGTAGAAATTATCAAATTAATAGAGATATATACTGTATTTTGGGATAGATAAAGATTATCAAATTATTTGAGATATATACTGTTTCTTGGGATATATTTATATTAATTACCTCTTGAAGAATTTGAATTGTGCTTATCCCTTAATAATCAAGTTTTGTAGCTTGATATTCTGATAAAATAATATTAATTTAATAATATTAAAATTTTGAAAATTTAGATGATAAATATTATCTAAATTAAATTTTTATATGTTAAAATTATCCCCTAATTTAAGAAATATATTCTAACAAATAAAAAAATAATGTTAGTTAGATGATAAATATTATCTAAATTAAATTTTTGTATGTTAAATATTATCTCTTAATTTAAGAAATATATCCTAACAAATAAAAATAATAATGTTAATCTAATTTTATTTAATGATAAGAATGAATTAGAGTCCTGATAGTATACTATTCATTTTTAGTTCTTTAAAAATCTAAAAATTTAATAAAATTTCTGCAATTTGGTGAAGCCACGTGGCGCAACCACGGCGTCTAAGCTCAACTTTTATTATATACTAGTCGCTAACCTGTGCGATGCACTGGAAAATCTTATAAAAGTATAGTTTATACATTAAAACTTTTTAATTTTACATGAACTATAGTAGTTTTAATAATATTTGAAAAATAAAATAAAAAGTGAAAACTCAAGCCAACTCAAGATAAGCCCCTTTCATTCTTGCAAGCCAATAGCAACTGCAAAAGCTATCATGAGGGCATTCCATCAGATAGTTTTGACCCAAGTATGCTTCTCCTTTGTGGGTGTGAAAGCCCAACGCTACGTATTGAGCCAGGGGCCCAATTTGAGTATCACTGTTTGTCCGAAGAGGTAAAAGGGATCAGGGCTGAGTCCATTTGGTGGAAATGCACTTGAAAAGGAATGATGGGATACGTCCGAAGACGATCTTGTTGGTCTGAAAAGGTCCCTCTCATCGGATCATTAGAGAACTTGATCAAGCAAATATACTGAAAACCTGAGCAACCTTCCCAACTGATTCCACGGTAAAGAGCAAACTCTGGACATGCCTAGGGATGAGAAGAACATAAAAATATCTAAAAGGAAAAGCTGCTACCACCACATTTAATGCACTGCAGCAACTTTCCTGGCCGCATTTATGTGGAGAAGACACCTGAACAGTACAACCTCAGCTACTACCACTCACGGCAGACTAAAGCAAACGTCTGATGTGACATTTACTCAAGTGAATGCTTGGATGAAGAATAAGTGTACGGTGAAGATGAGGAGGAAGGAGGATATATAAAGGGAATAGGTCTCTGAAAAAAGGGGGGAGAAAATTGTATTCATTTTTCTATAAATATTAAGCCTCTTCGGATTTAAGGGAGATCCACTCGATAATAGTCTGAACATCGTTTTATCCTGACTTGCATAAATGAATCATTGCTAAATCCATAACCAGCCCAGCTGTTTCACCCATTCTCTACAAATTTATTGTTCGGGGTTCATTGGGCTTACAATCTGCAAACCCTGGGCTTGGCCTACCAAATTTAAACCCTACAATTGGCGTCATTTGCGGGAAATAGCTTGAGCAAAGGTGGAAGCAACACCTCATAAATGGCTGAACCAAGGCAACGTCCAGCAGAGTCTAGCGCATCTCAACACGCCAATCCTTTTCTTAATCTGGAACGGAGGCAGGATCCTGAAGGTAGCGTACACACCGCACATGATGATCGAAGCCAGTCGCATGGAGAGAGCCACATGTCCCATGCAGTTAGAAATTTAAATGGGATTAATTCTAAAACTATTAACATCAAATGGAGGAGAAAAGAGAACTTCATGAGAATGAAGATAAACTCACTCTTCTATTGTTTGCACATCACAAGTAATTCTAAAAACGATGCATACATCTTTAACTCGTTGCACCTTTGCTGTTAGACAGAGAAAAATAGAAGGAAAATGTTTAAATTAAACACCTCAACAAATTAAAATAAATATATAGAATAGATTAAAACCCATCTTTTCTATGGGAGGTAAGGTTAATTTAAAAACACAAACTAATCAAGTTTCAGATTCTTCCTAAACACATATTACCAATATTAATGTAGCAAGAATTAGTAGAGATCGTCACTGATATCAACAGCAACAACAGGTCCTTAAATCTCAATCATTTCAACTATAAAATTTTCTCTCACTCTGCGTAAACATGAAAAATTCGTACCAAAGTCAACAAAATGTTTAATTGGGCATGTGAGAACTCTAAAAGAAAACTGAAAGAAGCACACTTAGCACAAAATTTTTTTTTTCAATTTCTCCTCCCAAATGAAATCTCAAGGTAGTTTTGACATGGTAAAATCTGACCACCCAATTACTATAAGGCAAATCTATGTCCAACACCTCAAGTAGCCTATCACCACATATTGACTTCAATACATAAAGGCCAAGGCAAACAGTATGTAGAGGCTATTGGAAGGCATGGCTTAGTTCATGTACTCAAAAAATTTTATTATGAGAGGGATTTGACTCTAAATTAAGTACCTGTTCTCTCATCTATACAAAAAAATATATAATTTGGGTATCCCCAAATTCATCAAAAACACGAAGTTTAAACCACTATTTGCCTATTAGATTCAATAATCAATATATCAGCTTGGATCACAGTGAAGTCTCGCAAAATATGCTTCAAAAATAGATATGGAAGAAAAAAAATAACACAACTCTTACCTTTTTCAATTTGCTATTGCTGGAATTTGTAGACAGCTTCTAAACTTTATAGGTTTAGTCCTTTGCTGTGCATGGCAGAAAGCAGAAAATAAAAGTTAGTAGTAGGAACGAATCTTAGCTTCCATGGTTATACCAAAATTTAAAATACAAACCTTACCACAACTAACAAATAAAAGTTGTAGATAAACAGCAAAGCCAAGGTTGTAGAAGGAGGACACTAGAAAAGAAGCTGGGGTTTGCAACCAAACAAAGAATCAAACAAAACCCCTCAAAAATCTAAATGCTGCTCTTAAAGAAGATTCTTATCAAAAATTAGATAAAGAAGTAATAAAAACAATGGTAAATTTGAGATGAAATAATAATTAAACTAAACATAAAACATGCACGGGCTAAACAATTAATTTTTATTTCTTTGAAATTGAACCAAAAAATGGAACCGTACATATATAAGAACAATGAAAATTATGTCAAATATTATCATGATGAAGAAATTGGAAATTCACAACTACCTTAAATTTAAAGAACAAAGATATTTATTTCACAGCATTATACTAAATGATTAAAACCCTTAAAAATGAGTGAGGAAGACAAAAAGTTGTGCAGAAATAAATAATGCATATATATTTAATGAAATTAATCATTCACAATGGGAACACTGCATAACCCACATATAAATTTAGGGCTGGACAAACATTAAAGGGTTTTTGAGCTAACCATAACATCACTCTCAAAATAAACTTAAAAATCTTTTGCTAAAGTCCATATCATAGTAAAACAGAAAACCTTCAAAACCCAAAACCACTGTCACATTCACCTCACAATAAAAACATTCTAGTTGACCATGAATTAGCAGTTTATGAAAACAATACATTAGGTAGTATAAAATATAACCCGATCATTAAACCATAAATCCCAGATAGGCACCAAAAAAAAAAAAAAAAAACCCATGAAACTGAAACACATGAAAGCAAAACCTATAGGATTGGGAGGCTAAGATCAAAATTGAATACTGCTACCAAGTATATATAATTAACCACAAATTCACATGAGGCTAAAATAATTCAATAATCTACAACAGAAAGTTAATTATTCAATAACTAAATTAATATACTTGCATTTGTATATAAATCCAAAAACTTAAATTAAATCCAAACACAAACAAATGACTCACAAAAACATCAAGGGCATGCTGCTCCAATAACTAAATTAATATACCTGCATTTGTATAGAAACCCAGAAACTTAAATTAAATCCAAACACAAACAAATGACTCACAAAAACATCAAGGGCATGTGCAAAACTCCTGACACAAAACATAACAAAAATATTAACAATGAAATAGAATTGCAACTCTAAAATCCTAGATGGATTTTCTTGCCGCCAATAAATAAAACCCACTACGTCTCCAAACCCATCAATCTAAACTAATCATTCAAAAGAAACACTCCCAAATGAAACCCTAAATCATATTTAACAACCAAAATTGAAACCCTAAATCATATTTAAAAACCAAAAACGAAACCCTAAATCATATGTAACGACCAAAATTATAGAACAAAATTAAAAACTAATCGGTAGTGTTTGCGGAGAGAATCTAGTCTAAAAAAAATAAAAACAAACACCGACAAATATGGAGCTGGAGAAGGGTGGTGGCCTGCGTTTTGGACTGAAGGTGGAGCCGTTGAGCTGCGATTTGCGTGTGGGGGAACGGTAGAGCGTGGTCTGCGTGTGGGGGAACGGCAGAGCGTGGTCTGCGTTTTGGAGGAAGGCAGAGCGTGTTAGGCTTCTCTAATTTTGCGTTATGTTTTTTTTTTTTTTTTTTTTGGGTTTTAGTTATAGAAGAAGTATTATCGGGTTTTGATTTAAGTGGCAGAGAATTTTTTTTCCGGTTTTATTTTTAAATTAGAACTTTTGTTTTTTTATTTATTTAAGTAGTGCTGACGTGGAAAATTGTGGGAACTTCAAAAGTTTCGATTTTATATATATACTAGTCGCTAACCCGTGCGATGCACGGGGTAGTTAAATAAAATTATAATTAACCAACCTCACGTTAAAAAATAAAAAAATAAAAAAAAAACTAAAACAATTAGTGAGAGACTAATTTGCCCACCAAGAATTTAAAAGAAAGAAAAAAAATGTATAATGTTACGTTAAAAGTGTAATGTTGGAAATTAAAGCAACATTTAAGACAATGGAGAAACTATTTGCAAAGAGGATTGCAACCTTTGTATGTTTACTTGGCTCAAGACCAAAATTCAAATTCAAATTCAATTTTGCCAAAAAAAAAAAAAAAAACATACAACAGCCTCACTACACAAATCCACTTTTTGCTCAAATTTATTTTGCAAATCACACACTATCAATAATTTCACTAAACACTATTGCTAAATCTGCTGTTTACTGAAACAAACTTGATGTAAAGCCAAACATTAGGCGTTCTAGGGGTTCAACAAATACATTTTTAGCATTTTGAAAAGATAATTGACAATAGCTTTTGAAACTTGAACATTTGTTTTTATAAAGAATATGCACAAATTGTGAATGGTTTTCATGTATATAGCTAATTTAAAAAGAAAGAAAAAAAAGTGTGAACAATCAAATTATTATTAAGTAATTTTTTGTATTTATCTCAAAAGTCATACCCTTATATAAATACATTAACTATTTTATAGATACATATATATATATATATATATATATATATATTATAGCCTATTATATACTATATTAGATTATATATAACATTCTTTCTCTCAACAACACGGTAAAACTTTTATAAAAAAAACACGGTAAAACTTTGAACTTTTTTTTTTATACCAAACAAAGAGCTTACAACACAAAATTTGGAGTTTGTCTTGCTATCATATTAGCAAGTTCCCTGCATTCAGTTAGTACATAGTCTGAAGTTTTCCAAAAAAAAAACACGGTAAAACTTTAAACTTTGACAGCCACAAGTTTTATTTTTATTTTTTTAATGAAATCAATAGACAGCCACACGTTTAGAAGTCAAGGAACTTAAATTGTTGTAAAGAAATAAGTTTATACAATTATACAGCACACAGTTTCTCAAAAGTCAAAAGAAAGACAACAAAAGCAGTAAACCACTTAACAGTAACTAAACAAAGTGCGAGAGAGATATATACCAATGGTGTTGGCTTGGACTGGAGTTGGAGTTGAGAGGACGACATGTGGTGAGCAACTGGCGATGCAAGTGCACAGCACAGACACAGTAATATAGTTTAATTTGTTTGTTTGTTTTTTTATTTTTTAAATAATGATCTAGGATGATTTAGAATGTATTTTCTGGGGTTTTTTGTGTGTTAGTATTTAGATTTAAAGGGCCATGGATTGAAGGATTTACCAAATATATTGGGGTTTTTCTAAAACTATCGGGTTGAAGTTAAACAGAGAAAGTGGCAAAGATACAAACTTGATGGCTATGGTGGCTGATAGTGACGGCAACAAACAACGGTGGCTATGTCATGGGTGGGAAAGAGAGAAGAAAATTGGGGAGGGTGTCTGGGGTTTTCAATATTTCTCCGGAAGAGATTTGTTTTCGTGTTTGACAGAAAACCTACAGGCTATAGTCGGGTTTGTCAAAGGTTTCGTGTAGTATTTACTATTTAGTTTAAAAAATTAAAATTTTTTTATAAATTAAAATGATGATGTGGAAAATTGTGAAAGTTGCAAAGGCTTCGGTTTTATATATATATATATATATAGACTAGTATTATGCCCGTGCAATGCACGACTTAATAAAAAATATTTTGATAATATAATTAAATTTAATAACAAATAAAATAAAAAAAATTAATTCAAAATTTAAGATTAAAAAATAAATTGCACTTGTACACTTAAATGAAATTTAATTTTTATTTTTTATTTTGATATTTAAATCATTTGTTTTAGTATTGATTTCATTCAAATGGTTATAAGTTATATCAACCCTAAACTGAATTAATAATAAATAAAAATATAATACTCTAACTTAATGTAACATTCTAACTTACTAATAAATAAATATAACACCCTAACTTAAAGTAATGTTTGTAATTGTATTGTGATTTAGCCTTTAAAAACACATATATTATTTTTTTTTATCATAAAAAACCCAGATATTAATATTATACATGAAAAAAAATAATGAATTCAATAATTGAAACTGTTGAAAACAAAATTAATCCAAAACCTCAATTCATTAATGAAAAAATATCCAAAATTTTGAAGTAAAAAAAAAAAAAAAAGAGTTAAGTAGAGATAGACTTACATAGAAATTTGGATGGATGTATTCTTTCATATCCAATTTCATGTTTGATAGCAAATTTTTCTTTTAATTAAAGAATATAGATTACATGGAACGAAGCACCAAACAAAAGCCATAAGAAATTAAATCCATAGTAAAATATTGATGTCAACAACAAATAATCATGTAATAAGAAATTAAAAAATACAAAAATATTGCTTGCTATATTGAATTCTATAAAAAAAAAAACACTAAAATGTGTGATTAAACATAGAATTTCAACATATCTATAAAACTTGTTGATAAAAACCATATTATGTATATTCGATTTGATGAAAGAAAAAAAAAATACCTGCAAGGTTATAGGTAGGGCAGAGAGGAGAAAGGAAATATATAGCAAATAATTGTAAGGTACGTAATAGAAATAATGAAACATAAAAAAAAACTGTGTATATATAGTGGAAATTTTAGGTTGTGAAGAAGATATGAACAAAAAGAAGTAGTTTAGGTGAAACTCAAATACTTTTTTTTTTTTTTTAACTTTATTATTAGGAAAAAGATGACATAAAATGCAAATTTATCCACAAAAAAATAAAAAATAAATAAACGTAGGAAAAAAAAATTCTATCTTCTTTTTTTTCTTTTTACGTTTTTTGAAGAAACGTAGGAAAAAAAATTTCATCAATTTTTTCACTTTAACTACTTTAGTTTAACTACTCTACGTATACTCCATTTTTTTTTTTTTTTTTTGTTGAAATTATAGATAAATTAATAATAAAATGATTATATGAAGAATTTGGATTATAATCAAATTAAAATTTTTATCAACTTAGAAATTATAGGAGAAAAAGAAAAGGACAAAAAAAAAATATATATATATATATATATCTATTTTTTTATTTTAGGATTTGTTGATAACATTTTCGATAGACACAACTGTTATAGTTGTAAATCAAATGCTACATTCTTTTATTACTTGATTTATTATATTTATCCAAAAAATATTTATATATATCTATTCTTAAAATATTAAAATTTATTAAAATTTCTGCAATTTGGTGAAGCCACGTGGCACAATTACGGCGTCTAAGCCCAACTTTTATTATATATGATACTAGTCGCTAACCCGTGCGATACACGTGAAAGCTATTGTATATGAATGTAAACTATTCTTTTTCTCTTCCTCTTTAATTGTTGATATGAAACATTAAATTACGTAATGAAAAATAGAAACCAAACTTAAGTTTAAATTAAAATGAAGAATCAAATCTTTAACATCCTCAATTATCCATTAAATGCATGAAACACAAATTTAAAGAACTACTCAATCAATATTTCAAATAAATTAAAAGACAACTTTAAAGTGTTCTTTGTATCTTCTTCCTTTGTTGCTTCGTAGAAGTCACTAAACCTTTCCATCAGGGTCTAACTCGTATAATCTAATCATGCTCAGAATTGGGACCATAGGCACCTAAAACACCAACTTGTATTGATCATCCACACATCTGAAATTACATAAATTGAATAATTTTCCACAGCCCCATCAACTTTCTTTACTACTCTTCTAGTCCATAGCAATAGCAGCCTAACAAAGGCCCCTAAAGCTCCAAAGTGACACCAGTCCACAGACTAATAATCAATATGGTAAATCATTGTTACAATAGTGCAGCCAAAAACAAAAAACATTTGTACAATACTATCAACTATTACCAAAACTATCTAAATGTTGTTTTCTATTGTATAAACCTATCTCACCATCAATGCCAATAAAACTTTGTAAAAGTTTTGATTCCTTTTGAAGTTATTAAGGGTAACAAACTCTAATCTTAATGCACAAACCCACCATGGAATATATCATTAAAAAAATCAAACCTACTTCTCAAAGGGAATCATATCAAAATCTCACCATCAATACCAATCCCAATATCAAACATATGACATTGAGAAAATAAGGCCAACAATATGGGAAAAGATGAGTATGTATTAAATTGGAATCATGGTTTCAATTATGGCAATATCAAACCAAAAATAGAATTATTAATTAAAAAGAAAAACAGAAATTTTAACACATTGCACCCTTACAGTGTAAAAGTAATGATGCAAAAAATTCAATTTATTAATTTTGTTATTACCATTCTTAAGTCCAAAACCACATTCAAATTTTGATATATATTCTTAAGTAACAACACCGATTAATTTTTGGTGTAGGCGAGATTCAAATCCCAAATCTCTTATTCGACGATAAGAGACTTTACCAATTGAGTAGTTAATTGGAACCCACTCAATTTATATACATGTAAATTGTAACTATAATCAGATCAGTATGACCAAATGCAACATTATTATGAACCTTTATAATTCAGGTATATAATTACTATTTTTGAAACATATACAGCCAACCTCTATCATGTAAAAAGATGTTTTACCCGCGAATGAGATAGAAAACTGATGCAAGTTGTGAGCATTAGAGCACCAAATCCAGCATAAACAATTGGCACTCCAGGATCAGTCTGAGAAAAAACCATGTTTAGTTCCAACACAAATACAAATAAGTAGTCAAAGAAAATCCTATATTTTTAGTACAGCAGTTAATTTGAGTCATCACCTTCAGGTCAAGGCCACTGCTGCCTATTGCATCTACAATAACAATTCTTGAACCATCTATGTCAATCGGGAGCTTAGAGCCAGGCCGTCGAACTCCAGAAAATTTTCCTTCCAGATCATATATGACAATTGATTGTTGATCACGAGCAAGCATTGATCTGAATCTAAATGAAAAAGGGAAAAGGATATTAGAATGATGGGAAAATACTGAAAAGGCAAAATACAGGGCTATATGGACAATATACTTTTTTCCCTTAACCTTAAGAGAATGAGCATATATAGTAGGACAATATACTTCCAAAAGACTTTATAACAGAGAGAATTTTAAAAAGAAAAGAGAGTACCATGTTGCATCAACACCAGCTTCAATATAACCATAGGTTGTTTTTTCTCTCTCAAGGCCTGCGCAAGCTCCTTTGTGCCAAAAAATTGAAAACATGGAATGAGGTTTTTGTAGGTACCTATATATTTTTTATACCACATTAAGTTTGGTTATGAAGTTAAAAGATTTCATGTACATACTCCAAATCAAAAGGATATGTTTCACCTTCTATTTACAATATGGCTCGAAGAATAGTAAAAAGCTAATGAAACTTTTAACAAATTTAAATTAACAAAGAACATTTGTGTATATAAAGCCCTCTAATACGTCAGCCTTTGTGTGTTTTAGGGTTTGGAAGAGGATATCCTATGGCAATTCTTTAACTTTAGCCATCTTCTACCTTTTACATGGATTTAGATGTATATTATTGCCTACACAACAAAGCAAAAAACCCAACCCTGATCTGAATATGCTTAATTTCTGTATTCTTTCTAATTAATATATAAAGAAAAAACAAAATAGAGATAAAAGAAACAAAAAAACCCATCCCTGATCTAAATATGCTTAATTACAAATTTGCTAATAAATTAAACTTACCTTTGATACACCTTTTCCAAGGTAGTCTGAACCTCCATCCCTTAGTTCAAGTGCCTCATAAATTCCTAAAGGAAAACAAAAAAAGGACACAGAATTTGGTTTATGAGACAAAACACCAAAACATATCTGAATGTTCAAATTCTCTCTCAATTTCTTAACTATATCATGTCTTTCAAAATGATCGTCTCCATATTTCATTTCACCGCTCAGATTAAGTATTACTAACCTAAGACTAATATCAATTACCCAAAAAAAAAACCGAAGATTTGATTAAGGAACATACCAGTGGATGCACCACTTGGAACAGCGGCTCTATAAAAAGCGCCATCTAAGGTTGTCACATCGGCCTACATGATTAAGGAACAAAGATTTAATTAATTAATCATTAACAAATCCCTTGTGTACGATGGTCATAGACACACAAATTTTCGATACGAAACAAAACAGTCTATATACACTATCGACAAAAACACACAGATCAGGGACATGGGAATTTAAGAATCGAACCTCGACTGTGGGATTGCCACGACTGTCGAAGATCTGGCATGCCTTGATGGCCTGGATTGTGATAGCCATAGGAGAAGAGAGATTTTTAGTTTCAAGAGTGTGTGAGAGAGGTAGAGAGAAGAGCAGGTGGTTTTATTAAGTTTCGGGGAGAAACAGGTACTGGGTTAGAAATAGTTACGGTGTTTAGGGTTTTATTTATTTTTAATAGTTTTATTTTTTTAAATAATGCTGATGTGGAAAAATGTGGAAACTTCAAAAACTTCGGTTTTATATATATATATATATATAGATGATATGATATGATATGATATATAGATAATATAATATGATATATATATATATATATATATATCCAAATCATTGGATATTCCACTTAAGCCCTAAAAGAATTAAAGACAGCATATCTTTAATTGTGTCTTTCCTTAAATAAGGTAACGTCAGCGCGCTCCGTATATAAACACTAGAATTAGAATGCTCAGTCTTAAATAAGGATCAAAAAATAGAATTTTATTTTCTCAGAAGTCAGAACTGAATAATGAAATGAAGCGTTATATGGTTTTTCTCTTTTTATTTTTATTTTTATTTTTTTTTGAGAAACCAGACTGGAAGTCCAGACTGGGCTATTATTAAACCAAAAACAAAAATCTTAAGAAAGATCATCAAGAGCCAAGGGAATAATGTCCCCCGGAATGTTTTCTATCCAAACTTCAAATTCTAACCCAGCTTTGGCTTTTTTTGCCAAAGCATCAGCAACTTTGTTTCAACTACGATTAACATGACTAAACTGAAAGAACCTCAGCGTAGCTGTTTGATGGAGAATATCGACGACAATGTGACCGTACATGGATTGATCTGCCATACTAGTTGTAAGAGCTTTGATTACTAACAAAGCATCACCTTCGAAAGTCACCTCACGGAGGCTTAATTCTCTAACGAACTGAACAGCACGTCTGCAGAAAAGAGCTTCGATCTCAGCTACCGTTAAAGGGAAGGGGGATACGCATGGACAGGGCCCCTACAATGTCACCTCTGTGGTCTTGGATAACCACCCCTAGCCCCACCGAGTTACTGCTCTGAAACACAGCAACGTCGAAATTGGCTTTGTACTGAAATTGGATCGGCGGGCACCCAGGGACAGACCTAGGATTTCAAGTTGGGGGCCGGAGTTAAGCGAAATTATTTTTTTCAAATATGCATCCATATAGTATTAAAAAACTATCAACCAAAAAAAAAAAAAAAATACACAAAAATCATTGTTTTTTAATATATTAAGATACAATCAACTGCCAACAAAAACAAAAGACACGAAACACTATTACTTTTTAATACAATATCTATGAAAAGGGAACTTGACGCTCTTTTAAATCTTCAAAATTATCTATGATTGAATCCAAACTAAATGTCAAAGCTATATCATTTTCAATATATAAATTTAGTATTTTTTTACTTCTTTTTAATTTATAAATTTATTTAATTTAACATTATGAGTTAACAATAGGCGCAAGTGAATCACTGTTATTTTCTTAAAATTATGTGACAATTTACTATATTATATGATTTGTTTTTTTCTTTTGTCTTTGTCTTTGGTCTTTGTATCTCTAATTTTATTTATCTCTTTGTCTTTGTCTTTGTCTTGTCTCCTTATTTCTGACCCTCACCCAATCCCACTATCGACCCTATGACCCTATGAATTTATTATGCACTACCAGCAAAAAATTTTCCTAACTTTACCATTTTTTTTCTATCACTTCACTTGTCCTTATATAGCGCAACTACCAGTCAATAAACAATCAAATACACACACACACACACACACTCTCTCTCTCTCTCTATCACTCTTATCTATATAATATAAGAGAGTGAGTCACAAACATAGGTTGACGGAGAGTCACAAAGCCAAAAAGAAAAAAAAATAAATAAAGAAAAAAAAATATCACAATCATAGATTCAATTCACAATCACCAACATCAATTCATCACTATCAGTAAAAACACAAATACCACAAGTCCACAAGCACAGATTGTTAGATTCTGAGATTCACAAACAATCAAAAATTATATTAGGTTTTGAAGGATAGATTAAATACTTGTGAACTGTGAAGGTTGGAGCAACGAAGTTGGGCTGGGCATATCGAGCAACCGGCGTTGGTGAGTGGCTGTTTGGGTCTACGACAGGCAACAACTGACAGGGACTGGGATGGGTTTGCGAGATGGGTCTCGTGTGATGGCAGCGTGGGTAGCGAGATAGGTCTTTCTCGCCTCTCACTCTCTCAATTTCTCTCTGTACTACCCCCTACTCTCTAAGTTTGTCTTGCCTCTCACTCTTTGTCTCGCCTCTGGCTTTCTCTTCTTCTTTTTCAATTCGTTTTTCCATTTGTTTTGGACCACTGCGTTAGTCCTTTTACTCTTTTTTTTTCTTTTTTTTTTTCTTTTTTTTTACATTTACATGGGTTGGCCAACTCAGTGGGATGGTTTAGGATTGTTAGAGGGGGGCTGGGCTAAAAAGAAAGGGGGGGCCCAAGTCTTCTTCTTGTCTTTTTTTGGGAAAATTTACTTGCTAAAAATTTTTTTTTTTGGGCCCAAGGGGGGCCCGAGCCCCCTTTAGGATCAACGTGGGTCCGTCCTTGCGGGCACCAGTGATGATTTATGGACGTCTGGGCTGCTACTGGCTTGAACTCCTATGTATTGAGGAAATCCTGGAGCATTCCACTTGCAACCAAGATGATATTAACAACGGGTTGAGTTGGAAGACTTAGTCGAGCCGCGTTTCACCGATTCCATAAGAACCAAGCTATATCAGCTTTGAAATTTTTAGCAACCTGCAAAAAACTTGAAATAAGGTTAGTGAGGTCCCCAGGTCAAGGGTGATCTGAGTAGCGAGCCCAGCTAAGATTTCTCCACAAACTATCAACCTCCGTACAACCCCACACCACATGCAGAATGTCTTCAGGCCGGGTCTTACACTAGATATGTAGACACCTCATGTTGTACCCTGTTAATAAACTTTAGTCCCCAGTCCCAATGATGAGTTTGACATATCTACAGAAGGTAATTGAAGTTATTTTGATATTTTGGAAGTAATTACAACTCAAAAGTGCTTAAATCGCTTTGAAAATAATGCTGAAAAAAGACCTTTGTTCACTGTTTTGACCATAACTTTTTCTCTACAAAGATTTTTTGAGTAAATTTTATTTCATTGGAAAGTAGATATCCTGAGCTTTAATTTGAACACAAAATTTGCCTAAGTTGGACTTATATTGAGTGAGTTATGACTATTTGAAGTCGGGCCATTAGAGTTGTCAGAATTAGGGTTTCTAGGGACGTATGCATACGCATGCATGTACTTGTGTGTGCAGGTCGACTTCTAGAAGCCCAGATCTTCATTTTTTTTTTAGGGCCCAAAACCTCCCTCTTTGATGGGCCCCAGCCCTAGACCCTTTGAAACATCCAAAATGCTCTAAATAAGTCTAAAAATCCTAGTTTAAATATATAAATACAACCTTATGCCTCCAAACTCAAACCCTAGCTAGAAAAAGTGTCTCTTTGCTTTCAAAACCATTTTTTCTCTCTCAAAAACCCTAGGACAGTAGCCACCATGTTTTTTATAGAGATTCAAAACCTTTTTCTAGCATAAAAATTAAGGCTGAAACATGTTCTTAAGGGGATTTCTAAAAACCTTTTCAAAGCTTTTTGATTTCGAGATGTGATTACCTATGAACTATTGAATGATTTAATTCCTTTGATTATTACTTGATCTTGTTGTGTAGGCACTAAGGGGTCGGTTAAAATATCAATCAAGTTGTGTGTCATAAGTGAGGTGAGTCTCTCTTCATAGCTTTTCCTTGATTTGAATTATTTTTGTGTTCTTGTTGTTCTTAATTTTATTTATGTGTTATATATTCTAAGTGTAAAGTTGTGATTTCCAACTATCTTGTGTTGGCTTTAATTCTATGCCAAATTTGATTGTAATTTTTTCAATCGTTTTTCCCTGTATGTATGTAGGTTTATTTGTAAGGGATAAGTGTAAGAGATCAGTGAAGAATCAAGCTTCAAAAGATGAATCAGTGGAATTCGTGACTAGCTCACAAGTAGCTTATGAGAAGCAACCCGTGAAAAGGCCACGTGTGGAGCATATGACTAGAAGCTGAAGAGTCATGTCAGGCTGTAAACTTCGCAAGTGTTTCGTAAGAAGGGCTAACCAGCGAAGCACCCGCGAAACTGTCTGTTTGGCAAAAAGTTCATTTGCTTTATCAAAGTCTTTACCCACACTATATATACTCTCATTACCCACGAATTGTATGGAGGCAATTCAGAGAGAAAACCTTAGATAGGTTTCTACAACATTTACACAACATACCCATATTTTTGAGAAATAGCTACTCATCCTTAGTGAGAAATTCTTGTAGTCTCTTCTCCTTTCCCTTTTCCATTGTTATAGCTTAAGAGGAGATTTGTACCCAAACATAACTCACACCTTTTTAGAACGTAAAGAGTGTTTTAGAGCTTGGAAAGCTTTGGGGATTTGCCAAAAAAAGCCAGTGAGGCTTGGCAGATGCAATCGGGCGTATTATGGGATCCAGATAGCTAGTGAAGATAAGACTCCAAGAAGCCCATTGGTAGCAGGAGCTTAGATGGCTCAAGTACATTGGGTAGGCTAGGCTTGGAGGGTCTTTTGTTATTCGCGTACTCTAACTTATTCACTAATAGATCGATTTCGACTTGGAGAGTCACAGAGAGGTTTTCGTCGAGTTCTTCAATTTCCTCTTCAATAACGCATCTTGGTGTTATCTTGTGTTTGCATCTCTCTTTCTTTACTCTTGTGCTTTACATTTATTGTTTGTAGTTCATGTTTATGCACTAGAGTAGTTATTGGTTCATTGTGCACATTTACTCTTGTTCCGCACTTTGATTAAGTAAGAGTAAAAGTAATCTAGCCGTAATTTTTAATTAGGGGTCTAAACAAGTTCTCATGTTTTAGCACAAATCCGAGCTTTCACTTAGAAATATGATTTGATTTGTTTGGGTTCGATTTGTTATGTCTCATCATGTTTTGATTAATAAGTTGAATGATTGGATATATTTATAAACATGTTTTGATGTGTTAAATGTTGCTCTTGTTTGTTTTTAGATCCAATGCATGTTTAGGAATAGTTTTTGTTTTATTTATTTTCATTTTTTTTATCTTTGATATCGTTGTTGCTAGTTCCTGTTGTTTAGTTATGTATTACAAGTATGCTAGGGTTTGTTAAATTGTTGTTTTGTTTATTGCTTTAAAACTGTGTTTCTGGGCATGTATGCGTGCGCATGCTCTATGCATAAGTATGCATACTTGAAGTATGTGTATGCATATAGTTGGGATGCGCATGCATACTCGTGCCCAGAAACGCAGATTTAGGGATTTTGCTATTTTATTTATTTTTTGCTTAGTTTTAATCACATGTATAGATCTTGTTGAGTCTAGTTTTCACATGTTTAGGTCTAGGGTTAGTAGAATAATATGTTTCACATGCTTTGATTGTTGAATTGATAATTAGGGTTTATGTCTTTGATGAATCACATGAACATGCATATGAACTTGAATTTTGCATTGATGTATAGGTGCTGTGGTGTTATGGTGCATCAAGGTAAGTGAAAGTAAGTTATGCATATGAATATGAACATGCATCTTTGAATATGATGATCGGCCTCCTTGATTGATGAATACCATGAGGCTAGGTTAGAATGATTAATGCCTTATTGATGTTTCTGCCTTGTGATATACTTGTTGCCCTTAGATATATATGTGCAAGATGAATGGTAGGGTTTCATGCTATGGATGAGTGTGGGACATATGCCATGTTTGGATGTTAGATGTATGTTAGTGTGTGTAAGTTTAGAATAACATATTAGAGGACTCTTTGATGGGATTAGGATTTGAAACATAATGAGTGGAGGCAGACCTATGGGTCGGGTGGGGTTGGGTGCCAAACGCCTTCCCATCCCTATACCTAAACTCCGAACACGTGCTCTGGTAAAGATCAGTCATTCCACAAGGATGCTATATTTATGGTTCCGGGACCTAATCTAGGTAGTCACTCTATTTTTCTCCACCACGGTCCACTCGACCGAGGTGTACTCCCCGTTGCGCCCACAGGATACAAAGAGCAAATGGTACCATTTATCTTCAGAAAAGATTGTCCATGGTTAGGAGAGAATTGTTACAAGCTCTCCAAACAAAATGCTTCATCTTTTGTGGACCACGTAGCGTTCAGATGCCTCTCCAAAAAGATTTTTGGGGGCTTGGATTAGAGCTACGTGGGTTGTTGGCTGAAGCATTAAAAGCCAACAACTTATAAACACTTCGGGTAGAGAATTTACTAGAAGGAGTTTTGGACCAAACCAACATGCTAGAAGGGAGTCGATTACTCAAAGGAATGCTTAGGATTACCTTGGCTTCATGCGGTAGAAACAGTTGTTTAATCACCTCAGTTTTCCAAGCTCTAGAGTTTGAATCAATGAGGGTGCTAACCTTAGTATTAGGAGGAATGGAAGGTAAAGGAGAGCTGACCGATCTATAGACTTTATTCGAAAGCCACTTGTCTTCCTTAATACATACGTAATTGCCATCGCCAATGCGCCACACCATACCTTTTTTCACTACATCCCTAACACTTAGAATGCTTCTCCACAAATATGAACCACCTTTTGTATCCTGGGCATCAACAATAGAATAGTCTGGCAAAAATCTAGCTTTAAACACTTTGTAACAAAGAGATTCCTAATTATTCATCATACGCCCTACTTTCTTAGCTAGCAGAGCTTCAATAAACTTTTCTATTTCCTTGAAACCCATCCCCCTAACCTCCTTAGCCTCACAAAGTCTCTCCCATTTCACCCAATGGACCTTCCTTATATCACCACTATAGCCTTACCAGAACTTCCGTATCATCGCTTCAATATCCTTGATCAAACCTTTAGGGAGTTTGAAACAACTCATAGAGTAAGTAGGGATAGCCTAATAACAGATTTAATTAGTACTTCCCTGCTAGCCTGAGATAGCAATTTCTCCTTTCAACCCTGTAATTTTTTCCACACTCATTCCCTAGTATAGACAAAGTTTTGTTTTTTGGCCCTACCCATAAAAGCTGGTATACCCAAATATTTTTCATATTTCCTGATGGAAGGGACTTCCAAAACATGTAGGATCCAAGATTGATGGTCAATCTGTGTATTAGAGCTGAAAAGGAGATTAGTCTTATCTTTATTGATTTTCTGACCAGACCCCTTCTCATAGACTGATAAAATATCAAGAATTACTTGGCATTATGATTCTTTTGCCCAACAAAACAAAACACTATCATCAGCAAAGAAAATGTGGAAAACTCGAGGTCAATTTTTGCATATTGACACCCCTTTGAGAAGGCCATCAAATTCAGCTTTATGTAATAAACCTTGGAGTCCTATAGCACAAATCAGGAAGAAGTATGGCAAAAGAAGGTCACACTGGCGCAGTCCCCTACTTGGCTTGATGTTCCCAACTAGCTCCCTATTTAGGAGAACAGCAACAGAGACTGATTTGAAGTAAGACATGATTGTTTTCACAAAAATCACTGAAAAACCCAAATGCAACTTCGCCCTCTCCAAAAATTCCCATTCAACTCTGTCATACGCCTTGCTCATATCAAGTTTCAATGCCATGAACCCCAACTTGCTTTGCATTTTCCTTTAGAGATAGTTTAAAGTCTCAAAAGCTACCAACACATTATAAGTAGTGAGTCATCCCAAAAGAAAAGCACTCTGAATATCAGATACTACATAAGGTAAGATCAACTTCAAATGGTTAACCAAAACTTTTGCAATAAGTTTATAAATCACAATATAAAGACTAATAGGCCTAAAATCAAAGACCTTTTAAGGATCCATAATTTTTGGAATAAGAGCAATAAATGTAGTGTTAATGGATTCGGGGATAACAACTAAGTTTAAAGCTGATAAAACAGCCTTAATGACATCACAACCAACAATGTGCTAGAAAGATTTATAGAATATTTGAGACATACCATCGCGTCGGGCGCTGTGAGAGGAGTCATCTGGAGGAGAGCCCTATGTACCTTCTCTATTGTGAATGGCCAATTCAAATATGCATTCATGTCTTTGGTCACTGTGGGCAGCACACCATCTAGTACTTCATCAAAACCCGATGGGTTAGAAGTAGTGAAAATATGCTTCCACCATCTCCCCCATTCGGCCATCATCTTTAACCTAGTTACCAATCTCATCCTTAAACCCCAATATATAATTGTGTTTGTTCCTCTTATTTGCCCTGTAATGGAAGTATCTAATATTACGATCACCCTTCTTCAACCACTCAACATGAGACCGTTGTTTCCACATGGTTTCTTCCTTGGACTTGAGCTTCTGTATCTCATCTCAGAGCTTATAAACTCTAATTGGATCTAATCTGTACAGCACACCCTCTTCAGCCCCACTCAACTCCCTTAACTTCTTAGCAAGAGTAATCCAAACATGACCAAAAATATCATGATTCCAAGTTCTAAGGTTGTCCTGACAATTAACAATGTTTTTTTTTATAGAGCCCCAACCAGAGATAGCTCACTTATCTCTACCCAAGATTTTTTCACCACATCCTCACAGGATTTATCCTTGAGCCACATAGCCTCAAAGTGAAATGGTCTCCCTTTACAATAAAACTATTTTTGCTCAGAGTCAGAAATAAGTAGAATAGGCTTGTGATCAGAATGGAATGCCTTTAAATGGTGAATATGGGATGTAGGAAAACAGAGGATCCACTCTACAGATGCAATCCCATGGCCTAAACGAACCCACACATTTTGATCACTCGGTCTTCTATTGCACCACGTAAAAGGGTAGCCATTAAATCCAAGATATTTTAGTCCACAAAAATCCAAAGCATCCCGGAAGCCCTGCATCTGTCTCTTCGGTCTATCCAACCACCTTTGTTTCTCCTCCACCCTAAAAATTTCATTAAAGTCCCCCAAACAAACCCATGGAAGAGCAAACCAGTTGCTTAAATCTCTAAGCAAAGACTAGGAACTTTCTCGACTGGTAATTTCAGGATCTCTATAGAAACCCATGAAACGCCAGGCATCATTCATTCCATGGTCAATTACAATATCAATGTGTCGGTCAGATGAGCTCATTACTATCACATTAGAATCATTTTTCCACAGCAAGGCTAGACCCCCACCTCTGTTAAGATGGGGAATAACAAATAAATTTGTATTTTGCAATTTTCAGCAAATTCTTTCAAGAACTTCTTTACCAACCTTAGTTTTCATCAAAAAATCAATTTGGGATCTTTTTTGCCAATTAAGACAACGAGTTCAGCCTCTGTTTGTGGGTTCCCAAGCCCACAATAGTTCTAGCTTAGGCAACTCATTAGTATTGGTGGGGCTGTTTCCCAGCCTACACCTGAAAATTTTCTTTGTTATCTAAACCTCCTGCTATCACACACCTCTTTTTGGACTTGTTAAGACCAGAATTCTCCAAAACTGGCCATCTACTCTCAAGATCAACCACTAAATTTCATTTGTTAATTTTTCCTTCATCACGTTCCAATTTTTTCCATTTCCCTGTTGCACCCGTAGATTCTGTTGCATGCAATACATTTGATACATCACTTTTGTGGTTGCAGTAAGAATGCCCTTGGAGCAAGTAGAAAAAACTCCATCCACAGATGGATTAAACATGTAGTGGTTAACCGGTAAAGCAAGGGTCTCATCCCCCAAACCTGAACTAACACATGGAAACTTCCTGTTGCCAAACCAAAATCAGAGGAGGGAATAGATGGATTACAGGGATTAGGGAAAATACCATCACCTGGAAAGTTAACATCAAGTTTGGGCACATTCTCCATCATCTGCTCTCCATCGTCCACCACTGTGTCATCCTCCGTGTTAAAAATCTGAACATCCATGTTCAAGCCTAGGGTTTTTTTTTTTGTTTTGGCATCGCTGGTCCTTTCTTCCATGGGGCTTGAGTACGAGAACTCCCAGCCACATGCACCACAATGTTCTGATATTGCCTTAATGGTTCAGCACGTAACCATTCCCCGTATTGTTGTTCGTCTTTCTTAAGCTTGCCTCTCCCTTGTATCCACACTTCACAGTCCCTTTCTCCGTGATTCACCCATCCACACCAATAACAAAAATTAGGAAGTCGTTCAAATTTTAGCACCCAATTGATGCGTTCACCTTCAGACCAAAGCTTGCAACAGCGAGGAAGAGCCTTGGCTATGTCGATGGTGACTCTGATCCAAAGAAATTCACCCCCCACCCCCCCCCCCCACACCATTTTCTTCTGGATCAAACACCTGGACGAAGGTTCCTATTGTGTTACCTATAACTTCACTTGTTTCCTTATTGATGTTCTTTTCTGGTAAATTATGCAACCGCACCCAAAAGGTGGTAAAAGCGAAGGCCAACATAGGGGCAGATTCTATATGCACAGCACGCTAGAAAACAACCAAACTTTTGTCATAGGACCAAGGTTCGAACTCCAATACCCTTTTGAGGTCCATAGCATCCTCAAACTCAAATACCATTACATTCCCTCCAACATCTCTGATTTGGAACTCACCGATTGGTTTCCAAAGGGGTTTAAACATTCGAGCAACGGCCTCGGCGTTCACAGTTCTCTTCATGAAAAGCTTTGCAGCAAGTTTGTAGATACAAATCTCTCCTTTCTTTGGCACGTTGGCAGTTAGGGAAAATCGGGACCACAAATCCTCGATGTTAGCCATTTGTAGAGAAAAATAGAGCAACCAAAAAGATAGCACCAACAAAAAAAGAATAAAATAGGATACAAAGATCCATACACCGTCCTACCTGATCCAAAGAACTAAAGGGCACAGAAAACCTGCACTAAGGCAAAAACCAGACTTCTACTCGCTAAATAGAGAACCCTAGCAAAAGTAGCAGAGAACCCTCAAATGGTTTTTCTCTTTGGTACAATGTCTGCATCGACCCTAACCTTGTCCATAGATAAGATGTCATTATTACTAATGAAATATGTCTATCTTGGGGTTTGAACCTTAATAACTTAATAAAGAGTGTGGGAAAATGATTCCTCTAATAAAATCCTCAAATTTCCTCTCATTTTTAGCCAAATGTTGTAAGACACCTAATATTTACTTGATTTTTAAATATTATATGTATTTTGTATAAAAATTAAAGGAAATTGGAGAGAATCTTGTCCCGGTCTAGTGTCTAACTCTAAAGGTAATTGATGAGAAAAATATAGCAGGTTTTTTTATTATTTAATCTCCCTTTACATTTTTTTAATAGTAATCTTGAAGTTGTTTAAAACAATTTGTTAACAATTCCAAGAATTGAAGCATAGTATTTTTCAAAATGGAATTCATTATCTTTTTTTGTTTTTGTGTTAAAGTTTGTTGCCCTTGTGGACACAACGGGAGGAGTCCCTACCTAGTTTTACAATGGCTTAGGAACTATAAATATAGCGTCCTCTCAAGGAAGGGCCTTTTAATCTTACTACCAGAATATGGGTTCAGAGTTCAGGTACGGTTTTGGGAAGGTGTTAGGCACTCAAAACTGCCTAACCTTAGGGTTGGCTTCCACTCATTGTGTCTTATGTCTTAAACCAATTAAAGGCACATTCAATATTGTATCTATACTCACACACACACACACACACTAGCATACATCTAAGCATACAATCATGGCATCAATCATCCCAAAACCTAATCATTCATCTATCATGGCATATCACAATATATCCTAACATACCTCTATCGTGGCATCTCATATCAATCTCGCATTCATCTAGCATGGCTTCTCATATCAACTTAGCATTCATCTAGCATCATGTCATCATATCACATCCAATACAGAAGCAAATAAACATTAAATCAAGGCAGAGCATAGGCAGCAAACAATCATGGTATCATCAAGGGATCATTTGAAAACATTAAGAACGCAAACATGCTTATTCAAACCACCATATTATGTTCATCACCTCTAAACAAGATTATGTCATAAATAAATGCATGTACATATGAATGCATGACTTCCCTCACTTACCTTGCTGCATCTCAACACCTATAGCATTAATGCATGAATATGTGAATGCATGTTCATGACATCAAAAAAAAAAAAAAAAAAAAAAAAACCTAATTTAAACATGCGAAAGGCAAATAAGCAATAAACATAGAACATGGACTAATATCTAAAAAATAAAATAAAATAAAAAATATATAAATATTAAAAAAAAAGGAATCAAAACAGAGGCATATCATGTGAAACAATCAAAGAAAACAAAGCAAAAAACCTAAATTAGAGTTTCTGGACAACGGCCTACGTGCGCATGTAAAAGTTTGTGCATGTAGGTTAAACGCATGCGTATGCATACTTCGACCTATGTACGTGCAAGTTAGATTTGAGCTTATATAAGAGAAAAAAATAAGTTATCTAACAGTACATCTACATGAGAAAGCTAGAAAAGATGCTAGCTTTGACATGACACTCGAAAGTGAAGAAGAAAGTGATAGTAAGGACACAAGATGTATGTGGAAAACCCTAGAGATGGGATAAAAAACCACGGTTTGAGCAAGAATCGAATGTTCTTGCTCTGCTAAAATCATATTATGTATGAAAATAGGTCACTCTTATACAATAAAGGTGTTCTTGCTTCCTACCCTCTCAACTTTCTACTCTCGTCTATAGAATATCTCTTTTTCTTTTTGGGTTCTTGTCTAAAACTACAGCTGCATGTCCTTCTTATAATCTGAGGAATATGGTTAAGTACAAAGATAGGTGTTAAGTCATCATTTTCTTATTTTGAACCTTTTCACAACTCTGAGGTTATCTGCTAATTAAAGGATAGGAATTGTGCCAACGTGGCACTGGGACCCGTGGGTAGGTGACTTTGCCACTGCTTAGGAAACAAGTTCCTAGACATTGAGAGGGACATCAGGAGTACTGTGATTGATACACGTGTCTCTGAAGTGGTCCAACATGCATTCAACCAATAAGGAGTGTCCTCATAACTTCTGACCTTAGAAAGTCACTATCTTCTTTTTTGTGAGTGCTTGACTACCATGTTAGGGTCATATTTTACTTCCTTCCCAAGGCAGTCATGCCTTTAGCACAGACTAAGAACAAGATCCCTTAGCCAATGCTTCCTTTTCCTTTGCTCACCGCCATTTCAAGTGTAAGGTCCAGATTCAACCACATGTGCATTCTCCCATGCCTTAGTGGTGTTATGTACCTTAGCCCCCTTACTGTCAATAGCGTTTAATGGCAAAGGCCTTTGACAGTCACATTGGTTCAGGCATTGACACTCAAGTAATCATGCCTTGTGACATTTGAACATGGACACATGGCTCGCAAGGGTGCCTCTAGCCATTTTGGCGCCTCCTCGTTTCTTGCGTTTTGACAAACAGACATTACTCCTCATAAATGCCATGTCTCTTCACTTAACTGCAGTTAAGGATTTAAATAGGGAATGTTTCTTCTTTAATCTTCATTCCTTTTGTATTTTTCTGATTCTCTCAAAGAACCTTAACCTTCACGAACAAAAATGTCAAACCCTTCTTTTGCTGGTTCTAACTCCCCAAAACACTCTTCAGGCTCCTTTGGGAGTATTTCCAGTGACCATCCTCCTTCCCCACCACCAAGCCCTATGCATCCCCTTCTCCTTTTGCCCATTCACCCTCTACCTCCTTAAGTTTTCATTCTTAAAGAGGTTGCTCCCTTCAACTGGAGCGACGACAAAGAAGAAGGCTCAGAGGAACTTCGGCTGAAGGTTGAAAAGGATGTTAAGGATGTAGCAACTGTTGCATTTTTGGATGCCCCCATTAGGTGCAGGAGAAGGCGAAGGCCCTCTCAGTCAAGCTCGGAGTCCAGTGCTTCAGAGCTTTTTGACCCTAAGGAGTTAAACTCCTCTGACAGCCCCTCTAAAGGCTCTTCTAATGGCTTTTCTAATGGTTCTGGCTCAGGGGAGGATGAAGGCAAGGAGGAGAAGGAGGAAGAGGAAATGGAGTATCAGGCTCTAGATTATCCCCAAGAGGACTCTAGGGATGACTCGGATGCCTATGTAGTCTCCTTGAGTTGCCTGCCATCAGACTTGCAGTTTTTTTTTTTTCTTTATTATTGTATTTGTTTTGTTTAGCCATTTATTGGCTTAAGTTGAAAAAACTTTAACTTTCATTATTTTGTTATAATTTTGTGTTTTTGTATTTAGGAAAGAGGTGATAGGCCATAAGGGCCAAATCATGTAAATCCCTCTTTCCAATTTTGTAAAAACTTTTAACACAAAAATATATGAAAGAAAGAGAAAGTTTATTACATGTTTATTGTTTTCATTTATGTTAGGTTCTATGTTTATTTTATCACATATAAAATTCTTACACAAAACATAAAAGGGTAAACATATCAGTTAACAAAATGTGAAATGCAGCAAATTAAATTGAACCTGTTGGTGAAGGGTCACGCCTTTGCACTTTGTCTGTGAGGGTAGTTTCCTTGATTTTAGCACCATCAACTCATTTCTTGTCAGAAATTCAGTTTTTTTTTTTTCTTATGTTGACATATGTCAATTTTGAAAGGATATCTCACTTTTGAACCAGCCTCTTTTGGAGAGAAAATATTAACTCCTCAAAGTATAAAAGGAAAAAAAAGATATTTCCCTCCCTTATTTCTCTCTCTTTTTCCTTATCTTCTTCTTCTTCAACCCGAAACCCAGAATTCTCTTCAAACACCAAATCATGGGTTCAAAATGTGGCTTGAGATCTAGGTCTGCAAAATTTTCAAAACCTACACCTTCAAAGAGTAATAAACCCCTTCAAGGAGGAGATGAAAATCCTTCCATAAAAGAATAGTGGATCATCCTTCCCTTCTTTGAAAATTATTTGTTTGATAAAAGTCTCAATTAGGATTCAGCCCCTTGTTCTGGAAACCCTCCCTACACGACATGTGGGGAACCAGATGATCTTCCGACCATGGATCTGGAATTAAAGCATATCCCTAGGTTTGGCACTTGTAGAGGGGACTTTGCTCCTACCGTAGATGTGGTCTTCAAATCTCACATTTCTGTTTCTAGAGGTAGGAGAAGTTAGTGTTGAAGGGTGTTGGCTTATCCCTTTTTCATGGACATCTTATAGAAAGTGAAACTTATGGACACCATTCTTATGTTCTCTAGTCTGGAGATCAGCAAGGATAGTGAGATTCTTCTTTCTCTCCTGTATTGATGGAATCCTACTACTCACACCTTCTTCACATGGTGTCAAGAAATCTTTCCATCTTTAGAAGATGTTTATGAAATATTGAGACTTCCCCTGTTTGGAGATGGTGAAGTAGTCAACATTCTTTTATCTCCTGATGAGTCTAAAGCTGTAAAGTTCCTTGAATATGTAGTGAAGAAAACTCTAAAGAAACCAGTCTTAAAGGCAGCAAAAAGAGGGAAAGCCCCCAGCGAAGAAGTGCTAGAGGATACTAGTGTTGGCAGAGACAAGGGCTCCAAGGCCAACTTCTGGGGATGGATCAAGTACTTTTGGAGAGAATAAGCTGATGGCATGGATGAGGAAGCCAATGGAGACTCCCTAAAAGAAGGCACCGTCTTCGTTGTTGGAGAAGGTAACTTTAGCCCTTATGAACTTGAAGTCTTTATTACCTTTTTACTTTCCCGCCATCTGTTTGAAGGTTATCCTCATGAGAAGATTCTGAGCAGACATTTCCCTCTAGCTGTTAAACTAGCCAAAGGACAATCCTTTCCCCTTGCTCCTTATTTTATAGGAACTTTATATTCTCATTCAGATCATTTCACCTTTGACTTGCAACGTTCATGGGGTAGGTTTCAAGTAGAAACCTTTGTACCCATTGCTTTTTTACAAATATAGTTGTGAGAACACTTTAGGAATTATGCCCCTGTCCCTAAGGTGTTAAGCTCTTACAAAACTAGTCTGCCATCACCCTAAGGTCTGCCATGCTCTTAGTGTTGGAACAAGATGGTAGTGTCTTCAAATAGTTTTCTTAGCAAGGAGCTAGATGACCCTACTAATTGGGCAACCAAACCTTACTCTGCCTTAAAGGGTGGACTTCCTCCACTATTCACTTTCTTAGAAAGCATTTCTGTTTCTCACTACAGAAACACCCCCTAGTCTAAGGAAGAACTTTCTTTTGTTGCTTGTGCTTTTCCCTCTCATCTTCAAGTATGCTTTCAAGATGAGTACGAAACTCAGACTTATAATCTCCATAAGTTTGCCCGCCAATTTGGTTTTGAGTCCGATTTTGACCAAGGCATATTGGGACATCTCTCTAGCTTAGCTTTACCCACTGTAGTGGCCTCTTTAGCTTTTAAAAGAGAGAATTTCATCAAGATATTGGCATCAATCCCCGAAATCCCCTTTACTTCCCCTACCAGAACTGGACTACCTTCACCCAGGTTCAAGTCATGGTGGTCTGACATCAAAGAACATGTTAGGAATTTTGGGGAAAGTGGTGCCCAACGAATAAATGCCCCATCTATTTTTTAGTGTGATTTGACTTTGAAACTCCTTCCCAAAGCCAAACCTTTGGTCACTAAGAGGAAGAAGAACGCAAAAACCCCTTCTAGCAAGAAGCCCAAGATACATCTTCTTCTCTATAATGATTAGCTTTTGTAATATCTCCTCTTGATCAACGGCGCAAGTAAATTTTCATTGGTTTCTTTTGATTTGAGAGAAACCTATTCTCAACTACACTCAAAATATCGCGAAACCATGAAGGACACCAATAAATGGACCTTGTCACTTAGGGGCTTTCTCTTATTGTTTGGCTCTTCCCCTTAACGATTTCCTTTCCACACTGAGTGAGGCCAAGGGCCTAAGTGTCAGTGTCGGCTGGTTAAAGAGCAGTGTCACTGCATTAAGGGACTTAAAGAAGGCAGGACCTTCTATTCATGCTTCCTTGTCCTTACTTCACAAGCTGAGAGTTAAAGAAAACTCTTGCATCGACAAAGTAAAGGAAACAAAATCAGTCTTACAAGTACACAGCACTTCAATCACTCAACTCCAGGAATCTATCAACAGACTTCAAGCGAATCAAGCAGAATTAACATCCCGGCAAGAAACAAGTTCTGCCCTTCAGACTTAATTAGAAGGTGTCATTGCAGAACGTAACTCTTTGAAGAAAGAGATTGAGAAATTGGAAGGCGAGCTAGGAGCTCTGAGCAATCCAGACTTTTCTCTTGAAAATTTTAGTTCTCTACAAACATTATCTAATTTTCAAGTTGTAATATTTTATGGTCTTAAAAGGCCATAGGGTTGTATTATAAATTTTACTATGCCTTATTCGGTTAACCTATCTAGACTTTGCATGCATATTATGAACAATAGCATATGAAATAGCTAAATATAAGCCTTCATTTATAATAGTATGAGCTTTGTAAAATACAATATCAGTTTGACATGATGGCAAAAAAAAAATGTTTTTACAAAATCAAGCATCATATTTCTTAAGGTGAGCTTCGTTAATGGGGCTATACGCTTTTATACCTGCCTGATCCTTTACCCAATAATGTCCTGTTGGATGTGCTTCTTCTACTATATATGGTCCTTCTCATTTTGGAGAAAACTTGTGTTTAACAGCTCCAGCCACTCTTCGCACATGCGGGGCAGCTTTCCAAACAAGTTCTCCCACTTGAAACTTTCTTTCCCAAACTTGACCTTCATGTCTAGCCTTCATATTAGCCTAGTAAAGGCAGTTATGAGAGGCAGCATTATCACGCATTTCTTCCACAACTTCCAAAGTGTCTTCTCTGGGTATCCTTGCAATCTCTGCTAGTTTCACTGCTGGCCTTACTAAATCTATTGGGATAACAGCCTCTGTGCCATAGATTAAAGAAAAGGGTGAAACTCCTATAGCTTGTGACTTGGCTGTTCTATGAGCCCACAAAGCCGCAGGAAATTCCTCCTTCCATCCCTTTCCATTCTCCTTAGTCATTTTTCTCAATATCTTCAGTAATCTTTTGTTAGAGGCCTCAGCTTAACCATTTCCTTTAGGATAATAAAGTGTCGATGTCGTGTGAGAAATTGAGTACCATTCTGTTAAATGGCACACATCCTTGTTCAAGAATTGTGTACCATTGTCAGAAATAATTTTGTTGGGCACCCCAAAACGACATATTATATTCTCCCTTAAGAAATTAGTCATTGAGCTACCTGTTGCCCTTTTCACAGTCACAGCTTCTACCTACTTGGTAAATAACTCAAGGGCTACCAGTATCCATGTACATCCTTCAAAGGGGGGGGGGTTTATAGGTCCTATAAAATCTAGCCCCCAACTGTGGAAAGGATATGGAGCCAAAGTTGGATGAAGGCTTTGATGGCTGGTGTGTATTTCATTCCCTCGCCTTTGGCATTCTTGATACTTTTTGACAAAGTCTTGAGTATTCCTTTGCATTGTGGGCCAGTAATATCCCTGGTGTAAAGCCATTTTCCATAGCTTTCTCCTACCCGGGTGTCCTGCTGGCTCTCTTTCATGCAGATCTGAAAGAACACCATTGACTTCCTTAGTGGGAATACATACCATCCACCTTCCTTGAAAGTTTCTCTTGAATAACTTCTCATCCACTACCTTGAACCTTGTTACATACTTCTTTAACTTTTCTCTTTATACCCGATCAGCAGGTAATACACCTTGTGAAAGGTATCTCAAATATGGATCCTGCCAATCTTCTTCCAACAAATTGCCATTAAGCACTTCTACTCGATTTGGAGGAATGATAGAACATGTTTTACAACTCCTTTGTTCTTCCTTAGCTTCATTGGCCATTTCTAGCCAGAAGATCCCCAGCCTTTGTAGTCTTCTATACAGGCTGACATCAAGGTCTACACCACAAATATCATAGTGCAACCTGTGCAACAATGTCAGTCCTTCCTGCCTTGAGACACACTTCATTAGCAAACCTTCTACTCCTCTGAAAAACAAATCCTCATTGATCCTGAAGAAGTCTTTCATGTTTGCTAGTAATTCTGACCTAATGTACTTCCCTTGAGTCATTGCTTTCAACAAGAATTATTGCCAATCTTAAGGGAGACACAGCTCATCCTAGACCAAACCAAGTCGTTTCTTCACCCGAAGTGTCATCTTCTCTTTCTTCAGCATAGACTTAGTGGCTAAGGTTGCTAGTGAGTCAACAAGCTTGTTCTCATTCCCATTAACCACCTTGTATTCTATAGAAGTAAAGTATTCCATAGTTCTGCACTGCAGCTCTGTAAGCAGCCAAACTAGGATTCTTTACTCCATAAATTCCTTCAACTTGCTAAATTACCAACTCAGAATCACCAAATATTTTCAACCCTTTTATTGCTAACCTTTTGGTGGCTTTCAGCCCTATCAACAAGGCCTCATACTTTGCTTCATTATTAGAGTAAAGAAAACGTAACTTATAAGCAAACGTATGTTCCTCTCCTAGTGACCTTAATACTACTCCTATCCCTCCCCCTTAAAATGTAGATACGCCATCGAAATACATTGACCACTCTTACTCCTCTGTCACCAAAACTTCCTATTGGGGAGGTGAAAAATCACTTGTCCCAGGAAGTTAGCCAAGAGATCAGCTACTGCCTAGCCTTTGATAGCAGTTAGTCTTATGCATTCGATATCAAGGCACACCGTCAGGAAGGCCGACTGTGCCAGTCTCCCCGATAATTAAGGGCGAGTTAAGAGATACTTCATAAGATTACTCTTAGTCACCAACTCCACACGATGCCCCAAAAAGTAATGATTGAACTTTGACACAACAAAAGCTAAAGATAAACATACTTTCTCAGTAGTTGAATATCTTAACTCTGGTCCCTTCATAAGTCTACTAATATAGTATACTGGCTTCTCTACCTCTTCCTAATCCTGTACTAATAATGCTCCCAAGGACTGCTCCGTGTTGGCTTTGTACATTAGTAGGGGTTTTCTAGGTATAGGGGCCACCATTGTGTAAGGATCCGCCAATATCATCTAGATTTTTTTAAATACTTTTTGACATTGATCACACCATACAAAAGTCACTCCCTTCTTAGTCTGCTCCATAAGAGGCTTCAAAATCTCAGCTAGACTTGGAATGAATCTCCTTAAATAAGAAACTTTTCCCACAAAACTTCTCAACTCCTTCAGAGTTGTAGGGAGGCTGAGGGCAGTTATTGCTATAGCCTTTGTAGGGTCCAAATCAATCCCTCTGTGATGAACAAGAAATCCCAAGAACTTCCCTAAAGATACCCCAAAGGCACATTTAGAAGTGTTCATCCTCAAGTTGTGCTCCCTGCATCTTTCAAAGACTTGCCATAAGTGCAATAAATGCTCAAAAGGATTCTTTGCTTTCACCACAAGATCATCAACATAATCTTCCACTTGCTTATGAAGCATATCACCAAAGATTAAAGTCTTAGTTCTTTGATAGGTAGCACCTGCATTCTTCAATCTAAAAGGCATCACCTTATAGATGTAGTTCCCAAAAGGTATCCTAAAGGCAGTTTTCGGGCATCTGTTATGTCCATAAATATCTAATTATACCCACTGTAGCCATACATAAAGGAGAAATGTTCATGACTGGCCACTGCATCTACCAAAATATCAACATTAGGAAGTGGGAATTCATCCTTTGGACAAACTTTGTTGAGATCCTGAAAATCCACACAGATTCTTATCTAACCGCCTTTCTTCTTTACAGGAACTATGTTAGCTAACCAACTTGGACATTCAATCTCTTCAATGAAACCTGCCTTTAAAATCTTTTTCACTTCAGTCTTTATCTTGTCTACTACATCCAAATGGTATTTCCTTGGCAATTGCTTCACAGGCTTAGCGTTAGGATCCACTTTTAACTTGTATGTTACTAGGCTTAAACTTAGACTTGGCATTTTTTTGTTACTCCAAGCAAAAACATCATTGTATTCCTTTGACAAGGCTATCAGCTTTCTTCTTTCTTCTTCAAACAAACTTTTGCTGATTTTCACCAATCTTTCACCTTCTTCTCCATCATTCAAATTGATCTCAACAAGTTCTTCTCGCATATTCTTAACAACGTCGTTCATGTACTCAGGAGCTTCTTTCATAGAATCCTTAACTACATGAACTTCTTCTGGCTGTTGAATCAAATTAAGGGAATTAGGCTCGCCACCCTCCTCATCCCCTTCCTTTAATTGTCAGAACTCATATACCACCCGACCATCAGGCGTGGTGGTTCTTCTTATCTTCGAAGGCCTTTCTAGCTCTATAACTTCGCCATTATCTTCCTCCTCCACTTGCAAAGTAATAGGATTAAAAGGAAGAATTCTGTTTTCACCCTTATGCTCATACTCCGGATATAAAGCTGCCTCAGCAAAATGAAGCTCCGTTCTATCAAAAGGCATCCTAGTGACCTCAATAACTACTTGTTTATTCCTCTAGACGGCCTGCACACATTGATGATATGTAGAATCTACAGCTCTATATGCTTTCAGCCATGGACGGCCTAAAATAATATGATAGGATGTACTTCCCTTCATTACATGCATGAGAGTGGGTGCACGAATTGGTCCAACCCTAAGATCCAAGGACACATGCCCTAGAGTACTCTGCTGTAAGGCCCTTATTCCTACTACCTGTAATGGTTCTGGAATGATTCTTTCTCTCAAAATACCCAAAGTATCAAATGTTGGGAGTGACAGAATATTAGTGGATGCATCAGTGTCTACCAAGGCCCTTTTGATTCAAGATACTCCCAAAAAATCAGTGAGATATAAAGGTTTGTCGCCATCAATAACTTGGTTGGCTAGATCTTTACTAGAAAAGGTGACAGAATCCTTTGCTTCTTGGTATGCCACTAGCATCAAACTTCTTTCAACAGTTGTCACCTCATGATTCATTTCCATCACCCTGGTCAAAGCTTAGGCTGCCTCTCTTCTAGCCATTCGCCTAAGACCTATTCCTTCAAGAAAAGCATGTATCTTATCTTCTTGTTGAAGTCTCGTTACCATTTCTTCATCTACCAAAGATGGAGGTGCTGAGCTGCTGCTAGCCATGTTCCCTGCTTCTTTTTCTTCCATGGGATCCTCACGACCCATGAAGAAAGTCATTGTTATCTCTGGTCTATATATTCTCAGGTCAGCCCTCTTCCTAGCTTTGATAACCAAGTCTCTCTTGGCTACTCTATCATGGAAAATATTCCTTAAAGCTTAGCAATCTATGGTATGGTGATCACATCTCCTGTGATACCTACAATAAAGTGGATTTCGCTATTCTTCTTTTGTCGGCTCACATTTGCATTCAGGTAATACCACTACACCATCCTTCAGCCAAGCTTCTAGGATGCTATATAACTCTTCAGTGGAAACAATAAAAGGAGAAGGAATGCCACCTCTATTCCTCTTCTTACCTTTGACTACTTTCTTAGGTTCTTCTGCTACAGTGACTTCCACCTTCTTGCCTTTTCTCCTCCAAGGCTGTCTAGGCGTACTCACGGCTTGTGAAGTTGAACCCTTTAAAGGCTTCCTCACAGACATACTTGTTCTTCTTGCAGCCTCCACAAGCCTTGTAAAACTAGAAATCTACAAGTTTTCGAGATAAGGTCGATATTCATACAACATACACACAATACAAACATCCACCAGCCTTTCCTCCTCGACAGGGTCATAGCGCAGTAAAGAAAGGTCTCTGAATCTACGAATATACTCCAGCAACCCTTTAGACACCCTTTGCTTTTCATGTTGTAGATCTGACAATGTGAGCTTTTCCTCTAAAGCAAAGAATTTTTCATGAATTGTGTTGCCAAGTCATTCCAACTCAGAAACCAATCCTGGTGCAAGACTAGTATACCAAGTAAAAGCATGGCCTTCTAAAGACTTGGAGAACTCCCTGAGTCTCAACTCATGGTCATGAGAGTGAGCCGTCAGCACATTTACATTCTGCCTAATGTGCTCTCTAGCATTCCCTATCATGCCTTCATACTTAGGAAAGATAGGAGGAGTGTAGTTAGCAGGATAAGGTCTTCCAAATATCTCTTTAGGGTAAGGGGGTTTGGTATCAACATAAACAGCACTCTCCGACTTCTTAGCTTCAAACAAAATAGCAAATATGTCTTCCTTGGTTAGCTAAGGAGATCCCTGAGGACCTTGACCACCTTAAGGGGCTTAAGGTCGTATGGCTATCTCCTGATGTAGGGACTGGAATTCTGCCCACATAGCAACCTGAGAACGCTGAAGGTCTTCAATGGCAACCATGATATTCCTGTTCTCAGGATGACCAGCCTCACCAGAGGACTCTATGCCTTCAAAGTGCATGGATATGTGATTTGCACTTGGTTCTGGCCGATGGTTTTCATTCACCCCAGTCAGTGCCCCCATAGCTTTCTTCCTTGAAGGCATGGAGGAAGTAATAACAACATAGAGGTATATAACCCAACAAAAACACACTTAAAAAGGGAAATAACCAAAGATCCCCAGTGGAGTCACCAAAAATGTATGTGCAAGTTAGATTTGAGCTTATTTAGGGGAATAAAATAAGTTATCTGATAGTACAACATGAGAAAGTTAGAAAAGATGCTAGCTTTGACATGACACACGAAAATGAAGAAGAAAGTGATAGTAAGGACATAAGATGTACGTGGAAAACCCTAGAGAAGGGATAAAAAATCATAGTTTGAGCAAGAATTGAATGTTCTTGCTCTGCTCAGATCATATTATGTATGAAAAAATGTCACTCTTATACAATAAAGGTGTTCTTGATTCCTACGCTCTCAACTTTCTACTATCTTCTATAGAATATCTCTTTTTCTTTTTGTGTTCTTGTCTAAGACTACAGTTGCATGTCCCTCTTATAATCTGAAGAATATGGCTGAGTAAAAAAACCAGTGTCAAGTCATCATTTTTTTTATTTTGGACCTTTTCACAGCTATAAGGTTATTTGCTGATTAGAGGATAGGAATTGCGCCAATGTGGCATTGGGACCTATGAGTAGGTGACTTTGCCACTGCTTGGGAAACAAGTTTCTAGACATTGAAAGGGACATCAGGAATACTGTGATTGATGCACGTGTCTCTGAAGTGGTCCAACATGCATTCAACCAATAAGGGGTGCCCTCATAGCTTCTGACCTTAGAAAGTTACTATCTCCCTTTTTGTGAGTGCTTGAGTACCATATCAGGTGAATATCTTACTTCCTTCCCAAGGCAGTCACGCCTTTAGCACAAACCAAGAACAAGATCCTTTAGCCAACGCTTCCTTTTCCTTTGCTTACCATCGTTCTATGTGTAAGGTCCAAATTCAACCACATGTGCATTCTCCTATGCCTTAGTGGTGTTATGTACAACCTACGTTCGTAGGCTAGCTCAGAAACCCTAGCCCAGAAACACAGCAAGCACAAAAAACAGAGCAAACTTCAAAATAATAAATCTAACAACCTAACATGCTTAGAAATACAAATGCTATCTAAAACTAAGCTATGTAAACATATTAAAACATAAAACAAGCAAAGAAACAAGATTAACAACAAGATTAAAACAAAAAAGAGAAAAAAGAGTTTAGAACTCAATACCTCAAAACAAAAGCTCCTAGGCTTCATTTTGACCGTTCACCTCAGTCAAATCTATTCACAATTAAAAACAATAGTGATTAGTAATCTTAAACTCGAAGATCAAGGCTAGAAAATGCATCAATCAAAAGAAAATTTACTAAAAGATTTTTTGAGAAAACTCTCTCTTTGATTCACCATTTCTAGTGAATCTAAGGTTATGTTTGGTAATAGTTTTTATTTTCTATTTTCAAAAACTTGTTTTTAGTAATATAAAGAAAAAACAATTTTCTTATATTTTTGAAATAAAAAACATGTTTGGTTAGTTAAAATTAATAAAAATATATAGATTTTTAAAGAAAAAAAATACTAAAATATGTTGTTATTAGGATTTGAACTCTAATGCTAACTCATTAAATGAGACAGATTCATTAAATCAAATGTGTATTTTCTTTGACTTTTGAAAACTAGAAACTGGAAACAGTATTTTACATGTTTTCAGTTTCTTTCACAAATTGAGTTTTGAAAACAGTTTTTGTTTTCAATCCATTTTTAGTTGCCAAACAAGTTTTTTAGTTTTAAAAATAGAAAATTGTTTTTGAAAATAAAAAATAAGCGGAAAAAGTAGTTACCAAACATACCCTTAGTGTTTTCCCTTAGGATTTCTGTCTTTTTTGAAAATGTACCATGTATGACTATTTATATTGTGAAAATGTAGGTTTGGAATGGCCGCCAGACGATGTGGAATTCGTTCCAAATCTTAATCTTTAATGCTGAAAACTTGTCTTTCATAATTTCTGAAACCCTACATACGCGCACAGGTTTGGGCCTGCGTGCACATGCTTCATGGCCCTGCTTGCAAGTTGATTCCTAAAAATCAATTTAAAGACCGAAACGAGAATTGACCCAAAATATAAAAACTAAAAATGCATATTCACCTATATAAATTAACGAGCATATGTATATATATAGTGGGGAGTGGAGTAAAGAGTACCAAAATTAAGGTCAACATTCTATTCTATTCTATTCTAATTCATCTATGTGTGTGTGTGGGGTCCTGATGAAGAGAAGCACAGCAAGGGATGCTATTGTACACGTGCTGCACGTGCAACTCTATGCTAGGCATTAGCTGGTACATGCACGCCACACCTACGTGGATAAGATTTCACTTAAAATGGCTTTTTTCTATTTCTTTTTTTTTTAGAAACAAACACATACATCCAAGAGAGAGGAAAATGAGTTCTAATACAAAAGCACATTATAATTTCACAAAAAAATTATAGTAAATTTTAAAGAAGAGTAAGACAAGTTATACAACACACAATACACTCTCTTAAGCAATATGATAAACACCCAAATTCTATCTTAACAAACCTTAAAATTCATCTTCCTTAACTTATGTATCAATTGTTCAAAATGCATTTTTATTATTAAGATGGGGTTTGGATACCAATTAACTTGCGTCTGCGTTTGCACTGTAGCACGTTTTGCTTCTTTTTTTTTTTGGTTCAGTCCGCAATGGTTGACAAGTCAACTGTGAACAGTGCTCTCATGCACTGTTCACGAGTCCCACAAATTACACTTTTTAGTAACTTTTTCATTAAAAATGGGTCTCACAATACTATTCACACATTTAAAAAATATTTCGCTACAGTGTTTTCAATTTTCAGTTTCAAGAATATAAGTTCTATCCAAACGGACCCTAAATATATGCAGACACGGTACATTTTAATTGTTTATTCTTTTTTTAAGAAAATATTTTCCGAGAATGAATAATGGTCATGGACTATGAGACATGTGAATAGAGAAAAATTAAGAAAATATATAATTTTAATGAAATAAGTTTAGAATAAATAATCTAACCCTGAGATGTCTTAAAAATTAGTTAAATAAAATATTAAAAAAAAGAGGGGGGGGGGGGGGGGGGGTGGTGGGGAAGTTAAAATAGACATGAAATTTTAAAAGAGGTTTGATGTGGATGTTGGCATCGTGGTGCTTCAATCAAAGCCGTTCCATCTCGTCACTATTGGCTCAATAATTTGGTCATTGACGGTTATGATCATGGGAATATACTGGCCCCACTTGTCAAAATCGAAATCTTATGGCTGTACCCTGTACCTGTACGTGCAAAATGAAGACATGGTTGGACAGCGACAAAGAGCAACGAGGGACCTCCCAACCTAGACACCTTGTAGGATGGACATGTGTCTGTATGAATTCTTTTTCTGGTTAGGTCTGTACCTGTACGATAATTAAGACAATTTTATTAGGGGCGTTGCTTGTTACTTTTATTGTTCATAAATGATCACTTTTAATATAGGAGTCATTAAAAGGACAACATCACCCTACAAAATCACAGCTTGTATATTGTAATCAATGGCCAATTTTAATGATGTAATTAAAGTTTAATCCTCTTCACCAAAAAAAAAAAAAAAAGTTTAATCCTTAAGGTACGGTTGATTCCTCTGCGTTTTATGCCCTACATTATCACATTTTATCATGAATAGACCTATTCTTTAAATAAATTCCATGTATATATATATATATAGATGAATATTACTCTATTTGTCTTAAATTAAATTGTTGGTCTTGTTTAAAAAAATCAACTTTTTAAAATAATATCTTTTATTATCTTATTTGTGGGTTCCAGTTAATTCAATTGATAAAGTTTCTGATGGTTGTATAAGAGATCTGTGACTCAATCTAGTGGAAGCCATAGGTTAAAACTCTCTCAAAAAAAATTATTATCTTGTTTTTTAAATTAAAAAAATATAAGTTTCTAAAATTACCTATAAACAAAGTTGAAAAATGCTATGTCTACAACGTTTTTATAAACAATTTATAATAAATTTTATGTGACAGGTTTTTACTTACTATTACTAGTGGGTAAGAAAGTAATTTCAGTTGTAAATTATGCCAATTTGGACTTGTTGTAAAAATGTTGTAGACGTAATACTTTTCCAAAAAAATTTATCATTTAAAGTGCTTGTGTTTAATAGGGGTATTACAGGAAACACACTAAATTAATGGCTTTAATTTTAGAAATGGGACAAAATTTTGGAACATCCCAAAATGGAATAGCGATGAGTAATGAAATAAATCAATAATTGTCAAGAGCTTTATAATTCGATTAGTTTGCACCTTCTAATGTTTCAAACAGAGACATTTATACATTATTTATACTCCATGATATTCAATAAAATCATCTCTTGAAAATAATATAATATAATAAAAATATTGTTATACGATTTTTTTTCCCTCTCCAATTAAAAAAATTGAAACATGAATCGTCACACCTCCAAACAATATTATCACATGATATTAAAAAAAAAATGAAATATTGATATTGAGTTTAGATTATATTTATTTAAAAACATCCTGATTATATATTAAATTATATATATGTGTACACGCGTGTGTATTTATATATATTATCAATTATAAAATATAGGATTTTAATTTCATAACAACATGCTACAAACCTAAAATTAAAAAATATTTATTGTAAACTATTAGTAAAACACCAATCAATTAAACTATATAGGTGTTCTAGAGTTTTTTTTCATACATAACATGAGGTGTTCTAGAGAGTTTTTTTTTTTTTTTTTTTTTTTTTTGAAAAATTACAGCAAACTCACTTGTGACTTGGCTCATTTTTACTTTGCCTACCTGTAGTTTAAAACTTAATACTTTGCTTACTTGGGTTTCAATCCGTTTGCTTTCCGTTACCCACCTCACCCTCAAACATTAAAAAAATACATTTTTAATACAAATCACAACAGAGTTACAGAATACAGATCAAAACCACGAACCCTTTGAAGATTACTACTAAATAGAAAGGTTGAAAATTTTCCCGTAAATGGTAAAGCCGTTCCTTGAAAGAAGAAAAGGCTTTCGGCTCCTTTACAACCTGCTAAATTTATTTTTTTTTTTAAAAAGAAAAAAAGAAAAACTAATGTCACCTATTGATTGATTTTATTGAATCCCATATCACAAGGAACAGAAGTATAAAAGGTCACATCAAATCTAGAAAGGAAAAAAAAATTACTCTATTTGTTCAAGCTTTGTATTGCTTCTATAGGATGACGACAGTGCCCCATCACTCTGTGGGAAACGGCTTCGTCTTCTGTTCTCTGGCAATCTTAAAAAGAAAAGAAAAAAAAAGTGAGAAAAATAGTGACATTAACATCATATAATGCAAAATTTATTAAATCTGAAACATTTATATATAGGGGGGAAATTAGAACTAACTACTCAGACGATTATAACATACATGAAGATCTAAATCTTTCATGTAAGCTACCTTCTTGTTATTGTTCAATCTTTTAAAGATCCGACATCTTGCAGTTGAGAATGGCTCAAGTTCAGTAGTTTCTTTTGGAGGTATCTCTTCAAGCTTTGCTCTTTTAGATGACATTAGCCTTGACCTAGCCTTCTTCTTATTTTGGAGAAGGATTTTCATGATTTTAGGGCTCATGAGGAAAGATTTCAAAGGATTGTGTTTTGATCCGTGTTATGTTGTGATTTGTATTAAAAATGTGTTTTTCTAACGTTTGAGGGTGAGGTAAGCAACGGAGAGCAAACAGATTAAAGCTCAAGTGGGCAAAGTTTTAAGTTTTAATTCACAAGTAGACAAGGTGAAAACGGGTCAAACCACAAGTGAATTTACTGTAATTTCCTTTTTTTTTTCTTTATAGAAAAAAATTCTTAAGTATTATAATAATTATCCTTCATCATCAAGTTAATATAGCAATAAGTCTCTTTTTGGTGTTGATGTGATATAAACTTTGATTTCTTATTTGATGGAGAGAAACATTATCAATTGAATTAAGTAGAACTCACAACTTGCCAAAAGTTTTGTAACTCAATTGGTTGACACCCTATAATTTGTCCATGATATCTAGGGTTTAAATCTCCCTCTCAATTCTCGAATTGTAAATATCAAATTATCAAAAAAAAAAAAAAAAAAAAGAAGCCACGTATTTGTAGAATTTTGAACATAAACCAGTGCTTTTAATTTAAATTTTTTTTTTTTTTTTATGATAATTACATCAATGCTTATTAGTTAGTATAAATATGTAATAAAGCCTTGTCATTTAAGCATAATGAGTAAGGTAAATATTTTTGAGAAACAACTAAGGTGCATTTAATACAGTACACAAATATCAAGAAAAACACTATTTAATACAATCATATTGAATTTGAGGGTTTAAGCCAATAAATCTATATATATATATATATATATATATATATATATATATATTTATACTTTTGAAATATACCTCTTAGATAGCCAAAATGGCCAAATACCACTTTTTTATGAAATTTTTAGTAAAAAAACACTGTTTCAGAAATAAATAGGAAAGTACCACTTTTTCTAGAACTCGAGTTTCAGAAACTCGAGTTCCTCATCAATTCTACCACCGTGGCACTGCTGAACTGGAATTTGTGGGATTAAAAAAAATTATGTGGTACTCGAGCTTGGTAAACTCAAGTTCCATGCAACACAATACTCGAGTATACCAGGCTCGAGTACGTTTTATAAATAAAATGCAAATAAAAAAATTTACACGGTACTCGAGTTTACTAAACTCCAGTACCGTGTAATTTTTTTTTTTTTTTTTTTGGCGATAATCAATAAATAAACATAAAGCTAAAAATAAGTGGCTTTTTTATGTTTTTATTTATTTAAACAGAAGCATTGTAAAATATAGAGATTTTAATTTCAAAATATGAATTTAATTTCTACATTAATTAAAATTGTTTATTGTTTTCTTATAAAAATTGTTCACTGTTTTCAGTATAAACTATTTCTACGATTTTGCATAAAATTATTTTTTGTTCAGCATTATTTAAGAAATTGTTCACTCTCTTTTCTGCATAAATTATTTTTTGTTTACTGTTTAAAAAATTGTTCATTGTTTTCTCATAAAACACCTAGTGAAATCGTGTTTTCTAAATTTAAACGCCAAATATGAATGCTTTTTCATGTTTGAATTTCACAATAATCGAATATATTTTTCTGCATTGATAAAATCTGTTTCTACATTAACAAAATTTACTTTTTGCACATCATATTTACTGTATATTCAAATCTACTTATTGCATTCATAAAATCTACTTTTTGTATTAATTAAAACTGTTCACTGTTTTCTCATAAAAATTGTTTACTGGTTTTTGCATAAACGAGCATTCTGCATAAAATTATTTTCTGTTCAGCATTATTTAAAAAATTGTTCACTATTTTCTCATAAAACACCTAGTGAAATCGTGTTTTCTAAATTTAAAAGCTAAATCTGAATGCTTTTTAACGTTTAAATTTCACAATAATTGAATTTGTTTTTCTGCATTGATAAAATATGTTTCTACGTTAATAAAATTTGCTCTCTACACATCATGTTTATTATATATTCGAAACTGCTTACCGCATTCATAAAATCTGTTTTTTGCATTAATTAAAACTGTTTGCTGTTTTCTCATAAAAATTGTTCACTGTTTTTTGCATAAACTGTTTTTAGCATTGGCGCAGTTATTGCACTTAAATTGTTTTTGTGTTTTTTTTTTAAATTTGTAACCATATGAATAATGGACAAACTCTATGAAAGAAAAATGAATGATTCGTATAAATCACCTAACAGTAAATGCCTCGAAAAATTCAAATTTGTAAAAAAGTTTGAATTAGTTGAATGTAGAACTGTTCATTAAGTAAAACTGTTCTCTGCATTAAGTAAAACTGTTAACTGTTTTCTAATGAAAATTGTTCACTATTTTCTGCATAAACTATTTCTAGTATTCTGCATAAAATTATTTTTTGTTCAGTATTATTTAAAAATTTGTTCACTCTCTTTTCTGTGTAAATTATTCTCTGTTCATTATTTAAAAATTGTTTACTGTTTTCTCATAAAACACCTAGTGAAATCATGTTTTCTAAATTTAAAAGCCAAATTTGAATACTTTTTCATGTTTAAATTTCACAATAATCAAATTTGTTTTTCTGCATTGATAAACTTTGTTTCTACATTAATAAAATTTGCTCTCTACACATCATGTTTACTGTATATTCGAAGCTGATTACCACATTCATAAAATCCGTTTTTTGCATTAATTAAAACTGTTCATTGTTTTCTCATAAAAATTGTTCACTGTTTTCTGTATAAACTGTTTTTAGCATTGGCGTAGTTATTGCGCTTAAATGGTTTTTGTGTTTTTTTAAATATGTAACCATATGAATAATGGACAAACTTCATGAAAGAAAAATGAATGATTCGTATAAATCACCTAATGGTAAATGCCTCGAAAAATTCGAATTTGTAAAAAAGTTCGAATTAGTTGAATGTAGAAATTCGAGAAAAATCGATGGAAAATCAATGAACGTACCAAATCTTGAAGGTGTACATAAGATGTACAGATAGTCTAGACTTGTTAAGAAATTTGATTTCGTTGAAAACACAAAATAATGAAAATTCAATGGAAAAGTATGTACGTTAAATGTATAGATCATATGAATTTGTTTAAAAAATTGAATTCATTGAATGTACAAAACTGTAAAAACTCAAAGAAAAATTGTGTACATTAGATGTACAGATAGTACGAATTTGTTGAAAAATTCGAATTCGTTAAGTGTGTAAAATCGTGAAAATTCAAATGAAAATTGAAGAACATACCAAATTGAGTAAACTTAATGGAAAATTAATTACATTAGACGTACAGATCATCCAAATTTGTTTCCAAATTTGAAATCGTCAAATGTACAAAATTGTGAAAATTCAATTTAAACTGTGTACTAATGTACTAATCATCCTGATTTGATGAAAATTTCAAAATTGTTGAACATACAAAATCGTGAAATCTTAATGGAAAATTGAAATTATTGAACGTACCAAATCGTGAAAATTCAATGGGTGAACCTTATAAATGTTGGCTAATTTTGTTTTAATTAGATTTTTTTTTTTTTTTTTTTTTTTGGTTAGGGAGCTATATTAGCGATTGGGTTCTAGATGGGTTATTAAAATGAGTACTAGGTGTTCGATGAAATCCTGCAAAGAACTTGGGATAGAAAAGGTTATGTTTGGGTTATTCTAAAACAAAATTAAAAGGAATTGGATTGGGTTACTCTCCACAAATTTGCTTCCAAGGAAGGATGATCACATCATTCTCTTTAGCTGGATTTTTTTTTTTCAATTGCTAGAAATATTTTTCTCTCCATCAGAGTGGATGTTACAGTTTTAGTTGTTTAGAATAGGCTTAAAAGAAAATCTATTTGTAAGACAACATATTTTTATGGATAGCATACTGAGTGTTATATACATTTTAAATTTGAAATTCATATCAAGTGTTATTTTTTAAAATTTATAAATTCAATTGCATTAACTACATACTTATTTAATTAAATTTATTTAAGTACGACTTTTGAAACAAAATGTTTCTCCAAATATTTACCTAAAATTATTTGAATATATTTGCTTTCTCGGATTCTAATTATTTCTATGTACAAAAATTTATTTGTGGACTCTTACAAAATTTACATTATTTTGATTTCTATTTTGTTGAAAATAGATGTATTTTTTTTTCCAAGACCCGAAAATACACGTACTTATGTAATTCCCGTGCATTTGCACGGGTTTAAAAGCTAGTTTCCTTAATATGCCAATATACACATACGAGAGTCTTGGAAGCGTCGGGCACATCATGGTCGGTAAACCTACAAAACTAAGTACAGATACCACCGCAATAGAGTTCATTTAAACATGAAATTTAAATATCAAAAACAAATTCGATTATTGTGAAATTTAAACATGAAAAAGTATTCAGATTTGGCTTTTAAATTTAGAAAACACGATTTCACTAGGTGTTTTATGAGAAAACAGTGAATAATTTTTTAAATAGTGAACATAGAATAATTTAAATAATGCTAAACAGAAAATAATTTTATGCAGAATATTAGAAATAGTTTATGCAGAAAATAGTGAACAATTTTCATGAGAAAATAGTGAACAGTTTTACTTAATGAACAGTTCTACATTCAACTAATTCGAACTTTTTTACAAATTCAAATTTTTCGAGGCATTTACCGTTAAGTGATTTATACGAATCATTCATTTTTCTTTCATGGAGTTTGTCCATTATTCATATGGTTACATATTTAAAAAAACACAAAAACCATTTAAGTGCAATAACTGAGCCAATGCTAAAAACAGTTTATGCAGAAAATAGTTAACAATTTTTATGAGAAAACAGTGAACAATTTTAATTAATGCAAAAAATAGATTTTATGAATGCAGTAAGCAGCTTCGAATATATAGTAAACATGATGTGTAAGAGCAAATTTTATTAACTTAGAAACATATTTTATCAATGCAGAAAAACAAATTCGATTATTGTGAAATTTAAATACGAAAAAGCATTCAGATTTGGCTTTTAAATTTAGAAAACACGATTTCACTAGGTGTTTTATGAGAAAACGGAGAACAATTTTTTAAATAGTGAACAGAAAATAATATACGCATAAAAGAGAGTGAACAATTTTTTTAAATAATGTTGAACAGAAAATAATTTTATGCAGAATGCTAGAAATAGTTTATATAGAAAACAGTGAACAATTTTTATGAGAAAACAGTGAACAGTTTTAATTAATGCAAAAAACAGATTTTATGAATGCAGTAAGTAGATTTGAATATACAATAAATATGATGTGCAGAGAGCAAATTTTATTAATGTAGAAACAAATTTTATCAATGCAGAAAAATATATTCGATTATTGTGAAATTCAAACATGAAAAAGCATTCAGGTTTGGCGTTTAAATTTAGGAAACACGATTTCACTAAGTGTTTTATGAGAAAATAGTGACCAATTTTTTAAACAGTAAACAGAAAATAATTTATGCAGAAAAGAGAGTGAACAATTTCTTAAATAATGCTGAACAGAAAATAATTTTATGCAAAATCGTAGAAATAGTTTATACAGAAAACATGACTCTCAAAAAAAGTTTATATAGAAAACAGTGAACAATTTTTATGAGAAAACAATGAACAATTTTAATTAATATAGAAATTAAATTCATATTTTGAAATTAAAATCTCTATATTTTACAATACTTCTATTTAAATAAATAAAAACATGAAAATGTCACTTATTTTTACCTTTATGTTTATTTTTTGATTATCCCTAAACAAAAAACAAAAATAAAAAAATTTACACGGTACTCGAGTTTAATAAACTCGAGTACCGTGTAATTTTTTTTATCTACATTTTATTTATAAAACGTATTCGAGTCTGGTATACTCGAGTATTGTGTTGCATGGAATTCGAGTTTACCAAGCTCGAGTATCGCATAATTTTTTTTAATCCCACAAATTCCAGCTCATCAGTGCCACGATGGCAAAATTGATGAGGAACTCGAGTTTCTGAAACTCGAGTTCTAAAAAAAGTAGTACTTTCCTATTTATTTTCGAAACAGTATTTTTTTGGTAAAAATTTCAAAAAAAAGTGGTATTCGGCCATTTTGGCCCCTCTTAGACATTGTTTATAGGGGTTTAAAAAAAAAAAAAACTTCAAAGGTTATTATACAGGACCATTTATTTTTTTACTATTTAATAAGACCATTGTTTATTGATTACATAAATAGAGAAGGAAATAGTATATATATTAAAAAAAAAAAATCCTTGAGTGAGCTTGAGGAGAGACAAGTAACGCCAAAGCATGCATGTAATTCTGAGCTGAAAGGCCAGAGAGAGAGAGAGAGAGAGAGAGAGAGCAATATCCATCAATCCCCATAAAATAAAATAAATAGTAGAGAGTAGAGTAGAGACACACAATAGTGGACAAAACCAAACTATTTGACCCACACGCACTCTCTCCTCTCTCTCACCTCAGTCAGTGTTGACTCAGTTGTCAGCCCTCCTCAAATGTAGAAACTTTATACTACGACCATACCATACATATCATTTTCCACAAACTCACCCTTCTCTCACGGTAAGCACTTTCACTTTCCTCTCTTAACAGTTTTTCTATTTTTAAAATTTTTCTTACCCCTTTGTTTGTTCCCCGAGAAAAAATCATATTAAACAGAGTAATAGGGATCTTATCACTGCCTCTCAGTCCCACACCTGTTCTGGTTGTTACCAATTTTCAATTTTTCTTTGATTTCCTTTTCTCTGGAACCCATGTTGTAAAAAAAGCTTCTTCCTTTGATATTTTTGTGTTTGAGTTGAAATTCATTGGAATTTTGAGGTCTTAAAGACTCTGTTTGGTTGCAAATGGTTTAGGTACTTTTTTTGTGGGGAATTGATTTGGGAGATGAGCAAAGAACACCCACCTGAGCCTCTTGATTTCTTTATTTGGACTGTTGAGGTACTGTATTTCTCTGTCTCTATCTGATTCTAGTTGTTTGGGTCCTGTTTCTGCGGTTAGATCTTGTTTATTTATTTATTTATTTATATTTAATTTGGGTTTCTATGCTGATATACTAGAATTGCTTGTTTGAGAGGTTTGATCGTGGTTGGTAAATTGGTTCTGTTATCTGATTGTTTTTGTATGTACAATAATTGATTTTTCTAAATTTTGGGTTTTTTATAGTTTTTTTTTCTCTTTAAATTTGATTGTGATTTTGGGTTGAATTTAAATCTGGGTATTAGTTGAATTTGATAGTATTTAGTGATTCATTTTGGTGGTTATGTTGAATCGTGGAAGTTTGGACTGGAAAGTTTTATTTTCGATTATTTTGATGTTGTAAAACCTGACTTATTGGCTCTAATAACGGTAACTAGAGATTATATTGATTTTGTTTAATTAACGGTCTTTCCTAACATTCGAGCAAGGACTTTGGGGTCCGGTTTCTATACAATGCATTTGTAATTTGAAAGGACTTGTGATTATGTAGGATATAAAACTTTTAACTTTGTTGTCTTGTTATGGATGTCATATTTGCTTTTCCAATGATGTGGATTGGTATGAAATGACGCATTTGAGGTTGAGGACCCTAATAAGCACATTTGAAAAGAGTTTTTTTCTTCATATATTCAAGTCTATCCAATTAGAATTCTAAAGTGATACTGTTGAGTGTTGCAATTATTGGTTAAATGCCTGAGCAATATGGGGTCTTGATTGTACTCGTACAACATTATTTTGAAAGTTACAGTGTAACTACCCAAATTCTGTATCACCATTGCACATATGTGAGACCTAGCATGTTATACATGAATGCTTCTAATTGTCTTGGAGCACCTACTCCATATTACCATTGCATGTATCTGAGACCTAGCATGTGCTACATGGATGCTTCTACTTTGGAGTTCTTTGTCTGAAAATTGAATGCTATCTGGCTGAGATCTTGCTAGGTGTTCAGCACAGTTGCTAAAGATTGCATCTCTTTGTTTCTTTCTGTGTTTCCTGTGCTATTCTGTTCTATGCATTCTGTGCAGAAGAATAATGCTTTAATAAATTTTATATTTTGATTAAAAGTTGCTAGAGATTGCTGCATCATAACACAATAGAAACTAAAAGAGATTGCCTGTTAAGACATATTAGGCAACCAGAAGGGGACTAAGATGAAATAATTATGGTGATAAAGGAAACAAAATTTTTTTTTCTAGTAGAATGAAAGTTATTTATCCAAATAATAATAATAATAAAAAGAACAGAGAAAAGAAAATTTGTGTTAGTTGGTAGTCGTTCATTCACCATGAAAACTAGTTTTATGTGATGTGGATTAAGAACAATGAAAGGGTTCCAAAACCATGCATTTTTTTGTTAACAAACTAGTGAGGAACACTAAAGCTTCAAAGAAATGCATGTGGAAAGCAATTTTTTAATGGTGACTGAAGGAAATGTGCTTTGGTTTTGTTAATTATTTTTGTTTGTATGTATGTAGCCTAAAAATTGACCTGAACACTGTGCTAATAGAAGTGAACTAAGGAACATAAGGTTATGTTTTTGCCATTTTCAAGTCTTGGTAATGCGTATGTGACTTTCAAAAAATAAAATAAAAACCTAAAGATAGGGATATGTGGCTCATTGGCATGTCTCCTCCACAACTTTTTTTCTGTTTTGCCAGGATGTTGGTTTGTGGTTGGAAGAGATAAACCTTGGTAGTTACCGCCAGATTTTTAAAGAAAATGGTGTCAATGGAGAATACCTGGAAGGCATGTCCATGTTCACTACTGAGCAGATTCTTCGGTTTATAAGACGATGCCACATGAAATGGGGAGACTTCATCACTCTATGCAAGGAACTCAGGCGAATTAAAGGTCTCTCTCTCTCTCTCTCTCTCTCTCTCTCTTTCTCTCTCTCTCTCGTGTGTGTGTGTTTTGGTGCAGGGATAAATGCGTGTGTACAACAAATTTTTGTATCTGATGACTGTCACTGAGAAGTTAGTTTAGCGTGAGAAAATTTGTTTAGTCATGCTACTTCTTAGAAGTTTTTTGGTTAGAGAATTCTGATTATGTCTGTGGTCTCTTCTGGAAGAAGCTTTTGTGATCACTTTTTTCTCATGACAACTTCAGAATGCCTCAGTTGTGAACTTATAAAATCTTGGCATTGTTGAAGTATGCTTCATATGAGGGTGTGCTTTGGAACGTTAACAATGTAACTTCTATGGAGGATGGCACTCGATTCCCTTACCTGAGTATTTCGTAACCTTGAATGTTCCTTGTTTTTAGTGGTTGTTTTCTTATGAAAGTACAATTGGCATACCTTTTGGGATTGAATCTCTGGCCTCACTCTCCCACTCTTTTTTATTGGCCAAAAGAAACATGGGGAGAAAGGGGGAAAGCCGTTTGGTCCAAAGACCATAGGTGCCATATTTTATTGTCGAAGATCTAAAGGAAAAATCTCAGTGCTTCACTAATGCTGTATTTTGTATTTTGTAAACTGAAGGCTGTTGAGTAATTTTGTACTTTCATTGTTTATGTTAATAGGAGGAATATTCTAATCTTTCTAAAAACATGAAGGAACATGGGTTGTTTATATTTATGAGATGTGTTTCTCTTGAGGAATAGGTTGGCTGTGACTGTTTCATTCTTCTCAAATATCTAGGTCATTTTACTGATAAGCACAAATGTTAGTCATGATATTGCATTTCCAGTCATCTGCACTACTAAAATTTTCATGTTATTCCATTTTTCTGTCATAACAACTTGAGCTTTAATTGAGAAACTGATGTGGAGTGTCTTTTTTATTCTTTTGAATAATGAAATGAGTGCCTCCTTCATCTTTTGTTTGTGTGTATGCAGTACTCTCTCTTAAATAATGAAATTGATGCATGGTTCTCTAGATAAAGTCTGTGTATTTTTTAGGAAGATATTTGTTATTTACTTCTGGACTGGATACTTAGCTGTATATACTGAAACCTATTACATCTCCAGTGGCTTGCCTGAAAGGGGAACAAAAGGTCCGCCGGCCGTGGTGGGCTCCATCTTGTCTCTCAGTACTCTTTGTCAAGGTGGCAAAACGTAACAGACAGTCGCGAGTTGTTTCCTTGAAGCTGGAACCGTGATGCAAGATCTGCTTATATGTATGTATTTTTTAATTTTTTTTAAAATTTCTTTTTGTTTAGAGAACAAAAACAGAAAGTAGGAAAGAACCTTTTCTTTGGTCTTGAATCTGGCAAAGGTTGCTGTTTGTTCTCTTTTGGAGAACTATATTTTACATAGAAGCCCTTTAATGTTTTAATTTCTGGTGGTTTTTATAGTAATATTCTATCCTAATCTGTGGAAAACAAAACAAAGAGCATTTTTTGAGTAATCAAGATAACTCCCCTACTCTGTGACTAGTACTACCATGTTTTCAGTATAAGAAACTATGTATGATAACGGGCTTAGGATAACAAAAACACCAACCAAACCTTAGTCCCAAATTTTTTTGAGTTGGCTGTGGATCCTGGACATATCAGTCAGTTGGTTACACATTCTTTTCCTTAAGTAATTTATCTCTGAAGTCATAGTTTCTATTACTTCATTATTATGATTAACAGCTTGTTCAATTTTCCATAAAACGTTTTCCAAAATTGATGATTAATGTATGTCCTTAACCGATCCCTTATTATTATTATTATTCCTCCCCCTTTGTTATCATGGGAGAGAACCTTTTGTTATGTCTTGAAAGAAATGGACATTGATGTGAGCAAGAAAAGGGAAAAGGAGAGAAAAGAACCAGAGTGGTAAACGAGAGAAGCGAGACACAGATCACAAATCTTACCTATTAATATGTGTAGTGGAAAATGCATTCATTATTTACTGGTAGGGGTGAGATTTGGTTCTAAATTTCTAGTATTGAAAAGATGCGTCATTAGCTTTAGTAAGGTAGCTGCGTATTTATCACTTCTAAAAGGTTAGTTTTTTTTTTTTTTTTTTTTTTGAGGAAATCTAAAAGGGTAGTTCGATACAGTAAATAGCGTTGTGATTATTTTAGTAGTTGGACATGAGACAACGGTTGCTTGTCACACAGACACAGAGAGAGAGATCATTCCTACAGATGGATCCTTTTTTGTTTGCACTTTGGTCGGCCAATATTTATGTACTAATTCAGACTCCAATATTGCAAACGAATAATTGAGTCCTATAATTATTGTAGTTGAGAAGTTGATCTGATTATACAAGCTAGTTGATAAACCCACTTGAGTCCACGGATGTACCAGTCTCTCTTATTATTATTATTATTGATACACGATATATTAGATATCCTAGACGGTCCACACTTTTTTTTTTAGTAGAAATGATGGTAGACTTTATTTATTTAGAATTATATTGTATAATGAGAGAAAAAAGATGAGCATTTTTCTAACTAAACAATGACCACTTCATTCTTTTTTGCAATGCTAGCAGAAGCTAGAACAACACAATTATATCATAAAGGAGCACTAACAAAGAATATATAAACAAAACTCTCACGCCACTGGGCCTTGTAGCCCAGTGGCACCCGGTTAAATTGTAACCTTAGAGCTCGGGGGTTCTATCCCCCTTAATTACCCAGCAAAAAAAAAAAAAAAAAAAAACTCTCACAAATAAAGCTTAATATCCTCTAGAATCCAAGCAACTTCTAAAAAGCAAATTCTGTCTGAAGCCGATGGTAGTTTAGGTTATGTATTTTCATGGAGGAAAAGGGTACCAACCCGAAAGGAAGAAGATAATGATTGCTTGCCTATCTTAGTTGATTGTCTCTTGTGATGAGAGTTTCCAACAAGTGAAGAAATAGTTTCAGAAGCTTTAGTGGCTTTTTGTTTGATAAATGGGCGATGTTATGAGAACTATTTGTATTTGGAGAGGGGTTTGTAGGTTTACATTACATACGTTTCCAAGTCCTAAAAGATGGTTTGGTGGGGCTCGAAACCTCAACCAGATCGCCCGAAATTATCTCCATATCAACATCCACCACTTTTTCAAAAAAATAGATTCCCATTATTTGAAAATTGTTTTAACTTTATCATTTATCTCAATTGGGGCACGTCTATCTTGGGGAGAATTCAAACTCAAGTTATCATGATTTAGACAAACGTCTATTGAGGATAGATGTTGGATTGAATAAAAATTCCCAACATTGTATTCATTTGTAGTGGTGAGATTAGAATTTGAGATTACCTTATCAGGAGGAGAGAGTGGCTTATCCGAAAGAATTATTGGAAGAGGATCAGGTTGAATAGGTACTTCATGGTTGCTATCTTGGAAAATACCGTTTGAATTTGAAAAGGGTTAAAGCTCAAGGGAATCAATCTTGTACCGGAGACAGTACTAGTTTGACCAGTGGAATGATATATTTTGGTACCAATCAATGCCGGTGTACCGTTTTGGGTTTATCGCTATTTTTTTTATATTTATAAATATATATATATATATAATAAAAATAAAAATTTACCATAAAACATTACCTTAATTAAGAACAAACTATTCATGGTTTTAGACTTTAGCATCAACTAAAAAAAAAACTATAAAAAACAGAAAGCTTAATCGTTCATTACATACTAAGAAAACAAATAATACAAACAAGTTACCATTCTATCCTTACAAAAATTCAAAAATTACAAAACTAAAAAAAAAGCTTTTTTCTAAATAGGCCGATACGCTTGGTACCGGCCGAAACACCCGAAATCGGCTGGTACACCCGATACATGGCCGATATTTAAACCAATACGAAACATTAGAGTTTCGATATTGTTTACTAGCCAGTACGGTACAGTATCCTCTTTCTTGGGAAGAGAAGGTATCCTGTGAGACGAGTGCATGCGCCCATCTCACCCAAGATTTTTTCCCTTGGTAAAGCTACCGGTTTTTTTCTCAGATTGGGTGAAATATTATCCCTATCAGAAATTGAACTCAATTTGGAATTAGAGAGATTGATTCCATTTCCCACCCAGAATTTGCACTGGTTTCTTCCATCTTGAGAGTGTTGACATTGAGTTGATTCTTCTTCTTCCTCTTTTGACCATTGTACTTTATCTTCTTCATGTTGTGGATTGGAAGGAAAATAGTTTGAATCTTTCCTCTGTACACCTTTTGGAGCTATGGACTCTAAAAATCATCATCATCTGTCAAAAAACAGCTTAACTTAAGTTGGGGACATTCACAATCATAATGACCGAATGCTCCACATCGATAACAAAATAAGCAATCTCTCATATTTGAAAAATACCCAACCTTCATCTAATTCTTCAATATGAACCATTTTACCTCTCATGAGAGGCTTTGTGATGTCAATATTCACCTTGATGCAAAGAAAAGGACCCCCAAGTGAGACCATTGGAAGCATCAACTATGATAAGTTTGACCAATCTCATTGGCTATGTGAGCTCCAACGTCCTTGTTCATGCTTTTAATGGGAATATTGAAAACCCGAATCCAAAATGAAGAATATTAGAATTTGACATTACTAAGGCTGAGATCTCCACTAAAACGTTTCATCAGAATAAGTCTTTTGTTAAAAGTCTAGGGACTTTTATCCAAATTTCCCTAAAGTTCTCCTCTTTATTATAGATAGCCAAAAATAAATTAATATCAACGGCTTTGATGACTACACCATGAGAACAATACCAAAGTTGGTGAATGGCGGATTTGAAAGCTTCTTTGTTAAAATCCTTGTTGGTCTGCAATTTGAACAAAATACTGAATTGTGCGTGCTATTTAGAGGGAGTCACTTCATGTGATTTGACTGGCATCACCCCCTTTTTATTTTTTTGTTAGAAATGCAAAAGTGTTTCCAAAGTTCATCCATAGATGCATCCATCTTGAGGGGTATAAAGTGTCGTTAAAATTTAAAAAAAAAAAAAAAAAAAAAAAGGAGCAAAATCTATTATGATGATCTTAATAATTCAGATGAGAGAGGTTAGAATCTTATGAAGGAACACGAGTTGATAGCTTTTTTTTCCAAGACCTCTAGGAGCTACGGAGAGAGAAATTTGTTTTTATGCCTTAATAAAATGGGTCCACTCTATTTTTTTAAAAATTTTTTTATTTATCATTGAACTAAGATATTTATTGATTTTTTCATTAAAAAGAAGAAAATATGTACTTAGTGATTTTTAGTATAGGTAAAATTCGAATCAAGGTACCTTATTCGATATTAGTAGACTTTACCAATTTAGTGGACTAATCATCCAAACCATTAAATGCAATTTTAATTATTATAATAGTTACTCATAAAAACCATCATTAAAAAAAGAAAAAAAGAAAAGAAAAGAAAAAGGAAACCTGTATTTAAAATATGTAGATCAAACGATGTGAGCCATGCACAAGTGAGTTGATAATGCCAATTAAACCTATAGATTGTTTGGCACATACTAAAACAGTAAGACCTGAACCAAAGGAAAATCTTGTTTGGCACATCACTTGTTTGGCGTATAACAAAACAGCAAGACTCAAAATCCAAGAAAATCATGCAATAATATGGTATCTTTAGTCACTTCATTACAAGTTTCTTTTGTTTAATATGTTAGAGCATTCTCATCAAAGGTGTTAAAAATGATAAATACTATTTTTTAGCATTTTTCACACCTCAAATCATAAAACCATACATACATCAAAGATTCCAAATGCTAAGGATTTTAACATTCAGCTACAGTGAGCTGTTATTAATAACAGCTCATTGTAGCTCGATTGTAAAAAAAAAAACTTTTTTATTCTTCCAACTCCTCTCTTTTCTCACTTCTCTCTTCTCTCTCCCGGTGGTTGTGGTCTGGTGGTGATTTTGGTCCGACGATGGTGGTCCGATGGTCATGGGTCTGATGTGGTCTAATGGTCTGTTGTGGTCTGATGGTCCAATGGTCACGGTGCCATTCCTACATCACAATGCGGTGTTACTGGGTTGTGGGTCGTGGTTTTGATTTTGGGTCATCGATGGTCATGGGTTGTGTTCCTGGGTCATCGACAGCCCGATTGCTGGTAGGTCTGGCTGGTGGCGGTGGATCGTGTTCCTAGGTCACCGATGATCCGATTGATTTTGATTTTGATTTTTTTTTTTTTTTTTTTTTTTTTTTTTTTTTGCTGTTGATTGTGGTTGCGGTGGATCTGGCTGGAGGCTATTGGCTGGTGGCGGCGATAATGGGTGGATGTGGATGTGGTGGGTGTGGTGGGTGGATGTGGAGGTTTTTTTTTTTTTTCTTTGCTATTGTTTGTGGTTACGGTGGATTTGGCTGGTGGAGGCGATGGTGGGTGGATGTGGTATGGGTGGGTGGATGTGGTGGCCGGCGGTATTGAGAATAGTTGGGTTGAGAAAGAGAGAGACAAAGAGAGAGGAAGAATAAAAAATGAATAAAGAATAATAAAGAAAGAATATTTAAATGAAGTGTTAAAAAAATAGAAGTTTTAATGTAAGGAATATTGTAAAGTGATGTGTTATTTGTTATAAATTTTTTTTTTTTTTTTTTTTTTTTGAGAAAGATTTGTTATAAAGTTGGTTTTGAGATAGTAAATGCTAAATTTTTTAGAAGCTTTGATGTGAATGCTTTTTTTTTTTTTTTTTTTTTGGAGAGGTGATGAGAATATTGTAAATGCTAAATTTTAACATCAAGTTTGTAAAAAACATACTCCATCAAGAATTGTAAATCCTATTAATTTTGCAATCTAGCTACAGTGGGCTGCTATCTCTAGCAACCCACTGCAGCAAGATTGTAAAAAAAAAAGAAAAAGATTTGTTTAATGATAGTTGCTGGGTACTGAAAACATGGTACAAACGGTAGTTATTTGAAAACATAAAGAAAGAATAATAAAAGGATATTTAAATGAAGTGGTAAAATAATAGAAACTTTGATATTGGGTATATTGTAAAGTGAGATATTAAAATGAATAAAATAACTTTTTGAGATGCTAAATACTAAATTTTTTACAATTCTTAACGAGAACGCTCTTAGGATTTCTTTTGTTTATTTTATAATTCAGTGTTAAAGTAGGGATTTGAACGTGAATGCCTTTTGTTTAGAAACATTAATAGATGCTATTTGATTTACAAAATAGTGGGCAGTCTGAGATAGACCTTGGCAGTTGGGCCAAACCTAAACCAATGTGCAATGCCAGGCTCGAAGATCAGGTTAGGCTTGACCAGTTAGAAAGGTTCATGAACCACTTCCTCCCATCAAAGTTATTGTTAACCCAATAAATATCCCATTGCTCCCATAATTATTACATTATCATTGTTATTTTTTGATGAACTACATTATTATTGTTATTGTTATTGGAGAATAATTCTTTTTTGCAAAATAATGAATTTATTGTTTCTCCCTCAATAAAATGCACATAACGAATATAAAAATTACTACCAATTTAGCTCTTGTGTCTCTACGAGTTATCTCCCTCCCTTAGAATTTCCTAAGGGTTTGTCTTTTAGTTTCTAGAGCTTGATGGCTGAGGATGTGATTAACAGCTTAGAGAATATGAAACTGACAACAGAAGAAGAGGAAGCAATTGCTATATCAAATGAAGGCTGGAAAGAAGAGATAGAGAGCTGCTCTTTAAGTCTTATTAGAAAGTTTCTTTCATGCAAATCCTTTAACAAGAGAGCGGCGTAGAGTACCTTGAGAAGAGCGTGGGGTTTAAACGAAGGACTGCAGATTGTGGAGGTGGGTTCAAACTTATTTCAATTCAAGTTCAAAACTGAGTTTGAGATGGAAAGGGTCATTAAAGGAGGGCCCTGGACTTTTGACAATTAGGTGCTTATGCTACGGCGGTGGGAGCAAGGGATGACAGCTGGAAATGTCAAGTTTGACTCAGTGGCATTAAGGGTTCAAATTTAGGGGGCACCTTTTGATATGGCGTCCCCAACAGTAGCAGCGGAGATAGGGAGCAGGTTAGGCAGTGTAGAGGAGGTTGAGAAGCGACAAAAGCAGGATGCCCAGAAATACTTCATACGGGTTAAGGTGGGCCTTCCAATATCAAAACGATCAGAAGATGGGGTTTTATTGCAGGTTCAGATAGGCAACGCAAGTGGGTGACGTTCAAATACAAGCGCCTTCCAATGTTCTGCCATTGTTGCGGATTACTGGGTCATGATCTGAAGCACTGTGCTCAGTACTTCGAATTAACAAAGAATGGGTGTACGGTAACTTGTCAATATGGGGAGTGGTTGAAATCTCAAGGGGTCATCCACGATCACCCTCAAGGAGGGACCTAATACACACTAGCGCTGGCCACGACAAGGTGGGAAAGGATAAACCGGGTGGCAGTAACAACCAATAGAGGGTGGCGGCGGAAGGGAATGAGATTAGTTCAGTAAACCCTAGGGTGAGTGAGAGTGATGAGGAAGGAAAGTGCGTAACGGAAGGAGTTATGCTAGATTTCATGGGACATGCAAATATGGATTCGACGGTTACAAAAATAAACATGGAGATTTCAAACTCCAACGGTTCACATTGTTTAGGGAAAGAGGCTCCAGGGCACATGGAAAGAAAGGATGATGGTGGGCTTCAGCTTAACAAGCCTAGGCCCACTTGGACTAGGATTACAAGGATGGAGTACGGGCCTGGTAATAGTAGTAAGGAGGGATCCAATTCAGTCATGGGAAAAAGGGAAGCGATGCTTGATATTCAAGAAATAGAGGATTGTTCAGAGGCAGAGGGTAGGAAGCGAAGTAAGTCCCAGTATGGTTCTCAAACTAAGACAATGGCAGGGGTGTCGGATCACCCCTGCCGAGAGCAATGAAACTATTAAGTTGGAACTGCCAAGGGCTTGGGAACCCTTGGACAATTCGCAGCCTGCGCAAGTTAGTGAAGGACCAAGCTCCTAACGTGTGTTTCTTGATGGAGACACGGTTGGATAAGGAGGGGTTTGACAAACATTGTGGGGAGTTACTGTTTCAGAACAAACTGATAGTGAAGAATCCAGATTCTGGTGAGGGGTTGGCTCTTGTTTGGAAAAGGGAGGTAAAGCTGGATGTTATAAACTACATGGAGCATCACATTTTGGCAAAGGTGGTGGAGGAGGATGGTTTCGATTAGTTTTTGACATGCTTTTATGGATGGTCTGAAGCTTGTCAAAAACCAAAGTCTTGGGCACTTTTAAACCATCTTTCATCATTCGTACATGGGGCTTAGGTTTGCATTGGAGACTTCAATGCAATCCTTCATTCATTTGAAAAGCAAAGCAACTACCCATCACCGTATAAGCAGATGGATGATTTTTAGGAAGCTTTGGACTTGTGCAATTTGGTGGATTTAGGCTTCAGTGGGTTTCCTTTCACTTGGAACAATAAAAGACCGGGGCAATGCAAATACTTTGGAGCGGCTAGACCGGGCGGTGGCTAATATGGAATGGAAGGCAAAATTCACGGCTAGTACGTTAACACACCTATTCTCCCATGCATCCGATCATTGGCCTTTGGTGTTGCAAACTAATGGCAATGGAAGGGGGCAAAACAGAGGGGTACAAAGTTCTAAATTTGAAGAAGCATGGCTTTTGTGGGAGGATTGTGAAAAGATGGTTGATAAGGCTTGGTCCATAGGAAGGAATGCACAGTCGGCTCTTGCTAATATAAAGGAGAAGATTGGGCATTATGGGTCCGAACTACATGCTTGGGGTTCAGCTAGGACCCACCCTGATGCCAAGGAAATAAAAAGAGTGCAGAAACATGCGAAGGAGTTAAGTGTGGGGGTATATACGAAAGAGAGCAGATCTGATTTGTTGGCAGCTAGCAAAAAACTTGATGATCTTTTACTCAAACAGGAAATATACTGGGCTCAAAGATCTCAAGTGAATTGGCTGAAACATGGGGATAAAAATACCAAATTCTTTAATGCCAAAGTATCATAAAGGCACCGGAGAAATCATATTAAGGGAGTTAGAGACGAACAGAATATTTGGGTTGAGGAGATGGAGGACATTGCTAGAGTTGCAACAAACTATTTTGAGACTATTTTTGAATTAGGTGGTAGTGCTTGAATTGATGAATGCCTACGTGTAGTCCCTCATAAGGTGACAACTGAGATGCAGGAAATTTTGTCCAGAGAATATAGTGCTAATGAAATCAAAGCAGCGTTGTTTCAGATGGGACCAACTAAGGCTCCTGGACCGGATGGTATGAATGCTCTGTTTTATCAAAAATTCTGGCATATTGTAGGTAATGATGTGACTGTAGCTGTCCTTGATTTTCTAAATATTGGAAATATGGTATCTAAAATCAATTACACTCATATTGTTCTCATTCCAAAAGTTAAATCCCCGGAAAAAATATCGGATTACAGGCCAATTAGCCTTTGTAATGTTATTTACAAAATTATTTCAAAAGTGCTGGCTAACAGGTTGAAGCTGATTCTTCCCCAAGTAATCTCTCCCTCTGAAAGTGCTTTTGTTCCTGGTCGCCTCATTATTGATAATGTCCTCGTGGCATATGAAACTCTACATGCTATGCATTGCAAGAAAGGTGGGAAAAATGGGTCAATTGCATTGAAGTTGGATGTTAGCAAGGCTTACGATCGGGTTGAGTGGCCTTTTCTTAAGGGCATTATGTCCAAGTTGGGTATCCCAGAAATCTAGATTAACCATGTCATGAATTGTGTAACCACTCCCAGTTTCTCTATTCAGATTAATGGCAAGGCTTATAGGAATATTATCCCATCTAGAGGGCTACGCCAGGGTGATCTGTTATCTCCCTATCTATTTCTTTTGTGTGCTGAAGGTTTTACATCCTTAATTACTAAATCAGAAGGGGAAAGGAGGCTTCATGGTGTTGTAGTATGTAGAAGGGCTCCACCTATTTCTCACCTTCTATTTGCTGATGACTTACTTTTGTTTTGCAAAGCAACTCAGGAGGAAGTGCAAAGTGTGTCAAAAGTCTTGCAAGTCTATGTTGGGGCATCAAGTCAGTGCATCAATCTTGATAAATCCTCTGTCTTTTTTAGTAGCAATGTTAAAGAAGAAAAAAGACAAACAATAAAAAGCTTGTTGAGTGTAACGGAGGTGGAAAGGTTTGATTCTTATTTGGGTTTACCAACATTGATAGGGAGAGGAAAATACCAAACTTTCTCTTATTTAAAAGATAGAGTGTGGAAGAAAATTCAAGGGTGGAAAAGGAAATTGCTATCACGAGTGGGCAAGGAGATTTTGATCAAAGCTGTTGCATAATCCATTCCCACATACACTATAGGTGTTTTCCAATTACCTATGAAGTTATGTGATGAACTAAATGCTATGTGTGCTAGATTTTGGTAGGGGCAGGTTGATAATGAAAGAAAGATTCATTGGAAAAAATGGAGTGCGCTGGCTCGAACAAAAAGAGAGGGGGGAATGGGATTTAGAGATTTACACAGCTTTAATGTAGCTATGTTGGCAAAACAAGGGTGTAGATTGCTACAACAACAAGAGTCCTTGGTTTATAATTGTTTCAAGGCAAAGTACTTTCCCCGTTCAACTTTTTTGGAAGCCCCTGATGTTCCAAACAGTTCCTATGTTTGGAAGAGTTTACTAGCTGCTCAATCGATCTTAGCTAGAAGGGGTTGCTGGAGAGTAGGAAACGGGGCCTCAATTCAAGTTATCAATGACAATTGGATTCCCAACCATCCCACAAATAGGGTACTCCATCCACCAAGGGTCGAAGAATGGGAGTGGAGAGTTTCTGAGCTTATTGACTGGCAAACTAAGGTGTGGGATAGGGAGCTCATTAAAGCTACATTCCATAAAGAAGATGCAAATGCGATTCTTTGTATTCCATTGAGCCACAGTTAGGTGTCAGATGTGATGATATGGCTTCATTCCAAGGATGGGGATTATACAGTGAGATTAGGATATCAAGTAGCTAAGAGGATTTCAAGGGAAGAGAAGGATGTGGGAGAAGGCTCAAAGGCAGCTAAGAGTGGTCAAGTCTAGGCTACAGTTTGGAAAATGAAGGTGCCAAATAAGATACGTGTATTTGCATGGAGGGCATGCCAAGATATTTTGCCAACGCATCTGAATCTATTTCGCAGGAAAGTGGTTAATGAGGAGACCTGTGAGCATTGCAAGCAGGCCCCAGAAACAGTACTTCACATGCTTTAGGGGTGTGGAGTGGCACAAGTAGACATGGCAAAATGGGTCAGAATTTTCTGACCCGACCAGTTTGACCCGTAACCCATTTGACTCGTAACCTGTTTGACCTGTTTAAAAATGACCCGTTTTGACCCGCGGCCTGATTGACCCGACCCGAACTCGAACCCGACCCGCCCGTTTTGCCACCTCTACTAACGTTGAGTAGATTGAGATTGAGGTGTAATTCTTATAAGATATTTACTTATTCTTCTTCACTTAATATGTTATGTACTCCATTATAGTTTGTTATTCTTTATTTGCCACCTTCATTTTCTCTTCCTACTTTAAAAAGATAAAAAATCATACCAAGATTAGATTCTAGAAAGCTAGAATAAGAGTTGCACCAAATTTTAGTATCAAGTATTTAATGGTAGTTAGTAAGTGGTAACAGTATCACCAATGAGAATCTAATCATAGTTAAGGAACTCAGAAATAATTGACAAATTGCATCTATTTCAAAAAAAAAAAAACTTGTTTGAAAAATACGGGTTAACTCGACCCGTCCCGCGACCCAACTTGACCCGTGACCCGTTTGACCCGCAACCCGATTGACCCGACCCGAACCCAACCTGCCCCGCCCGTTTTGCCATGTCTAGGCATAAGATGTGTGGGTAGGGTGCATAGGTACTCTGCAGAAAAGGAGCACGGAACAGAGTGATTTTCTACAGCTGGTTGAATACTTGCTTCACAGCGTTCCAATGGATGTGTTTGAGCTATTTTAGGTCCAAAGTTGGTTAATTTGGAACCAAAGAAACATGCTTTTGCATGGGGGAAAATTCCATGATCCAATACGGTTGAACATTCGGGCTTTGGACTTGCTGAACGAGTTTAAGGAGTCTCAGGCACGGCTTGCTCTGCCTGTGCTTGTGATACGTGAGGATGTACAACTGTGGTGTCCTCCACCGGGTGCAGTTTATAAGTTAAATTTTGATGCTGCAACAGTCTTCAAAGATTTGGATTCCTCAGGCTTAGGTGCGATTATACGGAATGATAGAAGGGAGGTCATGGCAGCGTTGGCAGCGAAAGGGCCCCCGATTGCAAACAGTGAAGAGGCAGAGATTCTGGCATGCCGGAGAGCATTAGAATTTGCTGTGGATGGAGGTTTCAAGGATTTGATTGTGGAAGAGGACAATGCAATAGTCATGAAGGGCTTGCCTACCACAAGCATGAACAGGTCAGTTTTGGGAAATATATATGAGGATGCTCGGTACTTGGCAACGAGATTTAGGAGTCATTCAGCTAGCTAGGTCCAACGTAGTGCAAATACTGCTGCCCATTCTTTGACCCATTTTGCTAAACTTATAGATGAGGATCATGTATGGTTGGAAGAACCACCTCCCCTAGTTAGGGAGGCTTTGTATTTGGACTCTTATGTTGCTGATATATAAATGATAATCTTTCCATCTTCAAAAAAAAAAAAAAAAATGCACATAACGAGACTATTAGAGCATCTACTTTGGTGGAGCTATTTTTTAACTATTGGGCACCACAAAAAGTTATTTTATCTATTTTACTCTCTCACTTTATAAAACATCCAACATCAATAGTTTTATTTTAGCTTTCAATACAATAAAATAATATATCTATTACATTAAACGATTTTTTTTTTATTTTTTATTTCCCTATTCTTCATTGTCTTCATCACTATCTTCAGGCACCACCTCAGCACACAAACACAAACACAAACCCAACACAAACTCGGCAAAAACCCAGCACAAACACAAACACAAACTCAGCACACAAACACAAATCCAGCACAAACTTGGTGGTGATGGGGTTTTGGTAACAGATTGATGATGGGGTTGGGGGAGATGGGGTCTTGGCTAGATGGGTCTGGAGAGATGGGGTCTCGATGGAATGGGTTTGTGGGTTGGCGAGATGAGTTTGGGGAGATGGGTCTGTGGGTTAGCGAGATAGGTTGGTGAAGCAGAGAGGAGATGAGGGAGGCGCTAGAGAGAAAAAAAAAATGAGAAGGAAAAAAGAAAGAAAGGAGAGAAGCCGGAGAGAGAGGAAGAAAATAAAAGAGAAAATATTTTTTTAATGAGAGAAGAGAGAGGTTTAATAAATATATATATATATATATATATATTTTTAGCTTCTTGCTACAATGCACAACTATTTATGGCTGTGCATTGTAGCAAGATGCTAAAAATTTTTAGTTGTAGCACCACCACTGCAACATGCTCTTTAAGTATTGGTGGTGCTAAAAATAGCAATATAGCTATTTAGCACCACCAATATGGATGCCAATGATCAGGAGTAGCAATGGTCTGTGCGTCACCCTCAAGCTCGTTGGTCCCCTCCACCTGCTGGTACTTACAAAGCTAATTTTGATGCTGCGTTATTTGAAGAGCTACACTGTGCAGGACTTGGTGTCATGTATCGAGATCATTCAAGCCAAGTTATTGCTACCTTGAGTTAGAAGATTGGTCTACCTCGTTCAGTGGAGATGGCTGAAGCCTTAGCTACCAGACGAGCTGTGGAGTTTGCCAGAGAACTCAGCCTTTTTGATGTCATATTGGAGGGTGACTGCCTACAGGTTGTGAGAGCTTTAAACGCTTCTGGTGGGTGCAATACTTTGTATGGTCATGTAGTCAATGAGACTAAGAGGTTAGGGGCTGTTTTGAGGCACCGTAGAAGAACTACCTGAGGATTTGGGCGTTGTGTTCCAATCCGATTTGTCTTAATTTGCCTTTTATCTTTAATAAAACTATGCTTACATTCTTCTAAAAAAAAAAAATATGGATGCTCTTACAAGTATAAAACTCTGCAAATTTGAATTGTTTTCAAAATCTTCACACTTTGCTGCAATCTCAATCAATTAAGAATTTATCACAGTTATACTTTTATACTAATAGAATGACAAAATTAGGCTTTTCATTTGTTACAGGATTTTTACTGTTTGAGCTTCTATTTTTTTTTCTTGTTTTCTCAAAGGGTTTGAAACGTTATAATGAATAAAATTTTCCTAATCCTTCTCATGGATCACAAAATTTTTATAATGATTTTAAAATTAATTATATTATCGTTAGGTCAATTTCACTTTGGTCCTTTTTAAGATCAACTGTGTCAATTCAATCCTTAATTTTGACTTTGTTTCAATGTTGTCCTATTCATACAAAATGCGAATGTGCTTAAAAATTACTCGTGTTATTGAATCTATCTATCTATAATATATTTGTAAAAGTTGGATCCCACAATTGATGGATGCATACAACGATGACAAGTGGCGTAATCCTCTATCTATTTAGAATAACATGGACAATGGTGCCACATGGCAAGTAGCAATTTATCCATAACATAACACACATGACATGTGTCAATACATTTAATTCTAAATTCTAAATTAATGGTAGTTACAAATATTAATGGTACTATTCTTTTTAAATTCCTTTTGAAAAACCTGTCTCTATTATGGAATTGAACATGTTAGTAATTATGTAGTAATATTTGTGTGACTATTCACATTTAGAACACATAATTTACATTAGGTTCCAGTTAACTCAATTAGTAAAATCTCTAATGGATGAATAAGAGATCTAGGGTTTAATTCCTGCTTACACCAAAAACTTATTGGTGTCTTGATCTAATCATAAAGAGCAAAATCACAGAAGTAGCCCTCATATGTTGAAATTCTATCAAAAATGAAAAGAAAAAAAGAACACATAATTTACAATTATTTATGTGTGGGCCAAGGTGAGTTAAGGGATATTGGGCCTAGACAGAAATCTAGGAAGGCCTAACTAAACGTTCATATGGAGTACCCGGGTTTAAATAGTCCGAGGAAAGAGTTAGTTCGAGGAAAGAAGTGAACTGAGGAGGATTGAGAAATGATAGGCCATACCAAGGGTGTTGGTTGAGGGAAGCAACAGTAGCTCATCTGAACAAAAGTTGGGAGAAGCTTCCTGACAAAGCCACCACCCCTGCATTAATGATTGAATGACACTTGAACAGTATCTCAACAGCTTGTTACTTGCTCAGCACAACCTCAAAAGGAGGTGAGAAGAAAGATGGGGCAAATATCTTGTTTGAAAGATCATCCACTCTATAGGTGGACGGCAAAGATTGAAACATTAGAGCTATAAATAGAGAAAGATCCCCCATGAACAGAGATTGGATCCAAGAAAAAGAGAACAAACATTAGAGCTATAAATAGAGAAAGATCCCCCATGAACAGAGATTAAATCCAAGAAAAAGAGAACAAGAGAGAGAGAGAGAGAGAGAGAGAGAGAGAGAGACTCTGTAACACTAAATATATATAGTTGAGTCTTGTATTCCCATCCTAGAACAAACACTCCTCAGATTTTCTGAAGAAGATAAAACAATCAAGAATTGATCTCATCTTTTATAAGTTGGACTTGTGTCATTGTTTATTCCTTTGTCATGTTGAATTATTGTTTTAACTCAACTGTTGGTCCAAACATCCATCTCTTACAAATTAATTACTTCGAACAAAAGCCCCACCCATCAATCAGGGTCTTTGGTTTTTGACCCATATAATATATATCAAACATATGCAAGGATGAACCCAGAATTTTAAGCTCTCGGGGAGGGGGGGGGGGGGGAGTGTAAGCAAAAAAAAAAAAAACTCTAAATAGGCATCCATATAGTATTAACACATTATCAACCATAAGAGATCTGAGGTTTAATTCCCATCTACACCAAAAATCTAATGGTGTCTTGGTTTGATGATAAAGAGCATAATCATCAAAAACATACGCCATATGTTGTGAAACTCTATTAAATATATATATATATATATATATCAACCAAAACAAATACACAAAATCATTATTTGTTAATACATTAAGATGCAATCATCTACCAATAAAGGGAAAAAAAAAACACAAAATAATATTGTTTCTTAATATTGGGCTGGCTAGGTTTTTTATATTTTTTTAAGTTTTATTTTTGTTAAGTTTTTGAGTTGAGTAATTGCTAGTTAGGCTAATTGGAGGAGATGGGGGGGGGGGGGGGGTTTAAGGTTTTGAAATAGGAGGCCAATTGCAAAAATGAAAAGATATAACTAATAAATATTCCGGCCCCTGGTCCTCCCCTTGGGTGGGTCCATCCCTCAAGGTGAGTCAAATTTATAATTTATTACTTAAATATATCCATTTAAATGAGTATCATCATTAGAAGACTAAAAAATGTGCGGTTTTGCACTTTTGTTTTTCCCTTCTATTACCTTTCAAATTACCTATGAAAAGTGAGTTACTTTTTTTTTTTTTTTTTCTTTCATTTATTTCTTATCTAATTATCTAATTAGTTGTGGCCCTTACCCGTTACAATACAATAACTCTAATTAGTACTCACCCCTATTCATTTGTGTGTTTTTTCCCACTATATATGAATCAGTTTGCACAACTCTCTCTATCTCTCCTTCATCAACTTTTAGAGGCTTCTCAGAATGTGCAATTGGCAAAGATTTTTTTTTTTTTTTAAGAGAGAGTTATCTATGACGTTCACTGCCAATGATAGTTTTTTAGTATCAGACCAAGAAACCAATCAGTTTTTTGTGCAGACGAGGATTGAATTCCAGATTTCTAATTCAACCATCAGAGACTTTACTAGTTAAGATAACTGGAACCTACTGACAAAGATTATATTGTTACATTATAGCTGTAAAGATGATTTATCCAACAACAACTAAACAGTGTCAAGAATTTCAATCCGAGGCATGTTATTCTAACATAGATCAAAATTTTTTTTTAGTTTATTCTAACATACTTTGGTACGGTATGGTCTCCTCTTCCTTGGGAAGAGAAGGTATCCTGTGAGACGAGTGCATGTGCCCATCTCACCCAAGATTTTTTCCCTTGGTAAAGCTGCCAGTTTTTTTCTTAGATTGGGTGAAATATTATTCCTATCAGAAATTGAACTCAATTTGGAATTAGAGAGATTGATTCCTTTTCCCGCCCAGAATTTACACTGGTTTCTTCCATCGTGTGAAACACCACTTGAGAGTGTTGACATTGAGTTGATTCTTCTTCTTCCTCTTTTGACAATTGTATTTTATCTTCTTCATGTTGTGGATCGGAAGGAAAATAGTTTGAATCTTTCCTCTGTACACCTTTTGGAGCTGTGGGTCAGAGCCATGGACTCTAAAAATCATCATCATCTATCAAAAAACAGCTTAACTTAAGTTGGGGATATTCACAATCATAATGACCGCCCCACATCGATAACAAAATAAGCAATCTCTCATATTTGAAAAATACCCAACCTTCATCTAATTCTTCAATATGAACCATTTTACCTCTCATGAGAGGCTTTGTGATGTCAATATTCACCTTGATGCAAAGAAAAGGACCCCAAGTTAGACCACTTTTGGAAGCATCAACTGTGATAAGTTTGACCAATCTCATTGGCTATGTGAGCTCCAACGTCCTTGTTCATGCTTTTAATGGGAATATTGAAAACCCGAATCCAAAATGGAGAATATTAGAATTTGACATTACTAAGGCTGAGATCTCCACTAAAACGTTTCATCATAATAAGTCTTTTGTTAAAAGTTAAGGGACTTTTATCCAGATTTCCCTCAAGTTCTCCTCTTTATTATAGATAGCCAAAAATAAATTAATATCAAAAGCTTTGATGACTACACCATGAGAACAATACCAAAGTTGGTGAATGGCGGATTTGAAAGCTTCTTTGTTAAAATCCTTGTTGGTCTGCAATTTGAACAAAATACTGAATTGTGCGTGCTATTTAGAGGGAGTCACTTTGTGTGATTTGACTGGCATCACCCCTTTTTATTTTTTTGTTAGAAATGCAAAAGCGTTTCCAAAGTTCATCCATAGATGCATCCATCTTGAGGGGTATAAAGCGTCGTTAAAATTAAAAGAAAGAAAAAAAAAGGGAGCAAAATCTATTACAATGATCTTAATAATTCAGATGAGAGAGGTTAGAATCTTAGGAAGGAATGCGAGTTGATAGCTTTTACTTTCCAAGACCTCTAGGAGCTAGGGAAAGAGAAAATTTTTTTTTATGCCTTAATAAAATGGGTCCACTCTATGTTAATTGTTTTTTTTTTTTTTTTTTTTAATCATTGAACTAAGATATTTATTGATTTTTTCATTAAAAAGAAGAAAATATGTACTTAGTGATTTTGAGAATAGGTAAAATTTGAATCAAGGTACCTTATTCAATATCAGTAAAATTTACCAATTTAGTGGACTAATCATCCAAACCATTAAATGCAATTTTAATTATTATAATAGTTACTCGTAAAAACCATCATTAAAAAATGAAAAAAAGAAAAGAAAAGAAAAAGGAAACCTGTATTTAAAATATGTAAATCAAACGATGTGAGCCATGCACAAGTTAGTTGATAATGCCAATTAAACCTATAATTGTTAGGCACATACTAAAACAGGAAGACCTGAACCAAAGGAAAATCTTGTTTGGCGTATAACAAAACAGCAAGACTCAAAATCCAAGAAAATCATGCGATAATCTGGTATCTTTAGTCACTTCATTACAAGTTTCTTTTGTTTAATATGTAAGAGCATTCTCATCAAAAGTGTTAAAAATGATCAATATTATCTTTTAGCTTTTTTAACACCTCAAATCATAAAAACATACATACATCAAAGATTCTAAATGCTAAGGATTTTAACATTCAGCTACAGTGAGCTGTTATTAATAACAGCCCCCTGTAGCTAGATTGTGAGCTGTTATTAATAACAGCCCCCTGTAGCTAGATTGTAAAAAAAAAAAAAAAAAAAACTTTTTTATTCTCACAACTCCTCTCTTTTCTCACTTCTCTCTTCTCTCTCCTGATGGTTGTGGTCCGGCGATGGTGGTCCGATGGTCATGGGTCTGATTTGGTCTGATGGTCTAATGGTCTGTTGTGGTCTGCTGGTCCAATGGTCACGGTGTTGTTCTTGGGTCACAATGCGGTGTTACTGGGTCGTGGGTCGTGGGTTTGTGGTTTTGATTTTAGGTCATTGACAGTCATGGGTCGTGTTCCTAGGTCACCGATAGTCTGATTGCTGGTAGGTCTGGCTAGTGGCGGTGGATTGTGTTCCTGGGTCACCGACAATCCGATTGATTTTTATTTTGATTTTGATTTTTTTTTTTTTTTTTGCTATTGATTATGGTTGCGGTGGATCTGGGTGGAGGCTGTTGGCTGGTGGTGACGATAATGGGTGGATGTGGATGGGGTGGGTGTGGAGGTTTTTTTTTTCTTTGCTGTTGTTTATGGTTGCGGTGGATTTGGCTGGTGGGGGTGATGGTGGGTGGATGTGGTGGTTGTGGTATGGGTGGGTGGATGTGGTGGCCGGCGATGTTGAGAATAGTTGGGTTGAGAAAGAGAGAGACAGAGAGAGAGGAAGAATAAAAAATGAATAAAGAATAATAAAGAAAGAATATTTAAATGAAGTGTTAAAAAAATAGAAGTTTTAATGTAAGGAATATTGTAAAGTGATGTGTTATATGTTATAAAGTTGGTTTTAAGATAGTAAATGCTAAATTTTTTAGAAGCTTTGATAAGAATGCTTTTTTTTTTTTTTTGTAAAAGGTGATGAGAATGCCCTTATAGCATTCTCATTAAGAATTGTAAATGCTATAAATGCTAAATTTTAACATCAAGCTTGTAAAAAACATACTCCATCAAGAATTGTAAATCCTATTAATTTTGCAATCTAGCTACAGTGGGCAGCTATCTCTAGCAACTCACTGCAGCAAGATTGTAAAAAGAAAAAGAAAAAGATTTGTTTAATGATAGTTGTTGGGTACTTAAACCATGGTATGAATGGTAGTTATTTGAAAACATAAAGAAAGAATAAAAAAAGAATATTTAAGTGAAGTGATAAAATAATAGCACCTTTGATATTGGATGTATTGTAAAGTGAGATATTAAAATGAATAAAATAACTTTTTGAGATGCTAAATACTAAATTTTTTACAATTCTTAACAAGAACGCTCTTAGGATTTCTTTTGTTTATTTTATAATTCAGTGTTAAAGTAGGGATTTGAACGTGAATGCCTTTTGTTAGAAACATTAATAGATGCTATTTGATTTACAAAACAGTGGGCAGTCTGAGATAGGCCTTGGTGGCTAGGCCAAACCTAAACCTATTGTTGTCAATATCGTACGATACGCAATACGTGTCATACGATACGTATCGTGTCGTGTGTAAAAAGTTCCTTATCGTATCGGCGTATCGTAAGTGTTCATAAATCGTACGATACAGTGTGCGTATCATATGAATCGTATCATATTGTATCGTAAAATCATACGTATCGTACGGTACATAGACAAATGCTTTAAAATGCGATTTTTTGTTAAAATTTGTACTCTTATTTGAATCTAACAAGTTGTTAGACCTGTTTTGAACACAAAATTATTATTAGTTTACTTAATGTAGCCTACTAAAATAGCATATTCATAAGTTTTTTTCCCCCTCTCCTACAATTGGACTACACAGTACACACTTACCTTTCACTTTAATATTTTAAAATTTATTTTTGTTTTTATTGTTATTGTTATAAGTCCAAGAAACTAGAATGCCAAAAAATTTTTTATAACAAATTATTAAAATAAAAAATAAAAAAATAAAAAAAAAAACAAGAAGAGATAGTAAATGTTAATGACGAATGACGATGAAGAAAATTTTAATGAAGAAATAAATTTGCAAAATTATAAACATGATGATAGCGTTGACTTAGATGGGGTTGATTAGGCAATTTGATGAATATGACGAAAATAAATTATTATTTTTGGGTCATTTGTAATATATTGCCACTTTTGAATTTAAGTAATTTGAATGTGTATGTTATGAACACATGCTAGTTTAATTTATTTAGTTAGCTTGTTAAATATTATTACATAAGTGATGAATAAATTAGTTATTAGTTGGATATATTCAAAATTTATAATGAATATATCCTTTATATATGTATATTTATAATTTTTTTTAATTTTATTAAGTGTTTGTGTATGTTACGATACACGATACGAAGAAATTAAGAATTGATTCGCGATACGATTCACGTTTTGACAACTATGCCTAAACCTATGTGCAATGCCAGGCCTGAAGATCAAGTCAGGCTTGACCAGTTAGAAAGGTTCATGAACCACTTCCTCCCATCAAAGTTATTGTTAACCCAATAAATATCCCATTGCTCCCATAATTATTACATTATCGTTGTTATTTTTTGATGAACTACATTATTATTGTTATTGTTATTGGAGAATAATTCTTTTTTTGCAAAATAATGAATTTATTGTTTCTCCCTCAATAAAATGCACATAACGAGACTATTAGAGCATCTACTTTGATGGAGCTATTTTTTTTGCTATTGGACATCACAAAAAGTTATTTTATCTATTTTACTCTCTCATTTTACAAAACATCCAACATCAATATTTTTATTTTAGCTTTCAATACAATAAAATAATATATCTATTACATTAAACAATTTATTTATTTATTATTTTTTCCCTATTTTTCACTGTCTTCATCACTATCTTCAGGCACCACCTCAGCACACAATCACAAACACAAACCCAGCACAAACTTGGCAGAAACTGAGCACAAACACAAACACAAACTCAGCACATAAACACAAATCCAGCACAAACTTGGTGGCGATGGGGTTTTGGTAATAGCTTGGTGATGGGGCTAAGGGAGATGGGGTCTCGGTGAGATGGGTTTGGGGAGATGGGGTCTCGGTGGAATGGGTCTGTGGGTCGGCGAGATGAGTTTGGGGAGATGGGTCTGTGGGTCAGCGAGATGGGTTGGCGAAGCAAAGAGGAGATGAGGGAGGCGCTAGAGAGGAAAAAAAATGAGAAGGAAAGAAAGAAGAAAGGAGAGAAGCCAGAGAGAGAGGAAGAAAGAAAAAGAGAATATTTTTTTTAATGAGAGAAGAGAGAGAAGTTTAATAATTTTTTTTTTTTAGCTTCTTGCTATATTGCACTTGTGCACTGTAGCAAGAAGCTAAAAAATTTTAGTTATAGCACCACCACTATAGCATGCTTTTTAAGTATTGGTGCTGCTAAAAATAGCAATATAGCTATTTAGCCCCACCAATATGGATGCTCTTATAAGTATAAAACTCTGCAAATTTGAATTATTTTCAAAATCTTCACACTTTGCTGCAATCTCAATCAATTAAGAATTTATCACAGTTATACTTTTATACTAATAGAACGACAAAATTAGGCTTTTCATTTGTTACAGGATTTGTACTATTTGAGCTCCTATTCTTTTATCTTGTTTTCTCAAAGGGTTTGTAACGTTATAATGAATAAGATTTTCCTAATCCTTCTCATGGATCACCAAAATTTTTATAATGATTTTAAAATTAATTATATTATCGTTAGGTCAATTTCACTTTGATCCTTTTTAAGATCAACTGTGTCAATTCAATCCTTAATTTTGACTTTGTTTCAATGTTGTCCTATTCATACAAAATGCGAATGTGCTTAAAAATTACTCGTGTTATTGAATCTATCTATCTATAATATATCTATAAAAGTTGGATCCCACAATTGATGGATGCATACAACGATGACAAGTGGCGCAATCCTCTATCTATTTAGAATAACATGGACAATGGTGTCACATGGCAAATAGCAATTTATCCATAACATAACACACATGACATGTGTCAATACATTTAATTCTAAATTCTAAATTAATGGTAGTTACAAATATTAATGGTACTATTCTTTTTAAATTCCTTTTGAAAAACCTGTCTCTATTATGGAATTGAACATGTTAGTAATTATGTAGTAATATTTGTGTGACTATTCACATTTAGAACACATAATTTACATTTGGTTCCAGTTAACTCAATTAGTAAAATCTCTAATGGATGAATAAGAGATCTAGGGTTTAATTCCCACTTACACCAAAAACTTATTGGTGTCTTGATCTAATCATAAAGAGCAAAATCACAGAAGTAGCCCTCATATGTTGAAATTCTATCAAAAAAGAAAAGAAAAAAAGAACACATAATTTACAATTATTTATGTGTGGGCCAAGGTGAGTTAAGGGATATTGGGCCTAGACAGAAATCTAGGAAGGCCTAAATAAACGTTCATATGGAGTACCCGGGTTTAAATAGTCCGAGGAAAGAGTTAGTCCGAAGAAGATGTTAGTTTGAGGAAAGAAGTGAACTGAGGGGGATTGAGAAATGATAGGCCATACCAAGGGTGTTGGTCGAGGGAAGCAACAGTAGCTCATCTGAACAAAAGTTGGGAGAAGCTTCCTGACAAAGCCACCACCCCCGCATTAATGATTGAATGACACTTGACCAGTATCTCAACAGCCTGTTACCTGCTTAGCACAGCCTCAAAAGGAGGTGAGAAGAAAGATGGGGCAAATATCTTGTTTGAAAGATCATCCACTCTATAGGTGGACGGCAAAGATTGAAACATTAGAGCTATAAATAGAGAAAGATCCCCCATGAACAGAGATTGAATCCGAGAGAGAGAGAGAGAGAAAGAGACTCTGTAGCATTGAATATAGCTAAGTCTTGTATTCCCATCCTAGAACAAACACTCCTCAGATTTTCCAAGGAAGATAAAACAATCAAGAATTGATCTCATCTTTTATAAGTTGCACTTGTGTCATTGTTTCTTCTTTTGTCATGTTGAATTATTTTTTTAACTCAACTGTTGGTCCAAACATCCATCTCTTACAAATTAATTACTTCGAACAAAAGCCCCACCCATCAATCAGGGTCTTTGGTTTTTGACCCATATAATATATATCAAACATGTGCAAGGATGAACCCAGAATTTTAAGCTTTCGAGGGGGGGGGGGGGTGTAAGTATAAGCAAAAAAAAAACTCTAAATAGGCATCCATATAATATGAACAAACTATCAACCATAAGAGATCTGAAGTTCAATTCCCATCTACACCAAAAATCAAATGGTGTCTTGGTTTAATGATAAAGAGCACAATCATCAGAAACATACGCCATATGTTGTGAAACTCTATTAAAAATATATATATATATATATATATATACATATGAACCAAAAAAAATACAAAAAATCATTATTTATTAATACATTAAGATGCAATCATCTACTTACAAAAGAAAAAAAAAAAAACAGAAAATAATATTGTTTCTTAATATTGGGTTGGCTAGGATTTTTATATTTTTTTAAGTTTTATTTTTGTTAAGTTTTTGAGTTGAGTAATTGCTAGTTAGGCTAATTGGAGGAGATGGGGGGTTTAAGGTTTTGAAATAGGAGGCCAATTGCAAAAATGAAAAGATATAACTAATAAATATTCCGGCCCCTGGTCCTCCCCTTGGATGGGGACCATCCCTTAAGATGAGTCAAGTTTATAATTTATTACTTAAATATATCCATTTAAACGAGTATCATCATTTAGAAGACTCAGAACTGTGCAGTTTTCCACTTTTGTTTTTCCCTTCTATTACCTTTTCAAATTACCTATGAAAAGTGAGTTATTTTTTTTTTCTTTCATTTATTTCTTATCAAATTATCTAATTAGTTGTTGCCCTTACCCATTACAATACATTAACTCTAATTAGTTCTCACCCCTCTTCATTTGTGTGTTTTTTCCCCACTATATATGAATCAGTTTGCATAGCTCTCTCTATCTCTCCTTCATCAACTTTTAGAGGCTTCTCAGAATGTGCGATTGGCAAAGATTTTTTTTTTTTGAGAGAGAGTTGTCTATGATGTTCGCTGCCGATGATAGTTTTTTAGTATCAGACCAAGAAACCAATCAGTTTTTTGTGCAGACGAGGATTGAATTCCAGATTTCTAATTCAACCATCAGAGACTTTACCAATTAAGTTAACTGGAACCTACTGACAAAGATTATATTGTTACATTATAGCTGTAAAGATGATTTATCCAACAACAACCAAACAGTGTCAAGAATTTCAATCCGAGGCATTTTATTCTAACATAGATCAATTTTTTTTTAGTTCATTCAAATCCTTTTGTAACTTTGGATTACAAGTTCAATACATCAGCCATGTTTTTTAGTTCCCATATATATAAAATTTGTGGCTTTAGATTGCAGTTTCAATCCGCATAACAAATGCATGCTCTATCAAGTATGGTAAAACCCATAGCTCTCACACTCTCTTTAACCTTATGTGCACCAAATATTGGCCGTTGAAAAAGAACGTTCCAATGAATTTTAGTAAACTTTGGCTTATTATGTTTGTAAAAGTCCCAAAGTATTTGGTGTTTTTATTTTTGTGATTGTTGTCTGCCATGTATTTGGTGAAATTATTTTTACATGTGTTGTGTGTAATTGTTTCAATGTGTTAAGCATGTCCTTGTTTTATTTACTTATTTATTTATTAATTAATTTTTAAACACTGACATGGATGAGAACAACCAAGTTACTAACGTATCCCTTATTTGAAGTTTTTTTTTTTTTTAAGACCTTATTTGAAGGTTTAGATGCTGTTTGGTTCGCCAGTTTTCATGACTTAATTCTCTGTTTCCATAACTCATAACTCAAAAATGGTGGGATCCACTGCACGAAATTCGTTTGGCTGCACAATACTCTGTTTCCATAACTCTGTTTTCATATCTCAATTCTCTACTTTTTGAGTTATGAGTTGTGGAAACTAAAAACAACTTTTGGCTGTTTTCAATTTCCATAACTCATAATTCAATGGCATTTCTGTAAATAACATTACATGAGGAACCCACTGTCAGACTTTGCCGCAACTTTTGACCATCTCTTCTTTTTTTCTTTTTTTTCTTTATTGGGTTCAATGCGTGCTTTTTTTTTTTTTTTTTTTCTTTTCACACTAGCTTCTTCTTCTTCTTCCTTCATTGGGTTCGGTAATCTAATCTGGGTTTCTTTTTTTTTTTTTTTTTTTTTTTTTTTTTCTTTTTTTCTTTCTTTACTGTGTTCAGTGCGTGCCTTTCTTCTTCTTTTTTTTCTTTTTCCTTTCACACTAGCTTCTTGTTCTTCTTCCTTCATTGGGTTCAGTAATTTGATCTGGGTTTTTTTTTTTTTTTTTTTTTTTCTTCTTCTTCTTCTTCTTCTTCTTCTTTCATTGGGTTCGATGATCTGATTTGGGTTTCTTTTTTTTTTAATCTTTTTTTATTCTTTTTTACTGGGTTCGGTGATACTAAAAAAAAAAAAAAACTACACCGGGTGACAGGTATGGGGCCTACAAATAGTGTGAAAAATATTGAGTGATGGTGCCAAACGGGTAGGAAATTTTGAGTGATGAGTGATGAGTGACGTAAATTGAGTAACGAAAATTGAGTGATGAAAAAAAGGGATCCAAACACCCCCTTAATCATTAAGAATGGACTGCAAATCTTAGTCTCACGTAGTCAGTCTCACAAGTTATTAGTGTATTCTTTATTTGAAGTTATTTTTTATTAGTGTATCCTTTATTTGAACCAAATTAAGTAATGGAATCCAACCATATAATAGCATCTACTAAATTTTTTAAAAGGAAATTTATGTGAAAACTAATATTTACAAATAAAAAACACCCATGCAAAGCATGGGCCAACAGCTAGTTATAATAAAATTAAGAAGGCTAAATTACAAAATACACTCTCTAACTTTGATCAAAATTCATTTTAGTCCTATAATTTTGGTTTTAATTATTTTAGTCTTCTAATTTTAATAGTTATTCAATATAGTCCTTAGACGTAGGGGTGTCCATGTAAACCGCTCACCCGACCAAACCGAGAAACCCACCCGAACCAACCCGCTCGCAGCCCGATCCGACGACTCTGGCGGTCGGCGGCGGGTCTCAGCCCTCCAAACCCGATTCCGGCGGGTCGAGTGGCGGGTTTTCTCCTCTAAAACCGCAGCCACCCAACCCGCCCGACCACCACTTCAGATGAAAGACTCCCCCGTTTAGATCCGACGACGACTACCCATCTTTTGCTTAGATCCGATGAAGATTTTTCTCAGATCTACTTAGATCCGATGATTTTAGCTCAGTTCTGGCAATATTTTTCAAAAAATCGCTTAGATTGGTGACTTTTAAGCTCGGATCGGTGAGGTGTAAGCTCAGATCGGTAACTTTGGCTTAGATCCGGCGATGTTTAAGCTCAGATCCAACGATGTTTCGCTCTCCTCTAGCCAGATCCGACGACGTTTCGCTCTTCTCCGCTAGTCGCCGCCGTTCGTCGGTTTCAACCAAACCGACCGCTCGTTTTTTAAAATCCGATCCGACTCGACCTACGGTGATCGGCGGTCGGTTGCGGGTCTGATTCTCTCCCACCCGACCTGAGCGGGTCGAGTCCGGGTTGGGCACAAACCCGACCCGGCCCGACCCGTGGACAGCCCTACTTAGACGCCAAAAACTAAGGGTATTTTGGTATTTTAAAGCTTCTTAATTAAAAAACTAATAAACATATATATATATATATATATATATATATATATATATATATATATATATATATTTTAAATTCTCACTCTCCCTCTCTCTAATCTGCTCTCTCTCCCTAGCCTCCATTGCAAGTTCCTCGATCCTTCAAGTTCGACCAACTGCACAATCCAATCTCAACAGGTACGATGAGGAGGTCGATGTCAAGGTTGATGATTTCATCAATAGGTTTACGCAATAGTTATGTTTTCAGGGGCTATTGACGATGGGTTTGTTTTTGGGTTATAGTATGTACTTTCAGAGAGAGAGAGAGAATTGTTTTGAGGATGCTGGGTTTTGGCTTAATGAAGAAGAATCTACTTTTTTGCCTTTTCTTTTTGTTGTTTGGTTGCTGAGAAATAGTTATTAGGTATTTTTTTTTTTTTTTGAAACCCGATTGGGAATTTCATTAACTAGAAATTGATGGGTACATCCAAAGCTAATTGATCAACAAGGAACAAAGGTGGCTCTTCAAGCCAAACTAGTTTAGCAGAAGACAACTTTGTACTATTTGCTAATGTACTGCACTGTTTGCTTGTCTGTGTTTCTATTGGAGATCAATCCTTCGAAAATGCCGGAACAAGCTCTGTATTTCTTCTACTGTATGGACTGTGTAATTAGCTAGATCATAGATGGGGTCCATTCGACTGGAAAGCTTTTATTACATTGCAAGAATCTTAGGCCCTGTTTGGTTATCACTGGGCTGATTTCATTTTCCTGAACTCATTTTTTGTTTCTCAAATCCTGTATTCATTTTCTCTACCCAACCCATTTCCTGTTTAGCATTATTTTCTGTTCTATTTTTTGCTTTTTTTCGGTTTATATTTTTCAATTAAAAATTCAACACAACAACCACACCACACACACACCAATGGTTAAACCAAAACCAAATCCTTCTACATCCACCTCTATCACTAGATTCACCACCACAACTGATCCAAACCCACCCCATCACCACCAGGTCCACCACCATATATAAACCCATAGCACCACAGCACCACAGCCACGCCATAATCACACACAAAGGGATAGAGAGAAAGAGTCACACCCATGGGCAGCCACAACCCCCACCGGACACCATCACCTCCATATCCCCACCACAACCAAATCCATAGCCAACTGTTAAAATTATGTGCCCTCACAAACAATAATATGCATTTTTATTTGATAATAAAATTTTATTTTCACATACATAATTTTTAGAGGTATATTTCATTGTTTAAATATGGCATGTGATGTCGTCTCTGTAGAAAAATCATGTTAATGGTTAAGGAACCAAAGATATGGAGTAATGATTTTTCATAGATTATCAAATTATTCTAAGCTGTGGATACTAATTGAATATCACCACTAAACCCTACACTTGTTGTGTTGTTATATGATAGGATGATTTACTCCATCATTGAGGTAGTGACTTTAAGTAGACAAGTGGGTATAATGTAACAAGTACATACACTAAATCGGATCCAATCAAGAACACCTTATGGAGTGATCGCTGTTAATTAAAAGATTGTTCTATCACAATTTTTCTATTGTCCTCAAACATGAGAGGTTTGTGTATATTTAGTTATTATTAACATAACTTTGACAATGTCAACTGGTGAAGCTAATTTTAAAGGCTATATATGGACACGTTGGGTTATGTGTGTAATGAGTAAAATATGTAAATGCTCAACAATGAATCCACCAGTCTCTAAAGAATATAGTATATTCAGTTGATTTTCATATTGAAGTTGGACTCAAAACAAAACTGGCCAGTGACATTTTTCAAAAATGTTTTTCATAAATATATATATATATATATATATAATATTGTATATATATATTAAAAGAGTTTTTCAAAGATATTTTGGAGTCCAATAGAAATTATGAAATCAAGAAATTAAGGATTACATAAGTGAATGACATGACAGTGATATTAATATAGTCCTAGTGGCTTGTGAGAATATAGAGTGGTAGAAGGACATAGATATAAAATTGTAAGTAATGGAACCTCATTTCTAATTCTTTAATCTTTTGGGGTCAATTGCAAGGTGTTGATGGACATTTAAGATAAGTCAATAACATTCAAAAAGTTATTGATTAATCCTACAGTTGAAGATTAGGATCCCTATGGATCTCATGTCCAATCTCTCTCTTGAGTTTTAGAAGTCTTAAATAAAAATAAGATTTTAAATATATTATATCAGTTGTTGGCTATCAGAACTACTGAGTGATATTGTAGTCTTCTAAAAACCCAAAAAGAAACAGAGAGAGAGAAGTGAATACATTGGGAGGCAACATGCTTGGGTTGCTAAGACAGGTACACAATTTTGTTATATTTAGAATCCATGGTTGTGTTGTACAACAATCTTTAACTGAAAATATAAAATTTGTTTTATATTGCTTCAACAAATCTTTTACCACCATGTGACCACCAAATGCAAATGGGTTCAAAAACCACACTACCATCACCAAATCTAAACCCATACCACCATAGTCCCACCTCTATCACCACCACAAACTGATCCGAATCTGAACCCATAGAGGCATAACTATATCACTATCACCCACCACCATTTTCCCCTACAGGTACACCCAACCACAACAAAATCCACAACCACACCCAAACTCAAACCCAAATCAAAACCCACACCCACACCTACAACCAACCCAATTGGCTTAGTGCCCCCCCCCCCCCCCCCCCCACAAAATGTTGAACTCAAATGAGAAAGAGAGAATTTCATCTTGCCCAGTAGAAAGAGAGAATGAAGGATTTTACTGAGAAGAGAGAGATCATTTTCATGTCGGATTGTTTTGAGACCAAAGAGGAGGGAGAGTGAAGATCGAAGAGAGAGCTATGTAACTAGGGGTGTGCAAAACTTTACCGGAGCCGACCAAATCGACCGGCGCCGACGATACCGTCCCGCCTGTAGCGCCGACTGAATGAGCCGAGGCTGGCGTTCGGACTTCCCTCCGTTTCGATGCCGGTGCGGTGAAATTACCGGATTGAGAAATCTGAAACCGATACTCTGACCGAACCGAACCAATACAAGATCTGTATTCTGTCATTCTAATTTTTTTTTTTTTTTTTTTTTAAATTAAGCTGATAAAACGGTGTTGTATGTAACTATGTATGGGTGTTATTAAAAATATAAAAACAAAACGGTGCGTTTTATGCTAGGTTTTCAGATTCTCAAGGGTATAAGTTCATATTTTTCTCTCAAAATCTTTTAACTCTCTCTCTCGCTCTCAAGTCTTGCCTGACGTAGAACAACGGTAAGCTTCTTCGTTTGTTTTCAGTTTTGTCTTCGTGTTTTACTGTTTGTTCCTTTTCATTTGTTTGGGAAAGCTGAAAGCATGAATGATTTATATGTTAAGTGTTAACCCCAACTCCAAGACTCACTGAGTGACTGAGTCACTGTAAAATCTCTCAATCCGGTGTGAGTCGTGTGACTGTGTCCGTGGCTTTAGCAGCTAAGGCAATACTTCCTTTGTGTGAGAAGTCTGTGTCCGTGGCTTTCTATTTTGTGGGGGGGTCCAACTCCAACTCCAAGTAGCTGCTAGCCTGCTTACATATATAAATATAATATTATATTAAGTTTGGAATATAATATTATATTAAGTTTGGTTGACTATCTCACTGTTTGTAGCTGGTTACATATATAATATTATATTTATATATACACAAATGCTTACATAGTTACATATATAATAATATAATATTAACTATTAAGGTTGGCTAACTTGGTTGTTTGTATTGTAGTAGCTACTTACATATATATTATATATACTCTCTGCTTACATAGTTACATATATAATTATATAATGTTATATATACTACTAGGTACTGTTGTTACTTTAGTAAGTTTATAGTTTATATATAATAATATAATATGTCATTAGTCTTAGTTGTTACTTTAGTAAGTTTATAGTAACTGTTACTAACTTTTTTTTTCTTTAGCATTTTAATTTTTGAAGGAGACAGAGATTGAGAGAGTTCATGCTTTCAATCATTCACAGAGAGGTAATCACTAATCACTTACTATATTCAGCATTTTGATTTTAAATTTTTAGTACTCAGTAACAATTGCTTTAACTTTATATATATATAATTAGCATTTATTTTATATTTATATTGGGAACAATATAATAAATTCCTTGTTAATATTAGTGGCATAAATTGTTAAGTAATGACTAATGATTGTTAATTTGTAAGTTTGTTATTGTTGTAACTAAACCGTTTAATTATATTTTGATATTGTTTTGGAAACTTTGTTTTTTTGTTGGTTGGAAATTTTTTTATTAGATGGATGTCGATGCTCCACCTGGATTTGGTGCACGTGGGGACCCTAACTCACCTCCTCCTAGTCCTGGTAGTGCTAATCCTAACCCATCTGAACCTGCAGCACCAATTGGACTTGGTGCATCACTTCCCCCACTATCACCTAAACAAGGTGGTAGGACCCGTCTATAGTATGGGAGCACTTCATTAAGTTGGTGGGTTCTGATCCCAATAATCTTAAGTCTGAATGCAAGTATTGTAAAAATCAATATAAGTGTCATGGTAAGAAAAATGGTACTTCGGGCATGTTGCAACACATGAAGGTATGTAAGAAGTGGCCTTTTACTTGTGATAATAAGCAAAAAACTTTATCTTTCCAAGCCAACGGAGAAGGGGAAAGTGATTCAAATGTGTTAGTGGTTGCAAATTATAGTGAAGAGAGAATAAAGTTGGCATTGGTAAGGATGATTGTCATTGATGAATTGCCTTTTAAATTTGTGGAGCATCAAGGCTTTCAAGAATTTATGAAAATAGTTGGGCCTAGGTTTCCTATTCCCCATCGCATTACCATTGCAAGGGCTTGTATGAAGATTTATTCTAGTGAGGTGGATATTTTGAGAAGGGCTTTTGTTGGGCAACGGGTTTGTGTGACAACGGATACTTGGACATCTATACAAAACTTGAACTACATGGTAGTCACCGCACACTTTATTGATGGGGATTGGACTTACTAAAAGAAAATCTTGAACTTTTGCCCTATAGCTAATCACAAAGGGGACACCATAAGTAGAGCATTAAGTTATGTTTGTTGAAGTGGGGTATAGACCGGTTGTTTACAATTACTGCGGACAATGCTAGTTCTAATGAGGTGGCAGTTGATTATGTGAAGAAGAAAACAAAAGCAAGAGATAGTAGCATATTGGGTGGTGAGTTCATGCATATGCGTTGTTGTGTACATATCTTGAATTTGATAGTGCAAAGTGGGTCGAAGTCCATTCATGAATCAATTGCCAAAGTTCGGAATGCGGTGCGATATGTGAGAGCTTTTCCCGCAAGGTTTGAGAAGTTTTAAGAATGTGTTGAAAATGAGAAAATCAAAGCCAAATGTTTGTTGTCCCTTGATGTGCCAACAAGGTGGAATTCCACTTATCTCATGTTAGATTGTGCTTTGAAATTTGTGAGAGCATTTGATAGGTTGGAAGAGGAGGATGGGCATTACAAACTTTATTTTTGTGAAGCGGATGGGAATGGGAAAAAGCCCATTGGTCCTCCTAACTATCTTGATTGGGAAAATGTCAAGACCTTTGTAAAATTTCTTGGCATATTTTATGAGGCGACACTTAGATTTTCTTGGTCCTTGTTTGTCACTTCTAATACATACTTCCATAAGCTAATTAGCATTGAAGATCAATTGTAACAATTGTGTAGTGTTGATGGGGATCCACTTTTGAATACTATGGCGGTAGAGATGAAAAAAAAAAATGATAAGTATTGGGGAAGTATTGATAATATCAATTTGATGCTTTTTGTTGTTGTTGTTCTTGACCCAAGGTATAGATTGAAATATGTAAAGTTTTGGTTTAGGGAGTGGTATGGAAAGGACAAGGGGGATGCGATGAGCTCTAAGGTTCGGGATGCATTGAAGAGGTTGTATGTGGAGAGAGTGGGTCAAAATGGAGCTTCAAGTTCTAGTGGTAGTGGTGCTTCATTGTCTAGGGACTCTAGGCCAAGTGTTGGTAATGCTTCATTGTTTGATCGCATTAAAAGTTATAATAATAGGTTTAAGCAACACTTGGCGGACGAGGATAGTGTGGAAAGCAAATTTGAGTTGGATAGGTATTTATTGGAATCTTCTAAGGACCCTGATGTGGAAGATTTTGACATCTTAATGTGGTGGAAAATAAATTCTTCTAGATATCGAGTCCTTTCCCTAATTGCTCGTGATGTGTTGGCTATTCCTGTCTCTACAGTTGCATCCGAGTTTGCTTTTAGTATGGGGGGGGCGTGTTTTGGATTCGTTCCGTAGTTCACTATCTCCTAATACAGCTGAAACCCTTATTTGTACCCAAAATTGGTTGAAGGATGCAAAGAAAAAAAGACCAATAAAGCTTTGGGAGTGCATGGATAATGTGGACGATATGGATGGTTTTGAGATTGACACTGGTAAATATATGTTCATTTTGTTTGTTGTATATATCAATTGTTTATTTATTTTCTTAATGCTTACGAATCATTTTATTTTGAATGGGATTGTAGAAATTGCATCGGTTTGCCCAATGCCTATGGAGGAGGATCCAAGTACTGTTGTGTTGGATGATGATGAGTGATGTGCTACTCTTTGCTTGGAGTTAGTTAGTAGTTAGTATTATGTCAATATACTTGCTATTATCATTCGTTTGTGTTAATTATAAATATTCTATTGCTCATAAACGTTTTATTGTTATTAACATGTGTTTATTTTGTTTTGTTTAGTATTTTGTAGGAGTTCTAGAATGATGCATAATGCACAAACTTACTAGACAAAGGACTTACAAGAATTAGCATTCTTTTGCCTATATGCTAATTATATTTGTACATGCTATTAGTAGTGGACTTTTCACTAATGGTAGTTATTTAGGTATTCATGGGTGGGATTATTATTGGGGATACAAGCAATTAGCATTCTTTTGCCTAAATACTAATTTAATTTGTATATCTTTCTTTTGGTATTTGTGGACAGTAACAAATGGTTTTGTAATACGTTATTAAGTGGATACATTAATGCTTATTATTATTGACACTAATGATATTATATGCTACATGATAGTATTTTGAGAGTTGAACTCTTATTGAAGCAATTTCAAAATATTTTTGCATGGTGAATGAAATGAAAAAATTTGGATAGTTTGGATCATTACTATTTGTTGAACATTTTTTTTTATGTGAACAGATTTACTTGAAATCTTGAATAGGTTGATATATTGATATTGGACTTGAAAGCCCAATTTTTTTATTATTAAAAAAATAGTTTTTTTTTTTTTTTAAATTTCAAACCGATCAAACCGACTAAACTGACCACAAAAAACCGTACCGCTATAGGTCGGAAAATCGACCCTAGGCGGTATGCATCGGTTTCAATTATGAAAAAACCGATCTCTATCAGTTTGGTAATAAATTTGAAAAAAAACCGCCCCTACCCAACTGCGCACACCCTTATATGTAACTATGTAATCTGAGAGAGAGAGAGAGAGAGAGAGAGAGAGAGAGAGAGAGAGAGGTCTATTGGTGTTACCATGTTATATGGGTAATAATTGAGGAGGGCTAAGCGTGTATTCTCATAGTTTAGGATAATAATTGAGGGGGGTTAAGCGTACATTCTCATAGTTTAGGTACAAGTATAAAACAAGTAAAATGTAATTTTCTCAAATAATTAAATATATTAAAATTGCATTTTACATTTTTTTTTAATAAAATAAACGGAACACAATTCCATTCAACGTAATTAATTTTTAATAAAAGTTTTAGGACAGACATAATCCTTGGCGTTGGCGTTGGCGTTGGCGTTGGCGGAGGCGGACTACACCACATTTTCGGGGGAATGGGCAAAGTGGCTGTGTGTGGTGCAAGTATATAGTAAGTTAGACAACGATTTGAAGATTATAGAAAACTAGCATCTCGAGTTTTAGAAACTCGAGATCCATATTAAAAATCGAGTCCCAAAAACTCGCTTTGCAAGTGTTCTGGGACTGAAAATGCCGCACGGATCTCGAGTTTTAGAAACTCGAGTTCCATGCAAAAAAAAAATTTAGTTTGATAGCCCCTATAGTGGCGTTTTTAAGTCCTATGGTGACGTTTTAAAGCCCTATAGCGGCGTTTTTCTGTAAAAAATTTCTACAATGGTTGAATACCAGGTTCAGGGAGCCCTACAGTGGCGTTTTTATGCCCTATAGTAACGTTTTAAAGCCCTATAGCGGCGTTTTCCTGTAAAAATTTTATAACTCAATTTTAAAGCCCTATAGTGACGTTTTTAAGTCTTATAACGGCGTTTTTCTGCAATTTATGGATCTCGAGTTTTTAAAACTCGATTTTCACGTGGATTTTTTTCGCACTTCACACCGATCCGCTTACAAATCGAGGCTTAAAAACTCGATTTTTATCTTGGAACTCGAGTTTCTAAAATTCGAAATGCTAGTTTTCCACATTCTTTTCCAACTTGACAACTAACTAAATTTTTTAATATTTATTGTTATTTAGAAAAAAAATTCCCACATTTTCTGGTCTCTTCTCACTAAAATGACAAAAATGACTTCTTTTTTTTACCACTCTATCACTCTCTCAAATTTCAAAATTTAAAAAATCCATAAACCCTAAACCCCTCTCTCTCTCTCACTCACTCTCAAATGTTCTCTCCGGGAACAAAGAGGGGCAATTTGAGCTCGAAAAGAGAGCGAAATGTAGTGCAGAAGACTCTGCTCCCTAAAATCGAATCTCCGATCACTCCTCACCGCCGACCCCTTATTGACAATTCCGTCCCGGATCGCCCCTCCACCGGCACCCCTGCTCCTTGGGCTCCTCGCCTTTCCGTCTTCGCCAGGTTCCCTCAACTACTACTACTACTAATTCCTCTATTCTAGGAAAATGGTTTTCTTGTGTTCAATTTTAGTTTAAGGAATCTATGGTTGATTTCATTTATACGTGGGTACTAGTTATCTCTATTGCTGAACTCTTTTGTCCTCCAATAAGAGACATAGGGTTCCAACTTTGCCTATGCCAAAAACTAGCATCTAATTGGCATGCGTGTTAAGCACATAGATAGAGATCTAATGGTGGGATTTTGAAAATTCTAATCCAATAACATTACTTTAAGTTACGTCGTGTTTAACTTGATCCTGACTATATATATATATATATATATGTATGTATGTATGTATGTATGTATAACTTGGAAGGTGGATTTTCTTCTCTGTTGACAAAGAGAGGCATTTGGAGAGCTAATGGGTTTTGTAATTTATGATGTAGGCATCTATTATTATTATTATTATTTATATATACATACATATATATATATATATATATGTATATATTTTTTTTGGTGTGGTTATTGTTATGTGTTGCTTATGGTTGAGGCTAAGTAAGGGGTCATGTATTGTTTAGATTTCTGTTTACTAATGAAATGAATAATTTAATTTTGCCTAGAATTCCAGCAGTGAACAGAAGTGATAATGCAGATGCTATCAAGCCTGTATATGTTGGAGAGTTCCCTCAAGTGGTTCGCGATGAACAGGCCAGTTGGCTGCAACAGCGTGTTCCTGGTTAGTTTAACTGACCCATGAAATTAAACTATTCGGAGATTCCTTAATGCTATATTCCTGTGAGGATGAGTGGTAAATAATAGGGTTTGATAATTCAAAGGTTTTCTTCCTTTTCTGGAGGAGAATTCCTGTTTTTTTTTTTTTTTTTTAATATAAAAAAAGACCAATTATGCTTTGAGAGTGTAAATTTCTAAAATCTTGATATTTCTCTGGCAGATGATGCATGTATATCTGGTGGAATGGAAAAGGGAACATCTCTTGCTTGGCTTATCTGTGGAAATAGACTCTTCATTTGGAGTTACTTATCACCTGCAGCTTCAACAAAATGCATTGTTCTTGAACTTCCTTCAGATGTATCAGAAAATGGAAACATTGGCAGTAATGACCGGAACAGTTGGTTGCTTTGTGTTGTCAATTGGGATAGCACATCTAGGAGAACAAAGAAAGTTGTGAAACATTGCAACTCTGCTGGTATTGTTTTGTGTAACCAAAAAACTCGAGTGATTATATACTGGCCTGATATCTATTCTGAAGGGAGAACTGATCCTATTACCAGTTTTGCATCTTCTGATGAATTGGAAGTGACTTCTTCACTTGTTGATGGAAAGACCACCCCAAACAGGCACAAACAACCTGTTAGGCTTGGAAGTAGTTCGTCTGGATCAAGTACACTGAACTCTTTGATTGCTTCTGCAGTCCCTAATTCCCAGCACATCTGTGTTGCCTTTGCATGTGGTTCAAATGGTGAGCTTTGGCAGTTTTCCTGCAGTCCCACTGGCATTCACCGTAAGAAAGTATATGACGATATACTGAACTTATCCTCTCAAGGGGGTGATAGTGGTCAACTTATAGAGAGCAAGGGGTATCCAAGGTCACTAACTTGGCGTTTTTCACATGTTTCTCCTCAGGAATCTAATAGACAGTTTTATCTGTTGACTGATCATGAGATACACTGTTTCAGTGTTAATCTGAATCCTGAAATACACATTTCAAAGCTCTGGTCCCATGAAATTATTGGCACAGATGGTGATTTGGGGATTAAGAAGGATTTAGCTGGTCAGAAGCGAATATGGCCTCTTGATGTGCAGGTAGATGATCATGGAAAAGTGATTACCATTCTGGTTGCCACCTTCTGTAAGGACCGGGCTAGTGGTTCAAGCTACACACAGTATTCTCTTCTCACCATGCAGTATAAATCTGGGATGAGTATAGAGCCAACACATGAAAGAGTTCTAGAGAAAAAAGCTCCTATCCAGGTAATAATCCCAAAAGCAAGAGTAGAGGATGAGGATTTCTTGTTCTCCATGAGACTTCGGGTAGGGGGCAAGCCTTCAGGATCAGCAATCATACTGTCAGGTGATGGAACAGCAACAGTATCTCATTATTATCGAAATGCAACAAAGCTCTATCAATTTGACCTGCCTTATGACGCTGGAAAAGTTTTAGATGCTTCAGTTCTTCCTTCTTCGGATGATGTTGAAGAAGGGGCGTGGGTTGTACTGACTGAGAAAGCAGGAATATGGGCAATACCTGAAAAGGCTGTTGTACTTGGTGGAGTTGAACCGCCTGAACGAAGCTTGTCACGTAAGGGGAGCTCAAATGAAGGATCTACACAAGAAGAAAGAAGAAACCTCACATTTGTGGCTGATATTGCTCCTAGAAGGGCAAGTTCTGAAGCATGGGATGCTGGAGAAAGACAAACTGGGGGTTTTACTGGGATTGCACGTCGAACTGGCCAAGATGAAGAATCAGAAGCTCTGCTGAGTCATCTTTTCCATGATTTTCTATCATCTGGGCAGGTTGATAGCTTGCTTGAAAAGCTAAAAAGTTCTGGGGCATTTGAAAGGGATGGGGAAACTAATGTTTTTGCGCGGATGAGCAAATCAATTGTAGACACCTTAGCTAAACACTGGACAACAACCAGAGGTGCTGAGATTTTGGCTATGGCTGTTGTGTCTACCCAACTCATGGATAAGCAGCAGAAGCATACAAAATTTCTCCATTTTCTTGCGTTATCCAAATGCCATGAGGAGCTGTGTTCTAGACAGAGTATGCTCTATTTCCTATTTTATATGACAACTATATGTGTGTGCGTGTTTCAGTTTCAAATTCCTTTTACAGTATGTATGATCTGTGTTGAAACTTGATAGCTTGTACTTTATGATGATGTTTCATTGATCTTACTGTGGACTTCATTAATCTTAGTGTTAGTGCAACTATATGTAACAGCTGTGTCAGCATTGATGTTAAGGTATTTTGAGTGGGGTTTTTCTGGGGCTCAACTCTTGCTGTTGATTTTAAATTTAAAACAAAATAATAAATAAAAGAATTGAAACATGTCAATACTAAATTGTAGTATTGTTGGCAGGATATTCGTTGCAAATTATCTTGGAACATGGTGAAAAGCTAGCTGGGATGATTCAACTGAGAGAACTGCAAAATGTGATTAGCCAGAAGCGTTCAATTGGAGTTGGCTCCTCCCATTCTAGCGCAGAAATTCAAATGTCAGGTGCTCTTTGGGATCTTATTCAATTAGTTGGGGAGAGAGCTCGCCGAAATACTGTTCTTCTGATGGACAGAGATAATGCTGAGGTGCTCTACAGTAAGGTTTCTGATCTTGAAGACCTATTTTATTGCCTAGACAGACATCTTGATTGTGTAATAAGCATAGAGCAGCCGCTTGGGATTCAGATCCAAAGAGCTTGTGAGCTCTCAAATGCTTGTGTTACTATAATTCATGAGGCCATGCACTACAGAAATGATAATCACTTGTGGTATCCACCACCTGAGCACTTAACACCGTGGTATTGTCAACCTGTAGTACGTAATGGGCTTTGGAGCATTGCTTCCTATATGCTTCAGCTATTCAATGAAGCATCTGGAATTGATATGTCTGCAAAATCTGATTTATATACTCATCTGGAAGTACTGACTGAAGTTCTACTTGAGGCATATGCTGGTGCTGTCACAGCCAAGGTTGACTGTGGTGAAGGACACAAAGGTCTATTAGATGAGTATTGGAATAGGAGGGATACACTCCTTGATTCCCTTTATAAGCAGGTCCTAGATTATGTCGAAGGCAGGCATCAGGTTAATATTCTATCTTGTTCAAGATGTTCCTCATTTTCCTGCTGCTGATTTTGTATACATCCTTAAAATGCGTATCTTTGCAGGATCTAAATGAAGACGAGAAAAAGGAAGAAATCCTTCGGAAGCTTTCTTCACGTTTGCTGTCCATTGCAAAACGGCACGAATGCTACCGAGCTATGTGGAGAATATGCTGTGACCTCAATGATTCAGTCCTGCTTAGAAATCTTATGGTATGTATATGGTTGTCCAATGCTTGATTTGCCCTTTTTATGTGCTAAATTGCAGGCTTTGCCGCAGATTGTCATCATTACTGTTTAAATTATGGGAGGCCCGAATGATTTTAAGTTAGAGTCAAGCTGCTTCAGAAGTATTCCTTAATTGTGAATTTTGAAGTTTGTATCTTCTGCATGCTTATACACATATGTAGTCATTGATATGGAAAAACATAAGTCCTCTGCAATCCAGTCCTTCCTAGTCTTATTTGATGCTTGTATTTCTTCTTAAGATTGTTTAGATGATTTTGTATGCAGCATGAGAGCATGGGACCTAATGGAGGATTCAGTTACTTTGTCTTTAAACAACTGTATGAGCAGAGACAGTTTTCTAAGCTTTTAAGACTTGGGGAAGAGTTCCCAGAAGAGCTATCTATCTTTTTAAGACAGCATGAGGAGCTTCTTTGGCTTCATGAAGTGTTCCTAAATCAATTTTTGTCAGCTTCAGAAATTCTTCATACGCTAGCTCTCTCTCATGATGAGAGCTCTATTTCAGCCGCTGAAGTGGGTGCAGACCCTGAAAGTATGAATTTGGAACCAACATTGGCAGACAGAAAGCGCTTTTTAAATCTCTCAAAGATAGCTGCAAGGGCAGGTACGATCTAAGCTATAGCTTTCTTTTATAGTAAATCCTATATTCTTACCTCAGTTCACTCATGTTTTTTCTTGATTACATACTTTCTTTTTTGGTTGTTTACTCCCACTATTTTCTCTCTAAATGGGCTACTTCGTTTGAATTCTGCGAAGTCGAGTTGAGATGTTCATTAAAATACAAAGTTGAGGCTTATGAGTGACTTTAGCGACACTTTTGCTTATGCTTGTGGTTTTAATTATTGACAATCTATAATGCTGGAAATCTATTATTATCTCTCTTATGTAGTTGGTACTGCTCTATCTCTTTTTTCAATTGAGGAATACACTCAATTTATCTCCAGAATTTTTTGGGGTATTCTGTATTAGGGGACAGCTGCTTTTAAACTGCAATTCTTGTTTCTGCTCCCTCACATGCTCCTGCACACACCGGTGTCTCATGCCTGCTTTTAGTATTGTTTTTAGGCCAATTTTCATGAATGTCATGCTTCAAAGCTGCTGTAGCACTATTCATATCACTTTATCTCAGGAACTCCTTAAATCAACATTCAGTTTCTGCTAATGATTCTTGATTCAAATGGCACTTCCTACCCTCTCAAGTGTGGGTGTAGTATGAAGTTGTGAGATCAAAACCAATTGAGTGGGTGCATCACTTACCAATAAGAGAAGTTTCAATCCATCCATCTTGGATGACTTCCATAGTTAGTTGCTTTGTAGTTGAATACAATCCACGTATGTAGTCTTGAACATTCCCAGCCAAAAATGGAGAAAAAGGATATTCATCTTATTTAACCCCCTGGAGCCAGTCTACATGGATCTTAAAAAAATGTTTGAAAGCAGCGATTATTAAAGACTGTAGTTTGGGAAACAGAACTCTAGACAAAAGAGACATCACATGATTATTAAAGACAGAAAGGCTGTTATTAATATCCTGATAGCCTATAATTGGTTTATGTCTGTAGTCCATTGGTCTGCCTCAAAGGCAGGAAGAGAAACTGAAAATTTATACAAAAATGTATATATATTTTTTTGCTACAATAAAGATACAGAGAACAACACAAGCAAAACAAAAGAAAAAGATCAACGCAGAGAGATGTCCTCCTTTAAAGCACAAACTACTCTGTCTGGGAAAGCCAATGGCTCCAAAGCACCATGAGATTTGCCACAAAATGCCCATCTTGCCAATGAGTGTGCAACTTTGTTCCTTTCTCTAATAACCCAATTGAATTGAAACTGAACATGTCTCTTGGCCAACTCCAAAGTGTCTTCAACTAGTTGCTTTATTTCCCAATTTGCCTTATTTGACCCTGTTTGCAAGCTTTCAAAAACATCCTTTGCATCTCCTTCTATTATAAGCTGAAGGAAATTCTCCTCCAAAGCTATGTCCATAGCCCCATCTTACAACTAGCATTTCAGCTACTACAACAGAGGGAGTTGAGAGATTTTTTGTCCAAGCTTTTAAACCCGCACCACTAGAATTTCTTGCTAAACAAGCTTCTCTTTCATCCCAAGCCGCATCCACATTCAACCTAATCCAATGCGTTGGTGGGCCCTCCCAAATATCCTGCACTTGCTGCCTAAACCCATCTCTATCTTCTTCCTTTGTTGCGAGTGTTCCTCATAAGCTAATTGGGCTCTTCTTGGCTAAATAGCTGGGTCTATTTGCTCATTACCAAAAATCTACAGCATTCCTGGCTTTCCATAAGACATCAAAGATCACAGCTGCCATTATGGTAAACTGATCAACTGAAATAAAGCCTCTGGATAGATCAGTAGGAGGATCCACTACTAACTTAATTAACTACACTTTAATACAACAATTGATTTGTTTAAAATTTTCCTGTCTTGGTGGTCATATTATGGTGATTTCTTGTTTTGCTGAGTAGCATGTTGATGATTTGTATCAGGGATTTTTTTTTTGTTCTACTGCCTATGAAAGACGTGTTGAAATTTTATTCTGATTATATATTTTTTTTGCTTCAGCACCAGGTAAGGATGCTGATTCTGAGACAAAGTTAAAGCGCATTGAGGCTGATTTGAAAATTCTGAAATTGCAGGTTTGTTGTAGAATGTTAACTGATCATGTTTAATCTTTAGTTGAAGCCTTGAAGGGTCTTTTGATACAAGGAGAACAATCAAAATTATTTCAGAATTTATTATTTGAGATTATCTTCCAGATTTCATTTTTGAAATTTTAACTAGATTTTACTTCTTTTGAATTTTGAATTTGTCTTTAATATTGTTGTGGATTTTATGGGATGTCAATGTGCTTTAATCTGATCCTTCAAGCCTATGAGAAAGACGCTCTAGGGAATGGTTTGAAACGGTGCAGTTTGAATAAAAATTCTGATTGAGAGAGGTGTTTCTCTAAAGCTTGGTTGTGATTTTAAACAGCCTTAGGTGGCTGAAACCATCAGGTAGAGGCAGATTCTAGGCTGTGAAGCTTAGGATTTGTCCTTTTTTTTTTTTTTTTTTTAATTCCTATTTTTTTCAATCTCTACTCAGTAATTTATACCCCATATTGATTATCTATAGCCAATTTTCTAATAGGCTGCCATTTTGACACCCAAAGTTTGTTTACTTTTGAAAAGCTCATGGTTCATGTCAAGTACCTCTAACTGCTATCAAATTTGTTTGAATAGTTGAGCAAATCAGAGCATGCTGGGAATATTGTACCAGTTTTCTTTGTGCAATGTTCTTAAGTTCTTTGCTCAAGCCATTTTGTTCCTTAATAAAATCACATAATTCTATGTTTAGTGACATCTCAAATTTCTTCCAAACAACGTAAAAAAACTAGTCTGATTGCAGTCATTTTATGCTAGTGCTGAAATCTCATATTGACTATAGAGTCGATATTGATGATAGTATATGATATCCCTAAGAGGGTTTTCCACTATTCTAAGCTTACTCTGAAACCCACCCACTGGTTGGTCTTCTAGGCTTTTATAAAGTCGGGGGTGGGTAAGGATGTGGCAAATGATGCAGACAGACAGAGAAAGAGCGCCACATAGCATGTTCTAAGAATTTATTTGTCTTGACTAGCTCCAAATTTGAATTCCAAAGTAGTCTTATGAAGTCACAGGTTGGGAAACCAAAAAGATCTCTTTAGAGGCATCAAAATCTGTTGAGACATGGTTTTCTCCCCTTTTTTTGCTGAAGTCATTTACAGAAACTTCGGCCTGCTTTGTCAACCTCCATGTCTACTTATTAATGATAACTAAACTAAACTTTGCTGCACATTTTTTAGACTTTGTCCATTCAATGTCAGTTCATATATTTTCCTTCATCTTATACAGGAAGAAATAATACAACTCCTCCCTCCTGACAAAGAGAAGCAATGTGTTGAAAGGTGTCTCCTCCGTCCAGAAGAGCTTATTAAGCTGTGCCTCAAAGGTCAAAATGCAAAGCTCTCCTTGTGTGCCTTCGATGTATTTGCATGGACCAGCTCCTCTTTTCGTAAGACCCACAGAAATCTTTTGGAGGAGTGCTGGAAGAATGCTGCCGATCAGGATGATTGGAATGAACTCTTTCAAGAATCTACAGCTCAAGGGTGGAGTGACGAGGAAATGTTGCAGAATCTGAGGGAAACTGTGCTCTTCCAGGCTTCCAGTAGATGTTATGGACCCGATGCAGAAACTTTTGGAGAAGGCTTTGATGAAGTTTTGCCACTTAGACTAGAAAATGTGGAACCTCCAGTTTTTAGGGATTCAATTTCTTCAGTGGAGTCAATACTGATGCAGCATAAGGATTTCCCAGAGGCAGGCAAACTAATGCTGACTTCTATCATGTTGGGAAGTGTTCATGATGATACCAGACTAGAAGAGGGTCCTTCCCCAATGGATTAATATTGTTAAGAACGATAATTGTTAATTGTCAGAATATTTTGTTAGGTCTAATACAACTAACAATCTTGTTGATGTTTTGCTTTTCTTTTCTTTTATTTTTTTAATTTTTTTTTATTTACTACAAAGCAGGTATTTTTACTCTGCTGAATGGAATAGCTGCCTCCTTCGATAAGAAAATACATGTTTCTGTTTTCAAAGTGATGCTTTCTTGACAGTTCGTTGCATTATTGACGGATCATATGATGGGAGATCAGTAAATGGCAACGCTAGATTATGAAAGTTGCTCGAGCAAATACGGCCAGAGGTTTCAGTCATGCGTATGAATTTCAGTTGCTTGATAACAATAAAACTTGTCAAAAGGTTTATTTTCAGTTGCATGAAAATTGAACATCACAAGTGTCGATGGTATGAGTAAGCTTATGTAACATCTTAAATGGTTGGATTTGAAAAAGCAACGAGGGATTGATAATTGTTCTCTTTAACTAAGCCTCAATCACTTTTAGTTTTAATGGTATTTTCTAGTATTTCTATGGGGAAATGTTTAAAGTTCAAATTCCTTATACATTGTTTCTCCACTGTTCGGCTTGAGCAATAAAGTCGTTATTCAGCCCAAAAAATAAAATAAAAATAAAAAAAAGAAGAAAAATAAATAATTAAATAAAAAAATCCAATTATTAGGCCTATCCTTTTTTCATGCCCTCTTTTCCCACCTCTTTCACAGGTTAAATACAGAATAATACTTGTGTGAAAGATAATAAACACCTAAAGCATCTTCAAAACATCCCTGTAAATTTCCAATCAATGCCAAACATTCTAGCCAAATTGAATGTAATGGGATTATCAAAAAAGGCATTTAAATGTTAAACGTACTATGAACCGCGTATGGACTGACTTAAAATAAGCCAGTCCATACATGGTCTGAATTCCTATGCATAATTGATGGAAAAGTCCTGTTTGTAATTTCAAAGATATTTCCTGAATATGAAAACCGAATTACTAGTGTTCATGGTATCAGTATTCTTGTGTCATAGGGAGAAACCAATGTTGGTGAATTTCATCATAATGGAGTGGATTTATCATTTAATCTTGTTGCTTAAACAAATGAAAAAGAACTATAAAGGCTTGATTTCTATGGTATTTGTTGATGGTTGTTTTTTAACTAATCCTAACCTTGGATTAAAACTTGTTTTTTCCTCAGCAAATTTCATTAGTTAAATGCGGCATATATAGTTATACACAGCATCTATCAAACATTATGCCTGTAAACTTAATCAATGCCAAACATTCTAATTAACCCAATAAAACGGCATGAGATGAGATTATCCCAAAGCAAAATACTCTGATAGCCCCGTAGGGTATTGACTTAATAAAGCGCGGAATTCAGATCAGAGATTGCGTGTAACCTGCAAGAGACGTAAAACTTTTACATTCCATTAATTATTTGCTACTCTTATTGGTTCTTGCTGTGATAAATCAAAATTTCCACCATGCTCAACAACTTCATACGCGTCGACAAGTAATGGTCGGTCATTCTCATTTTCTATTTGCCTCAAGAAAAAGTGGAACCCAGCTGAATATATGGGACAAGACCCAAAAGAAGAATCCGCAGGCTTTTGAATGCAAAAATTTGTCACTTTTATATTATTATATATCTATTTTCTAAGACGCGTAACAAGATAAGGATGAGTTCTCTTCTACTTCTAAGCCCTTACCTCTTAGTTTCCAATCAATTCTTTCGAAAGTTGGGTCTTTTCCTTTAATCAATTGAGCAGCGTAAAATTTACCCAATTAAATTTCTAGGTCACTTCGGAAGTCCTTAATTTACTTGTATCATATCTTCTATAAAATTTAGGCCAAGTTGCATTATGTTCCATCAGAGAGAGAGAGAAATTAAGGAAGGTAGAGGTGTCTCCTCTATTTAGGCACTTTAATTTGCCTTATATATATATATATATATATATATAACGTTCTTTTCTTTATGCTGGGCCAAAATCAGAAAGATGTGTTTTGAAAACAGCAAGAAATATATATTTTTTTGAAGTATTTCTAGTCATTCTCAATTATTAAAACTGGATTATTTCCAAAGCTCCAAATAACCGTAGCTTCTTCTCAAAAAAAAAAAAACATACATAGCATTCATACCGTTTTCTGTTTAGAAAAACGGTTTCCACTAAGCAGTCTAAGCTAAACCCAGGTCACCATAAAAAAAACATACACAGCTTTGATTCTGACTGTGTCATCTTCTTGGATCTTCTACTTTTAGCCAACAAAACAAACCCAGAAAAATGTTCGAGTCAAACACCAATCAAGCTTGTGATACTGAGGCTCAGACTTTGGGTGCTAGCTTCCTCATTACCACCACTACCACTTCACCTAAGTACGGCCGCTTTTGGCGTAAAAGTTTATATGTAGGCATTTTCATCACTCTCAAGAAAACCCCTGATGACCAAGAATCTCAACTGTCATCACCATCTTATGTTCCTTTACCGGAAAAACCGCCGGCTGCCTCTGAAATACTTGGAACCTCCTCGGATCATGTAATCGACGTTCACTCTGATAATGGAAGGGACATAGATGTAGATGATAAAGAGCTCCTTCCGGAGACAGTTGCTAAGATTGTGAAACGGAAGGACTTGAACTATCTTAGAAGACTCGGCGGCGTTGACGGGGTTCTTGCACGTCTGCGTTCTAATTTGGAGGTAATAAACCTTTTGCATATATAAGAGCATCCCCGTTAAGGATGCTAAATTTAGTACCAACACAAAAACACCCATTACGTCAAAGATCTCATACAAACTCAAAATATTTTGACACTCAGATCTGTAGCTGACTGTTTTAATAAAATAATAGTATTAAGTTATTCCCATCTCTTTTTTTTTTTTTTTTCGTGTCTCACTTCACTTCTCCCTCTCATCTTCTCTCTATCTCTTCTCTGTATCATCTTCTTCCTTTCCCTTTCTTCTATCCTTTTTTTTTTTTTTCTTCTTTTGCTATGGCTGAAAATATCTTTCTTTTCCTATTGTGTGTATGATTTTTGGTTGATTTGGGTTTGAAAGGTTGGATTTTGTGGCGGTTATTGGTTTGATTTTGGCTTGTGGGCACTATGGCGGTGGTGGATGGGTTGAAGTCACGTTGATAGTTTTTGTTTTTGTTTGTTTTTTCAGTGGGTTGATTTATGGTGGTCAGGGACGGAACCAGATTCAAACTTAGGAGGCAAAGTTCTTTGTTCTTATATTTTTTTAAAATTAGAATATTAATATTAAAAGTTGACAAAATTGTATTATTAGCATTAATTTATTAATTATTATTTGTATTTTTTCTTTAAAAAAAAAAAATTAACAATAGGGTTTTTTAGTAAAGAATTTTGCAAGTCAAATGATTTGAGTTTGAAATGTTGGATTTTGTGGTGGATATTGGTTTGATTTTGGCTTGTGGGCGCTATGGCGGTGGTGGATGGGTTGTAGTCACGTTGATAGTTTTTTTTTTTTTTTTTTTGTTCTCAGTGGGTTGATTTATGGTGGTCAGGGACGGAACCAGATTCAAACTTAGGGGGCAAAGTTCTTTGTTCTTATATTTTTAAAAAATTGGAATATTAATACTAAAAGTTGACAAAGTTGTATTATTAGCATTAATTTATTAATTATTATTTGTATTTTTTCTTTTGAAAAAAAATTTAATAATAAGATTTTATAGTAAAAAATTATACAAGTCAATTGATTTGGGTTTGAAATGTTAGATTTTGTGGTGGTTATTGGTTTGATTTTGGCTTGTGGACACTATGCCGGTGGTGGATGGGTTGTAGTCACGGTGGTGGTTTTTTTTCTTTTTTTTTTTTTCACTGGGTTGATTTATGGCGGTTAGGGATGAAACTAGATTCAAACTTAGGGGGGGTCAAAGTTCTTTGTTCTTAGATTTCAAAAAATTGGAATATCAATATTAAAAGTTGACAAAGTTACATTATTAGCATTAATTTATTCATTATTATTTGTATTTTTTCTTTTGAAAAAAAATTAATAATATGATTTTATAATTAAGAGTTTTGCAAGTCAATTAACACGTTTTAATATTTTCAAAGTCTAACTAATGTGTGGATGAAGCAATCAATATGTGGCATAAGAGTCATTTGAGAGGGGCATAGAGCTCTCAAGTGAGAGGAAAAAATTGGGTAAAGGTTATTGGATTTTTGTGATTTTTTTTGCTAGGATTTGTAATTAATTTGTTATTATTGTTGTTGCTTAGATTGAATTTATGATTTGTCCAAAGATTATTCTTATTATCTGGATATGTGCATTTTTTTTAATAGATTTTGCTTGTTATCTATTTGTTGGATTTCTTAGGTCAATTTGTAATTTTTTTTTGGAGAGGGGGGCCAAGTATATAAAATATTAAAGAGTTAGAATTAAAATTCTTTTTGTTAATACACATACTAGTATATTTTTTTTCAAAGGTTTTTTTTGGGGGGGGGGGGGGCATGGCCCCCCTCTGTCCTTGAGTAGTTCCATCCCTGATGGCGGTGGTGGATGGGGTTCACGGTGGTGGCAGGTGGTGGGTGGGTGAGTGGGTTTTGGGTTATGGTGGTTGATGATGTTTGGGTATGGTTTGTGGTGGTGGTGGCTAATGGTTGGTTGATTTTGGGTTGGGGTTTACGGTGATGGCAAGTGGGTGGGTGGGTGAGGTTTGTAGTGGTGGTGGCTAGTGGTGGGTTGATTTTGGGTTGGGATTTACGATTGTGGTAGGTGGGTGGGTGACGGTGGCTGGTGGTCATGGGTTTACTGGGTTGAGAAGAAAAAAAGTGTGACTTTGTTGATGATTTTAGTTTAGAGAAGAGAGGGAGAGATGGGTTTATGCTTTGGTTTTGAGTTTGTTTTTGTTTGTGATTTTGGTGGTTGAGGTTGAGGTTGAGGTTGAGGTTGTGGTTGTGGTTGTGGTTGTGGGTGTGGGTGTGGGTGTGGGTGTAGGCAGTGGTGGCTGGCGGGTAGTGGCAGTGGGATGGGTTTTGAAGTGGGTTTGTGGGTAGTGGAAGAAATGAGATTGAATGTAAGAATAAAAATAATTTTAAAAAATAAAAAAATAATATATTTTATTGAAGTGGTAAAAAATACAAACTTTTTGACGTTAGGTGTATTATAAAATGTGGTGTTAAAATAGATAAAATAGTGTTTTAAGATGTTAAATGCTATATTTTTTTAGCATTCTTGATGGGAATGCTATATGTTTTGAGATAAAGTATTGTTTTCTTTCTTTCTCAAAGTTTGCACCTTCAATTTTTTAAAATTTTAATTATTAATTATTTTTCACTTAAATTTTAAATCTTATTCTTAAGTTGGAGATGGAGGTGGGATTTCAATATGTTGAAGATCAAAAAGTGTCAATTAATTAAGTTATAAGTTTTTTTTATTAGTTTCTAAACAAAAAAAAGTCCCTGTTAAGCATTAATATTGTACGTACATACTCCTTTGAAATTATATTTTAAAAAGTTGATTTCAGCTTACATAATAGTGTGTAGGGTATGGTTTGTGGATGGGGTTCACGGTGGTGGCAGGTGGTGGGTGGGTGAGTGGGTTTTGGGTTATGGTGGTGGCTAATGGTTGGTTGATTTTGGGTTGGGGTTTATGGTGATGGCAAGTGGGTGGGTGGGTAAGTGGGTTTTGGTTTATGGTGGTTGATGGTGGGTGGGTGTGGTTTGTAGTGGTGGTGGCTAGTGGTGGGTTGATTTTGGGTTGGGATTTATGGTTGTGGTAGGTGGGTGGGTGATGGTGGCCGATGGTCATGGGTTTGCTGGGTTGAGAAGAAAAAAGGTGTGACTTTGTTGATGATTTTGGTTTAGAGAAGAGAGGGAGAGATGGGTTTATGTTTTGGTTTTGAGTTTGTTTTTGTTTGTGATTTTGGTGGTTGAGGTTGAGGTTGTGGTTGTGGGTGTGGGGCGGTGGTGGCTGGCGATAGTGGCAGTGGGATGGGTTTTGAAGTGGGTTTGTGGGTAGTGGAAGAAATGAGATGAGAGTAAGAATAAAAACAATTTTAAAAAATAAAAAAATAATATATTTTATTGAAGTGGTAAAAAATACAAACCTTTTGACGTTAGGTGTATTATAAAATGTGGTGTTAAAATAGATAAAATAGTGTTTTAAGATGTTAAATGCTATATTTTTTTAGCATTCTTGATGGGAATGCTATATGTTTTGAGATAAAGTATTGTTTTCTTTCTTTCTCAAAGTTTGCACCTTAAATTTTTTAAAATTTTAATTATTAATTATTTTTCACTTAAATTTTAAATCTTATTCTTAAGTTGGAGATGGAGGTGGAATTTGAATATGTTGAAGATCAAAAAGTGTCAATTAATTAAGTTATAAGTTTTTTTTATTAGTTTCTAAACAAAAAAAAGTCCCTGTTAAGTGTTAATATTGTACGTACATTTTCCTTTGAAATTATATTTTAAAAAGTTGATTTCAGCTCGCATAATAGTGTGTAGGGTAAATGTGCAATAAGGTGTGATAATTATTACCATTTCTAAACCATTAAAAATGTTAATACTTTTTATCATATCTTTCCTCCTACTAGCTAAGAGTATTTATATTAGTTCGTACAAAAATTTATGTATATTTTAGTATAAGAATATATATTTTCTATTTTACAAACTCACTTTTTAAAATACCCTACACTAGATTATTTATTATACACTACATTTCATTAGAATATCAATTTTTTGTATTTTTTTAATTTTTTTTCACACACAATAACTATCATCCACTCCCTTCTTTCATTCGGAAATAAGTAAAAAACAAAGTAGAAAAAGAATAAAAAACTAAATGCAAAATGAATAATACAAGTGTAAATTTATACTAACTATATATTTTTACACAATTTTACATAACCTGATATTGGTGAATTTTGAGTTTGATTAGTTAAAATATGGTCCGTTTTCTACTATACAAGCACAGCAAGTGATCTAACTTTTGTTATCCTACATGTCTAACTAGGCTGAAATATATTTAGTATTAAAAATTCTGACATGTTTGACTTGGTTTTACAAAAAAATATATGTGAAGTAAATTGGTCAGGGTATATATATATATATATCTTTTTAATAGTAGGGAAATATATATATATTTTTAATAAAAATTGTAAGGACAATTTTAATAATTTAGGGATGGATTTTTTTTAAAATTTAAATAAAAATTCATGCAATTTTAAAGAAAAAAAATTTTGAGCCTAAATATTATATACAACTCTTTTTCTTAAGTTAGCTTAAGCTATTAGAAATAGTGGTGTAATTTATTTACTCACTCAATCTCAACAGGATGGAAGTGATGGAGGCCAAGATCAAGCATGGAACTCAGTTAAGGAAAAAGGGTTCTTTTACTTCTTCTTGAAGGCTTGTGGCAGTTACACCAATGTCCTCCTCCTGGTCTCAACTGTCTTGTCCTTTGTTACTGGTATCATAGAGAAAGGAAGAAAAGATTGGTGGCATGATGGGGTTGCAATACTTGTTGCTTTGGTCGTGCTTGTGGCATTCCCTTCAGTAGGGAACTATCATCATGAAAGGAAAATGGCGAAGAAGAAGTTGAAGAATATGGAAAAATTGGAAGTGCTTGTTGAAAGGGGAGAAAATTTACAACTGATTTCCATTTCCAAAGTTGTGGTGGGTAACATAGTGCGGTTGAAGGAGGGTGATCGTGTTCCTGCTGATGGTTTGCTAGTGAGTAGGGACGACTTGGTGTTAGATGAGGTTTTGAAATCCAAAATTAACCATAAGCGAAACCCATTTCTCTTCTCCGGTTCAAAGGTTATTAAGGGTCATGGTAGAATGCTTGTAACATCGGTTGGTGACAATACAGCTATGGGCAAGCCGCTGAGCTTGGTGACTGATCAGCCTAATGAGAAGACAGTGTTTCAAGGTCGGATTGAGAAGCCGAGTATTTACATGGATATGATTGCTCTATGTGTCACTGTTCTTATCAGTCTTGTGGTGTTAATTCGCCTCCTACATGGAAACCACAGTAATAGTAATGGATTGCCAGAGCTTAAGGGGAATGTTTCAGTGGACACGATGACGAAAATCTTTGAGAAAATTGCCCTGAAATCCAAAGGAAAGATTTGGATTTTGACTAGTGCTCTTACGTCAGTGGTAATAGGAATACAACACGGAATGCCTTTTGTGATTACAGTGTCTCTGTGTTGCTGGAAGGAAAAGGTGCAGCTATCTTGGGCACACCCTCAAAACTTATTTGCTTGTGGCACAATGGGGTTGGTTACAGTCATCTACATTGATGCAACTGGTGGGCTAATGTGTGAACCGGTGGAGGTTAGCAAAGTTTTTGTGGGAGATAAAGAAATCAAAAACGATGGGGTCTCTAAAGATGTTCTTGAAGCTTTGGGGCAGGGAATTGATGTGTCCCTTCATGTGTCTGAGATTTCTGTTAGCCCCACCAATGCTTTGCTTATTTCTTTGGCAAAGCAAATATTCAACTCAAATGTCAATCCTCCAAGTAATTTTGAAATTCTTGACCATAAAAGTTGTACCAAGAAAGGAAGTGGGGCTTTGATGAGGAAAAAAGATGAAGATGGAAAAATTATGCACTTGCACTGGGATGGGGCTGCATCAACTATATTGGAAATGTGTTCACACTACTATGACAGCAATGGGGAAAGTCATGCCATTGAAGGTCAGAAGAAAGAGTTCAAGAAACTGATTAAAGATATGGAGGATGGTGGTCTTATACCCATTGCATTTGCTTATAGAAAAATTGAGGTCCCAGAACTCAAAGAAGATGGCTTAAGCTTGTTGGCAATAGTGGGTCTGAAATACCCATGTCAGGAAGAGTTTAAATCAGTAGTGCAAACTCTAAGAAATGCTGGAGTAGGAGTCAAGTTGGTATCAGATGATGAGCTCTCAGTAGTAAGAGCCATGGCTTTTGAATTGGGAATCTTTAGTCCTGGTTCAATGGATGTGGCACTTAAAGGCGAAGATATTCGAAAACTGAAAACCAGAGAAGGAATGGAGGAATTGGATCGGGCTACAGTGGTAGGAAGTTGCCTCCCTGAGCACAAGGTTTGCATGATACAGTGCTCGAAGCGAAAGGGTCATATAGTTGCATTCGTTGGAGGATCAACAACAATTGACATTCTAGCACTGAAAGAAGCTGATGTAGGGATCATTGAGGAAACCCAGAGCACCATACTGGTGAAAGAGTTTTCTGATATCACCCTTAAAGGTTATCGTTCATTAGTTCCTGTTTTGAAGTTTGGTAGATGTTGCTACCACAATATTCAGAAGTTCATTCAACTTCAGTTCACTGCGTGCTTATCTGGGTTGTTAATAAGCCTAGTGATGACAATGGTTCGTGGAGAATCCTCAATAACAGGATTAGAATTGACGTGGATGAATTTGGTTCTGTGCCTTCTAGGTGGCCTAATTATGAAGATGGAGTTAAAAAGCGAGGAACTGCTAACCAATCAACCGGTTAAAAGAACTCAATCACTTCTAACCAAGGCCGTGTGGGTAAACATAGCAATTCAAGCCTCATACCAAGCTTCCATTTTGCTACTCTTTCAACTCAAGGGTCAAGCCATAACTGACATGAACGATGCTGTTCGGAAAACCATGGTCTTCAACACTTTTATCCTATGCCAAATCTTTAATCAGTTCAATGCCATGGACCTAGTAAAGTGGGAAGTGTTCTGGGGTTTCCTTCAAAACTATTCTCTTTTGCTGACTTTAACTAATGTTATTGTCACGCAGGTGGTGTTGATACATTATTTGGGAAGTATAACCCAATTTGAGAAGTTGAATGCAGTGCAGTGGACTAGCTGTTTTCTTGCTGCTGCACTTCCATTGGGATTTGATAGGGCCTTGAGATGGCTTGCTGGCATATGGTCATTGTTTCTGAGTTCAGTTGCAAGGCCATTGCCTTACGGGACGCCTTCACCCTATGTTTCTTATTTGGGCGTTCCATTTTTCACTTTCCTTCTCCTTGCATTGCCTGCACTTTTTACCACTATCATAAATTATGATGAAAATGTGCCATCAGGTTGTAAATAAAACTTTTGAGTAATTCATTGTGCTTAATTTGTCTATAATTTTTTTTTTTATACATATGATCACTTCTTTCTTACCTTTCCCAGAATTGTAAATGTTGCTCTAGTCGTAGTGTATTTATAAATGTCAAATACTTCGTTTTTTTTTTTTTCATAGCTTTTCGAGATAATGATCAGAATGTATAGTCTTATTGCACATGATAACAGGCTTTATATATAATATTAGTCTACTTAATTATCTTGCCTTTTTATTACTTCTAAAGCACCTGACCAATCCATGCCACAATGTTAACTACGCTCTCAGCTCGCACAATTCAACTTCAAATTATGAGACATTGCCCACTTGGATTCTACTATGGATTTTTTTGTTCATGCTCCTTTATTATACCCAAACAACATCCCCTCATTGTTCTCTCAAATCCCAGCCAAGAACAAGCATAAGCTTTAATTGCTCATAATTCACTAATTTTCTATGAGTGAGGCACTACAAAAAACATAAGTTATAACAGTGGTTTTTTTTTTTTTTTTTGGGGTAGCACTTAACAAAAAATGCTATTAGAGAGGGTTTATTGTAGCGAATTTTCAAATGCTACTATAAGTCTCTTTGTAGTAGCAGTTCTTTTTTTGTAGCGGTTTCTCAACTCCTATAAATATATATATATATATATATATATATTTATTTATTTATGTATTTTGCTTCTATAGGTGTTCTTTTCTAAATACAAAACCACATAGTTTAGTCCTTTTTTTTTTTTTTTTTTTTTAAATACTCCAATGTAGAAAACTAACACCCTAATAACCAAAATACCCATAAAATACTCAAAATGACACAAATACCCCTAGAACTATAAAATGACAAAAATATCCCTAGAATGTTCAATACACCCTTAGAACTCAAAAATGACCAAAATACTTTAGGCGTGATTAAAATAAAAAATTAAAAAAATTCCCTTCAATCACTAAATGATAAAAATACCCCCAAACCATATATAGTATTACTACTATTATCTAGTGGTTTAAACCGTGAAGATATTTAAGCCTCAACAATCTTAGTGTGGTGTCAATTATTGAAAGACTTTTAGACCTGAGTTTTAAATTAATGATAAAAAGAAATTTTATTAGATGAATAATTCAAATTGTAATCAATTTTTTTTATTTAAATTTTAGAAATAATAGGAGAATAAGAGCAAAAGAAATCATATATAGCCGTATATTAAGAATATATATATATATGAATTAGCTAATATAAATGACTTAGTTACCAACAAAGCATCCTAACTAATCAAAAGGTATAAGGTATGAACTTCAGTTTCTTGATAACAATAAAGGCTATCAAAAGGTTTATTTTTAGTTGCATGAAAACTAAAAATTGAAAATTTCAAGTGTTGATACAATGATACAACTAAGCTTATGTAACTAAGCCTATCTTTTCAAATGACATTTAGGGCATAAGGTACAAATTCTTCCTCCCCAACTTTACAATGTATAAGGTTAAAAAAAAAAAAAAAAAAAAAAAGAGAAACGTGTCTTGGTTTAAACAAGTTCTGGTCGATAGAATCTGTCACTCTCAAACATTGACCTTAAACAAGTTTATTTTGACCCAACCAATCTTCAAAAATTTTTAACACAACTAGAAATTCTGTGCCTTGTCTGAATTTCTTTGCAAAATTGCATGGAAAAGTCCTTTATGTAGTTTCGAAGATATTTCCAGAATGTAAAAACAGAATTAACAGTGTTCATGGTATGGGTAGGTTTGTGTAAAAGAGAGACCGATGCTGAAGAACCAACTTAATTAGTCTAGTGGTCATAGTAAATTATCGTCATAATGGAGTAGATTTCACATTTATTCCTGTTGCTTAAATAAATGAAAAGAACTATAAAGCTTGATTATATTTCTATAGTATTCTTGTGACTAATTCTACCCTTGGATTACAACCCTTTTTTTTTTTCTCAGCAAATTTCATTAGTTAAATGCAGCATACAACTTGTTATATTGAACTTTCTAAAAAAAAAAAAAAAAACTTGTTAGATTGAACATAAATGCCAATAGCATCATCTATCAAACATGCCTGTAACTTTTCAATCAATGCCAAACAATTTAACCAAATAGAAAGCCATGAAATTATCCAAAAGTAAAATACACAGAGAGCCGCGTATTGACTTAAAAAAGTTAAGATCAAAGAATCTGCAACTCGCAAGAATTGCTGCGACGTCAATGACGTAAACATGTTTACTCTACATACCATCCGTTTGTTGAGTCCCAAATAAATTATCACCAAAATTATCAATTTAAAATGATAATCACATACAAGAACACAAATATTCACTTGGAAAATCCTTCTCTTTGAAGGAAAAAACTATTAAACAAACTTTAAATAATTTCACTATTATCAAATCCATTACAATAATTTTTAAGTTTATGCTTGACTTTTTTTTATTTTTTTATTTTTATTTTTGGGCAAATAACACTCCTCTCCCTTGAGGTTTAGAGAAATGACACTCACCCCCAAACTTGAAAGGAAAAAACACTCCCCCCCTTGAAATTTTAAAAAAATAACACTCCCCCCCTTCTGTTAATATTTAGTAACGGAATATAAAGCATATTATAAAACATGTTGCTTATGTTGATTTTTTAGTCTCTTATAGCACATTTCCAATTGATTTTTTAAAGTTTGATCATCCTCTTAGATTTTTTAATCGCTCCTCTCTCTAACACTTTGGATCAAAATTTATGAAATAAAATAATTTGCTGAAACTTTCAAGCTTTTATTGTTTAAAAATGAGTTTGAAATTTTCAAAGTCATTTATCAATATAAAAAACTTTCAGAGTCAATTTTAGGAATACATTATTAACTAAAGGGTACGTTAGTGCAAAACATTTTTAACGCCAATTTAACAGAGTTTAGATAAATAAATGTCAAAGGGGGAAAAATGTTTTTTTCCTTTAAGTTTGGGGGTGAGTGTTATTTTTCCAAACCTCAAGGGAGGAGAGTGTTATTTGCCCTTTATTTTTTTAAATGAGTTTATGCTTGACTTGAGATCCACCAAATATAATAACAAATTCTCGTGTATGTCTCACGGCTAAAAAAATAATAATATTTGCTTTTCTTTACGAAAGACTCTGTGTGTCTCATGGCAAACACTTCCTGTTTTTCTTTGCTTTCATACACATTAATTATTTTTCTCGAAGACGGAACTAGTTTCTTTGGCACTTTACAACATAAAACAAAACTTCACAAATTCTCATTGATTTGTTTGCTTTACAAAAAAAGTTGTTGGCAAAACTCAAACACCATTGTCTCTTCTTGTGTTACCTCTTAAGCGATTTTATTTATTTATTATCTTGGTTTCACGCTCCATTTTCCCTCTTCCCAAAAAGGGTACTCTTCGGCTAAAACTATCAAATTCTTTGTAGCATTGTCTATTTATAAGACTTTTTTCCTATTCCTTCTAAAACATGGAAAACAGTACTTTTTTAATAAGGAATAGACTTTCCTTCTACACCAAGAAATAGTCTTTTCTTTCATACAAAGGAAACCAAAATTAATTTTTCCTTCTTCAACTAAGAAACCCAATTGACTTTCCAAGTCACAATTGGAATTTGAGGCAATTCCCAATCAATCTTCACATTGACTCAAATTTCATAAATTGTCTTCTTTTCTCTTGGGATAGCTCCATCAAAATCAAGTAGTTTTATTTCCTCTTGGAATAGCTCCACCTAAATCAAAGCGAAAGCTTCTCTTTTATCTTATTTCACACAAAAAAAGAATCCACTCAATCAACCAAGCTCTGATACTATTTATTGGGTACCAAATAAAATTATCACAAAAATTACCATTTAAAATAAAAATCATACACAGGAATACAAATATTTATGTGGAAAACTTTTTCTCCTTGAAGGGGAAAACCACGGAACAAACTCTGAATAATTTAACTATTATCAAATCAATTATAATAATTCTCAAGTTTATGACTTAAGATCCACCAAATAAAACAACAAATTCTCTTGTAAAGAAAAATCTCTTTGCTTTTCTTTACTCTCACACACACTCTCTTTGTGTCTATGGCTAAAGAAAACCTTTCTTGTTTTTCTTTGCCCTCACACACTTTAATTATTTATCTCAAAAGTGGCACCTCTTTCTTTGGCACTTTGCAACATCAAACAAAATTTCACAAATCCTCCTTGATTTGAGTGCTTTACAAAAAAAGTTGTTGGCAAAACTCAAACCTTGTTGTCTCTCCTTGTGTTACCTCCCAAGCGAAAATCTTTTTTGTTTTCGTTTTTGTTTTTTTGTTTTTTTTCTTCTTCTCCCTTTCTTAGTTTCACGCTCTATTTTCCCTCTCCTCATAAGAAGTACCTTTGGGCCAAAGCCATCGAATTCTTTGTAGCATTATCTATTTATAAGACTTTTTTCTTATTCCATCTAGAACAAGGAATACAGTACTTCTTTAACATGAATAGGCTTTCCTTCCACACCAAGGAATAGTTTTTCTTCCATACCAAGGAAACCCAAATTAAATTTTCCTTTTCAACTTGGAAACCCAATTGACTTTTCAAATCACAATTGGAATTTGAGGCAATCTCCCAACAATTTCCACCTTGACCCAAATTCCATCAACTGTCTTCTTTCCTCTTGGAATAGCTCTACCTTAATCACAGCAAACCCTTCTCTTTCATCGTAATTTACATTAAAAAAAACATACACTAAATCAATCAAGCTCTAATACCACTTGTTGGGTACCAAATAAAAGTATCACCAAAATTACTAATTCAAAATAACAATAACGCACAAGAACATAAATATTTACATGAAAAACTCTTTTCCTAGAAGGGAAAAAGCACGGGACAAACTTTAAATAATTTCACTATTATAAAATCAATTACAATAATTCTCAAGTTTACATCTAACTTGAGATTCACCAAATACAATAACAAATCATCTTGTGTATGTCTCATAGCTAAAGAAAAATGTCCTTGTTTCTCTTTACTCTCATATACACTCTCTTTGTGTCTCACAGCTAAAGAAAATCCTTCTTGTTTTTCTTTACTCTCATGTGCACTAATTATTTTTCTCAAAGATGGCAACACTTTGTACTATTCTCTATAACTTTCTTCTCTTCTTCTTTCTCTTTTCTGCGTAACTCTTCTTGGTTATCTCTCTCTATGTGGCACCTCTTTATTTGACACTTTGCAATATCAAGTAGAGCTTCACAAATTCTCCTTGGATTTTTTTTTTTTTTTTAACAAAAAAGTTGTTGATAAAACCCAAACTTTGTTGTCTTTCTCCTTGTGGTACATTCCAAGTGATTTTTTTTTTCTCTCTTGGTTTCACGCTTTATTTTCCCTTTCTCTATAGGGAGGACCCTTGAGTCAAACCTATCAAATTCTTTGAAGCATTGTCTATTTATAAGACTCTTTTTCTACTCCCTTTAGAAGAATGAATAAATTACTTCTTTAACAAGGAATAGACTTTCATTCCACATCAAGAAATAGTCTTTCCTTCCATACTGAGGAAAACTAAATTAATTTTTTTTCTTGAATTAAAAAACCCAATTGACTTTCCAAGTCATAATTAGAATTTAAGGCAATATCCCAATGCTCAACAACCAAGCTAAGCATATACACCTCGACAAGTGGCATAATACTAATGGCCTTTCACCATTTGCCTCAAGAACAAGTGGATCCAACCTTTTCAGTTAACATTTAGAGTACAACTTCTTTCAGCTGAATGGGACCACGAGACTAAGCAGGTTTTGAATGTCTTTGCCTGGAAATTACTAAATTACATTGTTTACCCTTAGAGTTTAGATATATTTTTATTTTGATTATTTAAGTTTAAAATTTTTCATTTTGATGCACTTAACAGTAATGATAGGGAAAGCTTATGGTCTACATACTACATCTAACTTTATTTGTAATGCTTTGGATCTTCTTGTTATTATTATTTTTCATTTAATTGGGTTAAAGGAATCTGATCTAAATGGTTAGTCCATGCGATGACCAATGTTCCTTTGATGCCAATACTGTTTTATGTGTAATAATCTTTCTTCCTTTCCTTTGTCAGGGATGCTTGGAAGAAAGATTTTTTTTTTTTTAATTAAAAAAAAAAAAGAATCCTTGACAGTTTGTTTCATTATTGACAGATCGTATAATGAAGGAGTATTAAATGACAGCTTGAGTTTATATTTATGGTAGTGTTTCACTGTTTTTTTATTTTATACCTCTTTGTATTTTTTATTATGGGCTGCACCACTAGATTATCTGATTACGGAAGTTGCTCAAGCAAATACATCCAGAAACTAGTACATACAAAAGAATCTCAATGGCTAATTAACAATATTAAAGCTTATCAAAAGGTTTCTTATCAGTTGCGCAAACTAACAGAAAATTACTAATGTTGATAGAATTAGCAAGGCTTTTGTGTTGAAGGTTTCTTAAAGGGGGCCTCTTGATTAGGGCTGTAAACTAACAAAACTAAGCAAAGTATTAAAAGTTTAAGTTATTATTTTTTATTATTTATTATTATTATTTTTTTTTTTAACACGAGCCAAGCTTGAGTTCATCACCAAACAAGATTTTACGTTCAAGCTTGACTTATTTTCTTGTTGATTAAGCTTGAGCTTGTTTATGAGTTACTTGATTAATTAATTTATTATTTTCCTAAATATTGTGAAACACCATGACTAAATGTTTTAACTCTTCATAATTCTATGAATTTTTAGTATGAATTTTTACTACTAAAATGTTTTATATCATCAATAAGGTAAAAATAATAATTTAATATCATATGAACAAGGGCGGCTCCACATTCAAGTTAGGGTGCTCTTTTGAACACCCTAACTTAAAAAAAAAGTATAAATACTTGAAAAAATATATATTTATATATTAAATTAACTTATTTTGACCACCCTAAAAAAAATATTGAATACCCTAACTTGAGAATCACAAGAATTTGGGTTCAAAAAATATGAGAATAATTGTACATTCACAACATTTTCATAATAATTTCACAAAAAATCCTAACTGGTAAGCTGTTATTAATTCTAATTTAGGTCCAATACTTACATCATTTTTTTTACCCCCTAATAAAAATTTGTCACATAAGATTTATTATAAAAATATTGTGGATATAACATTACTCCAAATATATATATATATATATATATATTATGCCCCCCAAACATAATCCTTAACCCCTTTGAAAAAAAAAATAACAACAATAAAAATTAGATAACAACAAAGATAACCTAAACAAAAGCAAAACTAGGCCAAACAACAAACAAGTGATGAAATTATTCAACAAAAATCTGATTATAAACAAAACAAAAAAAATCCCTAACATTTAAATCTATAACCTGTTTCAACCCATTACATAAAAATAATTCATAATTTCATTTTCCTAAAAATAATACCAAGGGAAATGCTATATGTGGTCCTGAGATCTCTTTGGTGACATCGGCATCTCTGCTCTATTCGATTTTGTAGTCACAATAGCTTTGCTCTACTTGAACACTCAGCTTGCAATTGTAGCAAATATCATATGTTGCTCTCTCTCTCTCTCTCCCTCCCTCTCATTTTATTACTTTCGTCTCAACATTCTTAGTTCCGACTTTATCTCCTGTTAGTCCATTTTTCTTTTTGGGCAAATTACTACTTACCTACCAGGGGTTTAGTCAAAATTTAATTTGCCTACTTGTGGTTTGAAATTTGACATTTTACCCACCTAAGGTTTGACCAAAATTTAAGTTGCCTACCTATGGTTTGAAATCCCCTGATGCACGTGTTCCATTGGATTTTATTTTTTATTTTTTAATCTTATTTGATCTTGTATTTTTATGTTTTTTGTGTTTTTTGAAAATAGAAACATAAAAGTGAAACAAAATCACATATTTAGCCATGTTTTTAATAGAGGTGGGTTAAGGAAATCTAACTGAACTAACCTCATGTGGGTAAAGTGTCAAATTTCAAATCACAGGTAGGCAGCTTAAATTTCGGCCAAACAACAGGTGGGTAAGTTGTAATTTGCCATTTCTTTTTCTTTTTGTTAGTAGAATGACATTGTAATACTTTATGAATTCGCATGCTTTTTTTTTTTTCTTTTGTGTGTGACATTGATATATTTAAGATCTCTATTTATTAGATTTTGTATAATTTAAGTTTCTTAGTGACCACCCTAGAAAATTTCTGGAGGTGTCACTAACCTTTTGACAAATTTTTACAATCCAATTTTAAGTTTATCTAAATATATTTTCAAACAAGCATACTATAAAAATATAATAGGCTAAATTGCAACTACACCCTGAAAATTTGAGCGTGTTTGGATTTTATATTCTAAAATTTCAAAATTTAGATTTTACCCCATGAAATTTGAGAGTATTTGGATTTTACTCTCTAAAGTTTCTGGGTTTTGATTATACCCCCTAAAGTTTAGGGATGTTAGATTTTAAATCCTGAAATTTCAAAATATGAATTTTACCCTCCTAAAGTTCTATTTTGTTTGCATCAGCAGCCTATCCATCCATATATTAAATTAAATACTACATAAACTTGTCACACATGTTTAGTTCATCTAATAAAATGATGCCACATAATTTTTATTATGTCATGCCATTTTTAATTATTTAATTTTTTCTAGGCTATAAAAATGATGTGGCATCATTTTATTGGATAAACTAAAAATGAGTGGTTATATGGCACTTAATGGAAAATATAGATAGATAGGATTTTGATTTGAACAAAATAGAACTTCAAGGGATACAATCAAAATTCTGAAATTTTAGGATATAAAATTCAAACACTTTCAAATTTTAGGAGGGGATAAAATCTAAATTGAGACTTTTTATTTTTATTTTACACACACACACACACACACACACATATATATATATATATATATATGGGTTGGGTTCAAGTTACACCTGGTGTAACTCTAAGTAATATTACACCACCTAATAACTTGTTATTAAATTCATATTTTGAAAATTTAACCGTTGAATTACATGTTCTATATGTTCTTAACATGCATACCAATTTTCATGCTAATCGGATATAATTTACCATTCGATCCATAAACTCATCTTTTATGCATTATTTTAAATTACAAAAACTTGAATTTAAACAATTTATTGATGACATAGTTATTGATCTTTGGTCATTTTTAAATTTTGTAAGTATGTAAAATATGCGAAGATAATGTAATCCAGCGGTGGATGTATCAAAATTCACATCTGATTAAAAAATATTTAGTGGTATAATATTGTTTAAAATTACACTAGGTGTACCTAACTATATATATATATATATATATATAAATATAATTGAAATGGAAGGTAGAAATTATCAAAAAGATAATTAGATGCACTAAGAGCCGTGTATTGACTTAAAAAAGTGCAGGTCAGTAGAATCTGCCACCCCCAAAACTAGCCGCGTTGCCGACATGCATGGCTTCAAACAAGTTTTATTACTCTTAACACAACAAAAAACTCTGCTTGGTTTGGTGTGGTGACATTAATTTTTTAGTTTTAGAAAATAGTTACAAGATAATATCCACCCCGTTTGACCTTACACGCATTAGACGCGTTTGTCTGAAGTCCTTGGCCATAATTGCATGGAAAAATCCTGCCTGTAGTTTCAGAGACGTTTCTTGAATATGAAAACTGAGTTTCCAGTGTTCATCGTATGGGTAGGCTTGTATTCTAGAGAGAAACCAATGCTGGTTAGTCTAGTGGTATCATCATAATAGTGAGTGGATTCCACATTTAAATCTTGTTGCTTTAATAAATGAAAAAGAACTATGAGGGCTTGATTTTTCTTTTCAATACATTTATAGGCATAGCACGGTATTATTCACCAATGCTACCTTGGATTACAAAACATTTTGGAAAGAACATATGCCTACCTATATATAGCATCTTCAAAACATGCCTGTAAATATAAATTTTTTCAATCTATATGCCTATAATTCGAACCAAATTGAACTTGGGATTATCAAAAAGATAATTTTTTAGTTAAAATGAAAGGTAGAATTTATCAAAAAGATAATTAAATGCACTAAGAGCCCCGGCCGTATTGGCTTGAACAAGCTCAGGTGAATAGAATCTGCCAATCCCGGCCCACAAGTACCGACATATATAGGTTTCAACTCAATCAAACAAGTTCACACAAAACACTCAAGTTTAGTCAACAAACAACTTTGCTTTGCTTGCTGTGGTTAAATTAATCTTTTAGACAATATTTCCTCAATAATCCCCCACCTTACACGCATTAGACACGTTGACAAGTGACATACTACTAATGGCATCTGCTCAAGGCTCATGATCAGCCGGTCTTGATTCATTTCCATAATTGCAAGGAAAAATCCTGCGCGCGCGCGCACACATATATATATATATATATTTATGGGTTGGGTTCAAGTTACACTTGGTGTAACTCTAAGCAATGTTACACCACTCAATATTTTTTAATTGGATGCGAATATTGACAAATCTACCGTCAGATTACATTATCTTCGTATATTCTTCATGCTTGCAAAATTTTGAGCTGATCAAAGATTAACAGCCATGTCATCAATCAATTGTTAAAATTCAATTTTTTGTAGTTTAAAATAATGCATAAAAGATGAGTTTATAAATCAAATGGCAAATAGCATCCGATTGATATAAAAATTGGCATGCATGTTAAGAACATATAAAACATGTAATTCAACGGTTGGATTTTCAAAATATTAATTTAATAACAAGTTATTGAGTGGTGTAACATTGCTTAGAGTTACACCAGATGTAACTTGAACCCAACCTTATATTTATATATTCAAATTTGTTGTTGCTGTTTTTTTTTTTTAATATGTATATTTTTTTTATATTTTTTTATAATATAATAATTAGAGGAAGAGGGTGTTGAAAAGTCTTAGGTTAATTAGATAAACATTAATATCATGCAAGTGCGAAAAAGTAAATAATACATGAAATGATGATCCAGGAAACTAGTGAAACAAACTAGTTTCATAGTGTTGGGTTATAAATTGACCCTAGCTAATCAATCCGATTACCCAAATTAATTAATTAGTCAATATTACATGCAAATCAAAATAAGGCACAATCAAATAACCAATCTAAATTGAGTGCAGTGTAAAATAAGTTTGACACAACGATTTGATCATGATAGGGAAAACTTTCACAGGGAAAAACTCCACTGGTGTTTTTTAGGTCACCACTCCTGAATAATCCACTAATCAAGAATAAGTGGTTACAAGTATAAGGAATCTTACTCCCTTGGCCTATTTCAAAGTACCTACCTACAGAAGAACCAACTGAGTTATACCAGTCTCAGTTCCAATCCCTAATTGGACTTAATCTTGTAGAAGACTTCTCCTTTACATGGATCCTTGTATGTGACAAACTCCACAACAACTTGTTGATTGTTGTAGCTTGGTGGAGTTCTTCAATCCACGCTTGGATGATCTAGAAGCAGCTTGGCACAAAACCCTAAGGCATACAAAATGTTATAGCAACTTCTATTAAGTGTGTTTCTCTCTATATTTACCTATAAATCAGATGATGGCTGTTAAGTATGCCTTTCATATGCTCTGGAACCCTAGTATGCGAATCACTAGGAAGCCTTGTCATCACGGGTCGAAAATAGATATTGGATTTCAATTTACCTAAGGCTCGATAGATCAAATAATGTCGTCAAGCAAGTATCGAAGTTCATTAAATCTCGATAGATCGACAAGTATCAATGAGGTATCGACATCTGTAGTTTCAGTTTTTCTTGAGTAGTTCCTTGAGTGTTCTTGTGTCTTCAATAATATAACTTTTTGTCAACTTTGAGGTCTTTTTAAACACAGTAGAAACTAGGACTCAATTATATGAAAAGTGCGTTTTGTCTCGGGATATGCCAAGTTACAAATATAACGTTACACATAGGTTAAATTTGAAGGGACTTGACCCTATCAATCCCAAGGTGAACAAATCCACCATCAAATAAAAGTTTACAGACTAAATAACCATATTCTTCATAAATTTAATTACAATTATCAAATTGAACTCTAAGATCCACAGATGTCTCTGATAGCAACCTGCTGCAATGTAAACCTTTAATCAACAATTTCAATATCCCTTTGAAGATGTAGATCCAACAGCTATGATAACTGGAGTGCAGCAACTTCAGATCCACTGGTTCAAATTGTATGAGAATGGACACTGATAGTGACTTTCTAGAACCTTTTAGATTTCAAATGAGTAGCTCCAAAGTCTTCTAAAAATGTGTCTTAGGGTTTTCTTTATATACTAAGTGAAATTGAACTGAAACCCTAATCAATTGATGGGCTTATAAACTGAAAATATGTTTTAGTAAAACCGTGTTTCAATCAGTTGAGATTCATTTCGATTAGTCGAAACTGTAAGTTTTTTTATCAGTAGAAATTAGTCAAATTTCTATTCTTGCACACTTAATCCAAAACCTTGAGCACTTGTCTTAACATATCTATAGACTCTAGAGACTATAACAAGACTAGTTTTGGTTCACGTGCTTTCCATCATAAAATAGAATATTTAAATCCTAACAAATAATTTTCAAGAAATGATAATTATGGAAAGCGTGGATGTAGATACCGTATTTTGTCCTCCCTCGATTTGTGTACCAAACCCCGAAAATTCAAAAAATATTAACTATTCTCCAAGGGGTTGCAAAAACATCTAGATTGACGTGGCACAACTCGTTTTGGCATTGGAGCACTCGAAGTGCTATTTCTAGTTAAATTGACCAAAATACCTCTAGTCAACCCTTAGTTGACCAAAAGTCAAAATCAGTCAAAATCATCTCAAAACAAAAATTTTCATGCTTTTACATCAAACTCGAGACACTCGGAGATTTTTGTCAAGTTTGACCAAGTTTGACTTGGACCCCTAGGGGCATTAGAAACCCTAATTTTTTATCCGTCCAATGGGTTAGGGCTAGTATCATTGCAAATACTATTGAAATCCCTTTTCAACAATTGCTTATGGGTTAAAATCAGAGTTAAAACAGTTGAGATATCCTGAAAACCGTGTTGGACGCATCAGCTCGCTTCCTAAGGCCATAACATTTGATCCAACCATTGGATTTTTGAATTCATTATCTTTCCAGAAACTAGACATCTAGAGCTTTCTAGGAACACTAAGATCAGCTTAATCCGAGTTCGGTAAGGCCTTCAGAAAGGCCTCCAAACTCGGCGGTCCTACAAGGGTCACTAGGCACTTTTTGGCTTATAAAACAGCCAAAACATCCTTTTCCAGACCAGATTTGAAGTGGGAACGTTTTTGGGTAGTCTGGGAGTAGTTCCTGGGTAGTTTTCTCTCCCAAAATTCCTCCTTTCTCTTAACAATCAAAAGGTAGCATTCTTACTCTCAATCTTTTCTCTCCCTGATTCTATACATTGGATTTGAGGTTTAGGGGTGTGGATATAGCTTTTTAGCTACAATCTACACCCATTTCTCTTTGTTGCTTTTCCTAGCTTTATTTGCTTAATAATAATGCTTTATTTTCTTTTCCTAGCATGTTTTTGCTTCATAGCTTGATTTGTAACTTTCCTAGCATGCCTACTTGTTTTTTGCCATGATTTATCATTTTGATGTTATTGGCCTAGCCTTCTTGGGTTAGGATATGTCTACTTTTCATGTTTGTACTTAGATCCACATGTTTTTAGGCTCCTTGCCATGTTTATGTTTAGATCTACATGCCTATGTGTTCTTTGCCATGTTTTTGTTTAGATCTACATGTTAGTGTTTAGATCTATGTTCATATGCTTAGATCTATGTGTTTATGTGCTTCGTGTCATGCTTGTGTGCTTAGATCTATGTTGGTTGATATGCCATGTGCTACTTTAGCCCTTCTGGTCCTTTGATATCTCTCTTTCTTGCTTTTTGGCCCTTCCGGTGGGGTGTAGATCTAGATCATGTGGTCTAGGCCTACATCTGCATGCCTAGGCCTATATGAAAGGGTTTTGATTATTTCCTTTTGCATGTCGATGTTTGCTTGCTTGCTTCTATGCTTTATCTCTATGTTAGCATTTCTAGATCTAGGCTTTTCCATGCTTTGTGCCTTTCGTGGGTTTGTGCTAATGTGGTTACATCTGTCCCTCCTAGGGTTTGTTTGGATGTGACAACTAGTGGGATACACCTTGGTGGTGTTGGTGTGCTTGCTTTACACCTCTCTCCACTCCATGCGATGTTGATATACTTGCCTTGCTTGCTTTGCACCACCCATTTGACTTTCTTTACTTTTCATCTTTACATGCTTGCCTACATGTTCATGCATGAGTTTGTGTATTATTTGTAATTCAATCCAATGAAACTATGGACACCTAATCCAAACCTACATTTGTCCACCTAGGACACCCCATTTTGTTTGATAACATGCTTCCTTGTCTTTTCGTGTGCTTCACATGTTTGTTTGCCCCTGTTTGACAGCTTTTCCTAGCTAGTCTTTAGCATGCTTTTCCTTCTATGTGTTTCTTTGCTTGTCTGCTGGATTGTTTCTTCTGTCGTTGCATGTACATGCATGGAGCAAGGATGCTTAGAGCAAGGATACGACTTCCTAGACGCAAGCAAAAAGTGCAACAATGCAGGTAAGAAGAGGCAAGCCCACAAAGGGCAATGATCAGTAGATTACGGGGCCTAGCCCCTCCAAAGCGGTCTTCCCTTTCCCTCTCTTTAAGCCTCTTCTCTAGAGCATGTATTAGGGTCCCCATCCATGTACCCCCTTTTATTTTCCTACTCTTTGATTGGGCCATGTTCCTTGAGTATGACAATGTCTGTTTTACATTTTCTGTACCTTGCTAGGCTATACTGTTAGGAAATTTAGATCCCAATTGATAGAATTAACAAGTTTTAAACTCAAGTTGTTAATTAGATTTATTGCGTATAAAACTTGTTAAAACAAACAAACATCAATATCATGTAAAAAGCATGTAGCATAATAAAATAAATACGACAAGATATGATGACTTAGGAAAACTAATGAAACAAACTAGTTTCACTGTAAAAACCTGAGAGGAAACCTTCCCGAAAACCTTTGTCCCTAGACTCTACAATCCTTGTAGATGAACTTATAATAGAAACCTTCTACCGCTTCAGAACATCTGAACTCTTCAATATATGAATGCCACCTTTTTTGCACGGATCCCAGTAAGTGACTAACCAATGATACACGGCTTCCATTACGTGACTAATACACCAACTTGAAGAAGATCTTGGCTGCAAAGTTCTTCACTTTATCAACAATGAAGATCAAGATGTACTTGGTTACAAAACCTAAAGGCGCAAAAACGAGTAGCTTTTTTCATCGGTCACTTTTTGCATATATTCTCCTTGTATTCTCCTTTGTGACGGTCTTTAAAATAAATCTTATATATGTGTAGGGTTGTGAGAAAAGAAACCCTACACAAAAACATAAGTATGGGCCGAAAATCAGATCTGATAATTCTGATTTCGTAATTCTCGATAGATACCTCAATAGATAGTATTTGTTGAGCCTCATTAAACCTCGAAAGATAGCTATCTGTCGAGCTTTAATGAATCAGCACTTCTTCACTTGTTTCTTGGACAGATTTGCATGGTTTCAATACTAGACTTGAACTCTTGTTCTTTGAAATATTAAACACATCCTAGATCTACCAAATTACAAGTAAAGTGTATTTTGTCAAAAAATTAGTCAATTACATAAAATGTTGACATATGTTCCTAATATTGAATTACATATGTACTAACAATCTCCCTCTTTGACAATCCGTGACAAAACCACAACAAACAAATGAACATATGAGAGAAATCATAAATCACTCAACTCATACTTACTTGTTGAATACAATAAAATCTATACTAACACAAACTCTTGAAAAACTTTACAAGAAGAGAGTTTATGGCAAGAAGATTTTGACAATCTGTATTTCTAAAACACTTTAAACAAAACTCATTAAGGCATCTTAGTGTGAAATAGAAATAATAGATTACATACAAGATATAAGAAACATGTGTATAAAGTAAAAAAAGAAACAACACATGTAAAGATAGGTGAAAAAGACATACATCATCATCATCATATATATATATATATATATCAAAGATAAGCACAATGTATGTAAACATGGTCACAAGACTGGTGTACAAGAAGAAGAAGCTAAAAGAAACTCCTACGACAACAAGAAGGTAAACACTCTGCCTAACAAGATGAAACACAACTCTTCCTTACAAGGGCATGTATTTCTCCCCCTAACTTGTAGAATCTTAAAAAAGAAACCACAAAATCTCCACAGTTTCTAAATCTCCCCCTTTTTGTCATGATTGACAAAGGGTAAAGCTTCACTTGAGAAACATAAAGATGATTAAAGATGATCAAGGGGGTACAAGGAATCCATAAAAATGCATAAATGTAATGAAACAAGATGCTATGGATGAAAAGATAAGAGAAACATGCAAAACATGTGAAAAACAATGCATGCAAGAGGATCTCAATGGATCAAAAGGTGTCGGGGATCTATCGAGCAGACAGAAAGTTTCTCGATGGATCGAGGTGCTCTTGAGAAGTTGTCGAGATTGCAATTAGAAGAAGCTGAAGGACTCGATAGATAAGCCAAGTGTCGAGAGGTATCGAGGAGCTGTTGAGATTGCTTAAAAATAGTTTTTCAAGAAGAGAAAAACACAAACATGAATGCAATCAAATAAGCAACTCAACCAAGGATCCAAACAACATTTTAAACTTCCAAAATCATATCTCAACAAAAAAATGTTAAACACATAGATCCCAAAACACACACACACACACACACACACACACACACACACACACACAACAAGTTTAACCATTTTTATATTTCAAAAACAAGTTAAGACAGTTTAGTGAGCATACATTAACACATGTAAACATTGTGATGGATAAATCACATTGTACCTGCACATGTATCAGGAGTAGCAAAGAATATTACGTGTTGTGTGTGAAAAATATCGCAAAATTGCATAAGTGTATACATGTTATGACGATTTGAGATATGAGAAAATCACTTTAACTTACACACAATTATAATTGTTTGATGGGGACTATCATTTTCGAGATATATCCTATAACTCCCACATTTCCTAAAAATACACGCTTGCAATCATATAAAACATTTTGATCTTTTTGCTTTTTATTTTTCTTTACATATTTTTCTTTTAATAAGCATATCGTGCATGGGCATATAAGAGATAGAAAAGAAATACCCAATTATGTTAAGCAATAGACATTCCACTTTTGCTATGCCGAAGTATACAAATGTCATTAACATTGCACTTTTGCAATGCCGAAGCATACAAATGTCATATCATAATTAGCGGGCAACAGTGGTGAGATGATTATTTATACCTTTCTCTTAGGATTTTCTAGTCCTTCCCGTTAAAAAGAGTGATACGAGTGTTAAGTACAAGAAATTACTTAATCTTACTCATCACAAACATGAGCCACAAAACTCACTTGCATATAGAGATGCTCATCTAAATTACAAAAGATACGAAGTTTAGAAAACTTTGTTTCAATGGCCATCCAAAGTACACAAATACCAATGTACACAAACACACACTATTTTTGTATTTTTCTGATTTTGATTTTTTTCTTTTTATTTTGAAAAACAAACAAAATAAAATAAACAACCAAACAAAAACAGATAAATAACATGAAAGCATGAAAGAGAGATGCAGATGCATGAAAGCATGATTCCAAAAACAGATTAGAAATCAAGCAAAAAAATCCTACTTTAGATAGAAGGAATTAAAGCAAAGAACAACAGAAAAGAAAATTAAGTCTTTGGCTCCTTTCTCACTCATACAGCACGAATCTTTGGCTGTGAAGATGAAAAGGCATGTGTCTTACTATGTCTATTAAAGGACATGGAAGAATTAAAATTCTCCTAAAATTGAGTTAAAAAACTCAAGGCTTTTAATAACTCTCAAAACAAAGGTGTAGGTCCTTGAGAGGAAACCTGTGACCGTTTGGACATTTGCTTTTGAGGATATAACTTAAAGTAATTAAGACGAATGTGTCCAGAAACACCACAATTGTGACAAACATAAGGTCTAACAAAGGATTTAGAATTAAACAAATCAATTTTGAATTTCATACCTTTATCACATTTCTAAGATTGGGGCACAATGACAATCCTTGATCTAGAAGCCATGGAAAAGGAGGAGCTGAAGGAAACAACATATCATAAGGCAGTCTTATCAGAACTAGGCTTTTGAGCACTCAAAACCTCATCAAGTTTTGTACTAGACATCCTCTCTATTTGAGTTCTAGCTTGACTAAGCTCAACTTCGAGATTCTTGACCTTCTCTTCTAATGAGGTGTTCTTCACAATAAGAGTCTCAACTAACCTTGTAGTCTCATCTAGTTTGACAAAAAAATTAGTTTTTTTTTTTTTTTTTTTTTTTTTTTGGTTCTTTTCTACAACGATGAAAAGTCTTTTTAGATTTTATAAATTCAGTGCATAGCTTATCATAGGCTTCTTAAAGGGTCATCTTTTTGGGTACTTCATCATCAGAAGAATCCTCATTGTCACTAGCACTCTCCATAATCACCTTATCGGTTAAGACAACAAAGGCCATAACATGACTACATTCATCCACATACTCATTAGAAGAGTCATTCTCAGTATCACTCCAAGTAGTAACCAACCCTTTATCTTTTAACTCCTTGGTCTTTTCCTTCATAAGAAAGTTTGGGCATTTTATCCTCATATGACCAAAACCTTTGCATTCATGGCACTGGATAAGGGGTTTCTCATTCTTGCCCTTCCTTGAGGATTTAGATTTTCTAGGAGATTTGCTTTTATCATTTTTCCTAAATTGAAGAAGCTTGATAATCTCATCAGTTATAAAGGTTAGATCCTCATCCTCATCCTTATCATCATCATCATCATCATTTTTGCTTTCATCTTCATCTTTAGAGTCATCAATCTCTTCCTCTATACCCGTAAGAGCCAAGTTTCTACTCTTTCCACCTTTTCCCATTGAGCCTAATCCCATCTCATAGGTTTGAAGGTTCCCTACAAGTTCAGTCAAAGGAAGTTAATCAATGTCCTTCACTTCTTCAATAATAGTGATCTTGACATGGAATCTTTTAGGTAAGGACTTAAGGATTTTTCTAACAATTTTGGATTTTGCTATAGATTCTCCAAGGTTGAAGACAGAATTCACAATATCCTTGAGTTTAGCATAGAACTTATCAAATGTCTCATCTTCCTCCATTCTTATTTCTTCAAAACTACTAGTGAGTCTTTAAAGCTTCACAGTCTTTAATGCCTTGGTACCTTCATAGGTGGTCTCCATAATGGTCCATGCTTCCTTAGCAACTTCCGTGGATAATATTTTCTTGAATTCCTCATTAGTCACCCCACAAAACAAAGCATTCAAGGCCCTACTGTTGAAATTTACAGCTATGATTGTTACATCATCCCAATCTACTGGCGATTCCTTTGGCTTAATCCAGCCAACTTCAACAACTTGCCTTACCTATTCACCTAGAGCTTGCAAAAAAACTTTCATATGAACTTTTCAGTATGTATAATTAGTGCCATCAAATAAAGGAGGAATCAAAAGTGATTGTCTATGATCCATGACAACTGGGGTCAAGGATTACACTTAGGAAATTAATCCAATCAGAGTGTAACTACTTTGATACCATTAATTAGATTTATTACATATAAAACTTGTTAAAACAAACAAACATTAATATCATGTCAAAATCATGCAGGGGAATAAAATAAATAAGACAAGATATGATGACTTAGGAAAATCAATGAAACAAACTAGTTTCACTGTAAAAACTTGGGGGGAAACCTTCCTGAAAAGCAATCCACTATAGTAAAGTCAAAATCATGTAGCGGAATAAAATAAATAAGACAAGATATGATGACTTAAGAAAACCAATGAAACAAACTAGTTTCATTGTAAAAACCTAGGGGGAAACCTTCCCGAAAAGCAATCTACTATAGTAAAGAGAAGTTTCAGATCTAGTACAAAACCTTTGTCCCTAGACTCTACAATCCCCACAGATGAACTTACAATAGAAACCTTCTACCGCTTCAGAATCTCTGAACTCTTCAATATATGAACACCACCCTTTTTGCACAGATCCTAGTATGTGACTAACCAATGATGCACAGCTCCCAGTACGTGACTAACACACCAACTTGAAGAAGATGTTGGTTGCAAAGTTTTTCACTTCATCAACAATGAAGATCAAGACGCATTTGGTTACAAAACCCTAAGGCGCAATGACGCAGTAACTTCTTTAAGAGAGAATAAGGCATCGGTTACCTTTTGCATATGTTTTCCTTGTATTCTCTTATGTGATGGCCTTTAAAATAAACATTATATATGTCTAGGATTGTGAGAAAAGAAACCCTACACAAATACATAACCATGGGCCAAAAATCAGATCTGAAAATTCTAGTTTCGTAATTCTCGATAGATACCTCAATAGTTAGTATTTGTCGAGCTTTATTAAATCTCGAAAGATAGCTATCTGTCAAGAAGCTGTCGAGCTTTAATGAATCAACACTTCTTCACTTATTTCTTAGACAGATTTGCATGGCTTTAATACTAGACTTAAACTCTTATTCTTTGAAGTATTAAACATATCCTAGAGGCAAAAATGGGAAATTAACCATAACTTTCCAACTATATAGTTAGTAGGCAATGTTTTCAAACTATATTTTTTACTAGCATCTCGAGTCTTTGAGACTTGATTTATAGGCCAAAATTGAGTTTCTTAGACTCGATTTCCATGGTCTGATCACCTCTGATGTGGCATCTTTTTCTACGTGGCGACCACATGGAAATCAAGTCTCTAAGACTCAATTTATAAACCAAAAAAATTTTAAAAAATTTAAAGTTTCAAGTCTCTCATGTACAAGCCAAAATACCCAAAAAAAAATAAAAAATAAAAATAAAACAATCAAATCAGAGAGAGAGAAAGAGCTCACCTCACCAGCGTAGCTTGGGGCTCGCGCAGCCTGGGTCTGATTACAAATCTGGTTGTTGTGGTGGTTACAAATCTGGTTGTGGATCTGGTGGTTGCGGTGGTGTTTTTGTTTCTTGGATTGAAGCATGAGAAAGACTGAGAGAGAAGGAGTGAGACAAGAAGAAGAAGAAAGAGAAGAGAGCAGCCTTTTCGGCTTTCTTTTCTTTTCTTTTTTTTTTTTCTTTTTTTTTTTTTTTTTGGCTCTGATTTCTTTGTTGGTGCTGTTGTTCTTTTTTATCGTCGTGTTTGGGTTTGGGCTTATAAATCGAGTCTTAAAGACTCGATTTTCAGGTGGACCCACATGGAAGAAGTACCAACTCAGACCCGATCAGAACATGAAAACCGACCCTCAAAAACTCGATTTATAGGCCCTAAATCGAGTCTCTTAAACTCGAGATGCTAGTAAAAATTATAGTTTGAAAACATTGCCTACTAACTATATAGTTGGAAAGCTATGGTTAATTTCCCATTTTCGCCCATTTTAGTTCTATCTAATTACAAGTAAAGTGCGTTTTGTCCAATGATTAGCCAATTACATAAAATGTTGACATATATTCATAATATTGAATCACATATGTCCTAACATATACCCTTAGAGTGTTGGCAATGTCTGGTTTACTTTCTTGCTCTGTGTGATAGCATTGTGCATGATGCATGTGTGTGTGTGTGTGTGTGTGTGTGTGTGTGTATCTTTGCCTGCGTGTGTGTGAGTGATTGTGCACTTTGTATAACGAATTCTCATGGCTATGTGAGTGATCCTCTCTAATCGTGAGAGCTTTTGACCTTGTAGTATGGGTATGTGCTCAAGGCGATTGCCGTAGGTGCATATTCATGCTATACTGTGTGCACGATCATTGCAGTGTGATTGTCATGATCCATGTCACCAAGTGACATTGGTTTCCTCATGTATGCGACACGTATCAACATGTTCTAACACTTTGCAGTCTTCAGCTCGCCACAGTGCGAGCATGTTGATATGCGCCGTATACACAAATGTGAAACCCTTCCAATGCACCATAGCGCATTAAACGCGAAACTCTGCCAGATTTTTGCCATGAAAATGGGGCATCCCCATTGCCGCATTCTCACATCGAAAGCATGGTGAGAATAGCATTTGGCATGCTATGACGCATCTACGATGAAGCGTTGCTGGATTTCCATCACGAAAATAAGGCGAATTTCTATTGGATTTTTGCTGTGGAAATTTGGTAGCGACTTTAAACGAACCTGGATAGCAACAATCGGGATCACACCCATTATGAAACCAAACCTCAAAGCCCAACACATTCAAAGCCCCGAAAGCTAATGTCAATAGCTTGTTTTTAATTGCCAATGTCTAAAAATTATAATTTTACCAAAACAAAGGACTATCTACGAATAGGCATTGTGGGGTGTCTAACACATTCCCCATACTTTACTAGACTTTCAAACTCAAGAATCAAGATTTTTTGTCCATTCATATTAGATTAGGAAAAACGATCTTTTTGTTAACCCAGGATCGGTAATAAAATCAAATTGAGTCAGGTGACCAATTACATCTTAGAAAAAACCGAATGATTGGTGGTGACTTCACTTACCCTTGGTAATTTCCTTAAAATTGACTCACATTTTAGTCACACACCCGAGGTATGACACACACCTCCATAGCACATGCACAATACGCGCGAGTGTCGACGCGATGGGTGGTCAACATGTAGCTGCGAGGCATCGACAGTGGAAACTAAACAATTTTTAAGAAAAGTCAAGTTTTGAGAAGTTATGAGCTTACTAGAGGATTATAAGTAATAATTTGGATCTTGTCATCTAATACATCTCACTAGTGAGGTATGAGTATCAACTTTCCATGGAAATATTTGGCAAAAGCTAGATAGTGTGGCATTCATTCCCCCATGTTGGCACAAGTTGGCTAGATGGGTTACTAAAGCAAAGGCCTCAATAGTGACTGTGACACCATGGTATACTAGAGAGGCATAGGTCTCAGCAAAGGATATCTAACATGCATCAGGTCCTTGTTGACAGTGTCAACTTGGATGGTAGTTTGTTTGGCCATTATAGTAAAAAGGGATTACGAGAAGCGTAGGCCTTGATGACTAATCCCGAAATCCTGGTTATCTCGAGAAGCATAGGTCTTGATGACGGAAACCCCAAAAGTCCCACATTTACAAAAATGGTTAATATGACTAAGATCCAAACCGTTTTTACTTCCTCAATGCTTGCATTTACAGATTTCTTACAATACTTATTATAGTTTTTTTATGTAAAAAGATTTATTTTTTTTTTCCAAATTTAAAACTGATGAAATCCTACTTAGGATTGATTATATGAAGATTTAGTGAGTTAACTATTATCAATTGCAAAGAGATATTAGGAAAAGTTAAATACAAATATTTAATTAATAATTTTACACCTCAGAAAACAAGAATAATAAGTTTTATAAAATAATTTAATAAAGTTAAATAAATATTATTTAATCAATATTTAATTTTTTAAAAAATTGTACTTAAATTTATATCATCCAAATTCTATCAAGTTACCCCCAAAAACACAAAAGAAAAGGGGAGACTAAAATCAATGTGGGTTTGTTAATTGAATTTTTTTTCACATGATACATGGCGAAGTTATTGGCCTATGGGGTGTTATTGCAATTTGGTCAATTTTTTATTTTGCAATATCAAAAGTATAATGGGAAGTTTGGATGAAAATCTTATATATGAACAAGAAATTTGTTAAAAAAAGTTATAAAAAAATAATATAATATAGCAGATAAAAACAAAAATTATCTTAATAATGTTCAAACATGTAATAAAACGTTGATTATTAAAATACTAGGTTTTTTTTTTTTTTTTTTTTTTTTTTTTTCCAATGCATGCATTTGAAGAATTTATTACAATACTTGTTACAACTGCTTATGTAAAAAAAAAAAAAGTTTTTCAAAATCAAAATTAAAATTGATAAAATCCAATTTAAGATTGATTACGAGATAAGAAGATTAAAGACACTTAACTATTATCAATTGCAAACAAATATTAGCAAAACTTAAATAAAAAAAATAATTGATAATTTTACATGTCAAATAGCAAGAATATTTTTTTAAAAAAAATTATAAAGGGTCATGTTAATAGTTTTTATTTATTTATGAGAAATAGAAAAAATTGTCAAAATATTAATATATTTTTTTCTTTTTCCCATAAGAATTTTCCTAAATTAGTTCACTAACAAATGCCCTTAAGGCATTTATTAACATTTCTCAATTATAAAATAGAAATTTTATATTTAAATATTAAAAAATTCTACCTAAATTTATATGAATGATTTAAATTCTATCTAGCTGGACCCAAAAAAAAAAAAAAAATAAATAGATATGGGTAATTGAAGCAATGATTTAATTAATTTCACTTGATGACATGGGGAGTTATTGGCCAATGGACATTCATGAAGTGGCATCAGTCCAACCCCAAACAAGAAGAAATGTGTGGTAAGATACATCTGTGGCGTGTATTGATTCACAAGCTATTGGGTTGGACATCACACCAACAAAAAATCTTTCATTCTGACATGGCTAAACATATATTATCCACATTCTCATCCCAAAGAAGAAATCAGCATGGAAGGAAATCCACATCCAATATGTGAACCAATAGGGTGATGCTGATGTGTAGTGTAGATAATATATCCTAATCCACAACATCTTCTCATTCCCTTAATTATAACATAACATTAACATCTCTCTCTCGATCCCCTGACCCTTTTCAACAGATATATACACACAAAAAACACATAGAAGAAGCTTATCGTACTAAATCATGGCAACTTCCACCATCCAACGATCTGCATTTGCCGGCCACACCCGCACCGCTTTGAAGCAGTCCAATGACTTCATCCGTAAGGTTGGTGGCTTTGGCGGTGGCCGCGTTACAATGAGGCGCACAGTAAAGAGTGCTCCACAAAGCATTTGGTAACAACCTTAATTTCTTATTAATTAGCATTAATATTATTATATTATTAAGTCTTTATTTTTCCTGCTGAATTAGTAAGTCATTCACATTAATTAAAAATTAGTGCCCATATTAATTAAACACTGTTTTCAAAGTTCATCAATTTTAGAGTAAAGAAACACTTGCAAAAGCCAAAAGGAACAAAGTTTCCTTAAAATGAAAACTAGGAGGTGGCCAACATTAGAGGCCAAACTTTCTTTTTACACGTTAATGAAGCATGTTTAAATTTTCATTCAATTCATAGGTCAAAAGACAGAACAAAACAAAACAAAACAAAAAATTGTTTTAATCAATTACTTCTACAATGAAGAATGCAATGACACTTAAGTTTCAGTTTAAAAATCCCTTTACACTATAGCAATGCTAAAGATATAAAAAAATTCACAACTTTTACAACAACTCGTCACGTGGTAAGTTATGAGTAATGAAGGTGTGGACCCACCATTTAACAACCACCATTCATAGCTATTCATGTGACAATAGTTGTGAGATTTTTTATATCCTTAGCATTTTCTAAATTAAAATCCAACTTCCCGGAGTATCATTATTTCTGAATATGTTATCCATTTCTAATACATCAATTGCTGGAGTCATTCCGATTTACATATGGTGGCATTAAACATCATGTAGTAAATTCCTTCACTCCACTACTATCACCAAATTATTTATAAATCAAAATAGTCTGATTGGTGGACTCATAATAGTCTCAGCTAAAACAAAAACTATTATACAATCATGCTGAAAGAAACTTTTAACAACCTGTTTTAGTTCAACTTATGAACTCGAGAAGGAAATTATTATCCTGGAAAATTTTCTCTATAGTGTTAGAAAGATAATTTGTTCATGGGAAATTCATATCAAAACTTTTAAGTCCATACCCCTTATGTTAAACTACAAACTCACATAATTAACCTGTGAATGTGACAAATTAAACAGGTATGGCCCAGACCGCCCAAAGTACTTGGGACCATTCTCTGAGCAAACTCCATCATACCTTACTGGTGAATTCCCTGGTGACTATGGCTGGGACACTGCTGGATTATCTGCAGACCCTGAGACATTTGCCAGGAACCGTGAGCTGGAGGTGATCCACAGCCGATGGGCCATGCTTGGAGCTTTGGGCTGTGTTCCCAGAAATCCTTTCAAGGAATGGTGTCAAGTTTGGTGAAGCAGTTTGATTCAAGGCTGGTGCACAGATTTTCTCTGAAGGTGGTCTTGATTATCTTGGCAACCCAAACCTCATTCATGCACAAAGCATCTTGGCAATCTGGGCTGTTCAAGTTGTGCTTATGGGCTTCATTGAAGGGTACAGAGTTGGTGGAGGACCACTAGGTGAAGGACTTGACCCCATTTACCCTGGTGGTGCCTTTGACCCACTTGGACTGGCTGATGATCCTGAAGCATTCGCAGAATTGAAGGTGAAGGAACTAAAGAATGGGAGGTTGGCAATGTTCTCCATGTTTGGTTTCTTTGTTCAGGCTATTGTTACTGGAAAGGGTCCAATTGAGAACCTGTTTGACCATGTTGCTGACCCAGTCGCCAACAATGCATGGGCCTACGCCACTAACTTTGTCCCTGGAAAATGAAGAAACTCTGTTGTAATTTGACTCCTTAATCTTCTTGTTTGTGTTCAACTTTTTATTGTTCATCAGTATAAATTAAGCGGATTCTATTTTATAAAACCCTCAATCAAAGGGTAAAACATTGACAGTTGAATCACCATATCCGAGGATATACTACCCCTTTGGGATGCGGTCTCACTTGGGTGGAAATGCATTAGTTACCCATCATGCCAAACCTTAGTTTCTTAGCTAGTGCAGTAAATGATCCGAGCTTTGTTGAGGATAGAATGTTAAAGCTACGTTTAAGTAAAATATTCAAACTCAACTTGAGCTCGAACCAAACGTACAAACAATGTTTGAACTCAGCTTAAAAGCTTGAACTCGGCTTGGATCATCTTAATTCATTAGTCAAGCCAAGTTTGAATTTAATATCAAACTCTTGAATGCGAGATCCAACTCAAGTACATTATCCAAGTCCATAATAAGTATATTAGCAAACTCATTTGATTTGGATAAGTGGTCCCAACTCTCAATTAATTAAAGGTTGAGTAAGATGAGTTTATTTTCCAAACTCATATCAAGCTTATTACCAAGTGCATAAAAGAGCCTAGGCTCAACTTGGTTTTTATCAAGCTTTATTAATCACAAGCCTATTCATAAATAGTTTTTATTGCTCCAGATCGAGTCGTCTACCAAACAAGTCTAAAACTAAATCTCAAATTTGGCTTGTTTATAAACAAAAAACATGAATGAGCTCTTTATTGAGCCAAACCCAAGCCATTTATGAACAATTTGATTCACTTACAAACCTACTCTTAGGGTACAATTCCCAATATAAACAATTCACCAAACCATAGTACAATTAAATTAAGTTATATAAATATTATAGGTGCCTCTTTGCGCTATTGGGCTAAGGCTTTTTGTATGGGGTAGGGGTGTCCACGAGTCAGGTTGGTTTGGGTTTGGGCTCAACCCGGAACCAACCCGATCTTGTTGGGTGGTTGGACGGCGGACTCGTCGTCGACCCTGAAAAATCACGGGTCAAATCAGATTGGGCTCGGGTGGACAGAGGTCAGATCCGACTCCGACCAAAAGACAAAAATCAAAGACCAACTTGAAACAAATTCCACAAATCTGAAGAAAAAATCTACATTGAAGAACAAATCTACAAACCTAAATACCAGTAGCCCACAAATCCGAAGAATACAAACAAAGATAAGAGAACTAATAGTAGATCTAAACATGCAAGAGACTGAAACAAAGAAATAAAGAGACAAAATGACTGAAAATCAAACCTGAGATAGTTAATTTCAGATCGGCGATGGTGTGATGGAGGAGAATCATAGATCGAGGAGAATTGTAGATCGGTGAAGGTTCGAAGGTCTAAAGTTTTGATCTAAAGTTTGATGGTTTGAAGATCTAAAGATCTAAACTTCTAAAGATCGGTGGAGCTTGTTGGCTGTTGAGAGATCGAGAGAGTGAAAGAGTGAGAGAGATCGAGTGAACTCAAAGAACTGAATGGGTGAACTGAGATTTGTTAAGTGCTTGGTTATGTATCATGGTTGGGTCGGGTGGATTGGGTTTTGGAAGGGAAAACTTTCCACTCGACCCACCGAAATCGGTTTGAGATGGCAGGGACCTACCGCCGACCGTCAGGTCACTAGGTTGGACGACGGTCAATTTGGGTCAAGTCGGTTTGGCCGGGTGGGTCGGGTCTATGGTTTTGTTGGATACCCCTAGCAGGGGGTAGGGAAGTTGGGTATGGCTCTCTCCGCGGGATTCCCTTGGAATCAATTTATGCACAAGACCAAACACTCCAAACAAAGAAAAATATGCATATGTATATGTATATAGTAACAGCAGAATAACTGTTAGTCCAAGAATGTTTGTTGCAAAAATAAATAGTAATAATAGCAAACATAATAACCAAAGTAAAAGGGTTCTTCGCAGGATATATACTAAAAAGGACCGAAACTCCAACTTACTTAACCTTATTACCCTACAAAGCCATAAAGTTATGTAGTTTGGAGAGTGGGTCAAAAAGATATCCTCTCGATTGAGATGACAGAGAGTATGGTTTTGTATGGGGGAGGAAAAAATTTTCCTAGTGATGCATGTTAAGTTTGCCGTGTATACCCTCTTTCTCAACTCTCTATTCTTTTTTACGTTTCACTTTCTTTTCCTCTTTCTCTCTTCTTTCACTTTCAACTCACTATTCTGATTCTCTTGGTTACTGTGTTCTCCTTGTTACCATATGTGTTACCCCATATTCATGGGTACTATTCCTTTTATACCCAAGATCAAGCCTAGGTGATTTCCCTTTTTTGCCCTTGCTTTCCACCAACAATTTGGTCTGCTGTAGGCATTCAGCCAATACCCACAACGTACCGTTTTGGCCATGTGTAGGTGGGTTCAATTTCACTACCTTCTGGCTGCTAGAAGTGGGTTTAGTCTCACTACTTGCTTAGCAACAAACTTCCTTCCTCTTTTGGGCAAAAGCCAATCTAGCCATAATACCCTTATCTCCCTTATTCTCTTAATGGAAAAACCTCATTAATCTCTCTTGTCCTCACTCCCTAACATGCATCAGATGGTTCCCACCTTTCCTAGCAGAGCATCTCCCAAAATGGGTCTTAGCTAGATACCGAAACTACATTTTTCCCCCCTTCACCAAACTGTTAGGACATATGTGTTTACATGTTAGGAACATATGTCACATTTTATGTAAATTGGCTAATCCTTTGACAAAACGCACTCTACTTGTAATTGGGTAGTTCTAGGTGTATTTAATACTTCAAGAAACTATGTTTCAAGATCAAGTGTTGAAGTCATCAAGTCTGTCCAAGAAAAAGCAAGTTGAAGTGCAGAATTTTTAAATCTCGACACCTGCTCGACACCTACCTCGACACCTGCTAGCTGTCGAGATTTACAAAAGTCAGAATTCTAATATGATTTTCTTGGGATCCGTGAATGTGTTTTTGGGCCTTCTTTTCTTCTAACCCTAAACATATTTAAGGAGTGTTTTAAGAGCCGTCAACATAGACACAAGTTGCATAAGCATTGAGCAATCCTTGTTCAAGCAAATTGTGATCTAAGACGAAGTTCTTGACCTAGTTCATCTTCTTTAAGAAGTTGCTGTGTACTTTGCACCGTAGGGTTTTGTGACCAAGCATCTTCCTGATCTTCATTGCATAGGATGATCTGAAGAACTTTGCAGCCAACCTCTCTTTCTAAAGTTGGTGTTTGAAGTCGCGTACTGGGATCCGCGCATCTGGTTAGTCACGTACTTGGGAGCCGTGCATCAAAAGGGGGAACTGTCACTACAGATCAAGTCCGATTGGGTATTGGGGTAAGAGTTCAACTGTAGGTTAATAACGTACTTGGGATTCCTTATTTGTAACTGCTTGATTTGATAATAGTGGAGTTTCGGGAGTGGTGACCTGAAAATCACCCGGTGGGGTTTTTGCCGTTAGGGTTTTTCCCCATTCGTAAACAAATCACCGTGTCATTTATTTTCCGCTGCATATTTAGTTATTCGGTGATTTGTTTGTGCTGCCACGTATTTGCATGTTAAATTGATTAATTAATAACTTGACTTAATTAATTAATTAGTTTAAATCACAAGGGGTCATTCAGTTTGTGGCCTATCAAGTGGTATCAGAGCAGGCACACTCTGATTAGTTATTAATCTTTGCTGTGATTGATCCATTGACCCCTGTTTGTCATGGATAGAGGACAATCTCTTATTATACCTCCTTTATTTGATGGGACTAACTATGCCTACTGGAAAGTACGCATGAGAGCTTTTTTGCAATCCTTAGATGAGAAGGTGTGGCAAGCTGTGGAGATTGGCTAGACAAAGCCAAAAGAAGCGCCAGCTGATTGGGATGAAGCCAAGATCAAGGCGGCGAACTTCAACAGCAGAGCGCTGAATGCTCTATTTAGCGCTGTCACCAATGAGGAGTTCAAGAAGATATCCTCAACAGAAACTGCCAAGGAGGCGTGGACCATCCTCCAGACAACCTATGAAGGAACAAAGGCTGTCAAAGATTCAAAGCTACAAAGGCTCACTACTAGCTTTGAAGAAATTAAGATGGAGGAGGATGAGTCGTTCGATGAGTTCTATGCCAAGCTGAAAGACATAGTGAACTCAGCCTTCAATCTTGGGGAAACCATCCCTGAACCCAAGGTTGTAAGGAAGGTGCTCAGATCTCTACCTGAGAGATTTCATGCCAAGATTACGGCAATTGAAGAATCAAAGGACATTGATAAAATTCCTTTGACTGAGCTAGTTGGGAACTTGCAGACCTACGAGCTAGGGTTATCAAGGATAGGCAAGTCAAGCAAGGGCAAGAACATGGCCCTGAAGGCGAAGAGCAGTGATACAGATGAGTCTTCCGATGATGAAGATTCAAAGATGAAGTCCTACATTACGAGGCAGTTCAAGAAATTTATGAAGAATGCCAATGGGAGGAGCTTCGACAAAGACCGCAGGCAATCCAGTTCTTCACAGTTCAAGAGCCAAGACAAGGGAAGGAAGGATGCCAAGGATGGCGGTCAGTACACTGTTCCTGCAGGACCAAAGTGCTTTGGGTGTCACGGATTTGGACACATGAAAAATGAGTGTCCTACATATCTGAAAAGCATTGGGAAGAGCAAGGCTCTAGCTGCAACCCTTAGTGACACTGAGCCTGAAGATGATTCCGATAATGAGGATGACGGAATCCTAAATGCTTTCACTGCTTCAGTCAATTCTACTGATGGGATTGTTGAAGAAGAAGAAGAAGAATTGGTGGACACTGAATGTGAAAAGATGGATGACAAAGATGATATCCATTCAGCCTATGAGAAGCTTTACAAGCTCTCTGAAAAGCATGAGAAGTTATATAGGCTGGCCACCAAGAAGCTCAGTGAGGTGGAACTTGATAGAGAAGAATTGTCCACAAAGTTTGATGAGGCGAATCAAACTATTGGTGCACTGAGATTTGAAAACAACTTCCTGGCTGAGAAGACTAAGAAGCTTGAAGCAGAGCTGTTTCAAGTCAGAGCTCAACTAGAGAGGACTTCAAGTGCAAAACTTGATGAGATGCTCAGCAACCAGAAATCTGCTTCAGATCGAACAGGTTTAGGGTATGGTCTTTCTTTCTCTAACTCTGCTTCTACTAGTTCTACTGTTTTTGTTCCTCCTGCTGATACTGTTAAAATTGAGAACATTGATGTTAAAACTGAATTAGCTAGTGAGAACGTAGACAAAGGTAAATCCATCTTAGGAGCACCCCCTAAGTTAGAAAAGAAAGGTGCTAAACTCCCTAAGGATAAGAAGGCTAACTCTCAAAAGCCCAAACAGAAGAAGCAGCATCTCTGTTATCATTGTGGAGCAACAGGTCATACTCGACCAAATTGCTACAAGTGGCTAGCCACCCAAAAGAGCAACAGTATGACAGCATCTGGAAGCCAAAATCAGCTTCAATCCTCTCTTGCTCCTCTTGGAGATCTTCTGAAAGCCCTCATGTTCCTTTCGAACTTGAACGGGTGTAATCCTTCCCCCTCACCGCCGTTTCAAAGTCTTAATCAAAGGAAAGGTTCTTCCAAGGTGTGGAAGAAAAAGGACTCTAAGTGATATTATCACTTTCTTCTCCCTTTTTGTTTTTTGTTTTGCATTGCTTGTGTGTTTTGCATTTTTGCTGAGTCAGTCTAGTTTTATGCATTGTTTTGTTTTTTTCTTAACATGTCTTTGTGCGTTTACTTTCAGTTTTGTTTATTTTGTTTTTCATATAAAATAAAAAATAAAAAAATTGAAAAATTGAAAAATACAAAAACCGTGTGTGTTTTGTGTACTTTGGTACTTGTGTACCTTAGATGGCCAATGAAACAAAGTTTTCTAAACTTTGTATCTCTTGTAGCTTAGATGAGCATTTCTATGCACAACTAAGCAAGTGAGCTTTGTGGCTCTTGTTTGTGATGAGTAAGATTAGGTTATTTCTTAGACTTAACACTTATATCACTCTTTTTGACGGGTAGGACTAGAAAATCCTAAGAGAAAGGCATAAATAACCATCTCACCACTGTTGCCCGCCAATCATTAATGACATCTGTATGCTTCGGCATAGCAAAAGTGTGATGTCAATGACATTTGTGTGCTTAGGCATAGCAAAATTGAAATGTCAAAATATCAATGGGTATTTCTTTTCTTTCTCATAAGCCCATGCATGATATGCTTAAAAAGAAAATATGCAAAGAAATAAAAAGCAAAAAGATTAAAAATGCTTTAAAAATGGTTGCAAGCGTGTATTCTAGGAGATGTGGGAGTTATAGGATGTACCTCAAAGGTGATAGTCCCCATCAAACAGTTATGATTGTGTGTGAGTTAAAGTTATTTGCTCATATCTCAGATCATCATAACATGTATACACATATGCAATCTTGCGATGTTTTTCACACACAACACGCAATATTCTTTGCTACTTTTGATATATGTGCAGGTACAATGTGATTTGGCCATCACAAAGGTTTACATGTGCTTTTGTATGCTCACTAAACTGTCATGACTTATTTTTGAAATATAAAATTTGTTAGACTTGTTTAGTGTGTGTGTGTGTTCTTGGGAGATCCGTGTGCTTAAATTTTCATTGAGAGATGATTTTTGAGAGTTTTATATGTTGGTTGAATCATGGTTGAGGTGCATGTCTTGATTGCATTCATGTTTGTGTTTTTCACTTCTCGAAAAACTGCATTTCATAGCTGGCTCGACACCTTCTCGATACCTCCTCGATACCTGGTCAGCTGTCGAGCCTCTAAGCCTTTTCTTTATCGCAATCTCGATACCTCCTCGACACCTGGTGGATCGATCGAGAAAATCTCTGTCTCCTCGATACCTCCTCGACACCACGTTGATCGATCGAGATTCTTATGTTGGATGAGCTGTTTGGTACCTCGATACCTCCTCGATACCTTAGCTGTCGAAGGCATTTTATCTCGATACCTTTCTCGACAGCAGCTCGATACCTCTCGACACCTCTGCTGTCGAGATTTACTGGAGATCCTATATAAGCTTCGTTCGCGATTCTTCTCTCATTTCTCTCGATCTCTCTTCGATCTGTCCGAGGCGGTTGGTCTTCCTGTGCAGTTTTCTTCTCTCCAACCTTCATCCAACTTGATTTCTGGCACTTTCTTGCTTCAAATCACTTGGTATGATCTTGTTATCCTTTGTTTTTCATGCATTTCATGTTTTAAAACTTAGGTTTTGGGTTTTTCTTTGAAAACTTTGGGTTTTTCAAAATCATTGAGTTTTTATTGAAATCTTGGGTTGGGTTTTCAATAAAAAGAGTTTAAAATGTCATGCATTGCATTCCATGTGCATTAGAATGATATTTTCATGCATTTAGTTGTGTGATTTTTGTATGTGTGCTGCTAGGATTGGATTGGGCTGAGCCCATGATGCTTTTTATGTTAGCATGTCACATGACCATGCATTCCCATGCATACGTCCATTTTTGTTCAAGATATTGTTATATTTGAACTGTTTGGGACTTTTCTGATTGTCTCCCTCTCTATCTCTTTTCTCATTCTTTTACGTTAGTTGCATCTATGGCACCTAAACGTAAATCCACTCCGGCCCGGAACCCTCTACGTTCTGGAGCCTCTTCATCTTCTGATACTGCTCCTCATAATCTTCGGTTCCGTGATGGAAATGCCTACAAGGCATTTTCTGAGAACTTTTCTAAACGAGGTGTTCATTCGGAACGCCACGTTGTTCTGGCAGACTTTGCCGACACTGACCTTCCCTCTGTCATTCACAGTAGGGGATGGGGGTCACTGTGTGACATCCCGGTCACCTGTCCTCTCGTGCTGATTCAGGAGTTTTACTCCAACATGCACGGGATTGATCGTTCAGTACCTCTCTTTTTCACTCGCGTTCGAGGTACGCGCATCCCTGTCACACCGCAGCTAGTGGCGGATGTGCTTAGGGTTCCTAGGATAGAGTTTCCTGACTATCCTACATGTGAGCGACTGAGGACTGTGTCCAGGGATGAGCTCATTTCTGCTTTCTGTGAGCGCCCTTCTGAGTGGGGTGAGCATATGTACACATCATGTAGACCTTTTGCTAAAGGTCCTAGATTCCTTAATATGGTGATGACTTTTGTACTTCATCCTCTTTCCCATTATAACTCTATCACCGAGCCTCGTGCTCGTTTCTTGCTTTCTCTACTTGAGCATCTCACGATAGATTTTCCTTCCCACTTCATTTTCTCTATCATAGATGTTCATTTAGATGCGGCGTCCCGTGATAAGCTCATCTTTCCTTCTGCTATCACGAGGATACTACGCCATTTTTCCATCCCTTTTCCCTCGTCCGACCACTTCACACACATCTCTACCATAGATGCCGCTACCGTAAAACGTAGTGAGGCACAATTCAGGGCGAGACAGCCAGATTTCACTCCTCCCTCCCGTTCAGCTCCATCCAGATTAGCTCCATCTACATCGGCTCCTCCTTCTTCTTCGGGCGATGTATCTCTTGGAGACATTATGGCGCAGCTGCAGCGCATGGATGCTCGCATCGATACACTCACCACTGAGTTGTATCAGGTGAATGTTCGTGTTGGTCGTATCGCACGACGGCAGGCGACCATGGGTGGTTTTGCTTCTGAGGCTTCTCCTCCACCACCTCCTCCAGTGGCTTCAGATTCTGACTTTGAGGATGATGATGATGATGGTGATGACGATGATGCTTCAGATGATGATGATGGAGATGCTAGCTCTACTGATGAGATGTCTACATGACACTCTACCCTTTGTCATTCGTGACAAAAAGGGGGAGTAGTTTTGGATTATGAGAGTAGTCATCTTAGGGGGAGAGTTAGGATAGGACATTTTTGATAGGGGGAGTGTTCATACTTTTTGAGGGATGTAGTGAGGTTTTTGATGTATCTTTTTCTTTTCTAGACTTATTAGATACATTGGTCTTGTATATCAGTTTACATACATTGTACTTATCTTCTATATATGTGGATGTATGTTTCTTTTTCACCTACCTCTTCATGTGTTGTTTCTTTTCTCTCTTTATACGCATGTTCTTTATATTTGTATGCAATCTAATTATTTCTGTTTCACACAAGATGCCTTGATGAGTTTTGTTTATAAGTGTTTCAGAAATACAGGTTGTCAAAGTCTACTTGCCATAAACTCTCTTCTTGCAAAGTTTTTCAAGAGTTTGTGTTAGGATAGATTTTATTGTATGTACCAAGTGAATATGAGTTGAGTGATTTATGACTTCTCTCATATGTTCATTTGTTTGTTGTGGTTTTGTCACGGATTGCCAAAGGGGGAGATTGTTAGGACATATGTCTTTACATGTTAGGAACATATGTCACATTTTATGTAAATTGGCTAATCCTTTGACAAAACGCACTCTACTTGTAAGTGGGTAGTTCTAGGTGTATTTAATACTTCAAGAAACTATGTTTCAAGATCAAGTGTTGAAGTCATCAAGTCTGTCCAAGAAAAAGCAAGTTGAAGTGCAGAATTTTTAAATCTCGACACCTGCTCGACACCTACCTCGACACCTGCTAGCTGTCGAGATTTACAAAAGTCAGAATTCTAATCTGATTTTCTTGGGATTCGTGAATGTGTTTTTGGGCCTTCTTTTCTTCTAACCCTAAACATATTTAAGGAGTATTTTAAGAGCCGTCAACATAGACACAAGTTGCATAAGCATTGAGCAATCCTTGTTCAAGCAAATTGTGATCTAAGACGAAGTTCTTGACCTAGTTCATCTTCTTCAAGAAGTTGCTGTGTACTTTGCACCGTAGGGTTTTGTGACCAAGCATCTTCCTGATCTTCATTGCATAGGATGATTTGAAGAACTTTGCAGCCAACCTCTCTTTCTAAAGTTGGTGTTTGAAGTCGCGTACTGGGATCCGCGCATCTGGTTAGTCACGTACTTGGGAGCCGTGCATCAAAAGGGGGAACTGTCACTACAGATCAAGTCCGATTGGGTATTGGGGTAAGAGTTCAACTGTAGGTTAATAACGTACTTGGGATTCCTTATTTGTAACTGCTTGATTTGATAATAGTGGAGTTTCGGGAGTGGTGACCTGAAAATCACCCGGTGGGGTTTTTGCCGTTAGGGTTTTTCCCCATTCGTGAACAAATCACCGTGTCATTTATTTTCCGCTGCATATTTAGTTATTCGGTGATTTGTTTGTGCTGCCACGTATTTGCATGTTAAATTGATTAATTAATAACTTGACTTAATTAATTAATTAGTTTAAATCACAAGGGGTCATTCAGTTTGTGGCCTATCACAAACCACACCCTCTGTTCCTCTTTAGCCATGGGCCATACTTCCTTTGCATTGGTTGGGTTGCAAGTCGATAGGGCTCCCACTGCTTCACTTCTTGTTCTTTGGCTTCTTCCTCTACATGCGTTTCTTGTTGGCTTTGATTCCATCTTATTTCTTCTTCACACGTTTCCTGCCACTTTTGATTTTGTCTTGTTTCCTCTTCACGCCTTTCCCACCGCCATGACTTTGTCTTGTTTCTTCGTGCATTTCCTGCCATTGTGGCTTGGTCTTGTTTCTTCATGTCTTGCCGCCGTGGCTTGGCATGAATTCATCTTGTTTTACCTCTGTAGAACCGGAATTCATCCTTTTTCACTTATACAAGGGCATTACAGTCTTTTTGCTATATATTAGGTTGGGCCTGCTAACCCCTTTGGCTTTCTTTTCTCTTCCTTTAATTCTATCGGGCCTTACTTATTAGGCTCTATTTTTATTCTCAAAATACTCTTCCTTTTTAGGCCATCACTTGGACCTTATTTGTGCATTCTCTTTTCTTTGGGCTTTTGGAATACAGCCCGATTACTATCTCTTTGCTCACACTCTAACTCATCTCTTGGGGCGTTCTTGAGCTTTTCTCCTCATAGGCTCTTGGATACAAATTTGCAAAAATGGGTATCAACAAATATCAAAGCAAAAAATTTAAAGAACTTCATGCATGTGTATTACATGTTCAAGAATTATAATTAGCAAATCATAATGGCATGTTAGCTATAAATAAACGATTTAACAAAACATGATAAAGGTAAAGTCAGAAAATATATAACAAAGCAACCTATTCTAAGTTGCATAAATGTGATTGAGATGTATGGATATGCATGCACATGTGAGGATGCAAATATGGAAATCCTAGATGCGAAATCTAGATGATGATAACATACTTCACATGTGAAACAAAAATTCATATTAGTTTCAGATCAAAGAATTTAATAATCTAGCCTATGATTCATCATTCCGTGATGATTTAATTTGCTTCTTCATGAGAAACTAGCATAAAACTAACCTATATGAGGTGGACAATTTTGTAATATGGACCGGATCTTTATTTTATTTTTCCACAATTTTTATGAGATGCAAGGAGCACTAATACACTAAAAAATAATTTAATGGTGCATGCAGATTTTATTTAATGAAAAAAAAAAAAAAAAAAAAAACACTAAATTGCAATAAATCTAGATTACATGACTAGCCTAAACTTATGGATCGACACATCTAATCAATAGATCGATTCATGAATAACATATTCCAAATGATGGGATAGATGACTTAAATAGTCAAATCAAGGGAACATGTAAATGCATGATCGTGGTATTTAATAAATGATTCAAAGATCTAAACTATCATGGGAAAATTCCATCCTAACACATATTTTTCAAAACTTTCATTGTCAAAAAAATAAAAAATAAAAAAAATAACTAAACATCTTATGTAAAAAAAAAACTAAATAACAAGGAAATGAAGATGCATGCATGCACTTTTCCTGGTTGATAAGTGTTAAATATATTAGTAGCAATGTGTTATACCATGTTGTATATGTTAAAATGGATGCGAAAGTAGAAGTATAGAATAGGAACATCAAGAACACAAGGGTTACATGGTTCAGCCTTGTCGACCTACATCCATGAAGGAATCCCATAAATGCTACATCTTTATTATGTAAGAGTTTAGTAGAATAACCTACGTTACAATGAACCCTAACATGAGTATATATAGGCGATTAAACGCTAGACTACTAGTACAAGTAGGAGTGGGTTTAGGTCTATTACATTGGACTAATATGACTAATATATCTCTAACACCCTCCCTCAAACTTAAGGCAGAAGCTTGATAAAGGCTTAAGGTTGGATAAGCATGAAAAAATCACTTGAAGATGCCATGAAGAATGCCTTTGAAGAAACCACAACAAAAAAATATGCCAATTGACCAATTTCAGAGCTTTAAATGAAGAAATAGAGTCCAAAATATGCCAATTTCGTGAGCAAGATAGACCTTTTCAGAAATTTTAACTTTTGGTCAAAGGTTAACACAAAAGTCAAAATTAACGAAAGCCAAAGTCAATGGTCAGTACTCACGGGTCAGATTCGGGTGGTCTAGGTTGGGTCAGTCCGAGGCAACAGTCAGCTAGGTGACGTGGTGCTGACAAGGCAACACAGCAATGAGCCATGGCAACTGCGTGATGCTATGGAGTCTGGATCTGAAGTTAAGCAGGGGCACTGTGAATATGTGCTATACATGTATGAATCTTCTTTGCTGTGTAGAGATGTTTGTTTGATGCCAAGAACGAAGTTTGGCTTTGATACCATGTTAAATATATTATTAGCAGCGCGATATGTTATACCATGTTGTATATTAGTAGCAATGTGTTATACTATGTTGTATATGTTAGAGTGGATGCAAGAGGAGAAGCATAGAATAGGAAGATCGAGAACAGAAGGGTTATGTGGTTCAGCCTTGTCAGCCTACATCCACGGAAGAATCCCATAAGGGCTACATCTTTATTATGTAAGAGTTTAGTAGAATAACCTGCGTTACAATGAACCCTAACATGAGTATATATAGGCAACTAAATCCTAGACTACTAGTACAAGTAGGAGTGGGTTTAGGCCTATTACATTGGGCTAACATTGGGCTAATATGACTAATATATTTCTAACAATAAGCGATTGGAGCCTTGGGGTAAATTGCTGATCTTTCTCACTCCTTGAACTGTCTTTGATCTAGGAGCGTTATATATATATATATATATATATATAACTTCACCATAAATATGGATACCTGTTGATGTATCTTTTTTCCTTTAATGAGATGATGGAAGAAATAATTCGAAAACGACTAGTTGAATTGGTGTTGTAGAGTGAATCTTGTGGATGCTAAAGTGATTATTAGTGTGCTGTGAAGTGAAGGGGTGTGTGTGCAGAACAATTAATAATGAAAAATTCGTGGGTTGGGTTGGGTAGTGGCTTTGATGCGCGATCGCATACAATGCTACTTACATTCAATTTGCATGTAGTAGCAATAGCAGCAGGTAGAAGCAGCTTAATTATATTATGCTAATCCATCTTAATTAAGTTGGTTCCCTGCAGCCAGCAGCCAGCAGCCAGCTACTAGGGCGTAGTTCAGGGGCTTAACTCAAGGACAAGGTTCGGGCCATTATTAGCACCTGGTTTGGTAGTTATTGGCGGAGAGCTTGAAAGATTACAATTCCTTGCTATAACAAATAGTACTATTAATTAGTTAGTGCTGTAACCAATCCAAACACTAGGCTACTGGCTGTTACTTAATTATGCAGAATCCAATCTAATAATAAATATTCCATTTGTTTTCCGTTTATTAATGAGTTAGTTATTGTTTGGGATTGGCCAATGAGAATTAAGTAGGGCAAGAGACAATCGAATGGCTACCAACACATGCAGCCTAGTATGAGTAGCAAATGCACCCATTTTCATTCTAATCACTTTTTGAATGTTAGTAAAAATTAGAGGTTTTCTTTGAGAACTTCATATTCATTGTAGAGTGCCTAACCATCTATCATTTGTTCTAAGTAACTTTCATTCCCAAATTCGATCTAGCCTAATGTAAAAACTAGAAAATCTAAATAGAATTGAGCGAATTTCATTGATTGAGATAGAATTACAAGAAATGGAATGAATGAATGAATACATAATAGGTACTCTGTTTTTATATACACATGAATTGTAACTAACTCTATAATTGGCGCCAAAACTGTTATTTGAATCTTTTAGAAACTATACACGTGGCAAGCTTGAGTAACTAACCCCTGGATTTATGGAACAAACTCCTTCAATACTCTTGGATGAAGAATTCATGATGTGGCATGGCCTCAAGTAGTTCCAAGACTTATGTGCTTATCAAGTCATCTGATGCAAGCCTTGTGGTTTGTGCAGTGCACTCTTCATCAGCAAATGCTGCATTGCTTGCTGCCTTTGTGGCTTGGCTAGTGTATCTCACATCAGCAGCTACTGCACCACTGGCTAACTTCGTGGCTTGGGTTATGCAACTTTACTGTGAGATGTTGCTTACACTTTTAACACTCCCCCTCAAGACTAGAACTCTTGCCTTTTGTTCTTCCAAACCTGTATAAGGATACTCTACTATAGAAGCAAAAATATTGATAACACCTAGCCTTTTGATCAATCTTAAGAAACTTTCCACTCCTAATGCCTTGTTAAACACATTTGCCAACTGATTCTTAGTTGAAACATAGAAGGTTTTAAGTGCACCATCAGGGATCTTGTTTCTCACAATATGGCAATCTGCTTCTATGTGTTTTGATCTCTCATGAAACATTGGATTTACTGCTATGTGAAGTGTTGCCTGGTTACCATAGTACATCAACACAGGCTTATCATGTTTGACATGTAAATCTTTTAGCAAATGCAAAATCCAAGTCAATTCACAGGTAGCTGTAGCCATGGAGAAATTATAAGATCCACCTAGTGGACAAGTGATATTGTCCACAATTCCACTAAAAAACTGCCACTTGTTTAAAATTGTTAGTTAGAAATTTTTTTAAAACAGAAATTAATTACTGACTCAGCAATTTTAAACAACTGGAAGTTTTTTAGTGGAATAGTGGACAAGTGACATGGTCCACCAGAAGACCCTATAATTTCTCGTAGCCATGGCCTTATATTTTGCCTCTGCATTGGATCTAGACATTATGCTTTGTTTCTTAGACCTCCAAGACACTAATGCATCACCAAGAAACACACAGTAGCCTGTTAAAGACTTTCTTGTGTCAGGGCATCCTGCCCAATCTACATCACAGTATGCTTTTAAGTGCAGATCAAATTCAGTGGGGAAGAAAACACCTTGGCCAGGTGTTCCTTTAATGTACTGAAGAATCCTAGTGGTTGCTTTCATATGTGGTGCTCTATGTTATGCCAAGAATTGGCTAAGCCTATGCACTACATATGTGATATCTGGTCTCCTCAAGGTCCAGTACATGAGCTTCCCAATAAGCTTTCTATACTGTCCAGGATCAGAAATCAAGTCCCCGCTTCCTTACGATAACTTCAACTATTGTTCCATTGGGGTTTGAACTAGTTTACAATCTGTCATACCAGTTTCCTCAAGAACTTCTAAAGCATACCTCATTTGGGTTAAGCTGATCTCATTCTTAATTCTTGCAATTTCTAAACCCAAGAAGTACTTGAGTGACCCCAAATACTTAATCCTAAACTTCTGATCTAATACTGACTTGAGAGAAACAACATAAGCATGATCATTGCTAGTGATTACCGTATCATCAACATATACAAGGAGGGTAGTGAACAAAGACCCCTTGCTATGCGCAAACAAGGAGTGATCTGCCTGAGACCGAACAAAGCCAAGCTACTTTATTGTTACTGACAGCTTTGTATACCACTACCTAGAAGCTTGTCTCGAACCATAAAGAGACTTAACCAACTTACACACCCTAGAAGCAGCTGAAGAAGTAGAAGAAGAGGCTGAAATACACTCCCCCTTACTGTGAACACCAGGAGGCAAAGTCATATAGACCTCTTCATCCAAATCTCCATGGAGAAAGACATTATTGATGTCCAATTGGTGTAAAGGCCACTGTTTGGCAGCAGCAAGAGCAGGCAAGACTCTCACTGAAATTGTTTTAGTAACAGGGGAGAAGATTTCAAGGAAATTAAGTCCGTCTCTTTGGGTATAACCCTTGGCAACCAGCCTGGCTTTAAACCTCTCAACACTACCATCAGGATTAAGTTTCATCTTGTATACCCACTTGCAACAATGGGAGACTTACCAGAAGGTAAAGTAGTCATATCCCAAGTGTGATTCTTCTCAAGGGCTTGGATTTCTTTATCCATGGCAGCTCTCCAAAGAGGATCTTGAACAGCTTGGGAGAAGCTTTGAGGTTCCTTGGAACTAGAATTGTCTGCCAGCAAGTAAGAATGATAACAAGGCTCCAAATGGGAATAAGTAAGGCACTAAGCAAGATCATAAGGGGCGCCAGCTGCAACAGTAGTACAAGCATAGTTCTGCAAGTAAGCAGGAGTTCTGATGTCCCTAGCTAACTTCCTAAGAGCCACTAGAGGGACTAAAGCAACTGGTGGAGATGAATAAGGCACCTAAATAGAACTAGGCACCTGAACAGGACTAGAAGAAGTAGCATTAAAAGGTAAAACAATAGGAATAGGTTGAATAAAAGAAGAAGAAGGAACATCATCAAAATCCAAGGAAGTAGAATCAGGTATACTAATTGGAGTAACAAAACCATCAATACCAGCAGAGCAGGAAGCTTCAACAGCAGAAGGAATAAAGGGATTTGTAACGTTAGTTGAAACAAAAGCAAAAGGGAAATAATTTTCATGAAAAACCACATCTCTAGAGATGAGCACCCTATTAGTAGATAAATCAAGGACTTTATATCCTTTAACCCCAAAAGGATACCCCTAGTAAACACATTTAACAGCTCTAGGTGCAAACTTAAATCTGTGAGTAGAAAGGGTGGAAGCAAAGCATAAGCAACCAAAGACTTTTAAATGTGCATAACTAGGTGGATGACCAAACAACACTTCAAAAGGAATCTAATTTGATAAGGCAGATGAGGGGATTCTGTTGATCAAATAAACAATAGCAAGAACAGCATGACCCCACAAATGCAAAGGTAAATGGGATTGAAACATGAGAGGTCTTGCCACATTCAAGATGTGTTGATGCTTCCTTTCAACAACAGCATTCTGTTGTGGGGTTTTAACATAGCTTAAATGATGCAAGATGCCCTTTTTGGCAAAAAAATCTTTCATGAAGAATTCAGTGCCATTATTAGACCTTAAAGTTTTAATTTTCTTAAAAAATTGGGTTTCCACCATAGTGCAAAATTGTTCTAAAACAGATTGTGATTGAGACTTATGCTTTAACAGATAAACCCAAGTGCGCCTGGAGTAGTCATCAACAATGGTTAAAAAGTACTTACAATGATCAATACTAGAGATTGAGAAAGGTCCCCACAAATCACAATGAATCAACTCAAAGCAAGATTTAGAGAAATGAGAATAGATATTGAAAGTTAAACGTTTTTGTTTAGCAAATGGAGAAATGTAAAGTTCTCAACAGAAGTGAAACAAGGTACATCATTTGGTTTTATTGAAGCCAATTTGGCATTGAACAGATGACCCAATATGGAGTGCCTGATTTGAAGTTAGGAGCTATGTATAGAAGCTGAAACAGAAGCTGCAATAGAAGGTGTAGAGATGCTGCTCTTGTCCAACAAGTAAAGTCCATTGCATTCTCTACCCAGACCAAGTGTGCTCTAATGAGCAAGGTCCTGGATAAAGCATAAGTTTCCAAAGAAAATAAGGCAACAGATAGTTGACTTGGCTAGCTGACTGACAAAGATAAGATTGAAACTAAATGATAGAACACATAGAACATTATGAAATGTAAGGTGTTCTGAGATTTTCACAATGCCAACATGGTGACTGAAGCTACTTCTCCATTAGGCAAATTAACATAAGTGTTTAGAGTAGTAGTGATAGTAGTGAAACATGTAATGGAATGCACTATATGATCAGTAGCCCTTATGTTTATGACCCAATTAGTGGCATGAAAGACCTCTCTATCAACTACTTTGACAGAAAAAATGGAATGCCTTAAGGAAGGAATGAAAGGGAATAATGAATTGGTATCTGACATGGTGTCAACAAAGGTGGAATTAACACTGTCTGAAGATGAAATGGATGTGGAAGTCACCCTAGCTATAGCAGGCACACCAGGAGCTCTAAAAAGCATGCTAGAGATAGCACCTAACAGTTGCAACATGGTGATTAGTACCTTTATTAGTTCCAGAATTGAAAAAAGCAAGCAATTGCTCACATTGTGCCTTAGAAATAGGAAACTGAGCAGATGCACTGGAAGGGACCTCAACAGCATGGCCTTGAGGATATGAAACTTGGTTATCATTGGAATTTGGCTTGCCTTTGTGCTTGTAACCTGGTGGATAACCATGTAGCTTGTAACACTTGTCCACAGTGTGTCCAAGCATGTTACAATGGGTGCACAAAGGCCTCTCCTTCTTAGGTCCACCTTTGTTGACTGGTGTTAGCATACATTGCCACTGAATCAGGCTTAGGTGTGAAGGCAAAACCATGACCAATGCCTTTGTGAGATTCTTCTTGGAGAACTAGAGCATACACCTTGCTTATTGATGGAAATGGCTCAAGCATGAGAATATGACTCCTTACAGTCTCAAAATTCTCATTGAGCCCCATCAAGAACCTCATGACATAGGACTTCTCATGTGCAATACTTAGAATCTTCATTGCTCCACAAGTACAAGCTGGTAAAGATTCATAATTAAGCAGTTGATCCTAAAGCTTCTTGAACTTAGAGTAATATTCAGTCACTAACAATTGACTCTAAGTTATCTGTGAGATTTCTTGTTGAAGATTATAAATCTTTGGTCCATTTGCCTGAGAAAACACTCGCTATAACTCAAGCCACATCTCCCTTGTAGTCTCACAGTACATAATGCTGCTTGAAACATCAACATGCATAGAGTTGATCAACCAAGAAAGCACCATTGTGTTACAACTTTCCCAATCTTTGTACAAAGGAGAATTCAACTTTAGGTTTTGCAATCTTGCCATTTACAAATCCTATCTTCATCTTGGCAGTTAGAGCTAGAACCATAGCCTTAGACCAAGATTGATAGTTCTTCATTCACAACAATGGTTGAGTGACCAAGATATTCCCTGGATTCTCACTTGCACTAGAGAAAAATTGATTGGGATGATTGGGAGAATCGATCTCTGTGTTAGAATGAAGGACTTGTTGTGTGGATTGATTGTGCGTAGGATCAGAGTCACTTCCTTCAGCAGAAGCCATTGATGCTATTCACAAGCTTGAATAAACCTTCTAATGAAATTGGAAAAGAAAAACAAGAAATTCTTCAAGATTCAGTATCAACAAGGATGAATCAAAACTCTGTGAACCAAAATTCAAAAATTTCTTGAAGAAATATTTGTTTGGAAAGCGAGAAACTTTTGGAATCAAAAAAACGAAACTAGGAAATCAATATGAACTGTGCTAGTCGCTTTGATACCATGTAAAAACTAGAAAATCTAAATAGAATTGAGAGAATTTCATTGATTGAGAAAGAATTACAAGAAATGGAATGAATGAATGTATACATAATAGGTACTCTGTTTTTATATACACAGGAATTGTAACTAACTCTATAATTGGCGCCAAAATTGTTATTTGAATCTTCTAGAAACTGTACAAATGGCAAGCTTGAGTAACTAGCTCCTAGATTTATGGAAAGAACTCCTTCAATGCTCTTGGATGAAGAATTCATGATGTGGCATGGCCTCAAGTAGTTCTAAGGCTTCTATGCTCATCAAGTCATCTGATGCAAGCCTTGTGGTCTGTACAGTGCACTCTTCATCAGCAAATGCTACATTGCTTGTTGCCTTCGTGGCTTGGCTAGTGCATCTCACATCAGCAGCTGCTGCAACACTGGCTACCTTTGTGGCTTAGGTTATGCAACTCTATTGTGAGATGTTGCTTGCACTTTTAACACCTAAAGAGTAGCCTATCACATTGCCTCTATCAAAGTAGGTAATCCATGCTCTGGGGGTTCACTAGTATACACAGCTGTATGTGAAAATCAAGACCCCTTTATAGTTTGGAACAAAGTGAGTTATTTTCCTTATTTTTAAGGCATGGATGTTGTGTATTTGATTGAGTAATTTCATATTTATCACCTATATATATATATATTTTTTTTTAATTTGATTTTAATTTAACAAAAAATTTCAACTTAATCACTAAAGTCATGATCAAGTTAAAACACCTTAGGACTCCTAAAGCCCAAAATTTTGGTTAAAATAAGTGACCAATCACACCCTTGAATCTCTATAATTGGTAGCAATCTCATTTCATATACTTTTTCCCTGCAAAACCATCATGAGTTCACATATACACACTCATGTTGCCATTTAAGGGTCAGTCTTGGAGAGGCCTAATAGGCTAAGGGTCCGTTTGGATACCGATTATTTTGCTGAAAACTAAAAACTGAAAACATTGTAGCAAAATAATTTTTAAATGTGTGAATCCTACCGTGAGACCCATTTTTAATGAAAGTTATGTTGAAAAAAAGGGTTTGTGAGTTTCATGAACAGTGCACGGGACCCACTGGAAAGCACTGAAACGTGCTTCTCAATGAAAAAAAAGCGTGCAATGCAGACACACTGCGTTTTAGCAGTATCCAAATGGATACTAATAGTGAAAATCTACCGTAATGTTTTGTTTTAATATTTTAAGTTAGATTTTCAGGTCATACTTGCACTACTTTTCTCAACATTAGTGTTGCATGTAATATGACATGCTTTTGCCATCTAAAGAGTTTTTTTTTTTTTTTTTTTTTTTTTTTTTTTTTTTTTTTTTTTAAGAAATTTAAAATATTTTTCCAATAAAACTCAATTACCAAATATTTTAATAAAATATATAATTTTTATTACTTATTTAATTTTTTTATTTAAAATATTTAAGTTAATTTAATAATTCAAAAACTCGATCTTATACCATTTTTTTCTCCACGTAACTTTAAGTCAATTTTGATTATATTTTTTAAATATGTTTTTTTTTTATATTTAAATTTACTTCTATTTTTATTACCCAATGTAGGGCATATGAATAATATGTCAATATAGGGAAAGATAATGTAATGACATGAGGAAAGCGTTAATCATATATGTGAGTTATACTTCAAAAGGAATCGTCAAGTTACAATTGGGGCTTCTCGTAATTATTTATCATTAAAACCAAGATCTACCTGTAAACCCAATATGAAACTTAGCACATTTATGCATAACACATATTCAAACAATACAATCCAATCCAACCCAATCAAATTCTCACAATTTATGGCATCACAATATCCCTCACTTAAATTCCTATTGTCCTCGTTAGGGCACATATTATTTTGCCTTGAGCCACATGGCATTACCAAAGTTTCTCTAATACCATTTGCAATGACCCAAAGAAAGCACTAGCGAGGTACACTTACACTCCAAAAGTACTAGTCAAGTTATAATTTGGGCTCCTCATAATCACTTATGAAACCATAATTCAACCAATACTCGATGTGAGACTAAGCACACACCCACATAAAACACACTCAAACAATCTAATCTAATTAAATCCATACAATTTAGAATATCACATATTGAGTTTGAGATTTGATTATTTTCCCATGGACCTAGGGCCTACTCTAGGCCTAAGGAACCCCTTGCCCCAAAAAATTTAAAACAGTTACTAAGTATCTCCATTACAAAAAAAAAAAAAAAAAAAAGTAATTAACAAAACAAAAACAACCCCAAAATGTCCTAAAAAGTAAAGATTGATAATTGATTTTTTATTTTTTATAAAAAAGAAAAAGAAAAAGAAAAACAAAGTATAGGTGAGTTATGCATTCTTTCCCAAACTCTAAGAAGGCCCAAAAAATATTGATAGATATAAATTAAACTATTTGAAACTCTAAATTCTCTCACCTAAGAGAAAAATGTTATGAGTGTGTCAAATAACCATTGGTGATCAATTTTTCTAATAACTTTAAGCTTTAAATTGGTCTCTCTCATGGTAGATTATATTATTATGTGAAGTCATAATAATGCTTTTAATAAATTAGATTCTATTATTCTACATTTTAAAATTTATTTTATTCTTGCCACATTGTAGTTTTATATTGTAAATAGTATGATAAATTTGTTATTAGTAATATCAAAAATATAGTAGAAAATTTAAATGAAAGTCTCATAAATTAACCAAAATTCATCAAAAAGAGTTCAAAGATAATAAAATAGTACAACAAAAGATCAATGAAAATTATCATAATAATGCTCAAACATTTAATAAACAATTATTGATTATATAAAGAGACTTTTTTTTTTTCCCAAATGCATGCATAGCTTATTGAATTCCTCACAAAATTTATTACAATTTTTTTCTTGCAAAATTATTCTTTAAAAAAAATAAAATTAATAAAATCCTACATATAATTAATGTGACAAGAAAATTAAGTGATTTAACTATCGTCATTTGTAAAGAGGTGTTAGTAGAATCTAAATTAAAAAATTTAATTAATAATTTTGTATCTAAAAATATAAAAATAAGAATTATTGTGAAAAAATAAAAATATAATATAAAAATAATTTAATTTAATTTAATTAATATTTAAAAAACCACTTAAATATTTTTTTTAACTCTATCAATTGATTCAATCCCACGTGCATGGACCCAAAAGCACCTTACGAGGCTAAAATCAATGGGCTGATTAGCTCTGAAAAAAAATAGTATCACACAACTTCTTTGTCATGACTTTAATGTGGCTGGGTATAAATAGTAATAATAGGTCCATGTATAAATGATAGGCAATCACTTACGGTTTGCTACGTTAAAGTTGTGATAAAAAGTTGTGAGATAGTTTATGGTTCAAGAACCACTTATTAGCTCTAGTGAAAAATGCTAAAATCATAAACTATTTTATAAACTGCTGATGTGGTAAATAATTATTAGTAATTCAAAATGTGATATGTAAAATAGTTTGTGTATATAACATTACTCTAGCATTGATTTAAAAAAAGAAAAAAAAATTCACTTGATGACATGGCCAAGTTATTGGCCCATGGACATTCATGAAGTGGCATCAGCCGAACCCCAAAGAAGAAGAAATGTATGCTACCATCCATATATGTATGTGGCGTGTATTGATTCACAAGCTATGGACATCCTACCAACAAAAATCTCTGATTCTGACATGGCTAAACAATATCCACGATCTACCAAGAAAAAATCAGCATGGAAATCCACATCCAATATAAGGACCAATAGGATGGTGCTGACATGTAGATTATCCTAATCCACAACATCTACTCATTCCCATTATAACTTCTCATTCATTTCCATAGGCTTCTCCACACCATCTTCTAAGTTCTAAACTTTCAACACACCCAAAAAAGAAACACCAAGAATCTTGTCGTAGTAAATCATGGCAAGCTCCACCATTCAACGATCAGCATTCGCCGGCCAGACCGCTTTGAAGCAGTACAATGAGCTTGTCCGTAAGGTTGGGAGCTTTGCTGGTGGCCGCGTTACCATGAGGCGAACAGTGAAGAGTGCTCCACAAAGCATATGGTAACAACTTACTGCAGTATTAGTAAATCATTCACATCAACTATTTGCAGCTATATTGTACGAAGTTCATCAATTTTAGAGTGAATATACACTTTGCATATTAAACTATCAAAATTGCCCTTAAAAAAGAGTCTCCTATCTTGATGTAAACTAATCAAAATTACCCTTAAAAAATGGAGTCTCCTATCTTGATGTAAACTAAGGTGATTAAAAATGGAGACCAAACTTTATCTTTACACTTAATGCATGTTTAAAGTTTTTTTTTTTTTTGAAACAGCATGTTTAAAGTTTCAGATTAATTCACAACTAAGAAAAAAAAAATATTTCAGTTTGATTACTTCTAAGAATAACACGCTTAAAGTTTCAGGTTTTTAGAGGTCCCTTTGATTAATAGGCGGCCGATGTTGCTCTGCCTCTAGGTCACCTTCTTAAATGGGCAATTACAACTCAACTACCATAACCATAACTCATTCTTTCTTAAAAACGCTATCTACCTAAGTTATGAAAAAAAATGTTATCTATATATTTCCAATATCTCAATCAATAAAGTAGTGATCACAACTATAAGAGTCATTTGAATTTACATATGGTGGCACTAAACATGGTGAACTAATAATAAAATCCTTCAAAGTCCACATCTATCACAAAATTATTTACAAACCATGATTGTCTGATTGGAGGACTTATAAAGGTCTTAGGCTTTTAGCTAAAACAAAAACTATTATATAATCATGATAAAATAAACTTTTAATAATAACCTGTTTTAGTTCAACCAAGAGAAGTAAATTTTTATCACGGAAAATTCTCTCTATAGTGTTAGAAAGATAATTAGTTGATGCGAAATTCACATGAAAACTTTTAAGCTGTTAGACAAAACAATCAAATGATAAACCCGTGAATTAATGTGACAAATTAAACAGGTATGGCCCAGACCGCCCAAAGTACTTGGGACCATTCTCTGAGCAAACTCCCTCATACCTTACCGGTGAATTCCCTGGTGACTATGGCTGGGACACTGCTGGATTATCTGCAGACCCTGAGACATTTGCCAGGAACCGTGAGCTGGAGGTGATCCACAGCCGATGGGCCATGCTTGGAGCTTTGGGCTGTGTGTTCCCTGAAATCCTTTCAAGGAATGGTGTGAAGTTTGGTGAAGCAGTTTGGTTCAAGGCTGGTGCACAGATTTTCTCTGAAGGTGGTCTTGATTATCTTGGCAACCCAAACCTCATTCATGCACAAAGCATCTTGGCAATCTGGGCTGTTCAAGTTGTGCTTATGGGCTTCATTGAAGGATACAGAGTTGGTGGAGGACCACTCGGTGAAGGACTTGACCCCATTTACCCTGGTGGTGCCTTTGACCCACTTGGACTGGCTGATGATCCTGAAGCATTCGCAGAATTGAAGGTCAAGGAACTCAAGAATGGGAGGCTTGCAATGTTCTCCATGTTTGGTTTCTTTGTTCAAGCTATTGTTACTGGGAAAGGCCCAATTGAGAACCTCTTCGACCATATTGCTGACCCAGTAGCCAATAATGCATGGGCTTACGCCACCAACTTTGTCCCTGGAAAATAAAGAAACTTAAATGTTCTACTGTAACTTTACTCATCAATCTTCTTGCTTGTGTTCAACTTCTCTCTTGCTGTGTTCATCTATATTGTATTGATGCTACCACAAACTGCTTTTCTTCAAACTATATATTAATGTATCACTTCTGAAGTACAAGACATTTGGTCTTTTGTGCTTGAACTTACATTAATGTTGGTAGAAATGTGTGTTATATATTTGAATATTCTGAGTATCTCAACGTGAAGCATATATACATATGCAATTTTCTTTTTTATCAGACAAATATACGATTGATTTCCCGTTGCTAAGTAAAGGGGAATAGAAACTTTTGGAAGCATATGGTAAAGTTTCTAATTCAGAAGGGAAAACAAACGTTTTCTAATCTTCCCTTCTAAGGCAAATAGATAACTAATACTTTCACCAAAGCCTTCAAAAAGAAATTTGGATCCTCTTCATTTCTCTTTGAAATGGAGTGTGCATTTCATGGACAGGATCTGTTTGATATAGATCAGCCGTTTAATACGTGCCACGTCAATCAAAATCTAAAACACCACTCAAGCAAACTCAAAGGTCAAAAATATATATTTTTTTTCTTTTTTTGATGAATATCACGACAATATGATTGATGATGGGAAAGAAGGTCAAAAAGATATTTCTCTCAACTATTTTACCAGTGAATAATGAAATAATAAGAACCATCTATTGACATTGTGATACACTGATACCTGTTACCAATAAATATGTATGTATACTCTGGGCAGGGCAGTGACGTTGGGCTCGGGGGTGGTTGCCATGACTATTTAAAAAAAAATAAAAAATATATTAGTATATATAGGTATTAAAATTAGCAATTTTGTTCTATAAAATTACATTTTACTCCCTTAAAAATTTCTTTAATTCTTTTGAAAATAATGTTACAACCACAAAAATTTTCTATAAAATTTTTACAAACTATTAAGATAATAAATTTTTATTATTAGTTTGCATCTGGGCCACTACTTACATCATTTTTTTAAATAACAATAATCACTAACCACGTCAGCAATTTATAAAATCATTTGTAGTTCTAAGATTTTCCTCCTTTTAAAGGCTATAAAAAATTTATAGATCTAAAATTTAAAACAAAATATTCGAGCCTAGAAAAATTAGCTCATCAACAAAAATTACCAATAACAAAAATGTAATTAAAAAAATTAAGCTCAATCAACCAATTTTATCCAAAACAAACAACCTAGCCCTTTAAAAAATTTTAAACAAAATAATTTTGTCCTTACTTAGCACTACTCATCAAAGACACTTCAAAAAAAAAAAAAAAAAAAAACAAAAAGCCATAGCAGCTAAACAGCATAGCTAGAGGCTGAAGTGGCCGCACGCAGCCAACAGCAAATTAAACCATCTCCTAATTCCAAGTCCTGACTCCAACCTGAGTGTATGTTTTTTAAAAATATTTTTTAAATATTATATCTCAAGAATAAGAGTCCGCCCCCTCAAAGAAACAATTAATTAATCCAATGGTTCCAAGAAAAATAGTTGTCCAAATGACTCTCTCACAAGAAAAAAGTTCATAACAAAAACAAACTTCATCTTTTTTAACTAAAAAAAAAAAAAAAAAAACTAATCTTTTTAGATTAGTTTTTTTTTTTTTTTTTTTAATCCTGTGTAGAGAATTAGTTCTTCCATGTATAAGTTTAAATAGAGAGTTTAGAAGAAAAACAAATATATTTTACTCCTTTTAACTTTAAATCATTGGTGGCTTGAGAACTGGATTGGATCTACAATAATTTTTTTTTTTTTTCTCTTTGCGTTATGAATAATGAGTTAAATTTAAAACTACTTAGTATACGGATTTGCAGGTATATATATTTTTTATTGAAACTATTGGGTTAAAAAAAATTTACTCTAGTTAATTAATTCAATTACTCAAGTTGATTAATTAAGTCAAATTACATGCAAATTGTGAAGGCACCAACAAATCACCAAATAAACTAAGTACAGCGGAAAATAAATTAACACGATGATTTGTTGATAAATGGGAAAAACCTCTTGCATGGCAAAATCCCTACCGGGTAAATTTAAGGTCACAACTCCCAAGAATCTACTAATCAATAATCAAGCAGTTACAAATATGAGAAATCTTACCACTACCCTGGCTTATCTCAAAATACTAACCTATAGTTGAATCTTTGCTTTAATACTCAATTGAACTTGATCTTGTAGTAGACTTCTTTGCGTTGCACAAATTTCCAATTTATGACTAACTCCTTTGCACAAATCCCAGTACATGACTAATTCCATTAAAGTTGTTCACTTCATAAACGATAAAGATCAAGAAGCACTTGGTTACAAAACCCTAAGACATACAAACATAGTATTTTCACATAGAGTATATGAGTTTTAGGTCTCTATTTCCGTACTTTATGACTTTTAAAATAAGCCTTATATATGACTAGAGTTGTAGAGAGAGAAACCATATTCATTCAAGTCATCATGGGTCAAATTTCAAATCTAAGAATTCTGAAATCGTAATTCTCAATAGATCGAGCTTGTGTTGAGCTTCTTCATTAATTGTTGATAGCAGTTAGTGTCGAGTTTTAATGAAATAACTTTTCTTCACTTGTTTCTTGGATCAAACTTCATGTCTTTAATGATATCACTTGGTATGTTTGAACAACATACTTCTTGATACGTTAAATCCAATTTAGATTTACCCAATTACAAGTAAGTGCGTTTTGTTAAAAGATTAGCCAATTACAAAGAAAATATGACCCTAATAGGAACTAAAGTTTTTGTTGTTACATTTCCACTTTTTTTAAATGCTCATTTAGATTCAAGATGTCAAATTAATTATAATGCTTAAAGAAATAGCTAAACATAATGCTTAAACAAATGATAGTATTTGAAAAAAAAGAAATGTTACGTTTATAACATTTTCACAAAAAATCTTAAGTAACTATTATCGGTTTTAATTTGAATTCACCACTAAAATCATTTTTTTGTCCACCAATAACAACATGCCACTTAGAATTTATTATAAAAGTGTTGTGAAAATGTTATGGATATAGCATTTCTCATTTTAAAAAATAAGAAAGATTTTTGAAGTTACAATGAAGTAATTGTGAATGTATTTTTTTGTACATATCTATAGCATGCTAGATATATTTTTCATACTCATTAAAATTTATAAAGATTATAAATTATCTTAATAAATTATATTATGTATGTAAGAAAATGATTAGAGTACGTATGCATTTCTTTCTCCAAAAAAAAAAAAAAAAAAAAAAAAAAAAAAAAAAGAGTACGTATGCATTTTTGGTATTTTTCTTTATTGTTGTATCAATATCATACGTCGATCCTCCCAACTTTTCATTCTTGGCTCTACTCCTGACTGTAGGTTAAAAATTCTAGCCATCCTTAGACTCATTAGTTATCTTTGACTCGGATAAACTTAGAGAGAGAAGAGGATTTAAGGATTCCAAGAAGCGATGGTTTAAAGATTTTTGAGGTAAGCACCTCCTTATTTACTATTGACTTGTGATTTAAATTGTTAGACCCTCAAGTAGTGATGTGAATTCAAATTGAATGGACATTCCATCTATGAAATCTCTAATAAATTTTGTAGCTTCGCTACATGAATACAATTCTTTTTTTTTTTTTTTTTTTTGTTGCTCCAGTGGATTCCACTTAAAGCAAATAGCTTACCATGATTCTCAAAGCTTGAAAAAAGGGGTTGGCAAAACACCAAATTTAGTGGTGAATTATCACCCATGAAAAAAATAGGGGGAGAAAGAATATCCCAATCCTGGTCTCACCACAGCTAGGTGGTTGCCAATCTCCCTGTCCATCTTTTTCCTACAGTTTGTCTGCCCAGCAGCCAAAACTTTGACCTAAAAAAAGGAGTATCTGAGCACACACAATTGAGGTTTATGTGTTTATCCAATGAGGCTTTATTAGGTAATTATTTTTAGCTTATTTTGAGTTCATATTGGGGTTTATGTATTTGTTCGATGAGGTTTCTACGTTTATGTCAGCTTATGATTTTTTCCTAACTTATTTGGGATCACATTAAGGATATATATATATATATATATATATATATCACACTAGACTCATCGTTTACACTATGCCCGTGCTCAAATGTCTTTTTCTTTTTTTAATATTAAAATTTTTCATTTATCAAATTTGAGATTTATGCGTTTATCCAGTGATATATATACATTTGTCAACCATCAAAATAGCCAAGAGTATGATGACACCTAACACCAATAAATGAACACACTCCACCCATTTGTCCTTAGGGAAGATAATACTTTTTGATTGCCTTGGTCAATGCCCTTACATGCTTAAACTTAATTGGAGAAATTAAAGTACAACACCTAAGAAAATGTGCTTAAATTTTGCTCTAATAAAAATAACAAAATCAAATTCAATTAAAAAGGCATTGGTTTTTGCATATGTTGCTAAAGGTAGCCATATTTAGTTGTGTTTAGCTAAACTTCACATTTTATATTTTTACCCTTTTTTTACTAAATTACAATTTGCTTAAAGTTTGGGGGATTTTGATTGTCTTTTAAAGTTTCAAATTTGTATTATTATTATTATTATTATTATTATTATTATTGTATGTGACACTTTACTCACACATATATACTCAACATATGGCAAATAACTAGGACAAGTGTAACAATCATGTTGAAGTAGCAAAGGGTACATGCCCTTTGGGTTGAATTCTAGGCTTATCAACCCAGTATAGAACACGAATTCTAAGAGATTCATGATATGCAAGTAGCTATAAGGCTTAACAGGACAAAATTGCTAAATGCCCTTTTTGGGCAAACTAAGCAACGTTTTGCCATATTTTTCAAACTAATTAGGAAAATGCCTCTCTTTTGAAACTTGATTTTCTCACAATCGAGTTATAAAAAAAAAATTTTGAAGCCCTATAGCGGCATTTTTAAGGACCTATAGTGATGTTTTCAGGACTTATAGTGACGTTTTGTAACTCAACTTCCATTAAATCGAGTTATAGGCAATTTTTAAAAATTTTTTTTTTTTACCTATAACTCGATTTCATATAAATCAAGTTACAAAACGCCACTATAGGTCATGAAAACGTCACTATAGCCTCCTTAAAAACGCTGCTATAGGGCCTAACTCGATTTTGAGAAAATCGATTTTCAAAAGAGGGGTATTTCCTTAATTAGTTTGAAAAATATAGCAAAACGCTGCTTAGTTTGCCCAAAAAGGGCAGAAGCCCATTTTATCCGAGCTTAACACCAATAAGAACTATGAAGCCAATGAGGATAATGGTGTGTCGAGAGCAATGTCTGCAATCCAATTGTTGGCCAACAAGTTTCTGTAAATCACCATAGGTCGCTAGCCTATAAGGATGATTCTGAAGATGAAGACAGAGGGTACATAAGGTATCGAAAGGAAGCATAGCATAATGGGAAGGTCAAGGATTACTATCTAAAGGTTGATATTACTAGTTTCAATAGCAATCTTGATATCAAGCACTTCCTTGACTGGATTTATGAAGTCAAAAAAAATTTTAAGTTGATAGATATATTGAATGAGAAGCAAGTCAAACTTGTCACATACCCGTTAAAAGTTATTTGAATGATTTAATAAATTATGTAATTTAATAAACATACATAGTCTTTTAAAAACCTCCACATTTTGGGTTGAAGTAGACTTATCGAAACTATCTTGGCAACCTAACTGAAAGCCTAAAATTTGGTGTGGGTCAGAAGCACCAAGATAGTCATAGAGTAGAAATGGGGAGTGAATTTAGTTCTCGGTAGGGTAGGGTAGGATTGCTCTCTATCCTGCCTTATTGTAGTATTTTCGTTACCCTTACTTCGAGGACGATCTGTCCCCTCTAGTGTTTGCTATACTAGGAGGGCTTGGTTCTTGTCTGTTGTGCCTTGTCTTTGTTTACAGGGATGGAGGATCTCACTCGTAGCTGGCAAAAACTATCTCTATCCAGTAAGGAGGGGAAAAAGATGGACCTATCGAAGAATAGGAAATTACAGGGGTTTGCTTTTGCAGCCAAGTTCTTCTCACGCAGGTCGTTGAACGTGGATGCTGTGGTTCGGACTTTTCGACCCCTTTGGCGAACAAGCGGGGATTTTCATGCCAGTGATGCTAAGCACAATTACATGGTGTTTACTTTTGAGTTGGAAGAGGATGTTGAGAAAGTTCTTATGGGTGAGCCTTGGTCATTTGACAGACATCTAGTGGCTTTTCTTCGATATGATGGTTTAACACCAGTCCAAGACTTGCATTTTGAAAGGGTTTCGTTTTGGGTGTAGATCCATCACTTACCTTTCTCTCATCTTACTGAGGAGACAGCATTCTGTTTGGGTGAAACGATAGGGCCAGTCGTTAAAACAAAGGATGCTTCGGAGTTGAGGGGTGGAATGTTCATGTGTGTAAAGGTCTCAGTGAATATTCTGGAACCGATTTGTCGTGGAAGAAGAGTCACTTTTGGGCAGAATGAAAAAGGGTGGATTTCCTTCCAGTACGAACGTCTTCCAAACTTATGTTACTAGTGCGATAGGTTTACTCATGATGATAAGGAGTGCCCAACATGGTTACAGAGTAAGGTTCTCTTGCTTTGGAGGAACAATAGTTCGAGGCATGGTTGAGAGCGCCTCAATTTAACCCTTCCCGTCGTTCTTACATAAAAGTTAAGGGGTTTGATACTTTGGATCATCCCAGGCGTGCTATGGTGGATGAGAAGGGATCAGATGGAGGTACGGGGCGTTCTTTGATCTTGCGGTGGGGAATTCCGATGAAACAGTGCCCAAAAAGGTTGGAACGGAAAATGCGGCACATGATATCCACAATCATTTGCAAGCGAATTCTTCGGGAGCAATTAAGGGCATTGAAGCCATGGATCAAGTCAGTTTGATTTCAAATTCAAAAGGTACAACTGGCAAGTTTGAGTTAAGGAATAAAGAGGTTTTTTCGACAGAAAATATGGGGCAATTAATTTTGGATATGAAGAAGAGTTGTGAGGTGATTCTGGAGCCCAAGGATGCGGGGCTTATGTCCATGGATAAGCAAGAGCTTAGTTTTGATATGGGCTGGGTTGAGAAGAGTCCACTAAGGAAAGGAGGGCCAACTAAAACACGAGGTAAGGATAAGGGAAAACACATTGGGCCAAGCATTATTTCAGCCCAAACTATGATGGACCGTGACCAGCTTCTGAAAAACGGGCCTAAGAGAAAGGGTGATGCTTTGTCTAAGGACTCTACAGAGGAGTGGGAAAAGGAAAAGCGATTAAGGAGAACAAAGGATTTTAATACACTAGCAATTGTTTCAGGATTGGCGGAGGTTGCTGAGCAACCCCGCCGGGTCCAATGAGTCTCATCAGTTGGAACTGCCGACAGTTTGGGAACCCTCGGACAGTTAAAGCCTTGCAAAAGGTGGTACAACAGGAAGAGCCCATTTTAGTCTTCCTCATAGAGACTAAACTAAATAAAGAGAAAACAGAGAAAGTTAGAGATCAGTGTAATTTCAAATTCAGTTGGGTAGTACCTAATGCGGGTAAAAGCGGTGGCCTTGCTCTTTTTTGGAAGGAAGGTCTTAAGGTTGAAATACTTAAAGTAGATCAATCACACATCAACACTTTGGTTAAGGGTGGAGTTTCAATAGATTAGTGGCACTTGACCGGGTTTTACGGGGCTCCAGAAACTTTAAGAAGAGATGAATCGTGGGCTTTATTGAAGGTGATTCGAGACAGGTCTACATTACCTTGGCTGGTCATTGGAGATTTCAATGAGCTGGCTAGTGTTTCTGAAAAGGAAGGAGGAAGTTCAAGACCGAGGCGACAAATGAAGAATTTCGTAGACACGTTGAATTGGTGTGGTTTACGCGACATGGGTTTTGTGGGACCTCGCTTCACGTGGCTCTATTAGACGGTGGACGGGGTACAGATCAGAGAAAGGTTAGACAGAGCCGTGGCGTCGCTGGCATGGGGTGAACGATTTAAGGAAGCCCAGGTTTATCATCTTTCAAACTCAGTGTCAGATCACTCTCCTCTTTCGTTGCATTTCTTCTTGAAACAAAAGAGACGGTTTCAGTGAAAGATCTTCAAATTTGAATCTATATGGCTGAAGGACCCGAAGTGTGAGGACATAGTAAAGAATGCTTGGGAGGAAGGAAGCATGTCTATCGGTAGCTTTCCGATATCGAGGTGTATGGAGTTATGTCGGAATAGGTTAGAAGTGTGGAATAAGAGGGAGTTCAGACACGTTGGAATGAAGATTAATGACCTTCAAAAGAAACTGGAATGGCTTGAACTCCAAGCGACTTCTCCAGCTAATATCAGTGCAATGAGGGAGACCCGTGTAGAATTGAATTGTTGGCTGGACAGGGAGTCGGCCATGTGGTTCCAAAGATCCCGTGTGAATTGGTTTCAAGCAGGAGACCAAAATACCCGGTACTTCCATGCCCAAGCTTCATCACGTCACAAGAAGAATACCATTCTTGGGTTGTTGGATTCAAATGGCATTTGGCAGGAAGATGAACATAAAATAGAAGATATTGTGACTAGCCACTACAGTGCTCTCTTTTGTTCCTTTGGGCCTACGGAATTTACTGAGCTTTTGGTAGCCATTCAACCACATGTTTCCACCTCCATGAACCAGATGCTCAACAAGACCTTTCTTGGCAATGAAGTGTTTGCAGCCCTCAAACAAATGTACCCCCTTAAGTCACTAGGTCCAGATGGCATGCCTCCTTTGTTTTTCCAACATTTCTGGCCTTCCATTGGTCACCTGGTTACTAAGATGGTACTTGACTTCTTAAAATTTGGTATTGCTCCTCCCATGTTTAATGATACGCATGTAGTTTTGATTCCAAAAAATAATGATCCCAAAAACATTTCTGATTATCATCTGATTAGTTTATGTAATGTGATCTTTAAACTTGCTTCTAAAGTGATTGCTAACAGGCTCAGGAAAGTTCTTCCCCATATCATCAGTGATACCCAAAGTGCCTTTGTGCATAGTAGGTTGATTATGGATAATGTTCTTGTGGCTTTTGAGGCTATGCACCACATAAGCCAGAAAAAGGCAGGGAGGAAGGGTGAGATGGCTTTGAAACTTGATATGAGCAAGGCCTATGACCGTGTTGAATGGGTGTGTCTTGAGAAGATTATGGAGAAATTGGGGTTTGATTCGAGTTGGAGGAGTTTGATTATGAGATGTGTAACAACAGTTTCTTATTCTTTCAGAATTAATGGGAAGATTAGCAATTCCATTCAATCTTCGAGGGGAATTCGCCAAGGTGATCCTTTATTGCCTTATCTTTTTCTCATTGTGGCTGAAGGTCTGTCTGCTTTGATTAAGAAGTCGGTGGAGGAAGGGGTTCTTGAGGGTTTTTCTATTTGCAGGAGGGGGCCTAAACTTTCACATTTTTTATTCGCTGATGATAGCCTCATATTTTGTAAGGCTACCTTATCTTATTGTGATTCTTTACAACGGATTTTCCATGTGTATGAGAAGGCTTCGGGTCAACAACTTAATCGTGCTAAGACTTCTTTGTTTTTTAGCACCAACACTTCAAGAGAAGTTAGGAGGAGATAAAGGTTAGGTTTGGAGCACAGGTTATTAAACAATATGAAAAATACTTGGGTTTGCCATCCCTTGTGGGGAGGAACAAAAGAGCCAGTTTTAATGATATAAAAGACAAGCTTTCCAAGAAATTGGCTGGATGGAAAGGTAAACTTCTTTCAAAGGCGGGTAAGGAGGTCCTGATCAAAGCGGTAGCCCAAGCCATCCCCACTTACACCATGAGTTGTTTTAAGATTCCGGATTCTCTTTGTGACGAGCTTACTAGTATAATAAGACAATTTTAGTGGGGGCAACGTGGAGAGGAAAAGAAGGTGGCTTGGTTGAGTTGGGATAAGTTGTGTGAACCGAAGGAGAGTGGTGGGATGGGCTTTAAACAGTTAAAATATTTTAATTTGGCCTTGCTAGCTAAACAAGGTTGGCGGCTCCAAAATGGCCATAATTCTCTTCTATACCAAGTCCTCAAGACCAAATATTTCCCCAATTGTGATATCATGAATGCTACTCTTGGAAACAACCCCTCGTATACTTGGCGTAGTATTTTATCGGCTCAATCTATTGTCAAGCAGGGTGCTCGTTGGAGGGTTGGAAATGGCAAGGATATCAGAATTTAGGGTGATAAGTGGTTGCCTAGGGGGTCCAGCTATGAAGTTATTTCACCTAGACTTTTCCTACATCAGGATACTAGGGTGAGTGAGATTATCCATACAGAGAGCACAAGCTGGAAAGAAGAAGTCATTCGCCAACTCTTCCTACTTGTCGATGCCGATACTATTTTGGGCATACTGTTGAGTATTAGACTGCCTAGTGATCACTTGATTTGGGCGGAAACTCATAATGGTTGCTTTTCTGTCCATAGTGCATATAAGGTTGCTTTGAACCTCCATCGTACTGCCCAGAATGCCTCAACTTCGTTGGACAGTTCGCACCGGGTATTTTGGAGAAAACTATGGCAACTTCCTATCCCTCACAAGGTTCGCCATTTCACTTGGAGGGGCTGTCATAATATTCTTCCTACCAAAGATAATCTGTTTCAACGTAAAGTGCTCATGGATTACCTTTGTGACGAGTGTGGTGAAGCTACTGAATCCTCTGGTCACCTGTTTTGGTCATGTCCCAGAGCTCAGCTGCTTTGGAGCTGTTTGAAGCTTCCTTGTTCGCTCAGGTCAGGACAGTTTCACTCTTTCTTTGACCTGTTATGATTCTTGTTGATGATAGAGTCTTTCGATGAAGAGAAAGTAGCTCTGGTGGTCACGATTGCATGGTTGTTGTGGAGTAATCGAAATTTGGTCCGGCATGGTGGTATCAGGAAGACGCCGGAAGCTCTTATCTGATGGGCTTCTCACTACCTAAGTGATTATACAACTGCGACGGATTCTGGTGTTGTCAGACCTGAGATCGTTACTACCACCTGGACCCCACCACCTCCCTCTGTGCTTAAGATTAATGTGGATGGCGCCTTATCCAAGCATGGTAGAACTGCTGGAATTGGTGTCCTGATTCGGGATGATGCAGGTCATATCGTTGCTACTCTGTGTAAGCATTTTCAGGTTCCTTTGGGCCCACTAGAAGTTGAGGCAAAAGCTTTTGAAGCTGGCCTTCAACTAGCGTGGGACTTGGGTTTTCAAAATGTGGTTTTGGAAGGGGACTCTTTGGTGATGGTACGTGCTCTCTGCAGACTGTCCAATCCCCCCACATCAGTTGACTCTTTGTGTCTTGACATGCAACTAATCAGCTCGGAATTTCATTTAGTTAATGTTTCTCATGTACGAAGGCAAGGGAACAAACCTGCCCATCTTTTAGCAAAATTTGCTCTTAGTATTGATGATTCGTGTGTATGGATTGGGGAGTCTCCTTCTTGTATTGTACAAGCCCTCATCCAGGATTCTGTTACTTTTTCCTTGGACTAAATAAAAGTGCTATGTTCTTATAAAAAAAAAAAAAAACTATCTTGGGGGAAAAAAAATTTCTTTTCTAAAATATACTAAAATATATTCATAACTGGCATCTTCTCCCCCTGATGAGTTGTAGGTGAAGAGTAAGGTTTAGGTCAATGTATGCGAAACTTACCTTTAAAAAAAAAAAGGCTATATATCATATATGTATGGTTTAGTGGTTATAACTTCTAGATCTGCATACTAAGGTACTTTACGAGTTACCTTGTTTTAAACATGTGGAACGTTGTTGTTGCATATGGCATGAAATCATACAGTTAAAAGAAAAAAAAATAATAAAAAGAGTGGGACCCCTCGTGTACATGAGAACAGATACCTTTCTTTATAATAAAATATATATATATATATATATATAATAAAACTCCAAAAATATTCCTTCTAATCCTTGTCTTTTCTGCAGGTCCCCACCTCCCCTAATTTGAACCCAGGATTTCAAAGGTATTTAAAAAAAAAGGAAAACATATACAAAAGAAAATAACATCCTACCCCCACCAATACCATGACATATATATCATACCATCTTCCCAAACCAAGGGTTTGAGTAAGATTCATTTATTTTGTTGAAGTTGAAATCTTTTTGTTAAAAGCACTATAAATAAAGATAAATATTAATTGAAATAATACAGTGAAACTTTCATATAGTATAAAAAAGTGCAGCAAAACTTATAAAAAGTAATAAAAATAAATTAAATAATAAAATAAATTTTAAAAAATAAACTAGCCAAACCAACGCCAAACCAATACAGTGTTAATTAAAAGACAAAACGACACATGCATTACCTAACCATTTTGATTCCCCCCACAAAACTCCCTTCCAAACGCTACCCTCCATTTTTATTATGGACTTTATCACCTCTCCCTCTTTCTGCATCAAAAAGTCCTTTCGCTAACATATCCATCAAATCAAGCCTCCCTAGACTAGCCTTCAAACTTTTCCTCTTGGATTTTTGTCACACAGTTGCCGATTCTCAATTATGTTACATCATCTTGAATCAATTATAAATATAAAGACGCAAATTTCGCATAAATTAGTACTCAACAACAATCAATCACCTCTTATATATAATACAAATTCATGTCCTTCAAAGCCAATAATTATTAATTAGCTCTTACTCATTAAATATTTCCTATCATAAAGGTCTCTATGCAAAATGGGTAGGCAAAGTAATGATCCCACCATGGTTAGCTCCTCAATCGCTCTCCTGCAAGAAAGGTTTAGGCAACTAGAGAAAGTTAAGGAACGAAGGGAGGAGAAGGAGCTTCTAAATCTGTTTGCAGAGACTGAAAGGATTATGCTAACAACGCATTTTGAGCCTTCAAAGTTATCCTTCCAACCTCAAATGACTACTCCAAATCGGTCAACTCTTCGAGATTCACCCTCCCTGCAGCTAAACTTGCAGACCAAGCAAGCTGATGTTCAAGCCATGAAGAGGCCAACCTTGACAGACTTATGGCCTAATGGTGCAGCCATGGCAAGCACATCAAGAAGTTTTGAGAATTCAGATGTTGATACTTCTCTTCATCTGTAGAGAAATTTAGTTCTTTTCATTTATGGTTCTCTCTCTCTCTCTCTCTCTCTCTCTATATATATATATATATATATATATTAATTTCTTTCATCTTTCTTTGTTTTGATTAAGCATGGAATGTGATATAACTAATCCTTGTCTATGTACTCTCCATTGACTCCATGTTCAGAAATAACAAAGCCGCCAGAGAGTCCAGAAGGGGGAGGTGTTTGGAATTGAATGAAGATGTGGGCTGCCTTCTTTTTCACTTTTTTTTAGAGTGCCTTCTTTTTCTCATAAGACCTTATTTTTAATTCTTTGTCCCTCTGCCAGTTTTTTTTTTTTTTTAGAAGAAATACTAGAAACTTTATTGAAAAAAATAATTAACGATTATCGGCTAGAAGAACATTACGAAGGTGTAGAAGAATATCCTCCATCCACACCGATAAACCTCAAACATGTCTAGCATGTTTATTTAGGTTGTGAGCTGCAAAAGTTGACACCTTCTATGACTAAGATTGCTTTGGGTTTAGTTATAGAAATAAAGTTACATGCCAAGTTTTTAGATAAACCATTCAAATCTTGGAATTTAAACTTCAATGTTGCACAGACAAAATATGGAAATTATTCTTGGTGAAGACTCAGATTTGTTCAAGTGATGCTAGAGAAAAAATTCTTATTGAAGAACCTTTATTTATAAATTTGGCTAAATTACAAATTATACCCTCTAATTTTGGCATATTTTCAATTTTGGTATGAACTTTAACTTTTTTTTTTTCTTTCATTTTAATTCTTTAATTTTCATTTGTTGTCAATTCCATCCTTCTATCCACTTCCATTAATTGGGTCATTGTTAAGTGTCCAAAAAATACATAATTTTGATATTTTTGAATTCTCTAAATTTTCAAAAAATTAATATAAAAAAATTTCAAATTATAAAATTTAAATCTTATAGTTTTAAATATTTTATTTAAATTTTATAGTTTAGTTTCATTCAAATAAATTTCATTTAAACTGGTTATTAGTTGCACTTCTAATGACATTAGAGGAAATTGTGACAACAAGTTTATTTAAAACGTTTTGAAATTTAAGATTTAAATGAAACATATCCAAATTTTGTAAACGCCCCCTACCACCTATACTGCAACCTGTGAATATTCAACCTTGGTGTCGTACTCAAATTTCGGCTATTTATACATTGTCCCCTCAATCATTGAGGGTTTTAAGGTTTTTCATTTGGCAATGCGTATTTGGTGCATAATGTAAAAAGTGTGTATACTAGGGTGATTTGTGTGCAAGTGAACTTCTTTAATTATATTCATTTTTAGGAGTCGCCAACAACTATTTAAAATCCTAAGATATGATTGATCAACTAAGTCTAATTAATTTTATTTCCTAAATTAACTAAAAAAACCCTAAGGGCTCCTAAGTTAAAATAGAAATTAAAAAAAAAAAAAAAATCTCAAACCAGAAGACATGGACCCAGAAGCTTGGTTACATGTGAGAAATGTATTAGTCACCTCACAACGCTATCTGAAATGATAGTACCTCGTTTCAAATTTAATATTAAAACTCACCATTTAAATAATAATGAAAATACTTGGCATTTGGTTTTAAAAAGAAGGGATAATCCCTAGAAGATGACATGTGATCTATCTTAGAATGACATGTAATTTATCTTATGATGACATGTGAATGCATGACATGTATAATCTACCCTATGGTGACATGTGTATGCATGGACATTTGAACAATTTATTTTAGAAAACAAAATTAGACGGCATTGTTGCATGTAATTGCATGGCATTTTCTAAGAGAAATAAGTTGCATTATTGAATTAAGTAAGAACAAAGTTTAGTTACAAAATTAGTTGTAGCTTTAAGTTACAAAATTGGTTGTAGCCTTAAAATAAACATTAATACATATTTTGAAAAGAGATAGGTTCAAGTTACACCTAGTGTAACTTCACAAGAGTTACACCTTTTTCGGACTATTGATTTGTATTAGATCTAAGGGTGAAAAAAACACTCATAGTCATGTATTTATTGTTCCCTAGAAATTAGTAACTAAGTCATTAATTCTTCTGATTAAAAATAGAAAAATAAAAAACAGCATTAACTCTCTGCTCTCCAACATTATCTTCATCTTCTCTCCCTCTCTCACTTGGTCTTGAAAAGGAGTAAAGTAGCTAACATTCGTATGACACAGTGATTGAAAGGGAGTAAAGTAATGTTGTAGGGAGAGGTCAGTTGTGATGTTGCTTTGGGGAAAATTGTTTTTATACCCTATGAAATTATTTTTCAATTAGACCAAAAAAACACTAAAAAATACATAAACGATTTACAATTAATAAAAAATGATTACAAGATTAGACCATACAAATAGCTCCTCCTTGTTTGAAAAATATGATATTTTACAGGCTTTTTCTTTTTCCTTCCAGTTTTTAGATTATACAAATGATTGAAAGAAATCCAAGGAAAAAATGATTTGGATTTTTCTTTATCCCCCAACTTTGTGTGCCTTACGGCCTGAACTATTTTTGTCCATACACCATAACACTATTATTATTATCATCTACTAAAATAGGATTAAAGCATTTGGGCAGGAGCGTTCTTTAGGAAGAAAGGTAGCATGCTAATTAAGGTGGCCTATATAATTATAATAATAATGAATATTTGGGGTTAGCCTGACAACTTTGTGTTTCTTGTTCTAGAGCGATTTGCCTTAGATCTTAGTTGGGTACACAATTTAACAATTGTATAATTAAAGGTTGCCTGAAAGTACATAGAACACAAAGACTACGTGAGAGAGGGAGAGAAGATGAAGATAATGATGGAGAGCAGAGAGTTAATGTTGTTTTTTATTTTTCTATTTTTAATAAGAAGAATTAATGACTTAGTTACTAATTTCCAGGAAACAATAAATATATGACTATGAGTGTTTTTTTCACCCTTAGACCTAATACAAATCAATGGTCCAAAAAATGTGTAACTCTTGTGAAGTTACATCAGGTGTAACTTGAACCTATCTCTTTTGAAAATATAACTGTTAAATTGAATGTTATTTACGCTCTTAAAGCATATGTCAAATTTTGTGTCAATCGGATATTATTTACTATATGATTTATAAGTTTATATTTTATGCATAATTTTAAACTATAAAAACTTGCAATTTAAACAATTTATTGATGACACAGCTATTGATCTTTAATTTTCTAGAAATTTTGCAAGCATGAAGGATATAAGAAGAAGATGTAATTCAATAATAGATTTATCAAAATTCACTTCTAATAAAAGAAATTAAGTAAGGTTGTAACCTAAGGCTAAAATCAATTTTGTAATTAAATTTTATTCTATTAAGTAAAGCTAACCTCACTCCAAAGAATAGCCTAACAAAAGCAATTGCAATTCCTTTTCCCAAAATATTTTATCTCATGCCAAAGACACAAAAATAAATAAATACATAACAAGAACACGGGTTATGGGGTTTAAATTTGATTTGGAAAAGTTTTGGGTCAAAGATGTTATTTGGAAAGTATGGCTTAAAATGTGACATGTTTGTGCAAGGAACGTTTTTCAGGTAGAAATTAGGGATGATGTTGGAGGCAGGGAAAACCAAAATATAAATGGTAAAGGCTCCAAGTCCAAGCCATGGAAAGAGCGAAATTTTTATGGGATTTTAGAGAGCCTCCTAAATGGGGCTGATTATTTTAGAAAAACATAGTTTGTATTGCATACAAAACATATGCAGCAAAAAATTAACGGATCTACTTCATTCTTAATTGATAACATGTACTATGTAAATTTCAGAATTTAAGAACAAGAGAGCATACCTTGGTGCAGTGAAATTCAAAATCAAAGTTTAGAATTACTTGGAAACACTTTTAATCTTCACTCCAATTCTACTTATGCCAAAGAAGTGTAGTCTCTCAATTAGTTTATATGTATGTGTTCAAGGGAGAATAAAAGAGTGACTTACACTCACATACACATCATTCCATTCAATACAAAATTTTATATGTTTCTCTCCTTATATATAACTAATTATCTAATTGAGCTAACCTTTTAGGTCATTCCAATTGGGCTTTAGTATGTGGCTTAGAGTGGAATCAAAATGGACAAATAAGACACTAACTCCAATGGGTTTTGGGTTTTTCTGTCAACTCTTGACAAGCCCAAAATTACTATTAATTATATTTAATACAACTATACAGATATAATTGCACTTTATGTCTTATTAACAAATTATATCCCAAAACTTCATTAAAATATTCGTAGTAATACAAAGTCATGAATGTTGACTGCCACTTTGAAGATTACTACATCTTAATCCTTGAGTACCTAGTTTAATTCTTTAAATTATTCATCATATATTTATGAAATCAAATTTCATAAATATATACTGTTAGGACATATGTGATTCAATGTTAGAAACATATGTCACTATTTTATATAATTGGCTAATCCTTTGACAAAACGTACTCTGCTTGTAATTGGGTAGATCTAAGATGTGTTTAATACTTCAAGAAACAAGATTTCAAGTTCAAGTGTTAAAATCATGCAAGTTTGTCTAAGAATCAAGTGAAGAAGTACTGTTCATTAAAACTCAACTACTAGTATCTATCGAGCTTTAAAGAGAGCTGTTTCAACCCGAGGCTCAATAGCTGCTCAACAGATAGGGTATTTGTTGAGATTTATGAAGTTCTGATTTTCATCTAATCCGTGAATGTATGTTTGGGCTTTCTTTTCTTACAACCCTAAACATATATAAGAATTATTTTAAGGGCCGTAAAAAGTGACACACAGTTGCACAAGAGCACAATTCCACAAGTGTGAAGAAAAGTGTGATCGAAAACCTAGTTTGCCCTAATTCTTCTTTCTCTTAAAGAAACTGTTGTGTTTGTACACCATAGGATTTTGAGACCAAACAACTTTGTGATCTTCATCGTGTAATGAACAGAAGAACTTTGCAGTCAACATCCTTCTCAAGTTGGTGATCAAGTCGCGTATTAGGATCCGTGCAATTGGTTAGTCACATACTAGAAGTCGTGCATTGAAAAGGAGAGATTGTTACTACAAAACAAATCCAATTGGGTATTGGAGTAAGGGTTCAACTGTAGGTTGGTATAAAGTACTGGGATTCCTTTACTTATAACCGCTTGTATTGACAATAGTAGATTTTTGGAAGTAGTAACCTTAAAATCACCCGGTGGGGTTTTTGCCGTATAGTTTTTCTCCATTTATAAACAAATTACCGTGTCAATTTATTTTCTGCTATATACTTAGTTTAATTGGTGATTTGATTGTGCTACCACGCATCTTGCATGTTAATTTGATTAATTAATAAACTTGGTTAATTAATATACCACAAGGGGTCAATACATTCTTAACCTATCATATACTTTAATAACTTCTTACTAAAGTAGTTAGGCCTAAAATTCTGAATAACCAAAACTAGTAAACTTATCTTAAGAAAATATTTTATATCTCCGTTAAAAGATTATGAATTCCATCTTGAGAATATATGTTCCTTCAACATTAAATGTAGCTTCCCAACATACTGAGATTTTGATCGTGACTTTAGATCTCACTCCTGATATATCAAATCAACCTACACTTCATAATCAAGTTCATTATTCTCTTAGGATCGAGAGTTAATATAAAAAGAAGTCGTGAGATTTATTATTCATTTGACACTCGTTAATAGAATAATAAATCTCACAGGGGTCTAATTTAATATATCTTAACACTTAAAACATATCAACTAGAAGTCTCCGCTTCCTTGATCAAGATAAATCATCTTAGTTGATATGTTATAGTCTTTGCAGATAAAATGCCCAAATTCATCACCGATTACAAACTAAAATTCTGAGTTTACAAAGAATTTGTGATTTATATTTTCTGTGACTAAATCACATGCATTTCATGGACTATATGATAATGTCCAAATATTCATGTTACTGTTATTTTATATAATAATAAAACAATTTTATTAATCACAATATGATGTCATACATAATGTCATACATAGCATCATACAATAAGATTTAAAGGGCACATATCCTAATAGATTATCCTTGTTGTCTCCACTCTAGAATAATAGGAAGAAAAAAAGGTTTTTTAAATGGGGTTCTCCTAGGGTTCTAAGGCAATGGATAAGAATGGTGACACACCACATGAGTGACATCACCCTATGAGGACATTGGAATTTTCTAACTAGGGTAGAATTTAATTTACCTATGCAAAGGATTAAACCTAAGGATGTGTTTGTTTGGAGGTGAAATAGGGTGAATGGAAAACTTTGGAGGGAAAATAGGAAAAAAAAAAAAAAACTTTTTGGAGTGTGTTTGGTTGGATGGGGAGAAAGGAAAATAAATGGTAAGGCCTAGGTGTTTTCTTCCCTGCCCACCAAAAAGTTTTCTTCTCAAAATAGAGAGAAAACAGAATGAAGATAAATTTTTTTTAATTGACAAAAATGCTCATGTGCACATTCTTCAAGTTGTTTTTATTTTTATTTTTTCTTTTCCACTAGGCAGTACGTTGCCCTTTTCTTTTTCTTTTTTTTTTTTCCTCTTCTTCTAGGCAGTTGTCTTTTTCTTTTTCTTTTATCACCAAGCAGTACCGTTGCCCTTTTTTTGTTTTTTTTGGGCCGTTGCCTTTTTTTTCTTTTTCTTTTTTTCTATTCTTTTTGTTTCTTTTGATTTTTAGTTCCGTTGCCCTTTTTTTTTTTCTTTTTTCTTTTTTTTCTTTTTTGTTTCTTTTGTTTTTCTAGGACCTAGCATGCCTCTTTCTTTTCTTTTCTTTTTTCTTTTTTTCCTGGCAGTAACACTGCCTCTTCTTTTTTTGGGATATTATTTTTATTTTTTAATAAATTTGGATGATTGCTCTTTTTTTGTGGTTTTTTGTCATTTTTTGTTTTCATTAAGCGCCACTCTTTAACAAGGGTATATGAGTAAATTTATTCAAACTCATTTTTTTCATCCTTCCACTTTTCCACTCTCAACCAAACAAAAATGAGAGAAAATTAAATATTTTTCATCCGCCCACTTTTCCACCCCTCCAACCAAACAGACCCTAAAGGTAGTTCCCTTAAATAATTGTAACATGGACTTTAAACCAACAGCTAATAATTCATAATAAAACATTAACATGCCTATTAATTAAACAGAAATTAACTTGACTTCTAACTAAATTATATGTGTAACCTAAGAAAAATAAAATGACTAAATATGGCAAAGTAAATGGACCCAAATAAAAATAGGGCATATAATTTATGAAAATCAATTAAATTTCTTAATCATTTTTTACGTGTGATCCTCAATGTCATGCTTGATTAGAAAGTCCTAAAATTGTACCAATTTCCCATAAAATCATACTAAAAATTTAGCACAAAATTGTACCAATTTTCCATAAAATCATACCAAAAATTTAGCCCACATTATATAGAAAATTATGTACTTTTTTCACACTTAAAATATAAAGTGAGTAATTTCCTTAATTAAGTGATATCTCACATAATTCAAACCTGATCTTCACCCACGAGTGGTCAAATTACATGAAATTTCATGGTCATCAAAATTAATCCAATCACATAGTTAGATTTCAATTGAAGTTGAACTAAATTCGGTTAACCATATAAAAATTTACAAAAGTCAACAAAAAAAAAATGGTGTCTAATTATTAAAACCATGAAATCCTTTAATTTAAAGTTAGAACTTCTATTGAAAATTAGAGCTGGACAAAATTAATATGGTATCAACACTTGGTTCTCCTCATAAAGGAGGCCAAGTAATGCAACTAATTTACAAGACTCTTGGCCAAAAAGGAACACAATGCTTCTTCTTCTAGTTTCAATTTAAAGAAAATTTACAACACTTTAACTCATGGGAGTCAATTTTGTACTTGATGTCGTTTCGGTTTAGCTAAGGAAACGAAAAACTTTTGTACCAGTTGATACTAATTTACTATTTCGAGATTATCGTTATATATATATATATGTGTGTGTGTGTGTGTGTGTGTTTGTATATGTTTATGTAAGTAAGAATTTATTAATTTTAATGTTTATCAACATAAAATTTAAAATCCACATATTTTATAAGCCTAAATATTAGTTTAACGCTCTGTTTGTTTTGGCGATAATGTTTTCTATAAAATGAGCCATTTTCCAAAATGTATTTTCTATAAAAACTATATCATTTTCCTATGTTTGGTAGTAACCTTAAATGAGTTGAAAATTCTAACTTCCCTTATTTAACTTATTGTGTGATAGAATTGTTTTCCAAAAAACATTAGTGGAAAACAATCTCTAAAAATAAGTCATTCTTTTTCTGTTGACCAAAAATAGTTTTCCATTTTCTAATTTTTTTTTATGCCACCAAACACTAGAAAATATGAAAAACTATCTTTACACAAGGTTTTCCATCAAAACAAATAGAGCATAAGTACATTAACCAATATATTAGCTTAAACAACATTTAAAAAAAAAAATTATCTTTTATTGTATTAGCCGAAACACCCATAATATCTCTGATACAACTAGTACAACCCAGTATTTTTTTCTAGTGCATTTTAAAAAAGTACCAATACCAATTTAATGGCTGGTATGATATATTTTCCTAATATGAAGAGTTCCGGAACACAGGAACAGTATTGATTTCCGTGCTTTGACTCATAGCTACATTCTAAACGCATATAGTTACATGGAAAGGCACTATTTTAAAACCCAAGTTCTAAGCTCAACCCCCTCAAAAAAAAAAAAAAAAAAAAAAAAAGGTTCTAAGCTCAAATGCTGAGATATGAGATGTGAGGCAGTGAGGCACCCATCTCATCCAATCCAAAAGTTGGTTTTCTATGAATTAATAGATATTCTATATTATGATCAAACAAGCATGTCATCCATTTCATACCAATGTAACAAAGGAACACAAAATCATAATGGCAAAACATTGGATGAAAAAGAAAATCGGAGACTCGTGAGTTGTTTGTTAGTCCAAAATCATGTTTACTAAATTTGCACAATCATCTTTAAAAAAAAAAAAAAAAAAAAAAAAAAAGGGAATCTTAAAAATTATTTTTCATGCAAAGATCATGAGCTATCACATTGCATTTAATTTCATCTTGCCTGTTCATCTATTAATATCACCACATTAATGATCTCATGCATCATTTAATCATGCTAAATCCACATTTAAGAACATGCTTGTTGGGGCTCTTTTTAGAACGATGATGTGTGTCTAATTTATGACGAGGACACTTTGTATATGGGAATCTAGCCTGAAACTCAACAGCAGCCCAAAAGTTACCAATGGCTATTAGTGCATTTCTAGGCCTACAAAATGGAACTAGCCTTAAGCCCCACAAAAAAAAAAAAAAAAAAAAAAAAAAAAAAAAAAAAAAAAAAAGTTACTTCACATATGACAAAATAACCCCAAACTATTCTTAAAATAAGCCCAAAAAATAGTTATGTAATAGCAAGTTAGAACATAATGAATTATTAAATCAAAAAGTACAACATATGTGTAGCCGTGTTCCAAAAAGATTTGCCAACGAGGGCTTGGCTCAGCTGGCATGGTTCGTTCGCTTCGCCTAACTAGCCTAGGTTCGATTCCCGCTGCCAGCGGGCTCTTGTTGATGGGCTGCTGTGTGAGGGATTTAAGGGGAACATAGGTTCGAGCCTTGGCGAGTACCTCGGTGGGATTTGTGGGTCCTGTCCCTCACATGGTTCTTACAAACCCGAGTGGCATAATACAACCATAAAGGCCCCCATTTTAGCTTAGCAAAAAAAAAATAAAAAGTGTTCCAAAAAGATTTAATTAGAATCTTCCAAATAGTGTGCACTTAGATGACTTCCTCAATGGTAATGCTCTTTAACTCTTAGTGATGTTGGTATGGTGTATGGCCTTTTTTTGGAGGTTTATTAAGTATTTTTGGTAGGGGTGTCCAACCTAGACCTAGACCCAACAATTCTATTCGACTTGGAGTCATTCTAGTTGAAGATTAATCAGTGAAAATTTTAGCTTCCCTGATGATCTAGGGTCGAGTGGCAAGGTTTACATATGAAAACCCAATGAAACTAATCCTTCTGACTCTTCAAGTAACACTTTTCTTTGCAGGATTTTCATTGTGTAGTTCGAGCTTCGTCTAAGAGATCCAGAGAGATCTTTGTCATATTTAGCGAGATCTTTGTCAGCTCTGATGAAATCTCTGCCATATCCAACAAGATCTCCCCCAAACCAGCTAGTGCCACAAAATTTCAAGTCCTAGCAATTTAACTCAATTTGAATGCCAAATTTCCATTATGTGGCGTTTGACAACTCATGTAGTCTCAGTTGGTAATGGATTTTCATTTCTCAAACCCACCATTTTCAAGTCAGCTAGTGTTGATACCAAACCCATGTAGTCTCAATTAGTAATGGATTTTCATTTCTCAAACCTACCATTTTCAAGTCAGCTATAGTGTTGATACCAAACCTATGTAGTCTCAGTTGTTAATGGATTTTCATTTCTCAAACCCACCATTTTCAAGTCAGCTACAATGTTGATACCTATGTTGGGCCTTTTTTACGTCTCGAGCTAGATTGTTCCTACTGTACTGTAGCCTTTTGATTCTAGGGTAGGAGAATCAGGACTGGCCTAATTGGAACACTCATTAGGCCAGCTTTTGCACAAGTTAGAGCCCTAGCAGGAATCTTGGGTGCGTCACGTGCCCACTGCAGGAAATACTGTTACAAAACGTTATAACAAGAAAGACATAATACAGCAGGATAACTAAAATATTTTTCTATAGACAACGATAATACTTGAACAATTCCACAATGGAGAAGTATGATAGCAGGAATAGATTAATAACAAGAAAATTATGTTAGTCCTTAATCAACCATGACAAAAGAAAGGAAAAGTAATCTGCTAAAGGAACAGACTTAACTCCTTGGCAAATTCAAGTCCAAGAAGGGAACCAATCTCCAATGTGGGTAACCTTAGAGGAGAATCCTACCATAGAAGTTACTCACTTTGGAAAATGGACCTAAGTGTCTTGATTTCAGATTCTGGACTTACTAAAGAGTGGGCTATTGAGAGGGAGAGAAGTGGGTAGTCTATTGGTGCATGCTTTTACCCCTATCACTCATATTTTCTTCCTCACTCACGGTTTCCTTACTTGTTTTCCTTATTTTCTTTCCTTTCCTCTCTTTTTTCTATGTTCCTTCGTTGTTGTTTACTATGCACGTTTATGGCCTTTTATACTACCTGCTGTGACAAAATTTACCATTTTTACCCTATAACTACTTTTGGCTTGTTATGGATGTCCTTCCAAGACTGCTCATTGGTTTGCCAACTGCCCAGCCACAACCATTACACTGTGTTGGCCGTGCCATGCCTCATTCCCAGACAAAAGTAGTTTTTGTTTTGTTTTCTACTTCCTTTTGCACTTCCATCCGAATAGGGGTTGGGTTTCTCTTTACCAACCCCTATAGCATGCACCTAGTGATTCAAGCTCATGTTTGCCTCTTTTGGGTGGTATGTCATCCCAGCAGGACATTTCTCCCAAAAGAGATTGAGTAAGAACCCTAAAATAGGCTCCCTCTTCTCCCTACCGCCAGACCATACCCTTTCTTACCTTAGACCTGTGGCCCACCTCCCCTGTATTAGCTGGGTACAAGTAGGTGGTGCCTAAGCCTTGTGTATGTGCTCCACTTCCATGTAAGTCCATTGCTTTTCTGGCGTTCATGCATTTGCCATTGCCTACAAGTTTGTCTAACTCTACTGCACGCTTTGGTGCTTGTTTAATTCTTGTGGCATGGAAGAGTTCTTAGGTCTTCATTTCGTGGGCTCGCTGGTGCTCCTGCCATTCCACTACATTATTCCTGCTAGGATATCCTTTACCCTTGTTTGCTTTACTACTTCTGGGCTTGCGAGCTGAAATGCTTGCCATACTAGTTTCACGCGTTATTCCTTCCCAGCATTCTTGCTGGGCTAGCTCATATAACATCTCAGACTTCCCCAGCCTATTTTATTCTTCGGGCATCCTCGGCCCGTTTCATTCTTTGGGCATCCTTGGCCCATTTCATTCTTTCCTACTTCTTACATTCCCATGGGCTCATTCTAAATCTTTTGGGTTTCCCTGACCCAATTACCACATCCTTTACCTTTGGGTTTATTCGCCTTCAAATCAATCTCATTTACCAATTCCTTTCTTTGCGCTCCTCCGGACCCTTTTTTTTTTTTTTTTTTTTCTCAATTCTCATAGGCTTACTACTTCATTCTTTAGGCTTCCTTGGCCCGTTTGCTTTCTCTGGGGCCATTTTACTATTTTGTAGGCCTGTGGACCATTATTCCTGCCATTCTGGCCCAATGGTCTTTACTTTGCTATTTTCTTTCTCTACCTTTTTCATATTGTTAGGCTTTTTCTGCCATTGGGCCCTTTTGCTAAAAAATGGGCATCAACATTCAACCCCCTAAGCATATGAACTGCTCATGCAGTTCATATGCAAATAAAATAAAAAAAGGTCTCACTTTTTTTCTTTTTTCTTTTTTCTTCTTTGTGGGTTTTTTGAATAGTGGGCCCCGCCTTATTTTCGTTCTTACTGTGAACAATGTTGTCTCTTTGAATTTCCTAGTTTAGTAATTCTGAAACACAACCTCTGCTTCATTAATACGATGCTTCTTTTGATGACTGACCCATTGCATCCTTTCACATCATCTTTATTATCAGTAATACTTAAACTTATTCCCTTTCCCATTTTTCGCTCAGAACGCCTTTTCCATTCCCCTCTCTTCACTGTGTCTTCTTTCCCAAAACCTTTCCACCAATCTTTTCCAATCAAATAACTCATCATGATGCCAATGAAAGACGAGGGTCCTTCCCGCCGTAAGGGAAAAAAAGTTGCCGCCGATGATCCTCTTGCCAAAACCATGGGTAAAAAGGCTCTCCTTTCTGAATCAGACTATTTCGAGAAGGACGAAGGGGGATGTGACCCAAATAGCAAGTTCCCTCCCCTCATCGATTCATGGTACGATGCTCACATTCATTTTCCTATGGTGTTCGGTGATTATCTCCCTCCGTCGGCGGGCCATGTGTGGCTCTCCATTTACCATGGTGATACAAAGGTGTCTTAGGCCCTTTTGGCTTCTTCCATTTTCGATCTTGATATACGCCAAAGGGCATCGCTTCCTATGCCCATCCTATTCGAATTTGGGTTGAATACCTTTTCAGGTTGGAAGGATAGGTAGACAAAGAGCTGTCTAATACAAGTTTCATTGCGGCATTACAGCAAGCCGACGTGTTGAAGGCCATCATTTCATCCCGTTGCTTGTCCAACTATAGGAACTTGTTCAACCTTCACATTTGGTTCGTCGATAGTGTAGCACCACCCATACCTTCTTCCTTTCTTGCAACAAGATCACCGTGACCTTGGAGGATGTGACAAACTAACTATTGTTGCCCATTCTTGGTGATGTAGACCCGAGCAACTTTGAGCTTTCCACCGAGGAGGAGGCCATAGAGGTCGAGTTGAAGAAAGGGATGAGTGGCAACGCAAAGTTGTCACATTGGATTGGGGCTTTCTCCAAGGCTTCCAATGTAGTCCACCGTGTGGCCTTCGTTGCATTTTGGCTTTATAAATTCATTTTTTGCTCTCACCCTCATTATGCTGTAAAAGCTCTCTACATCCGATTAGCCATAAAGATTTCTATTAGGCTATGTCTACCATTGGCCCCTATGTTTCTGAGTCATCTGTATATGCAATTAGATATTATGTAATATGGTGAGAGGCAGGTAGGTTTCTGCCACATAGTTACTACTTCTGCCCACAATATACGATTTTGCAGCATTTGTTATGGGAGCGTTGCGCTAGGCACTTGTCTAACTGCAAGTCTGTCCGCTTTGCCAAAGAAAAGTATCATTCTTGTCCAAAGGTTATTACCAATTTATGTGGTCATTTTGCATCTGATTTTCTATTAGCTTGCCGCTGGGTTGGGTTAAAGCCGTTTGGGCATCCTGTCGATGAGTTTTTTGATAAAGGAGTTGGCTTTTATTAAAGGGCATATAGGAATTTAGGCATTGGCTTCACATGTGCTAATTCGATTATGGGCCCTTTTATTGGCACTACTAGGACCACCACCCCGTTAACTGCCTTTGATGAGAGGGGGATTACGTATTTGGCAGTCACTAATGCTAGGTGGCTGCCTTACCTTACTGATGAGGGTATTCATTTTGTTCCCTATTTTGCCAACAGAGTGAGGAGTTAATTTGGGTTAAATCAGGACATACCTGATGATTTCTCTACTATTCTAAAGTCCACTACCTCCTTTCGGCCATTTTTGCGGCCCAATGCTTTTGATTTTTGGAGGAAGCATTTCACAACAGTTACCATTCCAAGTTCATAGAAAGAGGGTCTTTGCACAACTGCGATGCATGGATATTGGCAAGCTGTGATGATTTCATTTACACAGGAGTTGTTGGGTAGCCGTGGGTTTTCTCTCATTCCACCTGATGGTCTTCATGCCATCATTTTTGCCAACCTGCGGTTGTTGCTTCCCACCAAGTCCATGGTGGCATATGCTAGGAAACAGAGTAAGTCTGCCATATTTGAGTGGCAAACAAAGGAGAATGGATGGTATTTATATGCTGGTGAGTATCCTACGGGTTGGGAGAAGAAGATAAAGGTGGTGAACCTTCCTACTCCTGCGAAGAAGGGTTCGGTATCTTGGTCCGCTAAGCCCAAGTCTACCAAGAAAGGGGATAATTCTTTGAGACTTGTTCTGACATCGCTCCCTATAAGGGTGGCCTTCCTCCTATTGGTAACATAGTCCTCGAGGGTTCTTCTCCAGGCACTTTACTGCAAGAAAGCCCAAGCCTTCCGCTCCAAGGCCATCCATGAATGCTCCTCCTTCTAGCAGGACCTGCAGCAACAAGAGAAAGAAATCTCCACCAGCTCCATTTGCCACTATCGATAAGAGAGTATGTTATCTCTAAACTTTGTCTTTTCTTCATTTTACTTATTCATGGGGCTTTCCTGTAGCTAATTCCACATGCATACTCATTCATCTCGCTCCTTTTTTTTTTTTTTTTTTTTTTTTTTTTGGCAGTCTAAGTATAAGGAGGACACTTTTACCACCCGCCCCCATATTACTTGATAAGCCCGAGTTAGAGGTACATTCCTTCCCTTCGCATGCATTTTCATTGCCACATGTTACTATATGTTTTCTCTCTTTCTTTTTGAATGTTTATTTATTTCTTCTTCTTGCCTTAACATCCACCTTCCTTCTTTCTCTTCTCTTCTTTTCTTTTAGGTTGATCCTGAGCCCCTTTCTGTTTATCACCTCACGAATAGGGAAGTTCCTGCTACTATGGGCATGCCCATGAAAGGCTTCTTTGATGGGGCAAACATTGTGGCTAAGGCCATGACCTATGCTTCTGCTATTGCACAGGGAGCTCCTGTCGAGGTTCTAATTCCTCCACCCAAGCCTATTTCTGTTGAGGAGAGTACCCAGACCGAGAAGGTCTGTTCCTATTTCTGTCGAGGTTCATACTTCCCAAAAAGAAGTCACTCCTACAAGTGTATCTCAGACTGGGAGCGCTTCTCCTGCTACTCCTCCTGTCATCTCCGTCAGTGATCCCTCGTTGCCCTCTCCCAAGCCGTGAAAGATGGCTCTTGTTGGTGGTCACTCCTTCATCCATTCCTAATTCTACCCGAAGGTCTGATACTGACTTGTCTTCTAATAAGGGATCTAAGGAGGTCATTGAGGGTTCCAAGGATGAACCTATCATGAGCACGAGGGTTTCTGATTCTGATAAGGATAATGGAGGCGGTGAGCATGAGATTGAGGCTATGGGTATGTGTCTATTGTCTTTAACAGATCTTTTCCTACTTTTCTTTATGTAATTTCCTAGTACAATCCTCTAACTATTTCATACATCAATTTTCTTAGCCACAGATATTCTTGAGAAGTCCAAGACTACATCAGACATGGCGATGCCTACACCCCATACTTCTGCCACGCCTATAGCCCCTATTCTTACAGGTCCTCCTAGTAATTTTCTTTCTCTTGCATCTTCTTTAATCTTCACTGTTGGATTCATCCCTTCACTTTGTCTATCCCTTATGAACTCATGCTCTACCTCATGTTTCTTCCCAGGTCTGACTCCTGTTAAAGTGGCTTCATCCTCTTGGTTTGAGATTGGTAGCAATTCTGCCACAGTCCCTAATCCAGCGAGTGAAGCTATTGCCTTCTTCATCTGATTTGACCAGCCCAAGACCAATGATCTTGATCTTGTAGACTTCTAAGGTGCTGGACCCCCTTATGTTGACTTTCATGGTTTTCAAGTTCCAAGGGAGTGCATCTCCCATTTGGAGGCAGTCTACAACAGCTATGGAGACTTCATGCAGGGGTTTCTTTTTAATCAATCCACGAAGGAGCACTTCCTTAAGCTATTGGGGAGCATGATGAACGACATTGAGCATAACTTTCGTTGATACTATATCTGCTGAAAGGATTTTGCATTGGAAGGCTGTAGTTTAGGAGTTGATCAGAGTTGGATATGCTGTGGAGTTTCTACTGGATCATTTGCGAGAGAGTGCTCGAGCCTTCTTTGCGAAGAAGGTTCAGCCTGCTGTGGACGCCATAGATGCTCACATTAAGGCTTTGAAGAATAAGGTGGTAGACCTAGAAGCACGTCGTGAGCGTCTCCTTTCTGATGTTCCTGGCCCTAGCCACTTTAAAGATCAGACCCTTATTTCAAGCTTTTGATTCGACTATTACATTATGTAGTTTTTTGTTTGTTTCCTTCTCCTATGTTTATTTTCTTTCCCTTTTTGCCCTACCCAGTACACTTCCTTATTTCTTTAGCATTTATTTAATAAGTCTGACATGACTTATATATTTTTGGACTTGTAATTTATTATGCTACATCTGCTATAGCTATTACTATGATTATGATATAGTGTGTTTTACTAATGCTCCATGGTTTTCATTCCTTTTTACAAACGGGAACATACTACAATACTTTCTTGTGACATTATCCCTTGTAAGGGTGGTCACTTGAAGGAAAGAAAACTAAACAAGAGAAAGGAATAACTACATAATGTTTCCTAAGCATAATAATGCTTTAACCATTTGTTGTTAATGGGGTCCATTAAATCTTTTCCATTCATCTAGGTCAAACGGTAATACCCACTTGCATGTGCTTTCGTTACTACAAAGGGTCCCTCCCATTTTGGTGAAAATTTAGATGGTCTTGCCATACCTCGCCTGACGTGGTCTGCCATCTTTAATACAAGCTCTCCTTCTGTGAACATCCTTTCTTTAGCTGTCCTACCATAAGCTTCGATCATCTTTGGTCTATATCTACGGCTGCGCTCTTAAGCCTCCTCCCTTTTCTCATCTAATCCTTCTAGGTCCTCGCATCTTTCCACCATGAAGACTTCCTTCTCTTTTTCCTTCTTTCGTGCCTGCATGACCCTTAAGGAAGGCATCATTACTTCCGCTAAGCTTATTACCTCCATTCCATAGACTAAAGAGAAAGGAGAAAATCCTGTGGCAGACTTGGGTGAACTTCAGTAGGCCAAAAAGGCATCTGGTAGATGCATTACCCATCCTCTAGTGTATTCCTGGCTCATCTTGCTGATAATCTTGATGAGGGTTTTGTTTGTCGCTTCTGCTTGCCCATTCCCCTGGGGGTAATAAGGCAATAACCTGTGGCGTTTGATTTGATAAAATTTCAGCATCTTTCTTACCTCACTGTTGACAAACGGAGTGTCATTATCACTTATGATCCTATGAGGTACCCCAAACCTGACAATTACGTTCTCTTTAATAAAATTTGCCATGACTCCTCCTGTGGCCTTACGGAGTGGTATGGCTTCTACCCATTTGGTAAAGTATTCTACAACCACAAGGATCCATATGTACCCATGAGAAGGTGGGTTAACTGGTCCCATTAAGTCAAGCCCCTAAGTATGGAAGAGCCATGGGGTGACTATGCTATGAAAGCTTCGTGGGTGGGTGTGAATCAGGTTGGCCTGTGCTTGGTAGCTATGGCATTTCTTCACAAGTTCTGCCATATCCTTCTTTATAGTGGGCCAATAATAACCCATCTGTAGCATACACTGATGTAGCTTTTTCTTCCCTTAATGCTCTCCACATTCCCCCGCGTGCGCCTCCTTTATCATTTCTCCAGCTTCTTCGGGACCCAAACATCATAATGGGTCCCCATCATATCCCTTCTTAAAAAGGATTCCCTCGTATAAAAAGTAACATGCTACTAGCTTCTTAAGCTTATATCTTTTGATATGCTTCTACAGCAAGACACCTTCTACCAGGTATTGCACGAATAGGCTTCTCCAATCCTTACTAGCAAACACGGCATAACTTTCTTCTCTATCTGTAACCAAATGGCAGGCCTCACACTGGGTTTGGACTACGTCCGCATCCTTGGTAAGCCAATAAAAACCTGCTCTCTAGAGCCTGTAGTAAAGGTTGATCTCATTGCAAAACCCGCAAGTCCTGCTAGGCCTGTACATGGTGCGGAGCGACCGGTTAATGGAGGGTTTTTTGCACCACACCTATAGGGTGTGGTTTTCTCTCATGCTTGACCGCCCCTTATCTATGAAGGGTTGGCACCGATCTACACAAGATGCGGTGCACCATATCGGTTTGGAGCGATTAGTTCGGTTAATTCATCTATTTTCTTAGGAATCAAACACAATGTAGTTAACAACCCAAACCCCATCATAATCATTCAAATATTCCATAAAAAGAAAGTAAACAAAGGAAAACACACAAATACAAACAAATTCACAATCTTTCTCCCAAAAATATTCAATTTCAAATCACAAAAAAAAACCCATGTAAAAATAAAAATAAATAAATAAATAAACCGAATCCATAGAAGATAAATCAAAACTATTGAAAATAAAATACATAAACAAACCTCAATGAAAGCATTGTAAGGAGGAGCATAAAATTCAAAATCTTCTATAAAACTTCATGAGAATAGCAAAAAGGAGAGAGGAAAAAGTGGAACTCCAAGAATTGTAGCTTCAAGGGGCATAATACGGAGGCAGCAAGCAACAGCAGCGAAGGCAGAGAGTAAGGAGAGAGAAAGAGAAAGGCAAGGAGGAGACGTTTATAGGAGAGGGAAAGGTTGGGCGACTGATGAGAAAGTGAGAGCTGGGTATGTAATAATTTTAGGGTTTAAATTGAAATGCTGTTGTTTTTATTTTTTATTTTTTATTTAAGTTGATACCAAAACGACATAGTTTTGGAACTGATATTAAAATTAATGTCAAGCTTAAAACGTGTTGTTTTGGTATCAAATTAAAATTATATAAAAAAAGCCCTAACATTCTTAACCCAGCATCTCCAGTTCTTACTTTCTCTAGCGCCGTACTCCCTTCTTCCTTGCCTCTCACAAACCAACTTTCTGGCATTTTTTTTTTTTTTTGAACAACTCTCTTGCATTCTTTCTACTGAAACACAATAGATCACACATGTGTTAAAATATAGCATATATATATATATATATATATATACTCGGTGTGGTGCGGTTTCTCGTTGAAGTGTAAAATAGCAGTCGATCACTGCACCGGCCATCGTTGATATGACTAAATCTCCTCCGACCACCACGCCAGACACCTACGATGGAGCTTTGTATCGGTCAGGTCGGTTCGGTACCAGCCGGTTGCATCGGTGTCGGTCAGATCCTGAACAAGCCTAGGTCTTGCCATGCACCTCCTTCAGCTTTCTTCGGGCCTCTTCATGCCCTACACATCTTGATAAAATCCCTCCTAGCATTCTACTAGGTCTCCTTCTTTTAAAAGGGTTTCCTTAATGGGAACCTTCTAATCCTCTTCACATCTTGCTTTTCCTAAAACCTTTCATGTAGTATTTCAACAATAGACTCCCTTCGTTTGTTGAATTCGACTCTGGTACTACTTACTTTAAAGGCTATCTGTGAGCCCAACGCGGCCAGCGCATCTGCATACCGATTTTCTCTTTTTTGAGCATGCTCTATCTCAAACGTAGAAAATCTTTCTTCCATTTTCTGGGCCAACATCCTATACAGAGCCAAATTTGGTTCCTTTAAAGAGAAACTCCCCTTTGCCTGGCAAACCTCCAAGTTGGAATCGCCTATCACTTTCAAATGTTTAATCCCTATCTCGAGGGCTATGGCTAACCCAGTAATATAAGCCTCGTATTCTGCGGTATTTTTTGAAAAAGGAAACTCCAACTTGAATAAGAGCGCCGCAGTGTCTTCTCCCTTGTGAACTCCAACTTGAACGAGAGTGCCACAATTTCTTCTCCCTCGTGATAGAGGACCACTCCTGCACCCCTCGAATTTGCTATAAAAAAGCCGTTGAATTTCATGACCCATTGTTTTCCGATTACTTTTGCCGTGGCCACTTCCTTTGGAACTTCGTCATCCAATAGAAATTCCTCTTCTCCTGGAAATTGCGCTAGCAGGTCTGCTATGGCCTAACTCTTTACTGCCTTGGGTGTTTTTGCCTTCAAGTCATATTGTGACAATGGTAACAACCACTGAGATATCCTTCTATAGAGGATAGGCTGCTAGAGAAGGGCTTTGATTGCATGGGACTTTGTCATCAGGTGTATCTCGTAAGCTAAGAAAAAATGACGCAAACTTTGCGATGCATAGACTATTGCCAGGCATGCCTTTTCTGCTCTGGGGTAATGGGTCTCAGCATCCCTTAGAGCACGACTTACATAATAAATTGACTGTTCGATACCGCCTCCATCTTCTTGGGCTATCAAAGCACCTATGGTAGATGGGCTTAAGGCCAGATAAAGTAGTAGTGGCTTTTTACAGATTAGGGTTTGCACCGTAAGGAGGTTTGTCATAATCTGCTGTAGCCTTTGAAAAGCTACCTACAGCACCTCTCCCCACTCGAAGCCTTGCCTTTTCTTGAGCAACTTGGTAAAAGCTGAGATGATCAATGCCAAACTAGGGATGAACCTCCGAATGTAAGAAAAGAAACCTTCCCTAGCAAACTCTTCAACTCCTTCACTGTGGTTGGTGGCTTCATGGTTGCTATGGTCGTGGCTTTGGCTGGGTCCACGTCTATTCCCCCGCTGTGGCCCAGGAATCCCAAAAATTTCCTGGCTGACACTCCAAAAGCACATTTTAGTGGATTCATTCTCAACTTGAAAAGTCTGCATCTTTCAAAAACCTTTCTTAACACCTTAGCGTGGTCTCTTCACCTCTTCAACTTCACAACTATGTCATCCACATAGTCTTCTAACTCACGATGCATTATGTCATGAAATATAGCGGTTGTCGTGCACTGGAAAGTTGCACCTACATTTTTCAACCCAAAGGGCATTATGGTGTAATAGAAATTACCTATGGGTGTTCTGAAAGCAGTTTTCTCTGCGTCTTTTAGTGCCATTCGAATCTGGTTGTACCCACTGAACCCATCCATGAAGGAAAACATGGCATTTCTTGCCGTGGAGTCTATTAATGGATCCATGTTGGGCAACGGGAATTCAACTTTGGGGCACACCCAATTAAGGTTCCTGAAATCCACACATCATCTTATTTGCCTGCTTTTCTTCTTTACTGGTACAATGTTAGACAATTATCGCAGGTGCTAAATGGGTTTAATAAAGCCAGCTACCAACAACTTTTGCACTTCGATGTGAAATACTCTGGCAGGCTAAACCAGTGGCTTAGATTAGGGATCTACATTAAGCATGTGTACCACTAGTCCTGGTCTAACCCAGGCATCTTACTGTAGTCCCACGCAAAAACATCTCTGAACTCATTCAGCAGCAAGATCAACTTTGCCTTTTCACCTTCTGAAAATTTTGAACTTATTGAAATAGGTCTTAACTTTTATGGGTCTGTACCCAAATCAACTTCTTCTAACTTCTCTTATGCCGCTATTTGCGTGTCTTTTTCTGTTGTAACCTCTTCTTCGCTTTTCGTGTCACTTTCTTCTTCCACATTTTATTGGGTTACATAGCACACTAAACTTTTATGCAGTGAGGTGTTCGAACCCTGACGCATCATGGCATGTCACTTGACTTCGAAGTGGACACTTCTTTCCTCTTCTTTCTTCGCATTAGCAACTCTCTCAGGTCAGGCTCTAGGTCATCCTAAATATCCTCCCATTTGAGGACGAGCGTGACTTATGGTTTGGACACTGAACTTCACCAGTTGGTGCTTATTCATCATAGAACATGATTTCTACTAAATGGGCTTCTACTTGCTCAAAGGGTGACGGGTTTGCCACTATCCGTATCATCTTGCCATTCAATATTCCTTTCACGTATTGATGATAGGTAGATGAGACTAGCCGATGTTTGTGCAACCATGGTCTTCCCAATAATATGTGGTATGAAACTTCTATTTTTACTACATGAAAGCGTGCCAATGAGGCTATTGGCCCCACCTTCAACCATAACTAAATGTGGCCCGCGGTGTACTCACCTCTTCCTCCGAATCCTGTCACTTCCATTGGACATCCCTAAATCTTGCCTTCTGAAATTCCTGCTACTTGCAGTGTGCTAAATAGGATAGATTCACTGAGGCACCTGTATCTACTAAGGCTCTCTTAATGGGGATTTGGTTTATGGAGGCCGCCAAGTAGAGAGGTCTCTTGTGGTCTAAATAGCCTGCCTCCATGTCTTCATCGCTAAAAGTAATCTTGTTAGTGTCCTGTAGGAAGGTTTTATCAGCTCTAATTTCTGCCTCCAAGCATTCCACTCCTGCCCCTGAGGCAATGCTTGCCAAAGCCTCTGTGGCAATTCTTCATTTGTTGGCTATGAGTTCCAACTGATCAAATAGGTTCTTAAACCTAGAACTTCTCTGTAAGGTGGTAATGGCTATGGCAGGCAAGGCTACCTGTCTTTTTCATCTTCTGCTAAATCCGCGCAAATAACAACTGTTGCAACACATTTTCCCTTGTGATTTGGGAGTAGGTTTCTTTGAACTTCTGGTTTGGACAATTTGAGAGCTCCTTCTCTGATTCTATGATACACTAATCTACGGAGCGCCCAACATTCTGCGATAGGGTGTTACACATAATTACGTAGACGGCAGAAATGTGGGTCCCTTCACTCTTCTTTAATGGGTTCCCTGGAAACTTGATTAGGCTTGAAGACCCCATCTGCAATCCATTCATCCAAGAGCACATCTAGCTCCTTTGGTGTACACGGTAGTGGCGGGGGAGTCTTGTACTCCCTCCCATTTGATTTCCTCTTCTTTTCGCCGATAGATATCACCATAGCCTACGACACAAATTTTCTCTCTTTGGACTTGTCAGAACTTAGTCTTATTGATTGGGCGGTCTTCCTAGCTTTTTGCAATAGCTACGCGAACTGGAAGATTTCCAGATTCTCTAAGACAGCTCTATACTCCATGATCATGTTACCTATACACATTTCCACCAATGCCTTTTCTTCACAGTGATCATAGCAATTAAGGGCTATGTCCCTAAACCTCTTAATGTATTCCATCTGGTTTTCACCACTCCTTTGCTTGGTTACTTGCAAAGTTGCAAGTGTTATTATTTCTTCTCCATGAAAATACTTGGCGCAAAATACATCCACCATATCGTCCCACGTCAGGATTGATCCTGGTTTCAGAATTGTGTACCAGGTATACGCTCGGTCACATAGGGATTCGAAAAACTCTTGAAGACACAAATCCTCATCTACTGCATAGGGACCGAGGGTGTCAATAAACTTACTCACGTGCTTGATAGTACTTCCCCTTTTGCCATCGTATTGTAAAAAAGTTCGGGGCTCATATCTCTTAGGATATGGCTTGTTGAGTATCCTCAGCGGATAAGGAGGCCTTCGTGCATAAAATCTTTCCTTGGGCACCTTAGCCCTCTCCTACTCTAAAAGTGATGCAACTTCGGTCATGGTAATGAAACACTGTTCTCCATTTTGTGGGCCACCCTCTACGGGGGTTTCTTCCTTATCTGCCACATGCTCTGGGTCATGCTGGCTTCCTTTCTCTTTCGTCTTGTCTGCCTTCATCTGGTGAATCTCTCCCATCAACTGTTGCTAGGAATGCTGCATGAACCGCAACACTTCAATAAAAAAGTTGGTATTGTCAACAGGAGTTCTTTGTTGCTGCTGCAACCCAACCCCTGCTCCGTTAACACCTTCCACCTAATTGGGCTGGTGTTGTTAGGGATGGCTGGCCTTGACTCCGCCTATGAGAGCATGGCACTCATGTTTCGCGTCATTTTTTACCTCGGGGGTATAACTCATGAAGGTTTTATTTGCTTTCCCTGCCTTTTTCCCAACTCCCCAATTTAAATGTGGTGGGTCTTTTTTACGTCTTAAATTGGATTGCTCCTACCGTACAGTGGCCTTATGATTCTAGGGTAAGAGAGTCAAGACTGGACTAATTGGAACACTCCTTATGCCAGCTTATGCGCAAAGTAGAGCCCTAGCAAGAATCTTGGGTGTGTCACATGCCCATGGCAAGAAATACTGTTACAAAACGTTATAGTAGGAAAAATTTAATATAGCAGGATAACTAAAATACTTTAACTAAAATATTTTTCTACTGAAAATGATAATACTTAAACAATTCCACAAAGGAGAAGTATAATAGCAGGAATAGATTAATAACAAGAAAGTTATGTTAGTCCTTAATCAACCATGACAAAAGAAAGGAAAAGTAATCCGCTAAAGGAACAGACTTAACTCCTTGGCAGATTCAAGTCCAAGAAGGAAACCAATCTCCAATGTGGGTAACCTCAGAGGAGAATCTTGCCGTAGAAGTTACTCACTTTGGAAAATGAACCTAGATGACTTGATCTCAAATTCTGGACTTGCTAAAGAGTGGGCTATTGAGAGGGGGAGAAGTGGGTAGTCTATTGGTGCATGCTTTTACCCCCATCACTCATATTTTCTTCCTCGCTCTCAGTTTCCTTGTTTTCTCTGTTTCCTTACTTGTTTTCCTTATTTTCTTTCTTTTCTTCTCTTTTTCCGTGTTCCCTCGTTGTTGTTTACTGTGCACATCTATAGCCTTTTATACTGTCTGATGTGACAAAATTTACCATTTTTACCCTTTAACTACTTTTGGCTTGTTGTGGGTGACCTTCTAGAGCTGCCCACTAGTCTGCCGGTTGCCTAGCCACCACTACTACACTGTGTTGGCCATGTTATGCCTCATTCCCAGAAAAAAGTAGTTTTTGTTTTGTTTTCTAATTCCTTTTGCACTCCCATCCGGATAAGGGCTGGGTTTCTCTCTTACCAACCCCTATAGTATGCACCTAATGATTCCAGCTCATGTTTGCATCTTTTGGGTGGTATATCATCCTATTGCTTTTCTGGCACTCATGCGTTTGCCATTGACTACAGGTTTGTCCAACTTTACTACACGCTCTGGTGCTTGTTTAATTCTTGTGGCGTGGAAGAGTTCTTGGGTCTTCATTCTTTGCATCTCATTTCTTCTTTGGGCTAAGCATGGCTTGGGTGTGGACCTTCTCTTCTTTAATTTGACCCATGTCTTCTTTCACCCCTTGTCTGTGGGCTGGCTAGTGCTCGTACCATGCCACTGCATTGTTCCTGTTATGATATCCTTTACCCTTATTTACTTTACTACTTCTGGGCTTGCAAGCTGAAGTGCCTGCCATGCCAATTTCAGATGTTATTCCTTCCCAGCATTCCTACTGGGTCAATTCATATAACATCTTAAATTACCCTGGCCCATTTTATTCTTTGGGCATCCACAGCCCGTTTCATTCTTTGGGATCCTTGGCCCATTTCATTCTTTCCTATTTCTTACATTCCCATGGGCTCTTGCTAAATCTTTTGGGCTTCCCTGACACAATCCCATTTACCAATTCCTTTCTTTAGGCTCCTCCGGCCAGTTTTTGTTTTCTTTCTATTTCTCATGATTCTCATGGGCTTACTACTTCATTCTTTGGGGCTTCCTTGGCCTGTTTACTTTCCCTAGGACCACTTTACTATTTTGTAAGCCTATGGAACATTATGCCTGCCGTTCTGGCCTGATGGTCTTTATTTTGTTGTTTTCTTTCTTTACCTTTTTCATATTGTTGGACTTCTTCTGCCATTTGGCCCTTTTGCTAAAAAATTGGCATCAACAATACCAAACCTGAGTCTAATTGGCTTGTACACACCTGTATTTTTAGAGTGTGAAAGTTTAGGGTTCGTTTGGTTGGAGGGGTGGAAAAGTGAAAAGATAGAAAATAATGGGAGGTTGGAAAAGTGGGAGGATAAAAAAAAATTTTAATTTCTCTCTTTTTTGTTTGGTTAGGAGTGGAAAAGTGGAGGGATGGAAAAAGTGAGTTTGTGTAAATAGGAAGAAGCCAACGTCCAGACCCAAAAAAAAAAAATGAAAAAAAAAAAAGCAACGTATTTGACTAAGCTCATGTGCAAATGTAAATGGGCATTTTTTTCATATATCTATCAAACTCCCCCCACTCAATTTTCTCCTCATTTTGGAAAGAAAATTTTTTGGTGGGCCCAAAGAGAAAACACATGGACCCCACCATCATTTTCCTCTCTCCCTCTCCTAACCAAACACTTTCCAAAAAGTTTTCTCTCCTCATTTGCTCTTCTTTTTTTTTTTTCCAACCTCCCTAAAATCCACTCTACCAAACACACCCTTAGAGGCTATGGTTGATAATAAATAGTTCTTGTTGTTTTTGTTTCAAATTAATATTCATTTTTATAGAGTTTTTTTTTTTTTAGAAGTGGAAGATAAAGAAGAATGTGAACAATGCTCATATAAAAAGGATCTAATCTATTGGGTAATATATCTTTACTACTTTCCTAGTTCTTTACTAATAGGAAAGATTTTCACCATCTAAAAATGTCTAACACCCTAGAGTCATCAAGGACTAAGATATCGTTAGACCTAATAGCATCTTAGGGCACTCAAGGGAGCATCATGCCTCCTTGTCGAGCCTTCCATGCATCTGATGACTCTTAGGGCAACATCAAACACTAACCCATCTAACACTATGTCGTGTGACAGACAATTCAATCCTAACAAACAAGTCTCCACACTTAGCTCCACACCATTTACGTGTCTTCCACTCAAGTGTCTTTATATGGAAAGAACTTGCGCACCACACCCAAAGATACTTCTACATATTCATATCCTCAAAACATGGGAAGTTAAGCCCAAGGATCTCGGAGTATTAACTCCATACTCTCCTTATAAGAAAAGAGCCTACAGTCACAGGATCTTGGTTAGCTCTATATCACTATATAAGCACTAGGCCCCCTCTTCTCCAAGGTATGTAGAATTTCATAGCTTTGATACTTTTAAGTTATTGGAAATCATTCAGTCACTAATTTAACTTTCAAAAGGTCTTTAGCCAGCACCCCATCGGTGCTTTCTATAGGTGTGGGTGTAACAAGGGGAGTACGCCTCGACCGAGTGGACCGGGGTGGAGAAAAGAAACTAAGTCGCCACCTAGATTAGGTCTAGGAACTATAAAAATAGAGCCCTTCATGGAATGACTAATCTACTATCAGAGCACGTGTCCTGAGTTTAGGTATGAGGATGGGAAGGTGTCAAGCACCCGACCCCACCCGACCCGTGGGTCGGCTTCCACTCATTGTGTCTTACATCTTAATCCCATTAAAAGCACATTCAATATTGTCATTCTAGACTCACATACACACACTAGCATACATCTGGAAATCAACATAGCATTTTCATCCCAAAACCCTAACATACATCTATCGTGCAATTCAACACATCATATTCAAGGTAGCAAACAAACAAACATATCATATCCAAGGTAGAAACATAGGCATGTGTGAGAGACCTCAACAAAAGAATGTCCCTCAAAAAAGAGATTCATGTACCTTTTAGGGCACCTCTCTTTTTGAGTAAGTGGTATGGAGTCGCCACTTTTTTTTTTATAAAAAATAAGAAAAACTAAATACATAATTGAATTGTTCTCTTCATTGATTGAATAAAAATTACAACTCTATGAAAACTTGAAAGTTACATAGCTTTGGGTCCTAGTTACAATCTACCAAAATACATGGCTTTTGTCCTAGTTACATTCTACCTAAAACAAAAGAAAAGACAAGGCTAGATCTTCTAAACGAAAAACCTAAATCCGAAGGCTAGGTTACGGAATGTGAAGGTGTTAGACACCTATTCTGCCCAGACAGAGTCTGGTCTTTTAGACTCTTGTGACCAATGTATTATGTTATGCATGTCAAGAATGATATGTTGAATATTTGAAACAAAAATTAAATCACACAAATTTATTTATGAATGAAATCTCTTCTTTTGTTTTTTGTTTAAAAATTAAGATATGTTTTGGTGATCAAAAAAATTGATTTTGATTTGTCAAAATACCAGATTTGTTTTATAGTATTTAAAAAGATGGATTTTGATGATAAAAATTCAGATCTGTTTTTTATTGCATAAAGTAAGGTCTTTTAATTGGAAAAACATCTTCTTTTTTTTTTTTTTTTTTTGAAAAACTAAAAAAAAAATGTTTTTGATAACAGAAAAAACAAATCTGTTTTATGATGAAATAAAAAAAAAGGGTTTTTTTACAATAAAAAAACCAGATCTATTTTTTACATGTTTTAAAAGAATGAAAAAGATTTTTTTTTTCATTAAGAAGAGAGTTTCACTCATAATATGAATTTATGCAATCATGAATTAAAACAAATACAAGCAATACATGATCTCTTTCTTTATTTCAAAAAATTACATGTACTAAAAAAATCAGATTTGTATCTTAAGAAAGATATAAATCAGTTTTGATTTGAGAAAAATTTAGATATGTATCTCATAAAGATGCAGATCTCTGTTTGTTTGAAGAGAAACTCAGATCTACATCTAAGAAAGATGCAGATCTATTTTATTTGAAGAAAAATTCAGATCTGCATCTAAGAAAGATGCAGATCCATTTTATTTGAAGAAAAATAGTTGACTACATGCAAATCTTTAAAATTAAGAAACAGATTATATCAACAATAAAGAAATCAAGAACATGTTTTTATAAACAAGATTATCAAGGAAGAATAAGAATGTTTGAAACAATTAAACATACATTATCATGATAAGAAAAGCATAGAAATAAATTTTTTTTTTAAAAAAAAGGGTTAAAAAACAACCTCTTGCATGAGCACTCTTTTACTTGAAAGGATGTTTTAGGGTTCAAAGAAACTTATTCAGTTATCTTTAAAACCTAAAAACCCTAGCTTCAAAAGAAATTCAGAGAGGAGATTAGAAAAAATGAGCTGTTTGGGAGCCCAAAACGTGTGCCTCTCAAAGCATAAAAAAAAGGTGTTGAATTATGAAGTTCAGTCTCTATTTATAGAGACCAGAAAACTCTAAAAAATAGGTACGGACAATTAAGGTTTGAAGTCGGACACATCCTTTTGCAAAAAGATCGAAAAGGGTAAGCCTTATTGTCACCCAAAGGCCATTGGGCCAAAACCCAAAACAGGGAAATTCGGCCCTTTTAGAATTGGCCCTATGGGTCCAAATGCACTTTCGTGTTCGGGTGCCATTTGGACTCCTCTTCTAAGGTTTTTTGATCGATCCTTGTACCTAGACGCGTTTTCATCCTCTGCCTATGATTTTTCATCTCTTTTTTGGATAATTCAGGATATTTAAGGACAATTATCTTGTAAATAAATACCTTAAAATAAATCTTGATAAAGTTCAGATTATCCACAGTTTTATTGCTATCCAATCATCCCTTTTATTCCCATGCATGCATCCCTATTTTAAACACTAATTATCAACCAATCACAAAATTATTTAATTAATTTTAATTGTTTAACCAATTAGATTTAATTTAAATTGATCATGCAATATCTTTCGATCCGATAGTCCGATTTGATAACCAGAAACACCGCTGCGACCATTAGAATCTCAAGATCATTTTTATGATATGCAATGAATGAATTAATGCATGAAATGCAAAGACAAAAATGATGCATGTAATGCAATTATGATTTTTGGGATACATGGATTGATCATTTAAGTCATTCTCCTTTATTAAATTATGAGTGCAAAATTAAGTGTCTACAGCATGTTAAGATTAAACAAACAAATTATCACATCCAAGGCGAAGCTTTGCAAATATCATTCATGTTCCTCAAGGCAAGATTAAAAGCATATCTCAAACAAATGCATGTTCATGTGAATGCATGACTTACCTCACTTACCTTACTGCACCATAGCACCTATGCATCAATGCATGGTCATATTTTATGCAGGTTCATGGCAAAACAACAAAATTGGAAGATAAAACCCTAATCTAGCATGTGAAGAACAATCAAAGCAAACAACATGGAAGTAGAGACTCAAAAGCATAAAGTAAGACATGGCAGAGGCATATGATATAAATAAAATAAGGAAATAGAAGCAAAAAAGACTCAGATTAAGGTTTCTAGGTATGAATATGCGTGCACATACATAAAGCCTGCGTGCACAGCCCAGTTGTATGTGTACGCATACACGCCCTAACCCTAACCCAAAAAACAAGAACACATCAGACAAAACTCTAATATCTAACAACCTCATATGGTTGAAAACAAAAAAGCTATGTAAACCTAAACTAAACAAACATGTTACAACACAAAAAAACAAGAAAAGCAAAGGAAATGAAGATTAAAACAAAGAAAAGAAAAGAAAAGGGACTAGAACTTATACCTCAAAACACAAAGCTCCTTATCTTGATTTTGACAGTTCCCCTCAGTCAATCTATTCACAATCAAATAAAAGAAGTGATTAGTAAGCTTGAACTCAAAGATCAAGGCTAGAAAAGGCCTCAATTAGAAAATATTAACTTGAGGATATTTTGCAAAAAACTCCTTTGATTCACTATAACTAGTGAATCTTGTGTTTTCCTTTAAGATTTTCTATGTCCTTTGAAAAAGTACTGTGTATGGCTTTTTATAGTTCGAAAATGGGGGTTTGGAATGGCTCTCAGACGTTGTGGGATCTTTCCAAAACCCAAAATTAAATGCATAAAACTTGTTTTTCATAGTTTCCGGAACCTTAGCATGCGTACGCATGCCCGTGTATGTGTATGCATGCATGAAGCATGCATACACAAAGCTTGAGCATGCGTGTGCATACGCCTGTATGCGTACACATGCCTTAGGGTTTTGATGGCCTTTATTTTCCAAAAATATCTTATTTTATTCATAAAAGAGTTATATTTTTCCAAAAATACTTTTCTTAAGCCAATTTCAATCTAATCGAGTCCTAAACCAACATTGGGCTTTAGAATTCCAACATCATTGGGGAATGGGGGCCCAAGTCATAAGGGATACAAAATGGGCTGTCTACAGTAGGTTCTTCTCCTTTCATTCTTCAAGTACCCCCAATCATTATGCGTTTGGACGATTAGCTTACTAACGATTTTATGCATCATCAGTTGCTACGAATTGTAAGGTAGTTTTCTTCCAGCCATTTGGTCTTATTTCCCAAAATGGTGTAAGAAACTCAAACTATTGGATAGTGAAACTTTAGTCACCTTATAAGCATTTTTTATTAAGCATTGGGCAAAGACTAAAGGAAAGTGTTGGCATCCAAAGTATTGTCAAATGTAGTGAAAGTTAACCAAATATTACTTGTTGCATATTGGCTCATCAGAGGTCCAAAAGATTGAAGAAGACATGCCAAACTTCATGTTGCTCAATCAACTTTGATCCATTAGAATTCTACTGAACATACTTGAGACCTTCCAAATCACAAATTCCTAACTTTTTCCTCTTGAAAATTCATATGCTTGGGTCATGAATCTTTGAACTTGCAGTGATTTTTTTTTTTTTTTATAGACATATATAAATATATACATACATACATACATACATACATACATATATATATATTGCTTTATTTCTTTGTTTGTGAGGTCTTGTTCAAATGAATAAAATAGGAAGCTCCAGAGCTTTCCTTAGAGTTTCGATCATGGCTTCTCAAGCATTGGCTGAAACTCCAAGGTAGAGGAGCTCATTTTTGCTTTTCTTTAAGGAGTTTACAAGTTAGAGAAAAGATGTGTCCTGTCTTTCTTCATAAGCCAACATCCGTAAGTTGTTTAAAAAAATGACAGAACTTAGGTGCAATTCCTTAGGTTTCCCAACTAAATCAGCACATATGGCCAATTTCTCCAACTCATCTTAAAGCCAGAAGTTTCACAACCAAACCCATGAACCCAATTCACAGCAACTAAAACACAACGAGATCATGACCAACCCACGACTACCGCCTACCAGAACCCAACTCCATCACCATCTATCCTATCACCCAAACCCAAGTTCATCGACATCTTGACCCATTGCTCTTTTCCAACCCCAAACCCCCACAACCACCCTAACCCAAACCCAACAACCTACGGAAACCCAATTCTATCACAAAACCCAAACCTAACAATCCATTACCACCAAAACAACCACCATATATTTCTCTATCATTAAAGGTCGAAACCTTATTCATCCCTTGGAAAAGCTGTGTGCTCTGGTGAGTTTTTGGTTACAGATCATGGGTTTGAGAGTATGGTGTTAATCATCTCGACAATGCAAGTGGGGAACATGGCCATGGGCTCAGTACCTCCAACGAGCTCGCACAACACATTGGAGAGCATGGGCTTGGTTGGTAAATCTGGCTTTCTGGGCCATGTAGTTTGAATGAAGGTGAGTTCTAATTTTATAAAGGGAGAGGAATGTTGGCGGTTGTGAGTGAAAAAGGAGAAAGGGTGGAGGTTGAACAAATTAGAGAATATTCTAGAAAATAATTTTCATATATTGCATAAAATGGCTAAATGAATTACAAGATAAGTATCTGTTTAGATTATATACATATGAAGGAGAGAGCGAGAGAGAGAGAGTAGCTTAAAATTAGGAAAATCAATTATAATAGATTTAACAACTAATCACATATGCCTAATAGCAACTTAAGTGCTAACTCACTAACTAATAATCCAAACGCTGCATTTCACATTTCCATACTTAAGTGATACGATGTGCTTTGTTGCTGGTCTTTTAACATTGAGCATTAGACTCAAAACAACAGTATTGCATCCCATCATCCTTCATCAGTGGCAAAGAACTTCTACCTTCATCTGGCAGCATCTTCTGCACATTCTGTTCTACATCCCCCCTCAAACTTATGGGGAAACGCCACATAAGTTTGGATATAAGCCACTAAAATTGAGGAGAGGGAGGACCTGAGAAGCCACAAACTGAACTTGAAGATCATGTCGAAGAACTCTCTCTCTAACAAAGTGATAGTCCACTTCAATGTGCTTTGTGCGAGCATGAAAAATAGGATTGTAGGCAATGGTAAGAGCAGAAACATTATCACATCACAAGATTGGAGGAGCAAAAAGAAAGACATCAAAATCTTAAAGTAGCATCTTGATCTAACAAAGCTCAACAGCTAAAGATGTTAGAGCTTGATATTCTGCCTCAGTGGAAGAACAAGAGACAATTGGTTGCTGCTTTGTATACCAAGTAATGGGGGAATTACCAAGAAACACTAGAATTCCAGAAACTGACTTCCTATCCATAGGATCTCCATCTCAATCAACATTAAAAAGGGTTGAAGGACCATGAGTAAATGCTAAACCTTGATGAAGTATGCCTTGAAGATACCTCAAAATTCTTTTAATAGTTTAATGATGATTAGCTATTGGAGAGCTCATTAACTGACAGGCCTGCTGAACAACAAATAATAAATCAGGCCAAGTAAAAGTAAGACACTACAAAGCCAGTACCATGCTTCTATAGAATGTAGGATCAGCAAAAAGAGAATTGTCATTAAAAACAAGATGAGCAGTGGATGAGCATGGGGTTTTACAAGGCTTACAATCAAACATAGTGAACCGATGAAGCAAATCTAGAGTGTATTTAGTCTGATGTACAAACAAGACTGAAGGAGTATAGTCAATATAGAGCCCCAAAAAGTAATGCAACCGCCCCAAGTCGTTAAGATCAAAATCCTGACTTAAAGAACCAATAACTGTGGCAACAAAGGATGATTCCCTGTAACAATAATGCCATCCACATAGAGCAATAGGAACACAATAAGTGAATCATGATTGTAAATAAACAGATTTCCATTTGCTCTAAAAGCTACAAAGCCAATATGCAGCAACTGGGTACTAAACCTTTCGAACTAAGCCCGGGGAGCTTGTTTTAGGTCATAGAAAGCCGTATGCAAAAGGCAAATATGATTGGCATAAGACTGATCAATGTAGCCCTGAGATTGAGCCATATACACCTTTTTTTTAAGCACACCATGTAAAAAGGCATTACTCATATCTAACTACTTCAAGGACTAACCATAAGTCACTACAAGAGCCAAAAGTAACTTGACAGTAGCTAGCTTTACCACAGGACTAAAAGTCTCTTCATAGTCCAAAACATATTGCTAAAAGAACCCCCTAGCCACCAGCCTAGCTTTATACTTGGCTATAATGCCATCACTATTCCTTTTAAGCTTAAACACCCATTTGCAAGTAACTATATTTTTTATCAGCAGGTGGAGAAACAAGTGACCAAGTCTGCTGTCTAAGGAGTGAGTGAAATTTTGAATCCATAGCAGCAACCCATTAAGGATGTTTTGCAACCACAGCAAAGGATAGGGGCTCTTAATATGTGTAATCAGTGGTGACTTGAAGAACTTTAGGCTTGTGTATACCAAATTTAAATTTGGTGAGCATGGGGTGTGTATTCACATGAATAGAAATATCAAGGGAAGGTGAAGAAGAAGAAGAAGATAAACTAGGATTAACATTTGGAATGGAAGAAGACAGCAATGAAGTTGAATTAGAAGGTGAAGGTTGAATAGGTGGATCAGGAACACAGGAAATAGGAGTAGAAGAATGAAGAAGATCCAAAAAAAAAAGACAATCAAGTGAAGAATCAGAAATAGTACAAGTAGAGCTAGATGAATCAAGAGTAGAATAAGATGATGAAGTAGATGCAGAAGTGTTTGGAAACCATTTTGAATCAAGAATAGTAGTTGAGAAAGGAACATGAAAAGTGATGAGATCTGACTTATTTGCAAAAGGAAACACATCTTCATTAAATAGTGCATAGTAAGCTGTGTAAACAGTGTTAGTACTAAGGTCCAAGCACAAATTCCCTTTGGACAAAGGAGGATATCCTAGAAACACACACTCCATAGACCTAGACAAAAGTTTATGCTAGTTATAAGGCCTATGGTACGGATAGCAGGCACAACCAAAGGTCCTAAGGGCAGTAAGAGGAGGTGGCATAAAATTGACCTTTTCCCAAGGAGAACCTAGACCTAGGACAAAAGAGGGTAACCTATTAATTAGAAAAAAGGCATTGGAAAAGGCATAAGACCAGAAAGTGAATGGTAGTTAAGACTGGTATAACAAGGCCAAGCTAGTTTCTACAATATGCCTATGTTTTCTCTCTGAAATGCCATTTTGTTGAGGGGTATGTGAATAAGAAGTTTGATGGAGTGTAACATGGTCAAAACAAAAAGACTTAAACTAGGAATTAAAATATTCTCCACCATTATCAAACCTCAGTATCTTGATTTTATAAGAGTATTGGATCTTCCTTGTAGGTAAATCCCAAATAAAAAATCTTAAGAATCAAAATAACAGAAAGCATTGTTTTGCAAACAAAGCTTATAAACAGATAACAAATTGGATGCAAGATCAGGAACTCTAAGTATACCATCAAGCCTAAACTTATGATAAGAAGTACACAACTCACCACTACCAATATGAGTAACAGGTAGTTCTTAACCATTACCAACAATCACTGTTTCAGATGCTGAAGTAGGTTGTTGTTGCAATGAAAGATTAGCCAAGTTAAGTGTTACATGATCAGACAGCCAGTGTCTGTGAGACAACCATTTGCAACGTGAACTTGAGAGGAATTGGCTACCATTGCTGCAAGTTTTGATGGAGCATGCTTACCTTGAAAATAAAAATCCATCTTGTGGTAGCAATCCAAAGCCACGTGTCCATTATTTCCACATATTTGACATTGTGGTCATTGAGTCTAACCTTGAAAACCTAAAGATTTTGATCGACCAGACTAATTAGGCTGAGATAAACTATTATTGAAGCCTCCATTTGGACTATCATTGTAACCATCAATGCCAGCATTGAAACTGCCTCTACCTCCATATCCTCCATGACCTCTCTGATTGTTGTTTCTCCCTCTTCCTCTACCAAAACCTTGAGATTGGTAATTAGCAACCATTGCCATGGATGTAACATCAACCACACCAAACCTTTTCTTAATGACTCTTTCTTCAGTATTGAGAAGAATATTAAGTTCGTCTATAGAAAGAACATCACTACGAGTCCTTATAACAAAACTAAATGAATCATACTATGATGGCAAACCATCAAGAGCAACATAAAGCAATTCTTCATCATCAAGAATCACTGATACAGCAGCCAATTTATCCCTAATTTGCTTGATTTTTTGAAAGTACAAATCAATGGAATCTATACCTTTCTTTACAGCATTCAACTCATTTCTAAGACATATCGCACTAGATCTAGAAACTAAAGCAAAATGCTTCTCTAAAACCTTCCATACACCTTTACCAAACTTTTGTTCCACAATGAGAGGAAGAACATAAGGAGAAAATGTAGAATTAAGGAAGGTGAACAATGCTTGTTCACGATTCTTCCAATTGAGAAAAGTAGGATTAACCTCAGTAGTAACATTACCAAAGGAATCCTTCAAGAATTGATTTGATGCCATAGCAGATTCATTGATCATAGAGTATGTCTTCAAAATTACTTCAATCTGATGCTTCCAAAACGATGTAATTGGAGTAATCAAGCTTCATAGTCATCATAGATGACATGTTTGAGAGTAGCTGTAGTGAGGGATTGATGTGTGTAATGGAATTAGCCATTGTAGGTATAGTAGTTGAGGTTGAAGAAGAAGTTGGATTCACAGAAGCCATGGAAGCAAGGCTCTGATGCCATGAACAATTTTAGAGAATATTCTAGAGAATACCCCTTCCTCTCTTCCTTTTGTGTGTGCGCGTGTGTGTTTGTTTCTCAAAAAAAAGAAAAGAATGGGTAATTGTGTGTAGCATAACTTGTCACACCCTCCCTTAAAAGTTACCGTGGCTTTTGAGTGGAGTTGTGGTGTGTCTTTGTATTGGAACTCACTTCCTTCTCTCTTGTGTGTGTGTGTGTGTGTGTTTCTAAATAAAAAAAAAGGCTAATATCTTATTTCTCTAATATATATATATATATATATAATTGAGTTCAATGAATCCGTAAATAGTAAAAATAAAAACTGAAAATAAAGAGATTGAATTTTTTTTTTTTTTTTTAATCCAATCATACTATTTTGTTTTGGATTTTTTTTTTTTTTTTTTTTTTTTTTTTGAGAACGGTTGATGATACAGTGCTGCAATATTCCTAAAAAAAAAAAAAAAAAAGTGCTGCAATATTGCCTATGGGGCTGGCAAGAGTGGATAACCCACTTGGTAAAAAAAAAAAAAAAAAACCCCAAGGCCCAACCCAAGTAGTAGTACACAGTAATCTTCTTGTCAGGGATAAATTTAAATGACGAAAATGCCCCAATCTCCAGAACCTTCCCAAAGCCCCTCTGTCTCTCTCTCTCAGAAATTCAGAAACCCCTACTAAAACCCTAACACCCCACCCCTTCTCTCACTCTCACGCTCACTCTTTCTCTGATTCTGTTCTGTTCTTTTTCTTCCCAAAACAATGCACAGGCTCACTCGCCGCTCCGTCTCTGCTATCCTGCGCACCGGTGGTGGCGCACGTTACCGTAACTCCGCGGCTCCGATCTCCTCCTCCGTTCCCATCTCCGACTCCGTACGCTCTCCATCTCCCCTAGTCATGTTTAAAAAAAGAAAACAAAAATGTTGCTTTTTGGGTTATGTCTACTTGTTTTTACTGTAAATTTTGATGAAATTTAGACATGTGTTTTCGTTTCCGTGCATTTTATTTTTTGTGTGTCGTGTCAGTCAATGAAAGCTTGCTTTTGTTTGCGTTTTTAGCATAAAGTTATCAAATTTATATCTGGGTTTTTGTTTTATATCTGTGTGTATATTTGGAAATAAATGTTTTGCTTAGAGAACCATGTGGTTGTGTTCATATGATCACAGTTCAAACCTTATTGTATTGATTTCGGTTTATCTACAATTGACGAATTATGTAGTTGATCTCAATTCTTGGTGATATCGTACGTTTCTACTTCAATAATGCATTCATTTCCATGACGGGCTAAGCAATTTATGAATGAGGACTGTCATTTTTTGCACATTGACCCAAATAGAATTGGAAGTAGGACATATGGTTTTTATATTTCATTAAGTAAAAGCTTCGATTAAATTTCTGCCGCTTAATGTTTATGTATATATTACGATTGCTTGCAAGACTTAGTTTATTGCTTCATGTATTTGTACTGCGTCGCCAATTTTCTGGGGGCATGATGTTTTTTTTTATATTGAAAAGGTGGGAGAGAGCGAGTCAAGAAGCCGATGGTACTCAGTGTTACTTCCCAGGAGAAGCGATACCGTCAAATCTTTGAATCAAGTACAGCATCTGAAGTTTTTGGGCAAGAGATATGAGTCAACTTCTGCCGCATCTGATGCATCGGCCACTCCACCAGCTGAGAGATATGAGTATCAAGCGGAGGTACATTACAGCTGATTAGATTTTATATTGCGGTTTAAATGGTTTAAAACGAACTTTCTTATGTTTCTGTCTTGGTTTCAGGTCAGTCGCCTTATGGACCTCATAGTTAACAGCTTGTATAGCAACAAAGAGGTGTTTCTTCGGGAGCTTATCAGGCATGTTTTGATCTGTCTCTTTTCTCTGAGATTTATGCATGAGCAATATTTGCTTAGATATATTTTTCCAAAATTATTTTGATAAGTGGGTAAATTGTGGTTCAAGTCCAAATACTGCAACTGGCAGAGCAGAGGCAAGCATTATTAAAAATTTCAGACAGCATCTCTCATAGTGCCTCATACTTAATGAACATTGGTGGCTACATTGTGGACAGTGGTGTGGGGTCAGATTCTTTCAATTGATAATCTTGTGAAATAGGATTTTTCCCTAGTTAATCGGTGCTGTATGTGTCAGTGTTGTGGGCAATCCATGGATCTTCTTTTGCTTTATTATGAGTTTGCCCATGCGTTGTGGAGTGAAGTATTTCAGATGTTTGGGATTCAGTGGGTTATGGAGAGGGTCGTTTCTCTTTTGTTTGGTGGGTGGAACTGGTTGGGGAAACACTCCTCAGAATTGGTGCCGGCGTGTCTGATGTGGTTAATATGGAAGGAATGAATCTGCCACACTTTTGAGGATGTTGAGAGACCTTTTGATCATTTGAAGTCTTTGCTAATCCAGACTTTGTCTGATGGGTCTCAAGCTTTGGGTTCTACGAATTGTATTTCTATTTCTGATTTCCAGCACTCTATTAGTTTCTCTATATGATATGATTGTAATTGTTTTAGATACTTTGTTTTCACCATTGTGAACATGGAGTACTTCTTTCTTTCTCAATAAATTCTTATTACTAATAATTAAAAAAAAAAATGAATGGCTACCTGAAGTCTAGTTTGAAGATTTATTTTTCAACTCCTGAAATTGATTTTTCTCTGGTTTTTATGTGTGAGATAATTCTTGTGTCAAGAATTATGCTTGTGATTGTAATAGAAAACTGCTTGGGTTTAAAATGGGTGGGTGCTTGTGCTTGTTCCCCAGCATTGAACTTTGTAGTCTGGGAAAAAAAAAATCAACTTTCAAGAAAATTAAAGTTACTTTTGAGTTATATGATGCTGTCATGCTGATTACTCCAAAATGTGGCTTGTTACGTCCACAGCAATGCAAGTGATGCCTTGGATAAGCTGCGGTTTCTCAGTGTTACACAGCCTGATCTTTTGAAGGGAGCTGTTGATCTTGATATTCGTATTCAAACAGATAAGGAAAATGGGATTGTTACTATCACGTAAGCTTCGTGAGCAACAATAACTATTTTTTTAAATGAACTTCCTACCCTTTCTTGGCAGTATGAAATCTGTTTTTCTATCTGCAGTGATACCGGCATTGGTATGACTCAACAAGAACTTGTTGACTGCCTTGGAACTATTGCGCAAAGTGGAACTGCAAAGTTCTTGAAAGCATTGAAGGTCTAATCCTTTTTTAAACACACTCTTAATTTTCCTCGTTCCAGCTGCTTTGGTCAGAGTCATGTATTTACCTAAAAGATATTCGATTTGTTTTACAGGATAGCAAGGATGTTGGTGGGGACAACAATTTAATTGGTCAATTTGGTGTGGGATTTTATTCAGCATTTCTTGTTTGTGATAGAGTATGTACTCTACTGAGAATTTAACAATTATTTTTTACATTTGAATTAATTATATTGTTACCTTTAATTATGTATCTATTGTTATATGAAGGTTGTTGTCTCAACAAAGAGCCCAAAATCTGATAAACAATATGTGTGGGAAGGAGAGGCCAATGCGAGCTCCTATACCATTCGGGAAGAAACAGACCCTGAGAAGCTTCTTCCTAGAGGAACCCGCCTTACACTACATCTTAAGGTCATTTAAGAAACTTCATTGTTAAAGAGTAGTTTTTATCTCTTTATCATTTCTGAGCTAACCTCCTGCTCTATCTCATTCCCACTTTCAGCGTGATGACAAAGGTTTTGCACATCCAGAGCGGATTCAGAAGCTTGTGAAAAACTACTCACAATTTGTTTCATTCCCAATATACACCTGGCAGGAAAAGGGATTCACTAAAGAAGTATGGCTATCTGTTTGTGTAACATATTATCATAAGTAAAATGACTGAATGAACCCTCAGGGTTTTTATAGGTTCCTCTTACTTTTACATTAACTAGTAAATTTGGCATATTCTGTGTAATTATTCTCTGGCTCTGATTCAGGTTGAGGTTGATGAGGATCCGGCTGAAACCAAAAAGGATGGACAAGATGAGCAATCTGAGGTAGGTAGCTCATTTTTTTTTTTCTGTACTACTATGTAAAGCATGCCTTTAATTTATTATGCGTGTATCTGAAATTATGACTGGTATCTTAAGTGCAACTGATCCATGACTTTTATATTATGACAGAAGAAGAAAAAAACAAAGACTGTTGTTGAGAAGTACTGGGACTGGGAGCTCACTAATGAGACCCAACCAATATGGGTGAGCTTAAGATTTCCTTATTTGCATCTTTAATGTGCTTGAAAAAAATTCCATACATATACTGTACACCAACTAATTAAGCTGTTTATATTTGCAGCTTCGCAACCCAAAGGAAGTCACAACTGAGGAATATAATGAATTCTACAAGAAAACTTTTAATGAATATTTGGATCCATTGGCATCTTCACACTTTACAACAGAGGTAATAAATTATTAAGTTCTTGTATGGTAATGATTAGAAAACTTTTACTTGTTCTCAGTTTCCTTTTTCTTTTTGAAGTCTTCTAGACAAGTTTTTCAGTGTTATTTGCTTCCAAAACTGGGCACCAATTAGCCATGATTAAACAAGCAAACTTCAGCTGAGACTTTACAATCAATGAAAGAAGTGTGATTTTTTTAAGCACCTGTTCTTACATTATGGTGCCTGTATATTTCTTTGTGAGCTGTTTTGCAGGGTGAGGTAGAATTTCGGTCTATACTCTATGTGCCGGCCATTGCTCCCATGGGAAAGGATGACATAGTCAATCCCAAGACCAAAAATATAAGGCTTTACGTGAAACGGGTGTTCATTTCAGATGACTTTGATGGAGAACTGGTATAATTTGGACAAGAGAGGAATCCAGTTTCCTCAAAATTTTGAAGTGTTTGTGATGCTAATTGTTTTCATCTTTGCTTTAATAGTTCCCACGATATTTAAGCTTTGTCAAAGGTGTTGTGGACTCGAATGACCTGCCACTCAATGTCTCACGTGAAATTCTTCAAGAGAGTCGAATAGTAAGAAACATTTATCTTTTTAAACTTTTGGAGGGCTTGTAAGATTCTTTAGATATATCATACTAATTTGTGTTTTTATGCTGTACTAAAGGTACGAATAATGAGGAAGCGTTTGGTTCGGAAGGCCTTTGACATGATTCTGGGTATATCCATGAGCGAGAACAAAGATGTATGTCCTCTTCTCGTATTGTTTCCTTTTATATTGTAAACAAACAAGTTCCAAAGGTAACTGAATGTTTTTACTCCTATTGCTCTCTTTCTTGCTCACTGTGTCTGTGCCTTGTCAATGTAAGAATAAGTACAGTTTGTGCCAACCCATCTGTGGCAAGTTGTTGAGCACTATATCTTTCCATTATTTTCAAAATTTACACATTCTCTGTCTGCTGTAGGATTATGACAGGTTTTGGGAAAACTTTGGCAAGCACTTGAAATTGGGTTGCATTGAAGATCGTGAAAATCACAAGCGTATTGCTCCGTTGCTTCGATTTCTCTCTTCCCAAAGTGTGGATGAGTTGATCAGCTTGGATGAGTATGTTGAAAACATGAAACCTGAACAGAAGGATATCTATTATATGGCTGCTGACAGTGTGACAAGTGCTAGGAACACACCCTTCCTGGAGAGACTTCTTGAGAAGGACCTTGAAGTAAGTGCCCACCTCCATATTAATCTAATTCTTCTATACTATATTTTTCGTCTAGTGCTTATGTATGCTTATCTCGGTTCTGTTGTTGTAGGTGCTGTTCTTAGTTGACCCTATTGATGAGGTTGCCATCCAGAACCTCAAAGCATACAAGGAGAAGAATTTTGTAGATATTAGCAAGGAAGATTTGGATTTAGGTTAGTTTGTTGAAACTCTTTGTGATTCTTGTAATACTATTCTTGTGTGGGAGGCCTTTGCTTCTCTCGTATATGCTTATAAAAAAATATTTTAAAAAAGCTTTCTTTTTTATTGGATCAATGACACTTTAGAGATGAAAGTTGTAATGATTTATCAGCCATCTTGTTCACCAGAAACCTGGATGATTAATAACAGGGATTGGTGAATGGTTTTGAGTAAAGATAGAGTAATAAAATGTTCTATGACCACCATTTATGAAATGTGGAAAGAATTTATTGTTCCATAACTGAATGGTAGAATCTTTGGCTTCCACTTAGGTCAGTTTAGTGAAACATGATTTGAAATTTGTGCAGGTGATAAGAATGAGGAAAAAGATAAGGAGATAAAGCAGGAGTTTGGCCAAACTTGTGATTGGATTAAAAAACACTTGGGTGATAAGGTTGCTAGTGTTCAAATTTCTAATCGTCTGAGCTCTTCACCCTGCGTTCTGGTATCTGGCAAGTTTGGTTGGTCTGCCAACATGGAGAGGTAAATTTCTTCTCATTTTTTATTCTAAATACCATCCTTTTGGTAAGTTTCTAACACGGTCTAGGTCTTATTGATTTCCTTGCAGGCTAATGAAGGCACAAGCTGCTGGTGATACCTCTAGCTTGGATTTCATGAGAGGGAGAAGGGTCTTTGAGATCAATCCTGAACACCCAATCATCAGAAACTTGAATGTACAGTGAACAAAAAGAAAGCCAGCTACATGCATACATGAGCGCGCGCGCGCACACACACACAGACCATATGTCTTCTTATTCAACTTCAATAATATCTTTCAACATTATTTTGCAGGCTGCATGCAAGAGTAACCCAAATGACGAAGATGCTCAGAAAGCCATTGATCTTTTGTATGATGCAGCCTTGGTTTCTAGTGGTTTTACTGTGAGTATTCCTTCTTTCTTTTCTCTAGTGGTTTTAAGAAGCTATAGCCATTTCTTCAGTTTAATTGGCTGTGCCAGTATCTAGGTGTGGGATATGCATGTGTGCCCCAACAAATATAGTCCCACCTTAGAAGAAAATCTAGTTGTCAACTTCTATTGTTGGTTTTTGCACTTGTTATGATGTATGCTATATTCTATTTAAATTAACTTAAAGCTCTTTTTGATGCAGCCTGAAAATCCAGCACAGCTTGGCGGGAAGATATATGAGATGATGGATATAGCTCTTTCTGGCAAATGGTCAACCCCTATTGAGGTTCAGCATCCAGGAGCCATCTCCAACAACACAGAAACAGTTGAAGCTGAGGTGGTTGAACCTGTTGAAGCCGGTAGCCAAAAATGAAGATCCAAATATTGTAATATTTTTATTTTATTTTCGTATTTCACCTGTATACGCCATGCTGTTGGCACTGCCTTAATTTTGAGGTCTTAGTTTATAAATGTTAGGGAGAATTTTGGGTGTAATGTAGAATTGATTGGATGTATTGAGAACAGTTTAGCAATCATCAAAGTTTTACTCTCTATGTTGTGATTTCATAATCGGTTGAAATGTCCTGCCCAATTGTTTAGGGAGAGGGCCCTTGTTTTTTTTTTTTTTTTTTTGGGTCAACGTTTAGACTAATTAAACTGGTTGCAAATCAAATTATTGAATTTCTGTGGATGCATCATAGCATGATTGTTAAACCTAAAAGCATATAGTTTTTAGTGGCAACTGGGTTAGAATTTTGTAAGAGGCTTTTCAACTATCATAAAAACTAGTCATGGACTCACATAATGCATGGGAATAGATAATCATTTGGTAATTGTAATATAATATAATGTATTGTTCATTAATTTGTTCTCTTAAATTTGTTGAATATAATTTTGTTCTCTCTAATAATTAAACATTTTCTAAAAAGAAAAAAAATTCATCTTTTTACCTCTACTAATATATCATTCTATCATTTTGGGTATGTCTAATTGATATTATTCCTATATAAGGTGGTCCATATTCTTCGATATCATGTTATAGCATGCTCTTTTTTTTCTTTTCTTTTTTTCTTTTTTTGTACTACTAAATTTTTTAAGTTTCAAATAAATTATTCAAATTCTTTATTCTCTTAAAGGAGGTTATCATGATAATTTAAAACTCATAAAAAATTTATATTGAATATGTATAATTTATTTTCTAAATTTTATTTTAGATAATTTGTTCTTCCTAAAAATTAAAAATTTTCAAAAAGTAATTTTCATCACTATTTTTATAAATATATAATTTTTTTAATGTTTTTTTTTTTTTTGCTAAATTTTCTTAATGTTTTTTTTATTGATATTATTATTCTTTTTTGAAATGGTCCATATTCTTCTAACTATTGTTATTATGCATTATATTTTTCTAATTTCTTTTGGTACAACTAAAATTTTTAAGTTTTAAAGTTATTATTTAAATTCGCATTCTCTTATGGAGGTTATTATAATAACCAAAACTTATCCTATAATTATAATTGATATTACTCAAATAATTGATAATACTCTCAGCCAAAACTTGTCTTTTTTTCATTCTTATGTATGTACACCGAATTAGACCAAAGTGAACTGAAATGAATCAAATTAGAGCAAGTGGACCAAAGTAGATAGAATGAATCAAATTGGACCAAATAGACTGAATTGGACAGATGTGGACCAAATGAATAGAATAGAACAAAGTGGATCAAATTGGACCGGAATAGACTGAAGTGGATGAACTTGGACCAAAGTGAACAAAGTAGACTGAATTGGACTGAAGTGGACGGAAGTAGACAAGATGGACTGAACAGGACCAATTTGATATGCTTCCTAATTTTTTTTCTTTACAACTAAAGTTTTAAGTTTCAAATATATTATTCAAATGTCTCGTTCTCTTAAAGAATATTATCATGACAATCAAAACTCATCACAAAATTATACTTGATATTACTCAAATAATTGATAGGCACATTCAAATACATAGCCAAGATTGTGTTTAGATATTATATATATATATATATATATATTCAAATTCTCACTTCCAAAATGATTAACTTAAACAAAAATTAAACCAAAGTTATAAGAGGGAGTGAGAGGAGTTTGATAGGGAATTCAAAAAATACAACACCAAAAAGTATTAACCCAAAATAGAGTTAAAAGAAATATAATGATTCGTCAAACTAAAGTATGCTTGCAAGAAAGAATGAAAAACAAAACAATATTAATCAAGAACTTAATAAATGAAGTATAAAAATATCATTTCCCATATAATATTTATTGTCAGAATTTCGTACATAAGCTATGTTAGAAATTTGACAAATTTTTTCAATATCCAAACTTGCTCTTCCTAATATCAAAAGCATAGAAAACACATATAAAAAATGTATAAGCCAAAGAAAAAAAAATTAAACAACTACTTTCAGGACCTAAAATACAACAAAGCCATATTTCTAGAGAAAAAAAGGTTACCTCTAATACATTAAACATTTTCTAAAACTATTTCATCTTTCTATATATCTCTACCAATATATCATGATATTATTTTGGGAGTGTTTGATTGGTATTATTCCTTTATGAGGTGGTACATATTCTTCAAAATTATGTTATACTTTTTAAGTTTTAAATAAATTATTCAAATTCCTCATCCTCTTAAAAGAGATTATTATGATAATAAAAAATCATAACAAAAATTGCACTTAATGTTACACAAATATAGGCATACTCAAATGCATAATCAATATTGTGTTTTGATATAAATTCAATTATCACTTCCAAAATAACAAAATATTGACTATTAAAAAAAAAAAAAAATCAAACCTAAGGTATGGGAGGGAGAGAGAATACTTATGATGAGGAACTAAAAAATACAACACCAATAGCTATTAACCCAAAATAGAGTTTTAAAAAACCAAATGATTCATCAACCTAAAGTAGAGTTGCAAGGAAGAATAAAAAATCAAGAGAGAGAGAATAATCACTTTTTCCAGAGAAAATATGAAAGAGAATAAAAAATATATAGAAAATAAGATGGAAAGAAAAAGAATAAAAATAAAAGATGTAGTAATAAACACCAAATTATCCAAGTCAAGCTATATAATAAAATAACATTATATTTCTTATATACTATCTTTATAATTCCATAAGGTAACATCTATGAAATCAAAGAAAAGATAAAAAGGTAAAAACTTAATACAAAACTAAATTACATCAACCTAAAATAGAGTTATAAAGAACACAAAAATTCATCAACTTAAAGTAGAAATGCAAGAAAAATAGTAAAATCCACCAAAAAATGAAAAAAAAAATTGAGAGAGAGAGAAATAACATTTTGTGTGTAGGAAAACTATGCATATAGTGAATTGCAAATTTACAGTAAGAAGATAGGGATAAGAAGAGTCAAAAATAAAAGGACGATAAATGGATAGAAAATGAGTGATATTAAGGTAGAGAGTAGTAGGAGTATGAAAAGGTAAAAGGGAGGAGAATGGCTAGAAAATGTGTAAAAATAAGTTGGAAAATTAATGACGAGAAGATGATGAGTTGAGAAAAAGAAAAGACGATTGATTATATAGAATGTGTGAAGTAGAAACCCAACAAAAAAAGTTGTTACATAGTGATGATGTGGCTCAACTAAAATGTAATAATAATAAATACTATGCTTCATCTTTTAGATGTATGGTACAATATCCTTCATGCTTCATAGATAAACGGATGGGTTTTGGGACTTCCAATTTCAAATTAAATTTAATATTGACTAATTCATTCATACCATACCAGCACCAGACTCCAAATTAATCTCACTGTCCCATGTCCCTTCAGATCAAATTCATGACAAAGAAGATGATGGAGAATGGGAATGCTGAGAATGATTGCAGGCCTGAACAATCTGTTATTCGCAGTGTTTCTAGAGCTAATATCCGGGAGAGTAAGAGAGAGAGTCAAATATAATCTGGAAAGATGCAACATTTACCTGATGACCCTCTTGTGGAGATCATGTTTCACAGCAAAGGAAGGAATTTTTTTATGTTGTGCAGAGTAGATATGATTTTTTAACTGCTATTTAAGAAGACTTTGATTAGAGCTCACAGGGTACAGCTTGAATTCCTTTTTTCTCTTCATACTGGAATTCAGGCATTCCTGCATCCTAGTATCAGTCTCTCACTGGCTTCCCTCATTGAGATCCTTTTATACAAGAGATGCAGAAACCTAGCATGCCAAAACCAGCTCGGCAGGAAGATATATGAGATGATGGATAGGATATAGCTCTTTTTGGCAAATGGTCAAACACCTATTGATGTTCAGCATCCAGGAACCAACTCCTACAATAAAGAAACAATTGAAGCTGAGGTGGTTGAACCTGGTAGCCACACGGATGCATCTGTTTTCCCATCCTCAAACCGTTCTTGTGGGGCTGGGCTACAAAGAGACTCAAATGGTTCCTGGATCAGGGGATTCTCTAGATTCATTGGCTCCTCAAGTTGCCTTCTTGCCGAGTTATGGGCCTTAAGAGATGGAATTGCTATGGCTAAAACTCTTGACATTAGCAAACTTATTATAAATGTTGATGCTTCTGAGGTCATTAACCTTTTCTCTAAGCCAAGTGATATTAACCGACTAACCCAGCCTATCGTGGATGATTGCAGGAACATGCTTCAAGCTTTCAAAGAGTATCGAATGCAGCACTGCTTCAGGGAAACCAACAAAGCTGCTGACTTGCTAGCAAAGCTTGGCCGCTACCAAGCTGAATCTTTTGCTTCTTATGTTACTACTCCTTTTGCTGTTATGGAAGCCCTTGCTTATGACTCTAATGCTGTAACTTGTAACCCTTCTTATTCGGGCATCAACTGCTAATATATAATTATCCCCATATTTTACCCCCAAAAAAAAAAAAAAAAAAAAAAAAAGAGGATCCAAATATTATAATATTTTTAATTTTGTTTTACTATTTCATATAGCCCTACCTTAATTGGGAAATTTTATTTTATGAGATAGTCAATAACACATTTTTTTAATAATACGTGTAAGTTTAACAGGTTCCGCATATTGTGAGAAAAATTTCTCATAAGACCATCTCGTGAAAATGAAATAACTTCTCCTTATAACGTAGACTTGATTGAATGTATTGAAAACATTCTTGCTATCTGACAAGTTCAACTCTGTGTTGAGGTTTCATAATCGGATGACATGTTTTGCACATCCGTTTAGGGACAAACTGTTTTTTTTTTTTTTTTGACATCCCAATAGGTTTTAGCCAAAAATGTCAACATTTAAATTAATTAAATGACAAAATTTAGTTACAAAATTAGTTGTAACCTTGGATTACAACCTTACTTAATAAAATAAACATTACTACATATTTTGAAAATATAATCGTTGAATTGCATGCTCTTTACACTTTTAATACACATATCAAATTTTGTGTCAATTGGATATTATTTACTATATAATTTATAAGTTTATATTTTATGCATAATTTTAAACTACAAAAATTTACAATTTAAACAATTTATTGATGACATAGCTATTGATCTTTAATTTTCTATAAATTTTGCAAGCATACATGATATAAGAAGAAAATGTAATCTAATGGTGGATTTGTTAAAATTCACCTCAAATAAAAAGATATTAAGTAAGGTTGTAGCCTTAGGCTATAACCAATTTTGTAACTAAACTTTGTCCTAAATTAAATTATATGCAAATCAAATTATTAAGGGCAAATTACAACTTACACACCTGTGGTTTGACCGAAATTTAAGTTGCCTATCTGTGGTTTGAAATTTGATATTTTACTCACCTTGGGTTAGTTTAGTTGGATTTCCTTAACCCACATTTGTTAAAAACATGATTAAATATGCGATTTTGCTTCACTTTTATGTTTCTCTCTTCCAAAAATATAAAAATATCAAGACAAATTTTACCTACAAAATTGCTTGTAGTATAAGGCTACAAATTTACTTAATAAAATAAACATTACTGTATATTTTAAAAATCTAACCATTAAATTGTATGTTCTTTACACTCTTAATACACATGTCAAATTTTATGTTAATCGGATATTATTTACTATATGATTTATAAAATTATATTTTATGCATAATTGTAAATCATAAAAACTTACAATTTAAACAATTTATTAATGACATAATTATTGATATTTAATTTTCTATAAATTTTGCAAGCATGGAAGATATAAGAAAAATATGTTATCTAATAGTGGATTTATCAAAATTCACTTCCAATAAGGCTACAATCAATTTTGTAGCTAAACTTTGTTCAAAATACAATATCAAATAAGATCAAAATAAAGAATCTAGCGGAACACTTGTATCATGAGATTTCAAACCACAGATAAGCAACTTAAATTTTGGTCAAACCTCAAATAGGCAAAGTGTCAAATTTTAAATCACATATAGGCAACTTAAATTTCAATCAACCCACAAGTGAGTAAGTTGTAATTTGCCTAATTATTAAATTTTGATGGCACACATCATCATAATTGTCAATCTAATATCATCGTTTTCAAATAGTATAAAATTTAGGAAAAGAATTTTCAATATTATAAAAAGTTAAGTGATTTGTTCTTCTTCTTCTCCAAAAAAAAAAAAAAAAATAGTGATTTGTACATCAGATCCTTCATACCTAAGGGCATCTCCAACAAGTTCGATATTCGGGTATATTAGCTAAAATTTGGAGAATTTGTGCACTGTCATGCTCCAGCAGATTCGGCAAACTTGGATTTTTTTATGGCTCATAAACAGTAGCCCATCAAGTCTGATGGGCTACTATTCATTAGCTATTGAATTTCTTGGATTAAAAAATTAAGCCAACTACTTATTTATCAATTCTTTCTCTCTCCTCCGGATTTCTTTTTTTTCTCTCATTCTCCCCGTTTCTCACATAATCCAAACACAAAACACAAAACAAAATCCAATTCTTAAAACAAAGTTGAATCAGAACAAGCAAATATGAAAAAAAAAAAAAAAAAAAAAAAGGGAAGACGAAGACGGTGGAGATGCTGGAGCAGCTAGAGGACGACAAGCCAATCTCTCTCTCTCTCTCTCTCTCTGATGTGAAGCAAAGAGACGCTGAAAGTTGGAATGTTCTTGAGATGAGGTCAAAAAGAAAATAAAAGAGGGGCCTGGACACTTGTGTGGTGGAGAAAAACAAGAAAAAGAAAAAAGAAAAAAAGAAATGAAACGTGGATGATGGAAACGAAATGGTAGGAAGAAAAATAATATAAAAAATAGAAAATTCTAATTGAAAAATATTACCACAATATTTTTACAATATTTTCACAATAAATTTTAAGTAACAAATTGTTATTAGTTAATATTGGCGAGTAAAAAAAATAATTTCAGTGGTGGATTCAAATTAGAACTAGTAACAACTTTCCACATAAATTTTGTTGTGAAAGTATTGCGTAAAATATTGTGAACATAACACTACTCATTGAAAAATATAGTTGTTAAAAAAAGATCAAATGATGATTAAAAAAAGAATAAACAATGAGTGAAGAAATAATATTTAAATAATTAGATAGAGAATGGGATAGAGAATCTGTTGGAAGTGAATTTGAAAAAGTTAGTAGGTAAAAGTTAAATGTCACTGTTCATTCTCCAAACAGTACAAAAATTTGCTGAAGCTACTAGAGATGCTCTAAATGGAGATCTCAAACTATTTGGGTGCCATTTACAATACTTGAAGTCAACGTCATTTATATATATGGATGGTGACTAAGAATAAGCCTCTTATTTACACAAAGCGATAAGGTAGACTTTTTTGTAGTGATACTTTAGGTTAAGTAATGTGTTTAAACTTGGTGAGAGGGTGTAATTAAGGACGTGCGTTTAACAGTTAGTTTGTTTCTTAAAAAAAAAGTGATGACACTTTTTTTTTGTTAACGTATATAACAATGATTAGTGCAAACATTGTAAACAATGACGTAAAGCTACAACGTCATATGGAAAATAATGATTTGTACACATAATAAATATTGAAAAATATTAGAGCTACAAATTATTTTACAACATATTTTACTAACTACTAATGTGATAAGTGGTTATTAATTAGTGAAAAAGTAATGTTAACGATGAGCTAAAATGAGAACCAATAAGAATTAGCCACATCAACAGTTTGTAAAAATATCGTAAAATAATTTGTGACTATTGAATTACTCATAAATATTTGACACCTTATAACGAATCTCATTTTCTATATGGCATATGAAAAGTTTATTGCCTAAGTATTTGTAATTAATGTCAAAGTAAGTTTCTTATTCTTTTCTTCTCCAAAACCAAAAAATAAAAATAAAAATCTAGAGTAAATGAGTCTCTTACTATGAAAAAAAAAAATTAGAATAACTATAAAAAGAAATTTAAAAAAAAAAAGTAATTACATGTTAATGTTAAAAAAAAATAAACAGAAAATTAGGCCAATCCATTCCAAACAGGTGGGGAAAATTCTGAAACATTTTGCTTCTACCTTCTAAACTTATCCCTTATTTATTATGAATAAAACTTACGTACAGTACCTTAAGTGCTGTTCTTTAGGTTCTCCTCTTAAAATTCAGCCATGTGACTACTTAACTAAAAAAATATACTTTCATCCTATGAGAAAAAATCCACATGGCAGAATCTTAAAAGGAAAACTTAAGAAACAGCATCTAAGTACTATACCTAAGTCTTGCTTATTTATTATTGGTAATAACTATAGATATTATAAATATTCTACTAAATGCACAATCATATTATTAGATTAATGAAAAAAAAATATATCATTAAATTAAGAGAAATGCTACGTCAACAACATTTTTACAACAAATCATAGGTGATTAGTTATTATTGGTTATAACCACCGCACACCCTTAGTGCAATAGTCACTTCACAAGTATAAGTGCTTGTGGGGTGTGGGGTGTGGGGGGTAAGAACCTAGGTTCAAATCTCCAAAAGATAGTTTCACACACATATACACTTAGGGCACGTTTGGTAAACTGTAATAGATATTGTAATGTAATAGATATTCCTATGGCATAACTATTCGGTTGTTTGGTTATATTTTTATTACAATGAATAGTTATTCCTTATGAATAGCTATTCTTCAAAATGAGGAATAATTATTCATTATCAAAAGCACTGAATATCTATTCCTTCACCTTATGTAATAATTTTAAAAAAAAAATTCCTAAAAAACCATTAGTTGCCACATCTTCAAAAGGAAAGAAAATAAATTTTCCTTATTGTTAATTATTAGCTTTATTTTGAACACCCTAAAATAAGTGTATTTTAGGAAATTTGACTTTAAAATGATTTAATTACACATTCTTTTTATACTCTATTAAATTGTAGATGCATATTTAGGATTCTATTCTTAAATGGTTACCAAACTAATGAATAGTAATACTTATTACATTCCAACTTAATGTATTCCTTGTAATACTTATTCCTATTCCTATATAATAATCATTACAGTGTACCAAACGTGCCCTTAGGTTAGGTTATAGTAGAATTTCTATCTTGTATAAAAAAAAAGTTATTATTGGTTATAATTTTGAATCTATCATTAATATTACTTTTTTTTCCCAACCAATAACAATCTATAACAACCTGTCATTTAGAACTTTTTTGTGAAAATGTTGTGAAAATGAAACCCAGAAGTTATTTTATTACAATTAATTTATTCCAATAATTAAATCTATCATAATTATAAAAGGAAACCCAAAAGTCATTTTCCCACTTTTAATAGAAATACATATATAGCAAGAAAATGCATATAAAATGTCCCTAATGTTTAGCTTTCGAGATTTTTTTTTTAATTAAAAAAAAATATTTTGGAACCATAATTAAATATACTACAATTATAACAGAATCCTAAAAGTCAACTTATCTTCTTCCACTTTTTCGACACATAAAATTAAAATTGTGCGCATAAAACAACAAAATGTATACAACATTCTCCAAACTTTAAGCTTCTGATTTTTTTTTTTTTATTCTTTGGATTTTGATAGGAAGTGTTTTTGTTTTTATATCACATTATTATTTTAGCAATTACAATTATATTTACTTCAATTATCTACATGTATAATATTTCATCTTCTTCCTAACCTTTCACCTTCCTCATTCTCTCTTAATTGGTGAATACGTTTCTTTTTCTCTTCCCCTCCATATTTTTAGATGTAAATATTTTCTTTCTTTGTCACTCTTATAATGAACAAGTTTATTAGGAAATTTGATGAGAAATTTGTTTCGCCATTGCATTTTTGTTTTTTTTTCCCCCTCCACTATTAGAGCTCTCTCTCTCTCTCTCTCTCTCTCTCTCTCTCTCTCATATTTTTCTACCAATCTCTAACATTTTTCTCTTATTTGTTTTAATACTTTTCGTTTTACAGATTGCTCTTTGTATGTAGAATTCAAGACTAAACGATATTTGTGGAGAAAGATTGATTTACATATTTTTATTGTTTAAAAATCATTGTTATTATTTTGATGTTAATGTGAATATTTTCTCTTTTGATGTTTTTATTAATGGGTTTTTTTAGTTTGGAGAATCAATTAGTGGGTGATATTCAGTTTTGTTATGTCGTATAACTTGTTTAATTGTGATCCAAATTTTTATTCGTATTTGCATGATTGCAGAATTTATGGTGTATATGAAAGTTTATAATAGTTCTATCAACATATTTTATCCAATATTTGGGTCAGAATTTTCTATATTCATCTTTGACTTATATACAACCATTTCCTTTCATGTTTCGAATAAAATGTTTTATTTCCATTTTATGCAAATGCAAACTCCTAAAAAATTGATGGTGATAAAGATGAACGCAGCGGAAAAGTAAGTTTTGAAACGGATCTACTTCATTCGATATTGATAACATGCATAAAGTAAATTTCAGAATTTGAGAACAAGAGATCGTACCTTGAAGCGGCGAATTCCAAAACCAAAGATTGAAGCACTTGAGAATACCTTTAATCTTCACTCCAATTCCACTAATGCCCAAGATGTGTGGTCTCTCAATTGGTAACAAAGGGATTATTAGAGAGTGACTTTCACTCACTTCCACACCATTACAATGATGTTTTTCTTACTCTTACATTTCTGTACGTTTTTCCCTTTGTATCTAACCAATATATCTAATTGGGCTGGCCTTTTGGGCTTTACCAATTGGGCTTAAGTGTGTGGCTTGGAGTGGGACCAAGAGGGACCAATAAGACACTAGCTCCAATGGGCCTTGAGCTTTTCTGTCAACTCTTGACAAGTCCAAAGTTACCATTAACTATATTTAATACCACTATATAAATATAGTTGCACTCTAGGTCTTATCTATATATTATATCCCAAGACTTTATTATGCATGCAACCCCTTTATAAAATATTCGTAGTAATACAAAGTCAATAATGTAGACTGTCACTTTGTGAATTACTACATCTTAATCCTTGAGTACCCGATTTAATCCTTTAAGTTATTCATCATATATTTATGAAATCTAATTTCATAAATATATACTTTAGTAACTTCTTACTAAAGTGGTTAGGCCTAACTCTCTGAATAACAAACCTATTAAACTTATCTCAAGGGAATATTTTATATCTCTGTTAAGAGATTATGAATTCCATCTTGAGAATATATGTTCCATCAATACTAAATGTGGCTGCCCAATATACTGAGGTTTTGACCGTTACTTTAGATCTCACTCCTGATATATCAAAGCAACCTACACCTCATGATCAGGTTCATTATTCTCTCAGGATTAAGAGTTCATGCAAATACAAGTCGTGAGATTTATTATTCAATTGACAGTCTTTAGGAGAATAATAAATCTCACAGCGGTCCAGTTCAATATGTCTTAACTCTTAAAACATATTAACACATCAACTAGAAGTCTCCACTTCCATAATCAAGACAAATCATCGTAGTTGATATGTTATAGTCTTCGCAGATGAAATGCCCAATTTCATCACCGACTACGAACTATAATTCTGAGTTTACAAAGAACTTGTGATTTATATCTTCTGTGACTCTTCACATAAATCACATACTATGCATCTCATGGACTATATGATAATGTCCAAATATTCATGTTACCATTATTTCAGATAATAATAAAACAAATTTATTAAACATAATATTAAGTCATACATAATGTCAAACACAATGTCACACTTAATATCATACATAGCATCTTACAATAGGATTTAAGGGCACTAATCCTAACATTCTCCCACTTGCCCTAAAGACTATTGTGCACTAATCTAACTCTTATTCTTTCCAAATGCGACTCAAAAGTCCTTTGAGGCAAAGCTTTAGTAAATGGATCTGCCAGATTGTTTGCACTTTCAATCTTTGCTACCACCACATCTCCATGAGCAACAATATCTCGAATGATATGGTACTTCCTCTCAATGTGCTTTCCTTTCTTGTGATTCCTTGGATCTTTAGATTGTGCAACTGCTCCACTGTTATCACAAAACAATGTGATTGGAACTTGCTCCATTCTTATTACACCAAGGTCAAAAAGGAATTTCTTGAGCCATACAGCTTCCTTTGCTGCTTCACAAGCAACAACATATTCTACCTCCATGCTGGAGTCTACAATACAAGATTGCTTAATACTCCGCCAACTAATGGCTCCACCTCCCAAGGTGAAAACACATCCTGAAGTGGATTTTCTAAAATCTAGATCCGATTGAAAATCTGAATCTGTATAGCCAATGAGAATCAAATCCTCACAACGGTAAACAAGCATATAATTTCTCGTTCTCCGTAGATACTTGAGAATATGCTTTACAGCTTGCCAATGTTTTGGTCCTGGATTTGATTGATATCGGCTGACCATGCCAACTGAATAGCAGATATCTAGTCTAGTACAAAGCATGGCATACATGAGACTTCCTACTGCAGAAACATAAGGAACTTGTCTCATCATATCTATTTCCTCTTGAGTCTTAGGCCTATGGTCATCAGACAGAGGAACTCCATGTCTGAAAGGAAGCAATCCTTTCTTGGAGTTTTGCATGCTAAACCGTTCTAGAACCTTATCTATATATCTAGCTTAGGATAAGCCTAACATCTTATTCTTGCGATCTCGCCAAAGCTTGATCCCTAGAATAAAGTTAGCCTCACTCAAGTCCTTCATATCAAATTGGCTTGGCAACCAAACCTTTACAGATGACATTACCCCTACATCATTTCCAATGAGTAGAATATCATCAACATAAAGCACTAGGAACATTACTACTTTATCTTGATGTCTTTTGTACACACATGGTTCATCAAGATTTTGTTCAAAACCAAATGTCTTGATTGCTTGATCAAATCTGATGTTCCATGACCTAAATGCTTGCTTAAGTCCATAAATGGACCTTTGCAACTTGCATACCATATGCTCTTGGTTCTTTGCTATGAAACCTTCCAGTTGCATCATATAAATTTCCTCTTCAAGATTGCCATTAAGAAATGCAATCTTGACACCCATTTGCCAAATCTCATAATCAAAATGAGCAGCAATGGATAAGAGAATTCTAATAAATTTAAGCATTGCTACTGGAGAAAAGGTTTCATCATAATCAATACCTTCTTTTTGAGTATACCCTTTCGCCAATAACCTTACTTTAAAGGTTTCAACCTTTCCATCTATCCCTCTCTTTCTCTTGTAAACCCATTTGCAACCAACAGGTTTAATGCCGTTAGGCGCCTTTACAAGATCCCAAACTTGATTGGAATACATGGAATCTAATTCAGATTTCATAGCTTGGACCCAATGATCTGCATCTATATCATTTATTGCTTCATCATATGTGTAGGGATCCGATTCAACCTCTTCTGAGATAGTTTCATAAGTTTCTCCCAAACCTATGAATCTTATAGGAGGCCGAACAATTCTCCCACTAAGACGAGGCACCTGAGCACTAGACATGTCATGAGTAGTATCCTGTGGTGTATCTAATACAGCCACATCATCCCTAGTTTCATCTATTGGTTGTTCATTTACAGGTTCATTCATTTCAGGCAACACAACTCTACTTCTAGGAGTAAAATTATTCATATAGTCATTTTCTAAGAATTTAGCATTTGTACTAACAAAAACTTTGTTATCTTTATGACTATAGAATAAATAACCCCTAGTTTCTTTTGGATAACCTACAAGCAAACACACTTCTGATTTTGGTTCCAATTTATCAGGCTTCCCTTTTAACACATGTGCAGGACAACCCCAAATGTGGAGATATTTCATGCTAGGCTTACGCCCACTCCACAATTCCATGGGTGTTTTGGGAACAAATTTTGATGGGACTAAATTCAAAAGATGTATTGCTGTATTTAAGGCATAACCCCAAAAGGAAATCGGTAAAATTGAGTAACTCATCATGGACCTAACCATTTCTAAAAGAGTCCTATTCCTTCTTTCTGCTACACCATTTTGTTGTAGAGTTCCAGGTGCAGTCAATTGAGATACAATCCCATTCTTAGTTAAGTAATCCTTGAAATCTCCAAGAAGGTATTCACCACCTCGATCAGATCGAATGGCTTTTATGTGTTTACCTAATTGATTCTCAACTTCAGCCCTAAACTCTTTGAACTTTTCAAAGGCTTCGGACTTCCGTTTCATTAGGTACACATAACCATATCTTGAGTAATCATCAGTGAAAGTAATGAAATATTCATAGCCACCGCTTGCTTGGATTGACATAGGACCACAAACATCAGAATGCACTAGCTCTAGCAAATTTTGGGCTTTTCTACCTTTTGCATTAAAAGGTCGTTTGGTCATTTTACCTTCCAAACAAGATTCACAAACTGGAAATTCATCAAAGTCCATGGGCTCTAAGAGTCCATCTTTGATCAGTCTTTAAATCCTATTTGAATTAATATGACCCAAATGCAAGTGCCAAAGATATGCATCATTAGTAGAAGGAAACTTTCTCTTTAATAATTTTACATGAGAGTCATTATCTAATTCAGAATTATATAATTCATGCTTATCAGGAGTTAAAATATAAAGACCATCCACAATATTGCCAGAACAGATAAACACTTTATCCTTCTTTATTACAACATTGTCTTTCAGGATAACACAATATCCATGTTTACCTAAGTAAGTAGCAGAAATTAAATTCCTACGAACATTAGGTACATACAAACAGTCTTCTAATATTAGAACTTTAGATACAAAACATAAATTATAAACACCAACAGCTACAACTGGAATCCTGCTCCCATCAGCCAAAGTAAGAAACAACTCCCCTTCTTTAAGCTTTCTGGTCTCCTGAAACCCCTGCAAAGAATTGCAGATATGATTAGTACAACCTGAATCCACACATTAGGAATCCGTGGGATTCTGTACCAAATATATTTCAAGAAGGAATGTATTATTCATACCTTTATTCTTGGCAGCCTTGAATACTGGACAATTTCTCTTCCAATGTCCTTTCTCACCACAATGGAAACACTTTCCTTTGATTTTCTTTCCTTTATCAGCAACCACTAAGGCAATTTGTTTACCCTCTTGTTTGGTAAAGTCCTTCTTCTTCTTCTTCTTACCTTTGCCTTTCGACTTAGGTTGAGACGTAGAAGCTTCACCAACATTGGCTTCAACATTGGAAGTATCAAGAATGCCTTCTGCCGCTACCAATTCATTCATTAATTTAGACAAGGTATAAATCTTTTTGTTCATATTATAATTCAGTTTGAATTCCTTGAATGATTCTGGTAGCAACTGGAGTATCATATCCACTTGGGATTCTCCATCTATATCGGCACCTAAAACTTTCAATGTATTCAGATTAGAGATCATTGTAAGACAATGCTCTCTCACTGAAGTACCTTCAGCCATTTTGGTATTATAAATTTGCCTCATGGTCTCTTGCCTTGCAGAACGGCCTTGCTCACCAAACATCTCCTTCAGACTTAGCGTGATGTCTGAAGCTAGTTCTACATCCTGCATTTGATGCTGTAGAACATTGGAGATAGATGCTAGGATGTAGCACTTGGCCATTTCATTAGATTTCTGCCAACGATCATATCGTTGTTTTTCCTCAGAAGGAGCATCTAATGAAGGAAAGCTAGGACATGGTTTAGTAAGAACATACTTATGCTCTTCAGCAGTAAGAACAATGTCCAAATTTCTTTTCCAGTCAACATAGTTGGATCCAGTCAGTTTGTTTTGATTAAGAATAGTTACAAGTGGGCTAAAAGATGCCATGTTCAAATCTGAAAACAATAAACATGAATATAATAAGTAAACTGGACATTATCTATTTAGCATATGAACATATAGTATGGAACCTTAATAAAACCATAATATAATGTATGCAACGACAACCCAATCCCGCAATTAATATTCCTCGGAAGCGAGGTCATACCAATCACTATGATTAGGTGAGAAACATTCTCATTATTAATGCTATCATGGTAACTCTTACCAAACAAAAATAATTTGTCGTTTTCCCTTCAGCCTCTAAGTAATAATGACATAGCTCCGAAGGGAGATTAATATTATACTTAGTCTAGTGTACACCATTGCCTAGAATCAATGTGAATAACCAAGTAACTCCACGGAAGCACGGTCGTTCTTAATGTAAAAACACATTTCATCTATCCCTAAGAAGTTTAACCTATAGTACCATGAATCAAACACCCTCCAAAGGGAGCAAGGCATATACGCCAAGGCGAGGTGCTTAATCAAACTACTTTAAACCGACAATGGAGGCCATGAGATGCAACCTTTGTATCTCTCTCCCACTAGATGTTTTAAAATAAAGGTTTTTAATTTTAAAACATGCATAATTTAATTACACATGGTCTTACTCTTTTAACATGTGAAAACACTTAGAAAAATTTCTGATTTTCTTTCTCTTTCGATCGATCGAAAGTGCCCCTCGATCGATCGAAAAAATTAATAAATTTGAACTTGATCATCTGACTCTTTCGATTGATACTCGATTGTCTCTCGATCGATCGAAAAACAAATTCGATTGATCGACTAGCAATCGAAAATCAATTGATCTAAAAAGTCTGATCACTGTCTCATTCGATCGATCGAAAGTGATTTTCGATCGATCAAAAATCGCGAAATTCAAATTTCCAGAATTCTTCCTAAGGCAGTTTTCTTCGTTTTTCATGAACAAACATTCAACATATGAACATTACAGACAGAGATTGATGTCAAAACTGAAATTCATTGATGCTAATGCCTTAAGATTCAATTTAACATACTTAAATTTAAATTTAAACAACATCATAACACCAATTTCAGTTCTCATCAAATCATAGTTTCAACAACATGTAGAAAATTAAAAACATAATCTTCTAACAATATGAAACTATCATCTCTAATTCTAAAACTCACAAAACATGTTATACAATACGAAATTGAAGACCGCTCTGATACCATTTGATGGTGATAAAGATGAACGCAGTGGAAAAGTAAGTTTTGAAACGGATCTACTTCATTCGATATTGATAACATGCATAAAGTAAATTTCAGAATTTGAGAACAAGAGATCGTACCTTGAAGCAGTGAATTCCAAAACCGAAGATTGAAGCACTTGGGAATACCTTTAATCTTCACTCCAATTCCACTAACGCCCAAGATGTGTGGTCTCTCAATTGGTAACAAAGGGATTATTAGAGAGTGACTTTCACTCACTTCCACACCATTACAATGATGTTTTTCTTACTCTTACATTTCTGTACGTTTTTTCCCTTTGTATCTAACCAATATATCTAATTGGGCTGGCCTTTTGAGCCTTACCAATTGGGCTTAAGTGTGTGGCTTGGAGTGAGACCAAAAGGGACCAATAAGACACTAGCTCCAATGGGCCTTGGGCTTTTTTGTCAACTCTTGACAAGTCCAAAGTTACCATTAACTATATTTAATACCACTATATAAATATAGTTGCACTCTAGGTCTTATCTATATATTATATCCCAAGATCTTATTATACATGCAACCCCTTCATAAAATATTCGTAGTAATACAAAGTCAATAATGTAGACTGTCACTTTGTGAATTACTACATCTTAATCCTTGAGTACCCGGTTTAATCCTTTAAGTTATTCATCATATATTTATGAAATCTAATTTCATAAATATATACTTTAGTAACTTCTTACTAAAGTGGTTAGGCCTAACTCTCTGAATAACAAACCTATTAAATTTATCTCAAGGGAACATTTTATATCTCCGTTAAGAGATTATGAATTCCATCTTGAGAATATATGTTCCATCAACACTAAATGTGGCTGCCCAATATACTGAGGTTTTAACCATTACTTTAGATCTCACTCCTGATATATCAAAGCAACCTACACCTCATGATCAAGTTCATTATTCTCTCAGGATTAAGAGTTCATGCAAATACAAGTCGTGAGATTTATTATTCAATTGACAGTCTTTAGGAGAATAATAAATCTCACAGCAGTCCAGTTCAATATGTCTTAACTCTTAAAACATATTAACACATCAACTAGAAGTCTCCACTTCCATGATCAAGACAAATCATCGTAGTTGATATGTTATAGTCTTCGCAAATGAAATGCCCAATTTCATCACCGACTACGAACTATAATTCTAAGTTTACAAAGAACTTGTGATTTATATCTTCTGTGACTCTTCACATAAATCACATACTATGCATCTCATGGACTATATGATAATGTCCGAATATTCATGTTACCATTATTTCAGATAATAATAAAACAAATTTATTAAACATAATATTAAGTCATACATAACGTCAAACACAATGTCACACTTAATATCATACATAGCATCTTACAATAAGATTTAAGGGCACTAATTCTAACAAAAATAATTACATATTATTTTATATTCTTATTGAAACTCACTACTAATTTGTTATTCAATGAAATTTTTTCAAAAAAGTTTTATTTTCCCCATATTTGTATCTTTATTTTTCCCATATTTGTGTCTCATCATCAAAAAACTTTTACTATCATGTCTTTCTATTTCCTTCACATTAAGAATGATATAAATATTGTAATACTTAAATGTTGTATACCATAGTTGTAGGGTCTGGGTTAGGGCACTTCCCTCCTGGGGATGAGTGGACCCAAGCCCAGTTAACCCTATACAATAAATTTATAGAGATTAGTAGAAGGACTAGGCATTAACGAATATTACAACAGTTAATGTGGGTTTACAAGATCATCAAATGAGATTTAGCTAAATTTTCTAATGGGAAATTCGTCCTCAGCCTAGTCCGAGGAACTCTTCCCTAATTGCTAATGAAAATAGGGGTTGTCTCCCGAACCCTTTCTTCTCTGGGGGTTCATTCTATTATATAGTCTTGTTCAGCTGATCTCTACCTTCCACTTGTTGATCATCTGAGCTTGTGTCTGAAGGCTTATCCCATCAGCCGCCTTTCCAGACCTCCTATTAGTTGAAGTAACCAAAGCATCGCTGTTCAACAGTCAATTCTTCATTAATACGACCATAGTGTCAGTTGCGTGCTTTTAATATGGGGATGACAGATTTCCCTGCGGATTACTCCTTCGCCATATTCCCCCGACCGACCCTGGGTACTTGTCTTTTTCTCTGGCATGCCCTAGGAGGGTGCTTTTGGTGGGGCGCCGACCTTTCCTTCTTCAATATTGGCCGGCAGAGGACATGGTCATCCTCAGCGATGCTCCTTGACAATTTGGGTCTTCCTCGCTCATCCTCGGATACTGCATTGTCCTCAACATGGACCTTGGGCCCGATATGGAGTGGGCCAGGGTTGCCAAATCTTCGGGCCCCACAGTAGTATTTTTTAAATAATATATATTATAATTAAAATAGTTTTAAATAAAGCAAAAGTACAGTCTCAAATTTTATATAATAATCTTTCGATTGTTATATAAATAATTTTAATATATTAAAATATTTTCATGGACCTTTTATATAATATTATTCACTATAAAGAAAATTTTATTCACTATTTCACGAATAATGTCTATGATTTTTGTGGACCTTTTAAAATTTTATGCTAGATTTACTATATATAGAATTGAACCATTGTGGTTGTTTTTTTTTTTTTTTTTCTTTTGAAGGCAAAACGAGATTTCATTCATCATTCAATAAACTAGCATCCAAGTACAAAGCATCAAGGGCTGGGGGTGGGGATTCTTCCAGCCATACAAGTTCCTCCTCTAAATGACTAGCATAACACGCCAAACTATGGGCAACGGAATTGGCACTCCGCTTGATACATCCAATAGACCAACTTTTAAGCCCAGCAACTAGCATGTGGATGTCGTCGTATATGTGTCCTAGCCTTGATCTATCCAATCGTGGAGATGCGATAGCCTTCATCACTGTTGCATTATCCCCCTCAATCACAAGATCCATAAACCCCGCATCAATAGCAAACTCAACAGCTTTCCGACACGCTAGCACTTCTTCTTCCTCATTGCTTGCCACTGCCAAACCACGAGCTGACAAGCCAGCCATCACCTCCCCCAAGCTATTTCGGATAACCACACCCACACCTGATGATCTTGTAACAGCAAAGACCGCCGCATCGAAGTTAAGTTTGTATACCGAACCTGTAAGAGGTCTCCAAACGTGAACCGATCCCGAATTTGCTGAAACAGCCAGCTGAGTCTGCGTTCCTTTGAATTCATCCAAATAATCTCTTGCACGTTTGTTCAAGAGTGTTAGGTTCTGTATTTTACCTCCATGCAACACCGAGTTAAGTTGACTCCAGATTACCCAACACTGAACCCAAAATAACTCTTGCTCTTCACTGGGCAGGTTGAGAATCAAGTCCACCACCAGCTGCATGAAGCCCATTTGCCTAGTTTTAGCTTTCTGCAACCGCCTCAAGCTTCCGGCCCATATATCTTGCGCCACCCCGCATTGCGATAGAACATGAATCACAGATTCTAAATTCACTTTACAAAACTCACAACCGTCATCCATAATCACTCTGCGACGAGCCAAATTCTCCCAAGTTGGTAGCACGTTTTGGCAGGCTCTCCACCCAAAAACTTTTATTTTGTTTGGGAGTTGCAGTTTCCACAAGTGTAGCTAGACCGAACTTCCATATACTTCCCTAGAGCACTCTTTTATACCACTCTCCTGTTTTGCTATCCCTCTAGCAATATGATACCCCGATCTCACAGTATATTCTCCATTTTTCATATAAAGCCACATGAGCAGATCAGAGGCATTTCTATGACTCAATAGCATGCTTAGAATTGCTTTGGCATCCTTCCTATGAATGTTTGCTTCAATAAATTCCTGATTCCATATCTTGCACCTCCAGTCAATAAGGTTAGCCACCCGCCACTTCCACTCCTACTCCAATGGTAGATGAAGAACCATGTTTGTTGGGTGATTTAATATCCACCTATCCTTGGTGACACGTATGGATGCACCATCTCCCACCCGCCAACAACACCCTTGTTTTAAGATAGGTTGAGCAGCCATTAAACTCTTCCATACATAAGAGCTATTTGGAACATCTGAAGCTTCTAGGAAACTACACTGTGGGAAATATCGAGCTTTAAAGCACTCATACAGCAAAAAGCCTTGGTCTTCAAGCAATCTCCACCCTTGTTTTGCTAGCATTACAAGGTTGAAATTTCTCAAATCTCTAAATCTCATCCCTCCTTCCTTTTTAGGTTTAGATAAAGCACTCCAGCTCTTCCAATGAATTTTCTTCTCATCCTCAACCTGGCCCTACCAAAACCTAGCACACATTGCATTAAGTTCATTACATAGCTTAATCAGTAATTGGAATACTCCCATTGTATGGGTAGGGATTGATTGAGCAACCGCTTTAATCAATACTTCCTTGCCTACTCTAGAAAGTAATTTTCTTTTCCAACCTTGAATTTTCTTCCAAACTCTATCCTTCAAGAAAGAAGAAATTTGATATTTTGCCCTTCCAACCAAAGTTGGCAGTCCTAAATATGACTCAAACCGATCAACCTCCCTTAACCCCGACTCCTTTTTTATTTGTTCTCTTTGCACTTCTTTTGTGTTGTTGCTAAAGAAAACTAAGGATTTCTCAAAATTGATACACTGCCTAGATGAGGCTGCATAAAACTAAAGAGTGTCTGAAATACACCATACATCCTCCTGGTTGGCCTAGCAAAACAGTAATGAATCATCAGCAAATAATAGGTGGGATATAGTTGGTGCTCTCCAACAAATAGATACCCCATGAAGCCATCCTTCTTCTTATGCTCTAGCTAATAATGCTGTAAATCCCTCAGCACATAAGAGGAACAAATAGGGTGAAAGGAGGTCTCTTTGACACAATCCCTTTGTTGAGATAATATTTCCATAAGCTTTGCCATTGATGAGCACTAAAAAGGATGATGTAGACACACAACTCATCACCTGATCAATCCAAATCTCAGGAAAGCCTAACCTGAGCATGATGTTCTTGAGAAAATCCCACTTAACCCGACTATAAGCTTTGCTAATATCTAGCTTCAGTGCTAGGGAGTATTTCTTGCCTGATTTCCTGTAATGCATAGAATGCAGTGTCTCATATGCAACAAGCACATTATCTGTAATAAGGCGACCCGGAATAAAGGCACTCTATGTAGGAGAGATCAGCTGAGGCAGTATCTGTTTAAGCCTGTTAGCCATCACTTTGGAAATAATTTTATAAATAACATTACATAGGCTAAAGGGTCTATAGTCTGACATTTTTTCAGGAGACTTGACTTTTGGAATAAGTACAATATGAGTGTAATTTATATCAAGATTCATGTTACCAAAATTCAAAAAGTCTAAAACAGCAACAATCACATCATCACCAACCACATGCCAAAATTTCTAATAAAAGAGAGCTTTCATACCATCGGGTCCCGGTGCCTTTGTTGGCCCCATTTGGAACAACTCCGCTCTAATTTCATCACCACTATACTCCCTGGGCAGTACTTCCAACATTTCTAGGGTCACCTTGTGTTGCACTGCACTGAGGCATTCCTCCATCCTGTCACATGAACCTGATTTAAAAATAATTTCAAAGCATTCTATTGCCACACCAGCAATGTCTTCAATTTCTTCCACCCAATTATTTTGTCGATCTCTAACTCCCTTAATCATGTTCCTCCACTACCTTTGTGAGGCCTTGGAGTGAAAAATTTTTGTGTTTTTATCTCCATGCTTCAACCATGATATCCGAGATCGTTGGGCCCAATATATTTCTTGTTTGAGAAGTAAATCATCAAGTTTCTTACTTTCTTCCAATAAGGCAGACCCATTCTCCATGGTTGCCTCCTCCTTACTAAGTTCCTCAACTTGCTTTTGGAGCTTTCTTATTTCTTCAATAGCTGGTAGTGATTTTAAAGACCCCCACTCTGCCAAATCCGCCCCACACTTGGTAATCTTCTCCTTTGTTATGTTCAGCCTCGAGAGAGCACTGCCTACATTGCACCAAGATTCTTGCACCATTTTTTCACAATCCTCCCAAAGCAACCACACCTTTTCAAACCGAAAAGCACGTGAGTTTCTATGTTGCTTCCTCCACCCTACTCTAGTTTGTAAAAACAACGGACGATGATCAGAAGCATGAGAGTAAAGATGTGTCACCGTGCTTGCATGGAATTTTTCTCTCCAACCCATATTAGCTACAGCTCAGTCCAACCTCATTCTTGTATTTGCTGCCCCTGGTCTTTTATAATTCCATGTATATGGATAGCCAACAAACCCTAAATCTGCTAAGTTGCAAGCATCCAAAGCCAACCTGAACTCGTACTTTGATTGAACTGGGGTGGGAACCTGCTTTGCTTTTCATTAGAATGAAGAATAGCGTTGAAGTCGCCAATGCAACACCAAGGTCCACAAACAAAAGTTGAGAGGTGGGATAACAGCACCCATGACTTATTTTTCTAGCTTGCCTCTGGCCATCCATAGAAGCAGGTCAGCATCCATTCAAACCCATCGTCCTCCACTACTTTCGCTAGTATGTGATGATTCGTATAATTGATTACGTCCAACTAAACTTGTGTCTTCCTTAAGAGAGCCAACCCACCACCACTGTTTGGCTTCTTCACTATCAACTTATTCTGAAAAGGTAATTCTCAACACTTATTATCAAAACTATCCTTATCTAACCGTGTCTCCATTAAGAAGCACACAGTGGGAACTTGATCCCTCACCAGGTTGTGAAGGCTACAAACTATCCAAGAGTTCCTAAGCTCTTGGTAGTTCCAAGCTAATAGCCTCATGGTGTTCAGCCAGGATGTTCCAACACCCCTGCTGTTTCATTGTTTTGAGCATCATCCTGAGACCTGCTTCGCTTCCTCTCTCTACTTTCAGTCCCCAACACAGCCACGACTTCCTCACACTGTGAAACTCTTTTGCCCTGCATAGGTTTAGCTACTGCAATATTTGTGCTCTTCGGCCCACAATCCATCAGTGCTAATCGTGTCCATGTGGGCTTTGTTTTGTTTTCTGGTGGCCTAGTCCCTATGTGGTCAATAGTCATCACATGCACAAGTCGTGACATGGGTAAGTTTGCCTCCACATGGTTCAGTTCAAAACTAGCAGAAATGTTTACAAGCTTTGAATTCAGTCCAGCTGTAGTTGAAACCGACGCAGACACTCCCATGTTTTCCATATCAGTCCCTTCCGTTACGCTACCCACTTCCACCAAATCTAGAGCAATCCTTGACTTTACGTTATCAGATTTTGTCTGACTCTTGAATTCCGTGTCACGGTGGTCCACGTTCATGTCCTCCCCTTGTCAGCCAAAACTATCAACCCGTTCACCGTCAGGTTCGCCGGATTATTGCCCCTGGTTAACCGGTGCTTTCCTTGGAAGAGACCTATTCCACCCCCCACTAGATTTTAGCCAATCCCCATATTGACAACTTCACTACTGTTCGTCCTTAATGCAAAAAACTTGGCACAATGTTTAATATCATGCCCTAATAATCCACAATAATGACAAAATAATGGGAGCCTCTCATACTTGAAGGACACCCACGTACTTTGTCCATCTAAGCCACTCAGAAACGCGCCTCTCCTTAAATTTTTTCCCGTTGGTAGCACCACCTTCACTCACATGAAAAAATTCTGTGTGTCTTGTGATTTCCTCCTCTCCACTTCAACCACCTCTCCCAACCAACCCCCTATCTCTGTCACCACCTTTGGAGATGCCATATCAAATGGCGCTCCCTATATTTGAACCCATAAAGCAACAGAGTCAAATTTAACATTGGTCGCAGTCATCCCCAATTACCACCACTGTAACATGAGAACTTGGTTATCAAAGGACCAAAGGCCTCCGCTAAAGATTTGGTCCAGGTCAAACACTAATTTGAATTTGAACTGGAACAGATTGGATCCTACTTCCACAATCTGGATGCCCACTTCCATTCCCCATGCCCTCTTCAAGGTATTCTGCACCACCTTCTTATTGAAGGGTTTACATGTAAGGAATTTCCCTATAAGACTCAGCGAACAATCAACTATTTTCTCCCTCCCCTTCGTCCAATATCTCTATCACCTCCTCTTCTTCCAACTTTAACGTCAATTTCTCCAAACTATTGATTACCTCTTCAGCTATAGTTAAGTATCAGACTCAATAAAAAAACCAAAAGGCGAGAAACGAGAGAGAAAGCTCCTATACTAGGAGAGAAACCAAAAGACAAGCCCTCAATAAACCTGAGGGAAGGAAGACACTCGCAGGGAAACGAGAGAGAAAGCTCCTATACTAGGAGAGAAACCCCACTTACCCTACCTTTCAAATCTAAACAACCATTGTGGTTGTTTGATTAACTAATAGTCATTCGTTTTCAAGTAATTGTACATTTGAACAAAATAAATATATATAACCATTAATATATCTCATGTATGGCATGAGTTAATGATTAGTTAAATTTAATTATATGGTTATATTAATTAATGCAATAAAAATAGTTTTTTTTTTTTTTTTTGTAACTATATAGTGCTATGGGAGCACAATAAATTTGTGCTCCCTCCTCTCACATGAATAGTATATTTCACTATAAATTTAATTAGTGGGACAATGTGAGAGAGGGAGTACATATTTATTGTGCTCCCAAAACACTGCATAATTACTCTTTTAAAAAAAGAATTAGGGTAAATTGCAAATTACACCCCTAAAATTTAGGAGTGTTTAGATTTTACACCTTAAAACTTCAAATTTTAGATTTTACACCCTAACATTTTAGAATTTGGATTTTACCCCCTAAAGTTTGGGTCTTTGAATTTTACACCCTCAAATTCTAAAACTTCAGGGTGTAAACTCCAAAAACCCCCCAAACTTTACGGGTCTAAAATCCAAACTCCCTTAAAATTTAGGGGGTAAAATCCAAAATCTAAAACATCAGGGTGTAAAATCCAAACACCCTCAAATTTCAGAGTAAAATCCAAATTCTGAAACTTTAAAGTGTAAAATCTACACACCCCCAAACTTTAAGTGTGTAATTTGCAATTTACCCAAAAAATTAAATTCAACCATGTAATTTGTTGGTCAATGAAATTAAATTGTTAAATTTAAGGTAAAATACTATTTTGGCCTCTAAACTTTATCAAAAGTTTAGGGGGCCCCCAAACACCCCTAAAATTTAGGAGGTAAAATCCAAAATCTAAAACATCTGAGTATAAAATCCAAACACCCTCAAACTACAAAGAGTAAAATCCAAACTTTAAGGGTGTAATTTGCAATTTACACAAAAAATTAAATTCAACCATGTAATTTGTTGGTCAATGAAATTAAATTGTTGAATTTAAGGTAAAATACCATTGTGACCTCTAAACTTTATCAAAAGTTTGTTTTCGTCCCTAAACATTAAAAAATTCTTTTTTTCATTCTTAAACTTTATAAAGAGGTTTTTTTTTTTTTTTTCTTCAATAGTTTAAAGATGAAAATTATGATTAAAAAAAGAACTTTTTCTAATAATTTAGGGATAAAAAACAAACTTTTCAATAATTTAAAAATGAAAATTTTTATTTTATTTATTTTGGTCTCTAAAATTTTCCAATAAAAGGACCTCTTTTGCTTGATTCAAAGATTCAAACTATATTTTGTTCACTTGCCATTTCTCCTTGTCAACCTATGGTCTAGAGTTCAAAATTTAAAACTATGTTCACCTAATACCATAAAAGGGGTAAAAATGGCCAAATACCATCTTTGACCAAAATAATTTGTATTCTATCACTATTTATGAAATGATTAGTAATTTATTACTATTTTGAAACTTGAATTTTACATAAAATTTAAGTTTATGAAAATTAAGTTCTAAAAAAGAGTGACACGAGGTTGAAAGCTAATATGATATTTTATAATTTAAAAGTACACTCGTTAATATAAAACTTTGACCTCCTAAAACGGGAGTTCTTTAAAATTATAAACAGTTGAGAGACAAGCTCAAATTCCTATGCATGTACCTCTCTTTTTCTTTTTTTTCTTTTTTTTTTTTATGGCTCTCCGTTCTCGTTCTCTCTTTGATGGCTCTCCTTCTCTCTTGCAGAGTCAGATCTCACCAGCCAAAAGACCAAATAGGGGGAAAAATAATCGGTAGAAAAGTGAAGTTCCACCAATTGTTATGTAAGCATCAATTATAAAATCCGACAAATCAAAGCAGGGCATTTATTCAATGATGCAAATTACAACGTTTTTAACATCCCATTTTAAGCTTGCCCATGATTTGAGTTACTAATTGATACCACAACAACAGAATAAGAGGAACAAATTTTACAGTGCATCCCAGAAATTTAATTACAAATCCTCCTCTTGTTGGTGGCCAAATAAGCCCCTTTCCAAAACCCAGTCTTCTATCATTGCTTGTGAACTCAATGACTGGTCAGTAGGCACAAGATGCCCAGCCCCCAAAACCACAACTTGACTCAAACTCCTCCATTTCCGCACAAACCCTGCAAGCCCACCATTTACCTTCCAAACCTTCCTCTCTGCCTTGGAAAAATTCCCAATTCCCTCCCATTTCATTGTCTTTACTCAAGCCTCAGTTGAAACCACACCATCCCTCGGGAGCAAGTGTGGTCTTTGAAGACATGTGGTCATTAGAATAACAAGTCAAAGACTGAGCTGACAGCTAACTACTCCTCTGATTGACACGAGAGAAATGGAGCGAGAGAGAGAGAGAGAGAGAGAGGAGTACAGGGAGTTGGTGGTAGGTCTTTGAATTATGGCGCACTATCTTTATTCTTGCTTTTTATGAACCCGAGATTTACATTGAAGGGACTAGAGTTTCATGGCTTTCAGTTCTACATGCATTTTCTAATTAAAAGATGCTACATTAATGGATGTCGTACAATTTTAAAGAATTCGATTTTTTTTAAACTCAAACTATATGTAAAATTTGAGTTTTAAAATAATAGTAAATTATTAAATATTTTACAAATAGTAGTAAATTGTTAAATATTTCGTTAAAGTACCGTGTTTAGCCATTTTTACCCCATGGTAGAATTTTCTTTACTAGTCATAAAAATGACATCTTCTAAAAAAAAAATAAAAATAAAAAGTTATAAAACTACCACACTGACCATTAGTAATGAGGATTGTATAAAAGTTTTATTTTGCGATTTAAAAACTTATTTTATCTATTAAAGTATCAGCACCGGGCATGCCACATGCCATATGTAGGGTGCATTTAGCATTTTTGCCCCAAATCTCGCCAGCATCTGGATTGCTAAAAGCCAAGTATTGCGAATTTTTTTTGCAATTGTGTTACAATGCAATTCTAATTAGAATTGTACTATAGCACAATTCTAAACTTAAATACTATAATTTAATTCTCTCTCTCTCTCCTACTTTTAGAATTGCACTGTAGCACAATTTTAAACTTAAATACTATTATTTAATTCTCTCTCTCTCTCCTACTTTTTATTAAATAATGATAACACTCTCTCTCTCTCTCTCTCCTCTCTCTCGTCCTTCTCTCTTCAGACCCAAAACCCATAGCTTTTGTGCTTTCTTTGCACTCTTCCTCTCTCTTTCTAGATGCAGATCGGTCGACTGACGGCGGCAATCAAGTGTGGTGGTTGATCAGTGCGGATTAGTTGATCGAGTGTGGTGGTGTGGGTTTGGGTTCAGAGTGGTGGTTGATCGAGTGTGGTGGTTGATCGGTGCGGTGGTGTGGTGGTTGATCGAAGTGGATTGGTTGATCGGTGCGGATTGGTTAATCGAGTGTGGTGGTGTGGGTTTGGGTTCAACGTGGTGGTTGATCAGTGCGGTGGTGGCATGGTGGTTGATCGGTGCGGATCGGTTGGTTTCGGTTGGTTTGGTGGTGGTGTGGTGATTAATAATGGTGGAGCCGTAGAGGTGGGGGTTGCCGTGGGTGGTGATTGATGATGGTGGAGCTGTGGAGGTAGGGATCGTGGGTTATTGTTGTTTTTTTTTTTTTTTTTTTGTGGTTTTGATGGTCGGAGAGGGTGGTGTTCATGGTTTGGGTTTTTTTTTTTTTTTTTTTTTTTTTTTTTTTTTTTTTTTGGTGTTGATGGTAGATTATGAGTTGCTGGTGGTGGTGGGCTTGTGGTAATGGTGGTTTCAGTAAATGTTGCGGTTGTTGAACAGAAAGAATGAGAGAGAAAGAGTAAATAATAATGTGTTGTATTGTAAATGAGGGTGATTGTGGGATATATTATTTTATTGTGTAGAAATATTTTTTAATGAGTAGGATAAGAAAATAAAAGTTGGGATGCTAGAGGTACTGTAAAATGGTATAGTATAATGATAAAGTAGCTTTTTAAGATGGTAAAATAAAGTAGAATTGGAATTTTGGGATGTTGATGCTCTTATACCAACTCACTTTACAATACACTATATGTTAGAATAATGTGATCTAACATGATATTTTATAATGTCTCTATTATCAATAATTAATTATTCAAAATTTCTTGTGAAATTTTGCAATATTTTTATGATGTAAAATATTGGAATATTGAAATATGTCTACTTGATATTGTAGACTAAGATTATGAATCATTTCTGTATAGTCCTTGACTTGACCATATCCATCATGATGTAGCCTATTTTGATGGGTACATTGTTGGACTATGATGGAAAGGAGGTGCAAGTTAAAATTGCTCAGACTATGGAAGACAATAAGGGCTAGTTTTTCGATGGTTAGTGCATAATAATCTCGGAAGTCCTTCCATAGTAAGATTCATACAGGCTGAGTGTTGGCCTTAATAAATCTACTGTGTCATTGCCAATAACTTAGCCTCCTATAAAAGGTGTTGTCATTATAGTGATTATGGATATGAACGATAAATAAATCCATGCGTTAGTATGGAGTCACAAAAGTAGTGACACGTTAATGAACTTATTCATTAATCAATCCAATTAATGAAGTTGTTTATTTATGAATATAACATATCTGTTACATGAATTGATATTACGATAGAAAGAATTTTATGGCTAGTCATGTCCTTTTTGAATATTTTAAATATTGTCAAGACCACACTTATAAGAGGTGTGAGAAGAGGAGAGAAAGCTCTTATTAATCCTGATCAACTGGGGAAAGCATTCTAATTGCTTGTGAAGTCCTTGAATAATATAATTTAGTATGTAAATTTCTCACATCTTATCGTTGATTTTTATTATATATGCACATGATATAATTGTTAATTGATAGATGTATTATATTTGTTTCTCTTGAATTATTACTTTTTAAGTATATTTCCTAGAGTCACAAGCATGTAGGCTCTGCTTATATTTATGATGATTTGTCTTTATCTTTATATATATATATATATATATGGTTAAATATTTCCCCATTATCATATGTGATATTGTTGTGTAATATGTTAAGAATATAATAACTAGTTATTGATAAATGGTTGCAACAAATGCAACATAGCATTGCTAATAGTATTAGATAAGTATCATTTATCTTTTTGATTTAATTTTAAGTTTTGTAGTGGGTGTTAGATTTCTCTATATCTAAAATTATAGGTTAATATAGCTTTCATTAATCCGAAGCTCAAACACGATGACACCCCTTCAGATAATCACAAGGATGAGTTAGGATTTGGAAAGCAAATTAATAATAATAATAATAATAATAAAGGATTATGTTCCAAAGCTCAAACATGATGACACCCTATCAGTTAATCACATGGTTGAGTTAGGAATATGATTTTTTTTTAAATAAAATAATGTTTTAGAGCTCAAACATGCTAACACCCTTTCGGTTAATCACAAGGATAAGATGGGTCTTTGAAAGCAAATATTTTTTACGTGTCCACATCCCACGGATAGACACCTTTTTTTTAATAAAGAAATCGAAGTGATAAATAATAATTGATCAAATTCTTCCTTACACCCCAACGGATATTGGTTCTTTGAATATAAATAATATCATGAAAAGCTATATACTTTTGAGACTCAGTTATGCAAAGTGGAAATATAGGTTTGATTTGTACATGTGATTTTATGGTTATAGTTCTTCGTTTTAATCAGTGTCCACCTAAGCTCAATGAGGAATCTGTTGAGTCGGATTAAATCTCCTATAGTAAATGGATTGAGGCAGATAACAAAATGAAAATTTTGATGCTGGGATATATGGTGGATTCATTGATGGTTAGCTATATGAATTACCCTAGTGCTAAATTCATAGATGATAGCCTTGAAGTGAAGTTTGGAAAGAAGTCTAGTGTTCAGGAAAAATTCATTACATCTAAATTATCAAAATGAGAAGATGCTCATCAACATATGTTTAATATGATTGCCTTAGCTAATGAATTAGCCCTTCAAGAAAGACCGATAGATGATAAAAACAAAAATTCCTACACTTGATGACCACTTATCTAAGGTCAGGACTCAAGTGGATGCAAAATTGAGAGTTAACAAATTTTCAATTAAAATTGTTGGACAAAAGGAGTTTGTTCCTAAAGGAAGCAAAAGGTTTAAGAAGAAAAGAAAATTAAAAAGTCATAGAAGTGATTGAAAAAGTAACAAGAGGACCTATGTTAAGCCTAATGTTAAGGTCAAAAAAAAAAAAAAAAATCTTTTGCTATCATTGCAAGAAACCATAACATAAAAGATCTAAATGTAATTCTGTTTCGAGATCCCGTGAGAATCAACCTAAAGGTTTTTCGCAATCTAATTTTCAAGGAAATTAATACCACTATTATTAAGCTTGGATTTTGGTTGGCCAATTCAAGAGTTATTGCTCATACTTCTAATATATACCTTGCAGAGGTTTAAGGAGCCACCAAAAATAAATTATTGTATAAGTTAAAATTATATAGGAAAGGATGAAAAGGTCAAGGTTGAAGGCATTGAAGTTTTTTTTGAAATAAATCTAAATAGTGAATCTAATTTTAAGTTAGTTGATTAGAGTTTTAGGATAAATTTATTATAGGTTTATATACTAGAAAAACTTGGTTATGATTTTTATTTAGGAAATGAATGGTTCTTATGAAGAAAAATTATGTAGTAGTACCATATGAATTTCGAAATAATTTCAAGTACATTTATATGGCAGTAGAGTGTAATGTTTACGTTTTTGTGAAAGATAATACAACTAATTTTTGGCACTTAAAATTGGGATATGTTAGTAAAAAAAAGTTGAAAAATGATTATGTTGGATTTTGTTAAGTGATGTCACATTAGAATATTATCCAACATGTGAAAGTTGCATTGAAGGAAAAATGACTAAAAGAGATCACTCTTCTTAAGTTTTGGAGTGGATTGATACTGGTGTTTATAAAGCTATGAATATAATTGTTGGAGGAGGATATCATTATTAATTTTATTGATCATTTCTCTAGACATGAAAATTGCTTATTTGATAAAATAAAAAGTGGAGGCTTTATAGAAGTTTATTACTAAAATATTTGATGTTAAAAAATGTACATACGATTTGATAAATTTGTTAATTCAAATAGAGGTGGTGAGTATGTCTGTGCTAATAAAATTTGTCTCAAATACTCCCTGAAAAAGGTTAGATCTATAATGGAAAGAGCAAATTCTCCAACTTCATTTTGGGGTGAATTTATTCTAGTTGCTATGCATATCCTAAATAGAAGTCTCACTAAAGCATCAGGGAAAACACCTCATGAGTTGTTTATTGGTAAGAGCTAGCTTATTTAACATAAGGATGTATTGCTTATGTTTCATTTTTTATTCTAATAATGATAAAATGTTATATGAAATAAAAAGGAGTGTTATGGCAAGTTACTCACAAAGGTCTAGAGGATATAGGTTTATATGATCTCAAAAGTCGAGTTATTTTGGAAATGTAAAATTCTTGGAGAATCATTTTGAAATTTAGGGTATCGGTGATTTTCAAAAGAAATTTTTTGAAGAACGAAGAGATATAGAGTTGATAATGGTAAAAGCTATAGATCCAACACCTTTGAAAGAAAGTACTCGAATTTCTATAGGATTTGATATGTCTAATATTATCATCTTTATAATAGTGAAAACTATTAGAAGACACTAATCTTAAAAAAAAAAAAATGGCGTCCTAGACACTCATAAAAAGACACAAAGGGGTGAGAGTTGTTGGATGCAAATCAATTTTTTTTAAAAGAGAGGTGTTTCAAGAAAAGTGGAAACGTTCAAACCTGGATTAGTGGCCAAAGGTTATACTCAAGAATATAGATTAAGATTCATGCTATTTTTTTTTTAATTTTTTTTTTTATTATTTTTTTTTTTTTGTATTCTTTGATTTTGAACTTTATCGGATTGATATAAAGACTTCATCTTTAAACGGTGATCTTAAAGAAGATATTTATATAGAAAAAACCAAGGGTTTTATTCCAAAATGAGATGAGAATTGAGTATGCACGTCAGAAAATTATATGGGTTGAAAGAATCTTGCTTATATGTGAAGAAAGTTTCTACTATTCTTGATATTTCTACACCATATATGGATATATTCTTTTGGTGGCAATTGATATTGAGATGCTTGTTGTAGTCAAACAATGGCTATTCAAATTTTGAAAAGAAGGACCTCAATGAAGCATCATATATTCTTGGCATTAAAATTAAACGAGACTAGATGAATAAAAATTTTAGTTTCTCCCAAGAAAAATATATCAACACAAAAAATATTATATGGTTGACTGTTTTAATGGGAGGTTTCCCTATCATAATTTTCAGTCATTTTTTTTAAAATTGTCAGCAAAACAAAATTTGGCTGACCCTTTTTCCAAAGGCTTGTCTTTTGTGTTATTGAAAGCACATGAATTTAGAATGAGGCCATGTTAGGCCAAGTGGGAGACTGTTAGAATAATGTGACTCAGCATGATATTTTATGATGTCTCTATTATCAATAATTAATTGTTCAAAATTTCTTGTGAAATTTTGCAATATTTTTATGATGTAAAATATTGGAATATTGAAATATGTCTACTTGATATTGTAGACTAAGATTTTGAATCATTTCATTATAGTCCTTGACTTGACCATATCCATCATGATGTAGCCTATTCTGATAGGTACATTGTTGGACGGTGATGGAAAGGAGGTGCAAGTTAAAATTGCTTAGACTATGGAAGACAATAAAGGCTAGCCTTTTGATGGTTAGTACATAATAATCTCGAAAGTCCTTCCATAGTGAGAGTCATGCACGTTGAGTTTTGGCCTTAATAAATCTATTGTGTCATTGCTAGTAATTTGGCCTCCTATAAAAGGTGCTGTCATTATAGTTACAAGGACGTAAAATTTGTTCCCTGAGGAGTTCTACACGGATTCTTACTCGAATTATTTAAATAGCATATGTATAAGAAAACAACAAGGGAAAAACACTCCACAATGGGAAACTCAAGCAATTGATTTCTCTAAACTCATGTATTACAACTTCAAGTTAGATATTACAATAGATTACTCTCATGTTACCATGGTGTTATCTTTTCTCTCTCCCTCTCTCTGGTTGATTTTTCTTCTTTTTCTGTCTTTTTTCAGATCCCCCCTTCCTTTATCTCTCCTCCCCTTTTTATAGCTTCAATCCTTGCTCTTATCACTACAGCTGTCTTGTTGCCTGCCAAAGCCTCAAGGATATTTTTCTCAACTTTATCGGATCCTCCCCTCCCTTATCTTGGAACTCTAACTTTTGGGGTTGTTGGTACTGTTCAGGTTGTCTCACTTGCATTTAATGTGGCAGAGGTGAGGTAAGAACCTCATCACCGATGCGGGGGTAAAGATCTTCAACCTTCTTGCATGTTCCGAAACCTTCCCGTGGTTCCAGGAATCTCCTAGTAATCACACGTAGATCACCTGCGCACTATACCTCGAGTAAGGTGGCACTTTGCCATCTCCACGGGAACTAATCTTTTGTGTCACTCATTTTTTCCATGATAATTGGGATAATCCAGCTATTCTCCTTTCGTAGTTCATTATCGACTGAGCTTTCCTTTCAAAACATAAGCCATGCCCAATTCTTTGCAATGGCCCAATTACTTATTGGGCTTTAGGCCCGAGAGGTGACTATTCCACTCCCCACAATAGTAATTTTGGATATGAACGATAGATGAATCTATGCATTAGTATGGAGTAACAAAAGTAATGACACGTTAATGAACTTATTCTTTAATGAGTCTAATAAATGAAGTTGTTTATTAATGAATGTAACATATCTATTACATGGATTGTTATTACGATAGAAAAAATTTTATGGTTGGTCATGTCCTTTCTGAATATTATAAATATTGTTATGGCCACACTTGCAAGGGTGTGAGAAGAGCCCTAACCAGCTGGAGAAAGCATCCTAATTGCTTGTAAGGTCCTTGAATAATATAACTTAGTATGTAAATTTCTCACATCTTATTGTTGATTTTTATTACATATACACATGATATAATTGTTAATTGATAAATGTATTATATTTGTTTCTCTTGAATTATTACTTTTTAAGTATAATTCCTAAACCCTTCATCCTAGTTTTTATTTTTACATACAACCGATTAAAATAATATAACTAAACCATAAAATAATATAAAAATAAAATTATATAACAAACCAACTCTCACTAATTTCGGTCTCAGCCACCCACTGCTACCATAGAGTTACCTAATAACTCCACCCATCACCATCGCCGATCAATTCAAACCCAATACAAAACCCAAAACCACCAAACACCTAATTGAAAATCAACAAACACCCAAACCTGTAGTGAACCCATCTCCACCACCATCAAACACCAAACACCCAAACCTAAAAATCAACCAACCCTCAGTGAACCCATCTCTACCACCACCACAACAACCCTCCGCCACCACCACCATGAACCTGCAGATACACCGAGTACCCATAACAAAAAATCAAAACAAAACCAAAACCCAAACCCAAACCCAATCTGAGAGAATTGGAGTGGAGAAAAAGAGAAAATCGGAGTTGATCATCACCACAACAAAAAAATCAAAGCAAAACCCAAACCCCATCTGATCTCGCCACCACCACGTCGTCCCCGACAATCGTCCACGCAGTTGCTGTCAATCTCCAATTTGCGCCACCACTTCGCCGCCCAATCCAGCCAACCCACAGCCACCCAAACTCCAAACTGATCCGACCATCCTTTAAAACACAGCAACTATAGTAAGAAAAAACAAAAAAACAAGAACAAAGTTGATAGAGAGAAGAAAGGCCTGACCACACACACAGAGAAGAGAGGAAAAAAAAAATGAAAGTTCAATATGGGTATGAAACACCCTTGAACGTTGAGACCCCAATTACAAAATTATCAACTCAGGCTTAATATCAAACGATTGACGTGCGGAACATGAAAATAAGCTAAACACTGAATTGATAAACAATCTAAGCCAAATATAAATACATCCACAGCAGTAAATATAAGGCAAAGATAAAGGAAGAAAAAATGCAAACACACGGACAACACGCGATGTATTATCGAAGAGGAAACCGAAGCCCTCGACGTAAAACCTCTCCGCCGCCCTTCAAGCGGTCAAATAATCCACTAAAGATTGTAGTTGGGATACATGAATAGCAGAAGACCCTCCAAGCCTAATCTACCCAAGTACCTAAGCCCTCCAAGCTTCTTGCTCCAACGAGGTTACGCCGAATCTATTTCTTCTTTAGCTTCCCGGATTCCGCTACTAGACCATAGCATCAACCAATGTAGATTGGTTCCTTCCTAACTGCTTTCCAACACACCAAATAAACCTTCTCACAAACGTGGGTGTGGTGAGATAAGGATTTGGTAAAAAGGCCTTTCAAAGGTATAACAATGGAGAGGAAGAGAGAAGAGTAATTTGTAGAGTCTCTAAGGTAAAGATTGGGGATGAGGCAATCTTGTTTTTCTCCAGGGTTTCTCTCACAAAATTCTCTCTGGAAGCTCTCTTCATAACGTGGGAATGAGGGGTATTTATACTGGAATGAGAATGGAATGTGAAACGTTAGATTTTCCCAAACAGGGCATTTTGGCGACTTGACCTTACGACTGGGTTAAGTCGCGAGTTCAAGCCGCGAGCTAACAGCCTGGCCAACCAGGGATTTTTGTCCTGTAGTGCAACAGCTGACGCGACTCTTCAGCTTCTGACATGCTTGGCACGTGTGCAGTTTCTGGCGACATGCAAGCCGCGAGTCACCCGCGAGATCCAATCGCAAGATTCTGTTTCTTTGCACAAACTTGAACATTTCTTCACACTATCTCACTCACAACCCTTACAAGTTTCCCACCTAAATACAGGGTTACTAAGTGCTAAACTACAAGCAAATTGGCACGGAATAAAGCCAACAAGATGGTTAAATAAATTCAACCTTACAATCTCCCCTTTTGGCTATTCCGTGACAAAACCTTACAACAGACTTTAGACTTAATGCGTGAGTTGGGAACAGTTGAACAAAACTTACTCACACCTAACTCTAGATTCTGTAAAGCTCTTGAACATATGAACAAGTAACTCCTGAAACACAACAACATAGCAATATCATTGTATGTAGAAAACTTGAAATGCATATGGAGCAATAGAAGCATGATCAAGCAAAAATGAATTTAAGCATTAAAGCAATAAATCATGGCTAGATCAACCAAGCAGCCACTTAAACAAAAGTGATTACTATTTCATTCACACAAGGAATGAACATCCAGACATGTAAAGTGATAAGCTCAATTGAAGAGTATCATTTGCAAGTCCAACACTCAACCAATGCACACAAACATATATGCATCTAGGAACAATCCTACTAAGGCATAAGAGTAACAGTACTTAAAAAAGAATGCATAGCATTATGATAGAAGTACTGATTTAACAAAGCATAAAAGCTGCATAAAGCATGGTACATACCACAAAAGCTTACAAATGTGCATAAAAGCATTATGGGTACAAATTTAAACAATTGCTGAATAAACTGAATAACATCATATTAAATATTTAATAACCCAAGTGTTAAAAACATTCAAGAGATATTAGTTTAATCCAATCTTAAACCACAGTGTATCAAACCTATAACAACAGTAGTTATCCAAGCATAGTATCAAAATTATAAACAAAACAACATATAATAATGAAACTCCCCCTCAAAACAGGCACTCTCCCTCAAGAGCTGCCCCAAAAATTCTCCCCCTTTTTGACCGGAATAGCCAAAAGGTCACTGATCCTGGTTAGTGTGAATGCTGTCAAACTTGGCTGAGAGTACATCAAGCTGGGCCTGCATTGTTGTCAACCTTTCAGTATGCTGATTCTGAACTTCTCTGAGTGTATCAAGCCTCTCCAGGATGATCTGAAAGGCATCAGGAGGTACAGCTGATGAAGTAGAAGTTCTGCTCCTCTTGACTCTTCTTCTTGGTGTGGAAGATGGTCCTACAGCCTCTGCTTCAGTCTCCATTAGATCAACGTCTTCTTGGACACCCTCCTCTTCTTCACCTAGAAGACGGCTTTGTATCCTTGCGAGAGTAAATTTGTTAATAGCTGATAGAGGAGACATGGGACTGATATCTTGTGGGATTGCAACACCCTTTTCTTTGAAAATCCTCATAAGAAGACTTGGAAATACCAGCTTGGGCCACGAGGTGGTTCTAGTTTCATCCATTATAGTATCAAAAATGTGGGAACTGATGTCAATAAAAGTTTTCTCCTTAAGTTCCATAAGAAAGATAGCTCTGGCATTTGTCAGTGTAGTCATCTTCCTTATAGGGTACAGGTTGTACATCATTATGGTGGTTAAACACCTCATATCTTTAGGAAAATCAGAAGTGTTGAGACATCTCTTTTCTATAACCCCACCAATTCTTTTCTAGACAATTTCTAGAGAAAGCATTCTGTCCTTTTAGTTAGTGAATTCATAATCTTCTAATCCCTCCAGCCCTAGAACTTTATCAATATCATGAGCATCTAAGGTAAATTCCTTTCTTCTCACCCAACAACTCAACTCATCCTCCCTTATCATAGCATTTGCATAGAATTCTCTAATTAGAGGTTCACACACTACAGGTAAGTCACCCAGAAGTTTATCCCAACCTCTTCCTTCAAAGCATTATGGAATGAAAGTATCCTTCAGGTCATGTAAATCCACAAACCTCTCCTGGATAATGGTTCTCTTCATGAAGGAATCTCTGTATCTCTCAAAATGCTTGACAGACCTAAACTGGTTGTTGTCCATTTTCATCCTTTAATCAACCTTCTTAGTAGGAGTCTTCTTTTTTGAAGATGTGGAAGCCATCTATAAACACTCAGAAGAGTCCACAACAAGAGCAAAACACAATATGTGGAAGCATACACAAATTAGTAACAATTTGGTCACAATGATAATAACAGAGTGACAAGACAACCCTCAAACCAAGAGTAGTTAATAAACAGATATTTGAAGAACAAGTCAAACAAAATCATTCAATATAGATGCAAACATGAGCAAGCACTAGATAATTAAAAATGGACAGTGTAAACAGCTATCAGACAGATGAAGGCATCTGACAAGTGCAAGATAAACCCAAAGACAGCACCACAATCATGATATGATGACTAAAAATCAAAGCAATTCAAGCCACATAATCCAAAAAAAAAAAACTTCAAACGAACTGAAATGCCCCATTAAAAAAAAAAAAAAACCTATAAGCCTAATGAGTATAAAAAGTATCAAATAGCACTACTCAAAACAAATACTAGAGTAATGAAGCAAAAACATGATACAAAACATTTTCAGCAACAAAAGAAAACATCCTCAAATAAACAAACCCAAACTCACGTTCGTACACCTCAAAAACTCAATCCAACATCAAAACACACAGGTTCAAGAATATGACAGTAAAATCATGAAATGTGAAGGGAAAACAAGAAAACCCATACATTTTTCTAGAAGATTGATGCAGAAATGATGCAAAAATGAAATCTTTTTCAGTGAGACACGAAGTGTTTGAGTGAGAGAATGAAGAAGACAATGAACAGTCACTAATATTCGAGGGAAAAACTGAACAAAAATTTTGAAAACTGATTTTAAAACGCAAAACACGCATTTTTCGCGACTGGATCAAGTCGCCATTAAGTCGCCAAGGTAAGCCGTGAAACACTATGAAGCAAGATTCTTGAAAAATCTTCTAAGTGTTTTTCGCGACTGGAAGATCTACCCTCGAGAGAGTCACGAGCTGAGCTGCGAAAATTTCTGAGTACCCCTCATGACTGGACTTCCACCCGTGAACAAGTCGCCATACTAAGTCGCGAAAATCACAAAAACTCAAATTTTGAAAAATTTTCTAAGTCCTTTTCACGCCTAGGACTTTAACTCGCCAGTAAGCCGCAAAATATCTCTGAGTGGACTTGCGACTAGTACTTGCGACTGGGCCAACCCGCAACTTAGTTGCCAAAACAGGGCAACACAGTTTTTGAAATTTTTGACTATTTTGTAAAACAAAACACTTTCCAAAAACAAACTAAAACACTCAAAAATCTTTTTGTGTTTGATTAACAAAGATTGAGTATGTGAAAACACATTTAAACAAGTACAATCACACAAATGAATATGGCATTCATTGAACATAGACTTGTGTGTTGTGTGTGGATATCAAAAATGAGATAGTCCTTAGTCCAATGTGAAGCTTCAATGATCAATTCAATCAAGGCATACACAGCTAGCACTAGATAATGTGACCTATCTCAATTATAGAAACATGCATATATGACCTCCCACAAGAACATGATTACATTCTTTGAAACTTTTCATTCGGCTCCATATTTAACATAACATTTGCACTTTTTGAGCAAAGAAAATCTCATTGAGAGATAGATGCCTGAAATTTTTGATATTTCAATTTATGAGTTAGCCTTTGGCTTTTTGGGCATCATACATTTTATTTTGGCCGCTTTCCTTTTTTTCTAGTCAAATACTAGTATGCGCAACAGGCTTTTGCAACTCTATATCTCTTTTCATTTGGAGATTTACATTTAGAGAGCTCTTTTAAGCATAAAAATAAAGAGTGGGAAGATATATAGGCATGAGTCTATGCATGTCTCAAGATCAACAAAATCATTCACTAATCATTCATGACAAAGTTGTAGATGAATTTACAACAGTCACATAGATTTCAGAATTTCTTCCACAATGATATGAGTGCATGAGAGACAAGCTAAGCTCATTAAATGCACAAAGCCATTAGTACAAAGGTACAAGGCAAAACATGTTTTAAGACAAATCTCAACAAAGCTGATCAATCTTTTTGGATTTTCTACTTTTTATGTGTTTTTGGATTTTTGACACAAAAGCAGTAAAATATTAATCAAAAACATAACAAAAAGAATGTAAAAACATTTGAACCAAAGATAAACACACACACAAAACAACAACCTAAATACTAGCTAGAAGCACACAACCAAGCATATTCACAATCATAGGAAGTATTGATGCATGGACATGTTATAATGCTTATGCATGAGTACCCTTCGTCACCCACACGTCACGTGCGTTTGGGGTGATATCCTTAACGGATTGGATACGAGAATTAGGACTTTCAAACCTTCGTGTGAAGCTTTCCAGGCAATTTATGAAGGCACCGATCATCTTCATTACGTCCATCATTCCTAAATCATGGTTTTGACTTCTTGGTTGCTCACAACCCAAAAACCTCATGTCATTTCTTCTTCCTCGTGACCGAGGTACGCTTGCATTGTTGTCTGATCTCAGCTTTTGATAGTTGGGTCTGGTATGTTCTTGCAATCCGCAATAGTGACAAACATAATCCGTTCTAGGACCCCGTTATGATATTGGGATTAATCTCCCTCTGATTTCATGCTTTCCCACAGATTGATTTCGGGGCTTATTCACCATCCGCTGCTCAACCACATTCTTCTTCTTCTCAACCTTAACATTCTCAGGGATGGGCTCTTCCACAATCGGCTCTATGGCCTTCACAAATTTTACTTCTTTGGTAGCTTTGGCCGATGAGCTACTTCCTCTGGTATAACCCAAGCCAAATTTGTCAGAGAAGTGTTTTTTAGAAGAGATAACATCTTCCAGCTTTTTGGAGGAGACCCTTTCTATCTTGGCTTATACTTGCACCACCTCTTGCTCAAGAAATCTTACTTTGGTATAAGCTTCCGATAACTCGCCATTGAGTGTCTCAATCTCACACTTAGCCTCTTTATATCTAACTAGAAGACTTTTGTAATCCTCTTCAGCCCTTTTCATCTTCTTCACAGCCGCCTTTGCAACCCTTGCATACTCACCCGATTTCTCAAGGAGTAAAGCATAATTCTCTTAAAGACTAGCTATATTTCTATCCTCTTTAGCATATGATTCCTCAACAATCCCTAAGGATTCATCATCACTGTGTTCTCCAAGTTCTTGTACAAGTTGATTCAGGTCCTCCGAGGACTCAACATGCTCAATAGTCATAAATGCGGAGTAGTTTCCTTCTCCATCGCAGCTGTCCTCAGAGTCAGAATTTGATGAGTCAGAATCACTTAAAGTAGTGGCATAGGCCTTTCCTTTAAACTTCAAATAATTGGGACATTCCTTTTTAAAGTGCCCATGTCCATTACATTCAAAACATGTAATTCCTTGTGAGGATTGAGAATCTTTACCCTCTTTTCTTCTGAACTCTTTCTTCTCTTTTCCGGTACTCTGAAATTTTCCTTTGTCACCGAATTTCCCACTGCTTTTGAACTTCAAGAATTTTCGGAAGTTCTTTACAAGATATGCCACATCTTTGTCTACTGCATCCTCTTTCGAAGAGTCATGAAACACCATTCTCTCATCAACTGTCTTAAGAGCTAGAGACTTGCTCTTCTTCTATGTAGGCAGGGACAACTCATAAGTCTGTAGAGAACCAACCAGCTCTTGAACCTTAATGTCGCCAAGATCTTTGCTCTCTTCAATGGCTGTAACTTTGGTACAGAAACTCTTTGGTAGTGACCGAAGGATCTTCCTTACAATTTTCGAGTCCTCCGTCTTTTCTCCCAAATTAAATTTGCCAACGACCACTTCGTTCAATTTATTGTAAAATAAGTCAAAAGACTCATCCTCACTCATCTTTAACTCTTCAAAGCGAGTGGTCAACATTTGAAGTTTGGTGTCCTTTACTTTCTTAGTCCCTTCATAAGTTGTCTCCAGAATTTCCCACGCTTCCTTAGCAATGGTGATATGTGAAATCCGGTGAAATTCTTTTGGAGAGACAACGCAAAAAATAGCATTCAATGCCTTGCTATTTGCATTGGCCGCAGCAAGGGCAGTCTTATCCCAAGTAGACTTGGCAGCCTCTGGACTTATCCATCCTACTTCAACTGCATCCCACACAGCATCATCAATAGAACACAGAAATGCCCTCATACGGACTTTCCAAAATGTATAATTATTACCGTCAAAGAACGGTGGTACATTAAGAGATTGAGACCTATCCATCTCAAAGGGGGTCAGGGATCTCACTTAGGTAATTAAACCACAACAAGTGTACCCGCTCTGATACCAATTGAAAATTCAATATGGGTATGAAACACCCTTGAACGTTTAGACCCTAATTACAAAATTATCAACTCAGGCTTAATATCAAACGATTGACGTGTGGAACATGAAAATAAATCAAACACTGAATTAATAAACAATCTAAGCCAAATATAAATACATCCACAGCAGTAAATATAAGGCAAAGATAAAGGAAGAAAAGATGCAAACACACGGACAACACGCGATGTGTTATCGAAGAAGAAACCGAAACCCTCGCCGTAAAACCTCTCCGCCGCCCTCCAAGCGGTCAAATAATCCACTAAAGAATGTAGTTGGGATACATGAACAGCAGAAGACCCTCCAAGCCTAATCTACCCAAGTACCTAAGCCCTCCAAGCTTCTTGCTCCAACGAAGTTACGCGAACCTATTTCTTCTTTAGCTTCCCAGATTCCGCTACTAGACCATAGCATCAACCAATGTAGATTGGTTCCTTCCTAACTGCTTCCCAACAGCACCAAATAAACCTTCTCACAGACGTGGGTGTGGTGAGATAAGGATTTAGTAAAAAGGCCCCTCAAAGGTATAATAATGGAGAGGAAGAGAGAAGAGGAATTTGTAGAGTCTCTAAGGTGAAGATTGGGGATGAGGCAATCTTGTTTTTCTCTAGGATTTCTCTCACAAAATTCTCTTTGAAAGCTCTTTTCATAACGTGGGAATGAGGGATATTTATACTGGAATGAGAATGGAATGTGAAACGTCAGATTTTCCCAAACAGGGCATTTTGGCGACTTTACCTCGTGACTGGGTTAAGTCGCAAGTTCAAGCCGTGAGCTAACGGCCTGGCCAGCCTGGGACTTTTGTCCTGTAGTGCAACAGCTAGCGACTCTTTAGCTCCTGACATGCTTAGCACGTGTATAGCTTCTGGCGACATGCAAGCCACGAGTCACCCGCGAGATCCAGTTGCGAGATTCTATTTCTTTGCATAAACTTGAGCATTTCTTCACAGTATCTCACTCACTACCCTTACAAGTTTTCCACATAAATACAGGATTACTAAGTGCTAAATTACAAGCAAATTGGCATGGAATAAAGCTAACATGATGGTTGAATAAATTCAACCTTACCCAAAAAAAAAAAAAAAAAAGCTATGTCAAAAAAATGGCTAGCGCTCTCTCCCTCTCTCGAGAAGAACAGGAGGAATTGGCACGCAGCAATAAGAAAGTTAAGAATGTTTGTCATGTAGAATTTTAAGAAGGATTAGAGTCAGGCCCATCGCTACCTAGCAATGGCCATGGGCAGTGGAGTGGAATGTCTTCCTTCAAAGACAAACTTGTTGGTGAAATACCAGGTGCCTATAGACAAGCCTTTAGTTTTGGAGATATCATGGAGGACGATGAAGGCTTGGATGAGGAAGTTAAGACACTGCGGAAAGGACTAGTTGCATGCAGGTTTTCCAGAGAATTTAAACAGCATATCCAAACTCCATGGACAAAAGTTGTCATTGTGAAGGTTTTTGGTAGATCGGTTAGTTTCAACTTTCTGCATAACAGGCTTCTTTCATTGTGGAAACCTGCGGGTAGACTGGATCGTGTCAATCTGGGGCATGGTTTCTTTTTTATTCGGCTTTCATTGAAGGAAGATTATGAAGCCGTCCTTAGAAAGGGGCCTTGGTTTATTGGAGAACATTTCCTCTCCATTTGACCATAAGAGCCAGATTTTCGGCCAGCGGTAGCTAATGTTACCTCCATAGCAGTATGGGTAAGGCTTAATGAACTTCCAATTGAGTACTATAATGCTCAAGCTCTCCTACATATTGGAAAGACCATTGGAAATGTGCTTATAGTGGATATGCATACTACCTTCGAAGCTAGAGGGAGGTTTGCCAGGATTTGTGTTCAAATTGATGTCGATAAACCGTTGGTCACAACTGTGTTGATCGGCAAGTTTGAACAACCTGTGTGCTATGAAGGTATTCAAAAATTATGTTTTGATTATGGAAGAATGGGCCACCGCAAGGAGAATTGCCCGTACACTATCCGTCAAGACACACTACCGAAGGAGGGGAGTACGGTGGATGCTGAGGAGAAGGGAGGTCGCTCATGCGAGGAGCGTGGGACGAGTTCAAAAAGGACAGGTGAGGGGTCCAATGGGATTGTGCATGAGAATGGGCAAGAATGTGTGCAGGAAGGTACATACGGACCTTGGGTAGTGGTAGGACGTAAGAAGAGTAGGACAAAATTTCAGAGGCATGGTGGGGTCCCCTCTGCTCTGGAAAACGGCCAAAAGAATGAAGTGCGTGACGACCCTGGCAATGAGATTAGACCAAATAAGGGCTTAGGGAGGTCAGATTTTAGTCATGGGCCTTCAAGGGAGGCAAAAAGGAAATTACCTCAGTCAAGGCCAATTGAAGAAGCCTAAGTGGCAAATATTATTCAAAATATAAGGGAGGTTAAGAACCAACAGACCCAACCTGCCGTAGACCCAAGCCCAAAGGCTTCAAATGTAACGAGTGTGAGCTTTTAGGCCGGGCATGATCTGGAAAACAACAAGCCCAACCAGAAGCAGTCTGTCAAAGGGAAAAAGGCCCTTGCTGTGCTAGGGCATCTTAAGACTCTTGTTTAGGCGCCGTTGAAGGAGAGCTCTGTATTTCTCCTAGTGCGGATCAGGTGGACAATCGGTCTTCTCGGCTGATTGATGAGCGAGCATCCCGTGGTGGAGATCGTAAGTTGGAAAGAAATGAAGGATTGGCTCCGAGATCTTCTCTCGAGCTCTAGATCACAAACATGCCTAAGCCAGAGTTGGGTTTCAAGTTCAGAGGAAGGGGAAATGGTGATTCTAGTGGTGGTGCTAGTTGAGACTCATGCCATGCTGTTCCGGGTCATGGGGTGGATAAACAACGAGCTTCAAAGAGGATGGAAGTTGATTCTCCTGTTGATAAAGGTGAGAGCAAGGGAGATCAGGTTACTGGTCATGGTTTTAGTGTGGACAGGGGCGACAATTCCTCAGTGGGTTTTTCTAATGGCTGTACCAATGGTGGTAGTAATTCGACGAATGGTGTTCGAATGTTTGCCGGAGGGTCAGATGAAGGTAATGCTAAAGCAAAACGGATGGAAATGGAGGGAGGAGGCATTTGTGCTGCCAACCTTTGATGAGTGTTCCACTCTCAATACTATTTCCTTATGAATATAATTGTTTGGAACTGCAGGGGCGCTCGGAAGCCCTCTTTTCAGAGTTATGTCTGAGAGTTGGTTAGGATTCACAATCCGGCAATTTTAATGGTGATGGAAACTAAAATTGGGGGTGACAGGGCAAGGGAGATTTCGGATAGACTCCCTTTTGATGGTGCCATTCATACAAAAACCATTGGTTATGCCGGCAGCTTGTGGATGCTTTGGAATTCAAACCGGGTGGAAGTCACCTTTCTAGCTAGCACTAAGTAAGAAATTCATACTACTGTTAAGGTAAAGAATTCTGATCATAGCTGGTTATTTACTGCAATTTATGCTAGTCCTAGGAGTACTGAGAGGCACATTTTATGGAATAATCTAAATAAAGTTGCAGATATGCATAATATGCCTTGGGTTTTAGCTGGGATTTCAATGAACCTCTTCAAGAAGATGATAAGTTTGGAGATAGGGCAGTTAGTGTCAACAGGTCTCTTTTGTTCAAGGAATGCCTTGATAAGTGCAACATGATTGACATCGGGTTTTCTGGGCCTCGCTTCACGTGGACTAACAGAAGAGAAGTTCAAGCGCTAGTTCAAGAGAGAATTGACAGAGTATTTGTTAATCCCAGCCGATGCCTTTTATATCCGAAAGCCAGAGTTGTGCATCTCACAAGGTGTTATTCAGACCATTCTCCTGTGATGTTAGAAGTGCTCCCAAGAATTATCATAAGAAGGAATCAGCCTTTTAAATTTCAAACTTGCTGGCTAACGGACCCCACCTTCCCAAGGATTGTCACCCATGCGTGGGGGCAAGCCCATTCCCTTGCGGATGCCATAGAGAATTTCACGAAGGATGCAACTACTTGGAACAAGTTGCATTTTGACAACATCTTTGCTAGGAAAAAGAATATCATGGTAAGGCTGAACGGCATTCAGCGTGCAATATCTTTTAGGCCCTTCTTTTTTCTCCTAAACCTTGAGAATAAGCTTCTGAAAGAGCTAAATTTGGTGCCGGCACAGGAGGAAGAACTGTGGGCTCTAAAATCTCGTGTAAACTGGATGATTCAAGGGGATCGGAACACATCTTTTTACCATGTTTCAACGCTAGTCAGAAGAAAGAGGAACCAGATTATGGCGATTAAAAATGAAGTGGGAGATTGGATCCTTGAGGAGCACGAAGTAAAAGATTTCATTCAGAATGGGTTTGAGGATATTTACACTAGCTCCCATACCAGTGCTAATCGGGCTGATCCCTTATGTTCTCAATGGCAATCTAGGCTATCTGAGGAGGAGAAAAATAGAATCAGTGGAGGTGCTACGAAAGATGAGATAAAGGCAGCCTTGTGGTCTCTCAAAGCCTTCAAAGCTCTGGGGCCAGACGGATTACATGCGGGCTTTTTCCAGAGGTTTTGGCTGAGTGTGAGGCAATCAATGATCGAAGAAGTGAAAAAGGCTTTTGATGATAGGAAAATTCCTGAATACTTGAACAGAACCCATATTGCTCTTATTCCAAAAATCCAAAGTCCTGAGTCTCTAGGCAATTACAGACCTATAAGTTTGTGCAATACAGGGTATAAAGTTGTAACGAAAATCATAGTTGCTAGATTAAGGCCATATTTGGATAAGCTCATCTCTCCACTGCAAGCAGCTTTTGTTCCAAGTAGGAAAGGCATTGACAATGCAATCATAGCCTAAGAAGTGATTCACACTCTTAGCAAGAAGAAAGGTAGGGTGGGGTATATGGCCTTGAAGATAGACTTGGAGAAGGCATATGATAAGCTTGAATGGAGCTTCATTAGGGAATCCCTCATAAGAGCAAACTTACCTACAGATCTCATTGAGCTCATCATGAGCTGTGTATCCACGGTTTCAACTTCTCTCTTGTTTAATAGGGAAGCCCTTGAACCTATATACCCTTCAAGGGGAATAAGGCAAGGGGACCCCTTATCCCCATACTTATTTATAATTTGTATGGATTTTCTTGGCCAACTCATCGAAGAAAAATGTAGTAGGAATCTCTGGCAGCCAGTGAAAGCTTCACAAAGTGGCCTGGCCTTCTTTCACTTGCTATTCGCGGATGACCTTGTTTTCTTTGCTAGAGCTGATTATGTAAATTATTCAGCCATCAGGGATGTCCTGGATGATTTTTGTAGTATTTCCAGGCAAACGGTGAGTGAAGCCAAGTCGAGAGTCTATTTCTCGCCTAATGTTGATAGAGATACTAGAGAGTCGCTTTATGATATTCTTGGCTTTGCTTCCACTCCTAATCTTGGTAAGTACCTAGGAATTCCTATCAAGCATCTTGGATCCTCTTCCCAAGATTATAATTTCATTTTGGATAGAGTGAAGCAAAAATTAGTGAGTTGGAAAGCAAGTATGTTATCGTTGGCTAGTCGTTCTGTGTTAATCCAAGCTTCCTTAGCGACTATCCCTGCTTATGTAATGCAGTGTACCCACCTTCCACGGAAAATTCTTGAAGGAATAGATAGGGTAAACCACAACTTTCTTTGGGGTACTTTTGAAGCAGCCAAGAAGATCCATTGGGTGGGGTGGCAAAAGGTGACAAAGCTGAAAGTTGAAGGAGGCCCTGGTTTGTAAACAGCGAAGGGAAGGAATATCTCCTTGCTTGCAAAACTTAACTGGAGGCTGTCTACAGAAAAGGAAGCTTTATGGGTTAAAGTCCTAAAGCATAAGTATTGCAGTCAGCGGAGAGTAAGGGCTATTAGTGCTGATAAACTTCCTTGTTCATAGGTTTGGAAAGCAGTTAAAAGAGGTAGAGAGGTGTTTTCTAAGGGTAGCATGTGATTGGTTGGTAGGGACAACAACTTGAGTTTTTGGCTAGGTAATTGGATGAAGAGAGGGCCTATTTGTGAGCTGATTCAAGGCCCCTTAACTCAAGAAGCAACCCATTGTGAAGTCAAGGATGTTTTGGTGGATTCGGGTTGGGATTGGACTAAAATTCCCTTTGACCTTCCTGAAGACATTAAGTTGATGATCCAAGCTACCCCGATTTCAATGAAAGGTAGATGTAGTGATAGATTGGCTTGGGTAGATAATCCAAAAGGTAATTTCAATTTAAAGAGTGCCTATAATATTACAGGGGGTGCTACCCCTAGCCAAACCTTTACTGCCAGTTGGTATGGAAATCTAAAACGCTACCTTGTATCAAAACATTTTTGTGGAAATGTGCTCATGAGAGCATTGGAGTGAAGCATTGTTTGGGGCGAAGGGGAGTGGTTGATGATGATTTTTGCCCAATTTGTCGAAGAGATCCAGAAACAGTGCTGCATGCGCTTAGAGATTGCCCAAGGGTTAAGGCTGTTTGGTTACGATTGGGAGTGAAGATGACGAATTAAGGCTTTTGGCTATCTAACCTGTAAGAATGGCTCAATGTGAATGGGAAGGCTAGCAGTAGCTATAAACCTGGGGATCCCCTGTGGAAGATGGTCTACCCCTTTGCTCTTTGGAATTTATGGAAATGTAGGAACAATACTATTTTCAATGGGAAGAGTCAAAACCCAAGGCTGGCTGTAGAGATAATTCAACAAACCTTGGAGTTTATGTATTGCGTGTCTTCCCCTAGAGGTCCTACTCGAAGCTTAATCAAGAGAGTGCGATGGGAGAGACCTCCAAAAGGTTAGTGCAAACTAAATACTGATGGAGCTACCTCGGGTAATCCGGGTTTAGCAGGGTGTGGGGGTATCATAAGGGATGAGCATGGTGGCTGGCTTGTAGGTTTTTCGAGCCAGATTGGGATAACTACAAGCTTTGTGGCTGAGTTGTGAGGTCTTAAGGGCGGGCTGATGATGTGCAGCAACTTAAATATCTCTGCTCTTATTGTTGAGGTAGATGCAAAGGCCATAGTGGATGCCTTCCAGAATATCCATTATGAAAATAACATAGTCTCCCCTGTTTTGGATGATTGCAAGCAATTAATCTCCAGGTTTAGCCGAATCAAATTCAACCACTGCTATCACCAATCAAACCGCTGTGCTGATATGCTAGCAAAAGTGGCTGCTGATCAAAACTCTAATTTTATTTACTTTGAATGTCCGCCGTGGACATAAGGAAAGTGTTTGAGGATGACCTCAATGGTGTGTACTTGAACAGGTTGTGTTCTGAATCAGTTGTAGTTCCTTAGTTTTGTTTAATATATCGTCTTTTAACCCAAAAAAAAAAAAAAAAAAAAAAAAGAGAGAGAGAGAGAGAAGAAAAAAAAATGAAGAGTCAAAGAAATAGGAGTTTTGGGAGAGAGAAAGAAGCTTGTAGCGTGATTAAAGCGAAAGATAAAGAGGAGATTTTTAAGATTTTTTCCAACCTATGAACAGTTGGTTCTATATATAAGAACCAGTTGTTCACAGGTTGCAAAAATAAATAGAAACTCACACCCGGTTGTAGATGAGATTTGGCCTGTTAGGTTGTAAAATAGCAGCTAGGGGGTGTTTACACCCCCCCACCCCCCCCCCCCCCCCCCCCATGCTAGTGCTCTAATGACTAAACTCACCAGTTTCCTATCAATTTAAACTCTAGTTTGTTCTAGTGCTTTCTGGTCATTTTGGCTCCTTTTAGATTTTGGTTGGTATTTATATTTGGGAAAGGCAAAAATATATTTTTAGTCCCTACATTTTGGGCAGATTCTTATTTTGGTCCCGAATTTGATTTTGCTACTATTCCAGTACTTAAAAACAGAAAATCAATTCTATTTTGGTCTCTGCCGTAAACCCACTAATAGAAAACTCATGGCAAACGAAGTCCCTACTTGTTGACATGGCACTGACATGGCTATTAAAATATTATTAAAAAATTATTTGGCATTTATTGAATGCCACATCAGACTTAAATTAAAAATAAAAAAATAAAACAAAAAAACCAGATCAGAAAATTCAAAAAAAATTAAAATAAACATTAATCTAATTAAATTAATTTTTCTTTTTACTTTTCTTTTTTTTTTATTTAAAAAGGCCAGATTCTTCGATTTTAATTTTAATTAAAAACAAACAAAAAATTTACCTTTTTGAGTTTTAAAGATTGAAGCTCTCTCTCTCTATTCACCAAAAATCACCAAAGATTGGTTGGGTAAAGCTCTTTCTAAACAAACAAAAGCTCTCGTCTAAAGCTCTCTCTCTGATCAAAATCTCTATCTCTCTCTTTCGGCTTCTCTTTGGGATCTAGGTTTAGAGAAAGAGATGGGCTAAGATCGGTGGTAGTGGTTGTGAAACGGTGGTCGGTCCGGTGGTGGATGGGGGTGGATCGTTGGTTTGATGACTTTGTTGGCGTGGGTTTGTTGATTGATTGGTGGGTTTGGTGACTAATTCAGTGGGTTTGGTGATTGATCAGTGGGGTGGGTTTGTTGGGGTGGATTGTTGGGGTGGATCATTGAGGAGGGTTTGCTGGGGTGGATCATTAGGGTGAATCGTTGAGGTGGATCGTTGGGGTGGATTGTTGAGGAAGGTTTGCTGGTTCAATTGCTTGAGATTGGTTTTTCTAGGTTTGAGATTTTTTTTTTTTTTTTTGTTTAGGTTGGTTGTATTGTATTTTTGGATTTATTTAGTACTTTAGGGCTTTGGGATTTGTTGATTTTACTGGGATTTGAGAAAATAGTGGCCTTGAGATTTATTATTTTGTTTTTAAGCTGAATTTTTTGGGTTTTTTATGTGTTTGTTTCCTAAGAAAATTTTTGAGTTTGCTAGTTTGTTTGTTGGGGAAGAACATTAGGTTCATGTTCTAGGGAAAGAAGAAATGTTCTTACAAAAAAAAAAAAAAAAAAAAAAAAAGGTAAAACGAAAAATTAATTTAATTAGATTAATGTTTTTTTTTTTTTTTGAATTTTTTTATCTAGCTTTTTCGTTTTAATTTTTTATTAATTTAAATCTGACGTGACATTTAAAAAATGTCAAATAATTTCTTTTAATAATATTTTAATGGCCACGTCAGCATCATGTCAACAAGCAAGGCACTCCGTTGGCCACATAGGAATTTTCTATTAGGAAAAATTATTAGGTACTCCCAGAGTATCATAAATGCGTAGTCCCCCTCTCTCACATGAATGGTGGGTCCCACCATGAATTTAATTAGTGGGACCCACCATTCATGTGAGAGGAGGGAGTATGCATTTATGGTACTCCGGGAATACACAATAATTTTCCTTCTGTTAGTAGGTTAATGGCAGGGACCATAGGAATTTTCTGTTAGTAGGTTGACGGCAGAAACCAAAATATAATTGATTTACTATTTTTAGGGACTGGAATAGTAGCAAAATCAAATTAGGGACCAAGATGGGAATCGATTCAAAATGTAAGGACCAAAAGTGTATTTTCGCTGTTTGGGAAATAATGATTGTGTTTTTTTTTTTTTCTTTTTTTTTCTTTTTTTCTTTTAGTAATTATATGTTGGACAAAGTTAGGCTACAAACTTCAATATATTTTGAAAATCTAATCGCTGAATTGCATATTATTTATACTCTTAACACACATGTCAAATTTTGTATCAACCGGATGTTATTTACTATATGATCCATAAACATATTTTTTATGCATAATTTTAGACGACAAAAACTTGCAATTTAAACAATTAATTGATAACATTGCTATTGATATTTAATTTTCTGAAAATTTTGCAAGCATAAAAGTTATTAGAAGAAAACATAAACCAATGGTAAATTTGTCAAAATTCACATCCAATAAAACGATATTGAGTAAAGTTTTAGCCTCAAGATACAACTAAGTTTGTAGCCAAACTTCTTCTAAAATACAATTAAAAAAAAAATTGTAGCCAAACTTTGTCCTTATATATTATATTGTACTATCAATATAAATCTTATATTGCTAGTACAATGTAAATTAAAAATTTTCCATTTTTTTCCCTCCATCCCCTTGTCACATTTTTTTTTTTTTTTCATTTCTTCTATCTCTCTCCCTTTCTCTAGCAAATAGACCATTCATTTTCTCCTTTCCTCATTAATTTCTAACTTTCTTTCTTTTTCTCTTCTTTTCTTACCTCATGTAGGGAAGTGTTGAATACTTTAAACCAACCATTGTTTCATTGAAAAATAAAAGGACAATTCAAAGTTTATTTTTGGTTTGAGATAGAATTTTACTCTAGTTTAATCTAAGTGTATATGTGTATCCAAAATAAAATTTTACTTTAGCTTAATCTAAATGTATATGTGTGTGAAACTCCCTCCTAAAGACTTGAATCCCGACCCTTGCCCCTCCCTCCACCCCACAATAATATTGTACTTGTGAAGTAACCATTACGCTAAGAGTGCACTGTAGACACTTGATTTTGCGTCCATGATTTAATCTTGGAAGATGGCAAGAATGACCATTCATATACCCAAAAAATCATAGTTGCATTACATGCATTAATTCATTTATTGTATATCATAAAAATGATCTTGAGATTCTAACAGTCGCGATGGTATGTCCGATTCACAAATCGGACCGTCAGAATGAAAGATATCACGAGATCAAGTTTTCACGGTCTGCATGCATTGTATAGGGTAAAGCCGATCACGTGTAATTAATTGAAATTAATTTTGATTGGATAATGATTAAAATTAATTAAATGAATTTATGTGATTGGTAGAGTATTTTTCTTAAAGTGGGATTTATTGCATGGGATTAAAACAAATAAGCTGATATAGATAATTAGGCTTTTAGGATAATTATATTCAAAATAATTATTTTAAAAATCCTAATTATCACTTTGGAATGAGGATTATCATGAAAATAACTCTTAAATTCGTCCAAATACAGTTTTAGAGTTGGAAAACACTACAAAAACGTGCTAATCAAGTAGCAGATTTCAAATTCACGTACCAAAGAACTTTTGGCTTGGTATAACCCAAAATTAGGACTAGGCTATTTGTGGCAAAGTTGTAAAGAATCGAATTTTCCTTTAGAACATAGAGGTATGTTATGATCCTAATATCCCACATGAATTAAGTATAAGCTTTGGGCACCCTCCCCTTGCAAGTTGGTTTTCAAGGGTGAGTTCTACCCATGAGTTTGTAACAAATTCATACTTTCTCTATTAAGTCAACATTTTACTTGTACTGATCAAGAGAGGGTCTCACCGATGTAAACAAAGTAGATGGAGATATGACTAGCTGATCTAGTATTGCAAATCACCAATCCAAATAGTTTGGACGTCCTCCATGGTAGTTGGCTAATGGTAGCCATGAGACAACATCTTTGCATAAAGTTAAAGAATAACACAAAACTAAATCTATAATATAAATAAAATGAGGTTGATTTGAAAAGATGCGTGCACTCAAAAGTTGAGGGATTAAATTTTGTGAGCGCTCAAAATTTAATCCCTAAAGTTAGAAATGGGGCTACCTATGAAGCTCAATTAGTGGTTGACCTAATTGATTAGGACTTCAGACTGTGGCATAAAGGTTTACTTTCATACCTTTTTTAGCCAACTACAGTGAAAAAAATTCTCAACATTCACCTTACTCAGTAATCTGACAATGATCAAGTTTTTTGGTGCTTGAATCCTTCTGGTTAATTTTCAGTGAAATTGGCATATACCGCCATTAGAATTTCCACCTCAACATATCACCATCTGATGCAAAGTAGGGATTAGGAGTTATGGAAGATGAAAATACATGCTAGGCTCAAGAACTTAAATGTGGAAATTGGCTTAGGGAATTCTCCCTACAACTTCTATTCTAAACAAAAGCACCCTTCCATCAATTGATTGCCACTTATGTAGCAAGGCTCTAGAAACATTGGAGCACATATTTTTGCAGTGTGACTAGGTAACTCAAGTTTGGCTTCTGGCCCCATGGCCTTGAGGCTGAACACCTTAGACTCCATATCCATTGTAGATTGGATTAAGATGATTGTCAACCCAAAATCTACTATAGGCCTAGATTAACAAGACTCGAGTGGAAAGAATCAAAATAAACCTGGTTGAGCTTGCAAGACAAGTGAATAAATCCTTTGAAGAACACAAGCAAGTTTGGGAGATTCATAGTGGAAAATCTTTTAAGGATGTAACTTGGATTCCACCTCCATCAAATTGGACTAAACTAAATTTTGATACTGCAATAAGAGGTGATAAAACCTATGTGGTAGTAGTGGGAAGAGACCAGGGAGGCAAGCTTGTAGCAGCGTGGGCAAAGCAACTGAGCCCATGCAGCCCCTTATTTGGCGAGGCAAAATCAGCCTTGGTGGCCATTCAGAGAGCAACAACAACAGGTTGCAAAAATGTTGTCAATTGAGCTCTAGAGAAATCAAGAGTCAATAATTATTAAGCCCATGGTGGAGGACATTTTGTATTTTTTGTTAAAGCTTTTGATAGTGTTTTTTTTTTAGAGAAGGCAATGTATCAGCTCATCTCTTAGCCAAATGGGCTACCTTTTGAATTGGAATAGGCCAGTACCCATCTCTAATCTATCACCTTTGATAATTTAGGCTTTCAATCAAGATGGCCCCAAGCCCAATCTAGATCGTAGCCCTTTATTTTTGTAGTAAATAAAGTATTTATTCAACAAAAAAGAAAGAAAGAAAAGAAGTCATGAGATACAAGGAGAGTGTAGCCATTTGGTGTAAAGAGAAGAAAATAGTCACTTTGCGTAAAGTGAACATAGTCATTTTGCCACAACCACAACTTTTAAGATCCAACTTTTATTCTATATAGAAATAGATTTTCACTACTTACTAATTTGTACAATCAATGAGTAATTTGACATAAAAATATTTGTATATGATACATGTGGAGGCCTGAGGACCGAGGAAAGGGTTGTTGAACTGTAGAGTTGATATTGGGGCTTTGCATGTTCGAAGAGGGAGGTTACTCAAGGATAAGAGGAAAAGAGGCAAAAGTTTTTAGGAGCTTCAGGTGGGAAGGATTGGCTGAGGAAAAAGAATCATGAGGAGTAAGGGAAGCTTCGAGCAAGAAGTAGCCTGTTGCCTCTGCATTAAATGGTGAGCAACAGCTTTATCAGCTGCATTAATGAGAAAGTGACCTGAATAGTGTAATTCACAGCTAAACAACTCCTTCTACTACATTCCTCAGATGTTTAAAAGGATAAGTGTCGCTATGAGAAATTTGGTAGGTAAAGATGGGGGATCAAGATGTGAAGTGGAGGAAGTATGTAAGAAAAAGATGGTTCTCAGAGAATATGAAGGGGGAGACACAAATATCATAAAGAAAAAAGTAACAATAAGAACATTGAGAGAAGAGAGTGAACAGTTTTTTTTTTTTTTTTTCTATGTATCATTGGCCTCCTCGAGCAGTCTTGTACTTAGACATTTACTCACATACTCTATAATATTAAGCCTTTCTTCCTTATTTCCATCCTCGGGCAAGGCCCTCTCTTATTGTTTGATTTCCTCTCTTGCAAATTTATTGATTTGGGCTATAGTTGAACTCTACAAACCCACTGTTCTAAGTGGGCCTGGGTTGTTAGATTTTTTGGTCCCTACAATACATATTTAATTTATTAGTATTAATATATAAAAGGTGAAATTATAGAATTTTTAGGGGAAAAACATACTTAATTTAATCAGAACTTGTGTATAAAATATTAACCCTAATTAGTAATTAGTTTAAAGTAACATAATTTACCACTAATTATAATTTTAAAAACTTAATAAAAAATTATATATGAGAAGGATTATGTGAAAAAAAATTAAAATTTCAAAAAACTTATATATAATTCTTTCATGAGTTTTTTTTTTTTTTAATTTTTCAATATTATTATATAAATTCCACTTACACTTAAAAGAAGCTCCTTGTTGTTTAGGTTTTATGATAATGAGCAATCATAATTAAGTTGAAATCATAAGTTTCAAATCTTATCGTGTGTGTGTAGTTTTTCTGAGACTATTTTTTCCTTGCTAAACTACATAAGTTCAAACTTCAATGTGTGTCTACACAAAAAACCAACTTGTGTCTTTGCCCGATGATTAAAAAAACAATTATCAAAAAGTATATGTCATACGTTTGAAATACTATTATATCTATATAAAAAAAATAAATAACTACCTATAAAAAAATATTTATAAAAAAACTACAAAAATAATGGGCATTTTTAGGCATTTTTGTAAATTTTCCTATGCGTTTGTGTATTTATGAGAATCAGCAAAAACAAATTAAACCCCTACAACTAGTAATAATAATAAGAAAAAAAATTACCTTTTTAAACTTTATAATTTATGAGTGTAATAAATTAAGATTAAACCCAACACCAACACAAACACAATGTCTTTTTTATTTTTTTAAATGGGTTGATGTTTGATTTGCTACTTTTTAAATTCTCAATATTAAATTTATTTACTTTTGAACAATAGTGTTAAATTTACTAGCTTTAAAAGTAAAGAATTTAATTTATTACCTATAGGCTATATATCAAATTAGAAGGTATAAAATATAGTATATATTTTTTAAAAGTAATTAATTTGTGTTGACAATGGTAAGAAAGGGAAAGGACAAGAGTTGAGGGAAAAAGGAAAAAGGAAAAAAGGGTGAGGACAGATAAGCCAGGAACAACACAGGAAGTGAAAGATACGGAGCCGAGAGCAACGGTCCAGCAGCAAGAAAAGGGAACGCGCTAAGCCAGTCAACCCCAGGCCGAGCCGGTCACCAGTAGCTAGCGTTGAAACGTTGAAGAAAAACAAAAACAACAACATGAAAAGCGGAAACTCAAAGCGCACCATTTTGACCCATACCATTACGTTAGTAAACTTTCTTCCTTTTTCTTTATGTATCAAAAACAAAGGGCAAAATCGGAACAAAGAAAAAACCCAAACCCAGTTTTTTTTTTTTTTTCCTGCTTCTGGTGACAGACAGACAGACAAGGCAACCCTATTAATTTAATTTAATATAAGCAGCTTTGAAGCTTCAACAACTGCTTCATTTCATTTCATTTCATTCTTCAATTTCAGCTCCAACTTCCTCTTATCCTCCTATCCTGGTGAGTGCTGACTATTTTCTCTCTTTCTCTTTGATTTCACGTTTATGTGCTGGTTTTTGTTTGGTTGCTCAGAAAATGATTAAATTTTGACTTTTCTTCTTCTTCTTCTTTTTTCTTTCTTAAAAATAATCGATGTAATTTAAAGCTCTACTTTCTACACATGTTTTAAGATGATATCAGTGGGTTTTATTTTCTCTCTAATTTTGTTTCTACTGTATTTGGAGTTTATTATTACTTTTCCTGCGATTTCTCAGTTACCAAACAGAGGGCTAATACTTGTTCTCCTACTGATCTGTTGTACTGTGCCTGTTTCCTCTCTGATCTGCTACTCTTTTATTAAATTAAAATAAATGGTAAATTGTTTTTTCCATTTTAAAATTTAAAAAGCTTTTCTATTTTTTTTTTTTTTTTTTTTTTTGTGAGCTATATTAGTTGCTTGTAGATCTGTGCTTGTGAGCTATATTTATTATTTGAATTTGTGTGCTGTGCTACTTTGTTATTTTACACACCGATCCATAGCATGATTTTATTGAACTATGTGTTTTTGTTGAAAATAATATATGTAATTTATTGAAATAGGGATGGATATTAGAATCAATTTTAAAGGTTTGGATTTAGCTTAAAAGAGTGCACTGAAAATATCAATAAAAAATAATTGAATTTATCTGAAGCTATAATATATTGGGAAAACAGTGGAAGATTGAGAATTAGTTGTTTCTCTTAGCCATTGGGCTTTCCATCTTTCTGTAATTTTCCTACTTTTGTTATGGATAATAGTTATATGCCCTCTTCACCAAAGAAAAATTGTATGTTTAGGGTTGCTGTCTTTTTGTGGATGTATGCATAGTGGGTGGTTTCTTTTTTATGATCAGAATTGTTTCTCTGATGCATGCACTATGCTGTGCCTTTTCTATTTGACTGTTTAAATGGATGGGATATTCTGTTTTGAAAACTTTTCTTATGTTTTTCATTAAGTTTGCTCTTTATTTTGGCCATTTTAGTAGATGTTGGTTAATGATATTATGTGGATGCTCATTTTCTGATGGATACATACAGGATAAGTGAAACTGATTGATGGGAACATCATCTGGTTCTAACATCCACCACCAGTCTTCATCGAAAATGCTGCCTCCACGTCAGCAACCGCGACCTGGAGGAATACAAACCTCTCTGTCCCTCATTTCGTCAGATCCTCGCCTCTCCCCTGAGGAACCCAGATCAAATTCTGATCAAATTCGTGAGTCACCTACTGAGAGTGCCAGTTCTCGAGAAACTTGGCCTATTGCTGATGCCATTGTGACCAAAAAGATGATGGAGAATGGAAAAGCTGAGAATGATTGCCCTGAACAATCGGTTATTCGCCGTGTTTCTAGTGCAGATAAGATATCACTTCGGGACATAACAAGAGAGAGAGTTGATATGATCTCTGAAAAGATGCATCGTTTACCTGATGAATTTCTAGAAGAGATGAAGAATGGACTCCGAGTTATTCTCGAAGGGAATGGTGGTTCACAGCAAAGAGAGGAATTTTTAATGCTGCAAAAGCTTGTGCAAAATAGAAATGATTTAACAGCTAAGACTTTGATTAGAGCTCACAGAGTACAGCTTGAAATCCTTGTTGCTATTAATACTGGAATTCAGGCATTCTTGCATCCTAGTATCAGTCTCTCACAGACTTCCCTCATTGAGATCTTTGTGTACAAGAGATGCAGAAACATAGCATGTCAAAACCAGCTTCCTGCCGAGGATTGTACCTGTGAAATATGCACCAATAGAAACGGTTTCTGCAATCTTTGCATGTGTGTAATCTGTAACAAGTTTGATTTTGAAGTAAATACCTGCCGTTGGATTGGGTGTGATTTGTGTTCACATTGGACTCATACGGATTGTGCTATTCGTGATGGACTCATTTGTATGGGACCTTCTGTCAAGAGTGGAGCTGGCCCACCTGAAATGGTTTTCAGGTGCCGAGCCTGCAATCGGACATCCGAGCTGCTTGGTTGGGTTAAAGATGTTTTCCAGCACTGTGCACCAGCCTGGGACCGAGAGGCTCTGACGAGGGAACTTGATTTTGTTAGTAGGATCTTTCATGGAAGTGATGACCCCCGAGGGAGGAAACTCTTTTGGAAATGTGAGGATCTTAAAGAAAAAATGAAGACTCGTATTGTGGAGTCATCAATAGCTTGCAGAGCAATACTAATGTTTTTCCAAGGTACACAGTGTTAAGCATTCTAATTATCTTTACCATTGCGAGAGATTGTTCATTTAATGGAGTTATTTGGATCACCTGGTGAAATTATTCTCCCAAATCTGCATGCAAACTGTAATATGTGCTCATCCATTGACAGATCATTTCTCTGTAGGGATGTTCATTTCTGCTACCTTGTGTATAGTTTGTTTGTTATGTCCAGTTGTCTAAAAACTATAGTAGTTACATCTTACATTTCTCACTCTATTTTGTATCTCAAACTCTTTAGAATTATTACTGCAAATGGAATGGTTTTTTGGCTTTGCTGACATTTTGAAATGGGTTTTTGTTAAAATTAGACACCATTATGTTGTGTGTTATTATGGGAATTTTCCATGCAATGAATTCATTGTTAAAGGGACAATAAGACACATTTTGGGATTTTTATCGGACCTGATTTCTGTCCAATTTCTGCATAACTAAAGCACGAATAAAAAGTATAAATGGTCTCAGGATGGTCAAAAGCCAACTTTTTAATAGGTTTAGACTAGATCTGAAAGCTATAGAATATGAAATTGATAGGAAAATCCACTGCTTATGTGAATAGAATCAATGTGTAATTTCTGACTGGAATTATGCCTTGTAAAAATCCTGCGCATGTATCTGCTTTTCTTTGGTTTTCTTCTGCACATTTGTTCTGGTTTTAAAAGCCTTTTTTTTTTTTTTTTGGTTCTGGATTTCTTTTCTTATTTATTTTGGGGGATGTTTTCATTTTATTCAAATTTTCTTTTGGGGGGTGGTTCTGATATATGTATGTCTTTATGAAGAGCTAGAGGTTGACTCTCCAAAGAGCTTGGAAAATGGGGAAGGTGGAAGGCTGATAGCCCCACAGGAGGCATGCAATCGAATTGCCGAAGTGGTGAATGAGGCCATAAGGAAGATGGAAATGGTGGCTGATGAGAAGATGAGGATGTACAAAAAGGCCCGCATGTCTCTTGATGCTTGTGACCGTGAGATTGAGGACAAGGCAAGGGAAGTAACAGAACTAAAGCTGGAAATGCAAAAAAAGAAGCTGCAGGTAGACGAGCTGGAGAGAATTGTGAGGCTTAAACAGGCAGAAGCTGATATGTTCCAACTTAAGGCCAATGAGGCAAAACGAGAGGCTGATAGGCTTCAAAGGATTGCTCTGGCCAAGTCAGACAAATCAGAAGAAGAATATGCTAGCAGTTACCTGAAACAACGGTTAAATGAGGCTGAGGCTGAGAAGCAGTATCTGTTTGAGAAGATTAAGCTGCAGGAGAGTTCTCGTGCATCACAGAGCAGTGGTGGGTCTGACCCTTCACAGATGCTGATGTATTCTAAAATCCATGATCTGCTATACAATGTTCCTCCTAAGGCAGACTCCCAGTCAAATGAACACCACCCTTTCAGGACGAATCCCTGAGGAATGGTTCCTAGTGTATCACTTGTTAATGTTACAATATGATTAGTAGTCAAGTTGACCTTTCTGAACAAGTGCAGTTGAATTGCTGTTTGGTTTCATTTGATCTTTGAACATTTTTATCGGTGTCTGTCTAAGGTGAAGCGTGTTAGTAAGAGATATTTGAAACTGAAAGTTGATTGTTCCATTGTTGTATTTACATAGATATGCTTTGGTGACCAAATGATGGCTGTTGTATATATCTGCTGGCTGAATTAGTTTTTAGATATCCGACTTGGGAAAAAGAGGGAGAACTCTAGATGTATGCAACTATGCATAATGGGCTGCTTAATTTTTTCATGTGTTTTGTGACATTTTTATTTATTTAAGTTATAGTTTTTTGGCCTCAGGGGTCGGATATTGAAACTATTGACCTCTGTTTGATGATTTATTTATGACATTTTTATAACGTGTTACAGATCATGACTTGGACGAAAATGACTTCCATGAGTTGTTATTTTAAGGTAACCGAAATTACTAGGTAAAAAGCTGACTTTTGAGGCATAGTGTCGAGGGCTCTTTTCTAGGTTGATAGATGCAGGCAGGTGATCTTGCCTGTTTTTTGTCGCCGGAGCATGGACTGGGGAAAAAAAAGGTTGTCAGATGTGACAGCAGTGCTGATTATGTGACATCTAATTAAACAGGTTAGCAAACAAATGGCACAATGGGGTGCCATTTCTTTCATTGTTCATAAACAGGTTTTAATCTTCTGCTTTTTATTATGCTGATCACTCTGTCCAGCAGGCTTGAAGGAATCTGAGTTCCATTTAGAAATGTAATGGATGATTCAGTAATAGTGCTCTCAAGATTGAATGACTTTTTGGAGATAATCTGGGCTAACTGCAGCTTCAGATAATTCATCATCATTTGTTAATAAATTAACAAAGTTTGAATACAAACTTGATTGAAGATAACATGTGTCTCTGTTATGTGCGATGCACATGACAGGAACATTATTATCCTTCATATTTTGGGTAAGCCATCTTCAACCAAGTTTATAGTGAAACTCACAGTTGGCAATTTAGATTGTTGGCTGGAAGTTTAATAGTTTATGCATGAGCAATAGCCCTTTAGTTCTTTCATATTTAAGACATATATTCTCTTATTGTACTCGGCGGCCAAGGGTGATCAAATAGGGATAGGAATGAAAAGAGGTTTCAGTGGAAGGTGGTACAAGATGACAAAAGATGTCATAATATTATCATCAAATGACACCTGAAAAATCTTTAAGATAGTGGAGTTGGATTGTAAGTGTTTTTTTTTTTTTTTTTTTTTTTTTTTTTTTTTGAGAATCTTGGACTTATGTGTTTGGTTGTTCGCATTACTGGTAGTGGTACTAAGGTCAAATACGATAGGGGGTATCTTTGACTGCTTGTTTCATTGTTAGCCTGTGATTTTCTTGCAGAATAAATCCAAAATTGAATGGGACCATCACAGTCGCAGACATATTAATCACATATAGAAGACTACGAGATATCTGCTCTTAATGTTTTTGATTTCATTTGACTGCAACACAAGCATATCGTGAAGGGATCAACCTTCGTGCTTGACCAAAACCTTAGTTGATCGACTCATGTATTGCATCTACACACTTAAAAGGACCCTGTATCACCCTCAATTTTATTCTATATTTCATTTGTCCTGGGAAAAAAAACCATACTAATCAGATTTGATGTAACAATAAATGTGATTAGTCTTCTATTAATAATATAACAAATGATTTTTTTTTTTTTTTTTGTGTAAATAAAAATTGACAAATCACTTTCTTTTATATGGTAAAATTGGTAATATTCTTATGATTCTTTCATCTATATTACCTTAGGAATTTGAAGGGGCATGCAATTTTTTAGTTGAGTACTTGCAAAATGCGAAGTGACGTGCACATTATCTAATAATAAGCCATCAAAATTTGGCAATGCAGATGAAACCATATTAACAGGCAAAGCGAACTAATAAAATTTAAATAAATCTCACACACACACCCAAACTGAAGAAAAGGCAATCTTTGAGATTTGAATTCGGAATTGTATTAAAAAAAAAATTTTAAATAATCCTATAAATAAACATAATAATGAAATAGTATTATCTGGTTACATCATGATGAAATGATATTCAGAAACCAAGCTTGCTAGTTGCTATCAAAAAGTCTATAGTCACTGCCACAAAAGTAGCTTTTCTTTGGGCGGTGTTTGGTTGCAATAAAGGAGAATATAATAGGAGGAGAGGTCAGCGGCCACGTCGTCCTCCATGTTTTCTATCTAGATTAGATTCCTAAAGGCAACAATTAAAATGCGGTCTTTTTTATATTTATGTATCTATTAAATTAATATTTATTTAATATTTTTATATTATAATATATTTTATTTAAAATCTTTTTTTCATGTTTTTTGAGATGTAAATTGATTAATTAAATTTTTGTATTCAAGTTCATCTAATATCTCTTTTTCAATAATATATAACTAATCCATTTCATCTTTTTATTGGGATATTGTTGATCTTAAATGTAATAATATAGCTATTTTGAAGTTCATAATCAAGAATTTTTGTATTGTAAAATCGAACATTATTATGGTTATTTTCATTGTTATCTTGCAATTGTATCAAATCATTATTTTCTTACTCTTTTTGGTGAATTTCTTACTCATTTGTGATATTTTCTTCTAAATTTGTGTTGTATTTTACTTATTACTAATAACAAATTTATCCATTAATCTTTTTGAGACTCAATTAATTTTTCTTCTTTTTTATTTCTTAAAATTTTCATATCCAGATACATTTTTGATAGTAGCATTTCTAATAAAAAAAATATTTACAAATAAAAGAAACACTATCAATAATATATTTATATAATTTGAATAAAAAATAATTTCTAAGTGTAGAGCAATAGAACCTGATATATAAAAAGTACTGCAATCTCAACCTGCATAAATAAAGACATATTCATTATATTATTCAATGAGTTAATAATAATAAAAATAATATATATTTATTCTAAATATCCATTTTGGTATTAGAATGTACAAGAACAAAAAATTTTGTGTGACAATGTGTGTGGTATCCTTCACTCACACATGTATAATTTTTATTTTTATTTTCCTTTAGTATTATTATTATTTCATTCTATTTTGTTTTTTTGTTTTTTTGTTTTTTTTTGCTTTAGTCTTAGTGTAGTCTGTGACTACTAATACACAAAAAAATGAAAGATTTGGTAAAATTGTAAAACGCATCCTATAACAAAAAATAATAATAAAACGCAAGATTAAAAAAAAATTAAAAAATTAAAAAATTAAAAAAATTAAAAAAAAAAAAAAAAAAACCAAAATGCCACAACCCATAAGTAGAACCCAACCTACAGCCACAAATCTAAAGACTTAATAGCAATCAATATCATCACTCGGCAACCACAACCCACAAGTTCCACCCACTAACCCACAAGATTTATAAAACTTGAAGTCAAAAACTCACACATCAGAGAGAGATACCTCAGTCGTGAGTGTGAGTAGTAAATGATAGACTAGATCAGAGGAAAAGTGGAGCCACCTGTTGGAAAAACATGGTTTGTATCTCATACAAAACATACGCAGTGGAAAAAATTAACGGATCTACTTCATTTGCAATTGATAACATGTACCATTTAAATTTCAGAATTTAAGAGTAAGATAGTGTACCTTGGTGTGATGAAATTCAAAACCAAATATTAGATGTTCTTGAAAACACTTTTAATCTTCTCTTCAATTCCTCTAACGCCCAAGAAATGTAGTCTCTCAATCAGTTTAAGGGAGAATAAGAGAGTAGCTTACACTCACATACACCATTTCATACACATCATATGTCACATAAAATTATGTATGTCTCCCCTTTATATCTAACTGATTATCTAATTGGACTAACATTTTGGGTCATTCTAATTGGGCTCTAGTATGTGGCTTAGAGTAGGGAACAAATAAGATTCTAACTCCAATGGGCATTAGGCTTTTCTGTCAACTCTTAACAAGTCCAAAGTTACTATTAATTATATTTAATACCACTATATAAATATAATTACACTTTAGGCCTTATTAATAAATTATATCGCAAGACTTTATTATACATGCAACCACTTCATAAAATATTCATAGTAATACAAAGTCATAAATATAGACTACAAGATTACTCCATTTTAATCATTGAGTACCCGATTTAATCTTTTAAGTTATTCAACATATATTTATGAAATTCAATTTCATAAATATATATTTTAGTAACTCCTTACTAAAATGGTTAAGTCTACCACTCTGAATAACCAGACCTATTAAACTAATCTCAAGGGAATATTTTATATCTCCGTTAAGAGATTATGAATTTCATCTTGAGAATATATGTTCCATCAACACTAAATGTGGCTGCCCAACATACTGAGATTTTGATCGTGTCTTTAGATCTCACTCCTGATATATCAAAACAACATACACTTCATAATCAAGTCTATTATTCTCTCAAAATTAAGAGTTCATGTAAATAGAAGTCGTGAGATTTATTATTCATTTGACAATCGTTAAGAGAATAATAAATCTCACAGTGATCTAGTTCAATATGTCTTAACTCTTAAAACATATCAACTAGAAGTATCCACTTTCATGATCAAGACAAATAATCTTAGTTGATATATTATATTCTTCACAGATGAAATACCCAATTTCATCATCAACTACGAACTAAAATTCTGAGTTTAAAAAGAACTTGTAATTTATATCTTCTATGACTAAATCACCTAAATCACATGCTATGTATTTCATCGACTATATGATAATGTCTAAATATTCATGTTACCATTATTTTAGATGATAATAAAACAACTTAATTAATCACAACATAATGTCATACATAATGTCTTACATAGCATCATCTAATAGGATTTAAAGGCATTAATCCTAAAACCACCAACGGAAGAGATTTAACTATAGTGACCACTGACCAGTGAAGAGGAATAATGAGATGCAGAAATTGCAAAGGTAGAGCTGAGAAAGACAGAAAGCAAGACTGAGAGAGAGAGAAACAATATGGGTAAAATTTTGGGATTTGGGATTTTTTTTATTTTATTTTTTATTTGTGATTGTTCTATAAGTAATTTTTTTTAGATCGGAATTGTATTTTATTTGGTTGTAAATTTTGGTTTGTCTAAAGGTTAAAGATATTATTTTTTGGACAACTAATTTTGTTTAGACCAAAGAATTTTCTTTTTGTTCTTGGGTTAAAAGGATGGTCCAGATTTTTTTTTTTTTTTTTTTTGGGTTTAATCAGGTACCATTTTTTTTTTTCTAATACCTTTTTTTGTCCAAAATTTTGAGGCCCCTTTCACTTAAGGGCCTTAGGCAATGGCCTAATTGGCCTAGTGGAAGGGTCAGCCCTAACCTCATCAGAACTCAATACTTGTTCAAATTGCACTAGGAAGTAGAGTTTTGAATTTTGAGATTTTTACCAAAATTTGTTATGGAAAAGTTGTTAGCCTCCATGGCCTTGGGTAAGATTTTATCAATTACAATTTTAAAAAACTCCTTTTTGTAGATTACTATTAACGAGTACTATTAGTAAACTTTTGTAAGTAATATACATGCTCTCTCTCTCTTTCTTTTTCTTTTTCTTTTAATTATTTAAATCAAGCAATACATGGATTTTGGAACAAAATCTAGTCTTTTTATAAATTTAGTTTGTCAAACGGGGTTTTTTCCTTTACTCATTAATCTCTACTCTAACGAAGAAGTGCTATCTCCACAACATTTTTACAATAAATCATAAGTGATAAGTTGTTATTAGTTTTATTTTGAATTTAAAATTAAATTACTTTTTTTTCCACCATAACAACCAATAACAACCTACCACTTAAGATTTGTTGTGAAGGTGGTGTGAAAATATGGTGAATGTAGTATTTCTCAACAAAGAATAATATTGATTTTTTAAATAAAATAAAGGGTAAGATAGAAATTTTATTTTTTGACATTTTCAAAACAGACTTAATTTTGGGAACATCCCAAAATAGAACAGAGGACTAACATTTTGAAATGGAAGTTTTATTTTATTCTAATTTTAGCTACACATGGACCACAGCTTTCAAGATTTGGACCAAGTGCAATATATGAGAAAAAAAAGTTTGAGAAAGTAAAGTAGTGAAAATGTTAAAACTTAAAAGTGTTGATCCAGTGATATTAAAAGTAACTTCTTGAACTTTTAATCTTAGCCATCAAAAGTGGTATTGCATAGTGTAATAGCTAAGTTATTGCACCATATCTCAATCTCATTTTTCAAACCAAATAAAAGAAAATCAATAAATATGATAAATGCTTTAAATTTGGTTACTATAAAAAATATGGAACTGTAATATAGAGTAAGTCTAGTGCCACAAACTTTGCTATGTAGTGAGCTGTAAGTGGTGAAAATAAAATAGTAGGTCCATGTGGATCCATGATTTCACCACTGACAAGTCGTCACGTAATAAAGTTGTGGAAAAGTTTGTGGCACTAGACGTACTCTATAATATACGACCAAAATTATAGGATGACCAAAATTCGAGGGCGGCTTAATGCATTTGAGGGTTTAAGGCGAAAACTGAATTAAGATCTTTTATATATATATATATATATATATATATATATATATATATATATATTTAAATATGACTATTTTTTATTAAAAAATTAATTTAAATATTACTAAAACTCTATAATTTTGTTTAAAATGCAAAATTACTAATTAACATGTACCACGTAGATTTTTTTTTTTTTTTTTTTTTTTTAAGAAAGACTATAGAAAAAAAATAATGACAAAAATTTTCACACATGTTAATGTAGCAAATTGATAGTAATAAGTAAAAAAAATTATGGTAGTGGTAGACTTAAATGAAAACTAGTCAAAGTTTGTCAACTTAAGTACTCAATTGTTGTGAAAAATGTAATGAAATTTTTTGTGTATTGCTTTATTTTTCTACAAGTATTACATTCAAAAAATTTTCAGAACAAATTCTAGGTGTTAAAGTTGTTACTAGTTCTCATTTGGGCAAATTATAAAAGTTGATCCCTATCCTTTATACCATATTTCAATTTAAGGCGAAAACTGAATTAAGATCTTTTATATTGTGGGGTCTAAATTTGTTGAGCCAGGCACCAACACTCTGTATGATGAGCCCACCAAATTTTCCACAATAAATTTGTAGAGAATGGGTTAAACAACTGGGCTAATGGTGGATTTAGCAACGGTCCAAATGAACAAAACCAATAATGAAAGAAAAAAGGATTGAGTCAGGCCTTCAACAAGATAAATCCCTGTAGTCCGAAGAGGTTTACTATTTAAAGGCTTAGTGAATACAAATTTTTTCCTCCCCCTCCCTGTGAGACTTGTTTCCTTTATATATACACCATTTTCCCATCTTCACCGTACACTTGTCCTTCATCTAGGCACCCACTTGAGTACTATTCACATCAGCCGTTTGCTTTAACTTGCAGTGAGTGGTGGTGGGTGAAGACGCACTGTTCAGGTGTCTTCTCCACATAAATGCGGCCAGGAAAGTTGCTGCAGTGCATTAAATGTGGCGGTGGCAGCTTTATTGGCAAGATATTTCGTGATAGCTACGCAGTTAGGCATGCCTGAAGTTCTGCCCTGGCAGGGAGATCTTTAGCACGTCTACTCGATCAAGTTCAGGGCTGTTCCGTTGGGTAGGGTCCCTTCGGCCCGTCCAGGTTGTCTTCGGACGGAGCGTTTGTCCCTTGTGGATTGCACTTCCACCAAGATGGCAGAGTATTGATGCTTTTAACCTCTTCGGACAGGGAGTCGTATCTGAACTGGGCCACAGGCCCAATATGTGGCGTTGGGCTTTCTCACCCACAATAGCCCCTCAAAATTTCACTTTTTACCTCGCATCCGAAGAGAAAAAGTGGGGTTTTGATCTTTTGACAAATGAGGGCACTGAGTTTTGACTCCACACGTGTGCGCGCATGAATTTATGCGCCTTCTTTATAACCGCTGCTGTCGTGCCGTTCCCGAGGCATCATTAATTGCTCCAGGCAGCGTCTTGTCTAAAATCTGATGGCACGTTGCAAATCCAACGGACGAGATTGCCTTTTAAAAGTTTTGGGCGGGATAAGTCCCACCATTTTGCCAACCTCTATATAAAGTCCTAGAGGGGGTTGTTTTCCCATTTAACAAGTTTCAGACTCTCCAGCGAAACCAGGCTTTCAGACTTCCAGAGCCTTTCCTATCATCCACTTCAACCCGTCTAAGAATCCGCTACAATCCTCCCGCGAGGCTGAAGAACACCTCCCAATTTGATTCTGCGTAAGTTTTTTGCCTGAGATTTTCGAAATCTGTCCAGATTGTCTCTTCGGCCATTTGGTAGACTTTCTTCAGTTGTCATTTCGTGTTCCCCTTCCTCTAACATGGGTAGATTTAAATACCTAGTGGACAGCCCATCTCAGATAGAGAATTTTAGGGCGACATATTGCATTCCTCAGAATGTGGGCTTGAAGTATTGCCCCACAGAGGGTTTACTAACGGACCGAGAAGTGGGTGAAGTTATAATCCCCATTATCGCTTTCCTGGAAGGGGGGATGACCATCCCCATGGGTCCAGTTACCAGAACTTACCTCACCGCCCATAGGCTTAGCCCTGACCAGTGCGCACCTAACACGTTTAGGATTTTAGGGGCAGTTGACGATCTAAACCGTCACTTAGGATTGGGCCTAACCTGGCACGATGTGGTACATATGTATGAGTGTCGTACCAAAGAAGGGGCGGGATACTACCTAAGGTCCCGATCCGATGTCGTCAGGCTTCTATCCTGTCTCCCCAAGTCTAACAAAGGGATGATGGACGATTATCTGGTCGTCTCGAGCGCATGGCATGAAGGAATTCATTGCCCAACCCAGCCAGGAGAGCCAGGTGGGACCTCCCCCATTGAGATTCTCTAACATTGTTTACTTTTACCTATTCGGCATTCTTTTCGTCACATTGCGATCTTTTCTGACACTTCCGTTGCAATGTTTACAGATAGACGTCACGTGCCTCCGCGGCTAAGCCTCACGAATACTGCGGCTCTGAACTACCTTCTTCGGTCAGAGATTTTCGTAAGTGAAGACGGACAGCTCCGGTCCGTTCCCCTTATCCTCGGTTATACTCCGAAGTCCGAATTTCAGCCGATTGGTAACGCGATAACACTTGGGGACCGCCGCATCAATCGTATTGACGTGGCTCGGAAGACCTTCTTAGCCCCCTTCGACCTTGCTCCGGTGCCTCATCCAAATCCACAGGATATACCGCTGCTTGTTCAGCCTGTTGCACAAGTTCCCCTTGAACCAGTAGCCGAGGAGGAAAGAGTTGCATCTTCTACACCCTCACTTGACGAGCAGATCGATCAGTTTAGATTTGAGGGTGAGGCCTCGGAAGAGATTCAAATTATAGACGTCGAGGAGGAAACGGACAAGCAATCGGCTGTTAATCCGGAGAGACTAATCGTGTCTGCCTATTCTTCAGACGAAGACATGCAGAGCTTATCGGAGCTGATGAAGAATAGGAAACTGAAAACCGTCTCCAAGGGCACTGGTCAATCTCAACCGGACGTGGGTCTCCCTCCTCTTCCCCCCCAAGCCCCGTCAGATCCCAGTTTAAAGCCACTGCCGGATCTAAAGAAGAAAATGGTCGCGACGGAGGCTGAAGACACTGAGGTTGTGCCCAAAAAGGGGTCCAAGCAGCAGAAGGTGGCCCAGGATACCAAGGGAAAAAGGGCTTCCTTTACTGAAAGCAGGGAAGACCCTCCAGCCGCCGATATGCGCTGCGGTTCTCGGACGTGGCCCCCAAAGATAATGCTCGATGGTGCGAACATCCCCTACGATGCCTCCATCAGAAATTATGGTGGAGGCAAGGCTGGTTACATTGCGGATGCTTTGGAGCAGCCCCTGCTCTTGCCGAGGGACATGGATTCCTACAGGCGCTTCAGCCAGCAGGAACTTTTCTTATCCCTAAAGAGGGATCTAGGCATGGTAAGGGAATTTACTTTATTACCTTCTTCTTGCAACGTCCAAAAAATAACAATAAGGAATGTTTGACTTGCGCAGATCGCCCAGCAGATATTTGTGGCGGAGGAGTGGAATAAGAAGAAAGATATTGAAGTGCAAGCTGAGGCCCAATCAAAGGAGGAGGCTGAGAAAGCCCTGGGTGCTGCAAAAAGCGAGTGCGCCCGCATCTCCGAGCAGCTGAAAGAGGAGACGAAGGCTAAGAAAAGTGCGGAGGCAGGCCTAAGGACTGTTGAAAAGCAAGCTGAAGACCAACGCCAGAAGCTGTACACCACCGAGATTAATCTGGAGACAGAGAAGGCGTTGGTGAGAGAGCTTCGGGCTGAGCTAGACAAGGCCAAGGATGCTGCTACCAGGGCCAAGGAAGACGCCCAGTTAGCCAAAGAAGCGACTGAGGCCGAGAAGCAGGCTGCCTACCTGCTGGGGGTGCAAGAGACCCAGACCCGGCTGACTGAGGAGTTTGCCAAGGTCTGCAGGGGATACTGCGAGATAACGTGGGGCAAATGCCTTGACGCGGCAGGAGTTCCCCCAGAATCTACGTTGAGGCAGCCTGGAAGTGTCTACTACGACCCTGATCTTTGCGACCTCCCAGACACCTTGGAAGCTGCCTCGGCTGGTCAAAACCTTGCAGCCCCAGCTGAGACGAGCGAAGCTCCTCTTCAGACCGGAGATGCGGGTGATCTACCGAAGCTTGATTCGGCGCCCCATAACAAGGCTTAGGACGTTAAAATTATGTAATAGTTAGGGTCCTTTATCACCTGCTTTGTAATGATATTGCCCTTTCAGTGAATGAAGTATATTTTTTGTTCAGTGTTACTTTCACGGATTATGTTAGATTGTGTCATCATGGTTAACAATGATGGTTTAATAACTAAGAGCCAGTCAAAACAGCGGCAACCTTTTGTACACGCTTGAACAAGGCCTCATGATAATAGTTGACGTAATTTTGGCTTTAAATTTGCATATTCCGCTAAGCACCAGATTAGATCAATAACGTAAAAAAGGGGTGTTTAAACTAATCCAAATCAGCTGGTCCGAAGAGCGCAGGCATGACTGGATTTAAGTCTAAACACTTAGGAATCGTAAACGGGAGTGTTAACTAACCCAAATCATCTGGTCCGAGGACTACAGGCATGATTGGATTTAAGTTTAAACACTTAGGAATCGTAAACGGGAGTGTTAACTAACCCAAATCATCTGGTCCGAGGACTACAGGCATGATTGGATTTAAGTTTAAACACTTAGGAATCGTAAACGGGAGTGTTAACTAACCCAAATCATCTGGTCCGAGGACTACAGGCATGACTGGACTTAAGTTTAAACACTTAGGAATCGTAAACGGGAGTGTTAACTAACCCAAATAATCTGGTCCGAAGACTACAGGCATGATTGGATTTAAGTTTAAACACTTAGGAATCGTAAACGGGAGTGTTAACTAACCCAAATCATCTGGTCCGAGGACTACAGGCATGATTAGATTTAAGTTTAAACACTTAGGAATCGTAAACGGGAGTGTTAACTAACCCAAATCATCTGGTCCGAGGACTACAGGCATGACTGGGCTTAAGTTTAAACACTTAGGAATCGTAAACGGGAGTGTTAACTAACCCAAATCATCTGGTCCGAGGACTACAGGCATGACTGGACTTAAGTTTAAACACTTGGGAATCGTAAACGGGAGTGTTAACTAACCCAAATCATCTGGTCCGAGGACTACAGGCATGACTAGACTTAAGTTTAAACACTTAGGAATCGTAAACGGGAGTGTTAACTAACCCAAATCATCTGGTCCGAGGACTACAGGCATGATTGGATTTAAGTTTAAACACTTAGGAATCGTAAACGGGAGTGTTAACTAACCCAAATCATCTGGTCCGAGGACTACAGGCATGATTGGATTTAAGTTTAAACACTTAGGAGGAAGACTACCATAACAAAATGCAATCATGGCTGAGAGAAGAATTCATTTAATAGTAGTACCTTTTGAGGTTATTTACATTCCACGGCCTGGGTACTACATGATTATCCAAGTCTTCTAGAAAGTATGCTCCAATGCCGTCCTTTGAGGTGATGCGATATGGACCCTCCCAATTCGGCCCCAGTTTTCCCCATGCTGGATTCTTTGCGTTACCTACCACCTTCCTTAGGACCAGATCACCAGGCTCAAGGGGTCTCAACCTCACATTGGCGTCATAGCCCTGTTTGAGTTTCTGCTGGTAATGCGCCAATCGGACCATTGCGTTTTCTCTTCGTTCTTCAATCAGATCCAAACTCTTTTCTAGCTGCCCATCGTTGTTGGCTGGGTCAAAATAGCTAGTCCTGTAGGTAGGGAATCCAGTCTCGAGAGGTATAACAGCTTCGGCCCTATAGGTCATTGAGAAGGGGGTCTCCCCAGTGGACCTACGAGGTGTGGTCCTATATGCCCACAATACGTGGGGTAGTTCTTCTACCCATCTACCCTTCGCATCATCCAACCTCTTCTTTAGCCCGTTAACAATGACTTTATTAACAGCTTCGGCCTGCCCATTTCCCTGGGGGTAGGCGGGGGTGGAGTATCTATTTGTGATTCCTAGCTCGTTGCAATAACTTCTAAAAGTTTTGCTATCGAACTGAAGCCCGTTGTCCGAGATAAGGGTATGTGGGACTCCGAATCTGGTGACGATGTTTTTCCAAATGAACTTCTTCACGTCTACGTCCCTGATATTTGCAAGAGGTTCGGCTTCTACCCACTTGGTGAAATAGCGTTTTCTCTTCGTTCTTCAATCAGATCCAAACTCTTTTCCAGCTGCCCATCGTTGTTGGCTGGGTCAAAATAGCTAGTCCTGTAGGTAGGGAATCCAGTCTCGAGAGGTATAACAGCTTCGGCCCTATAGGTCATTGAGAAGGGGGTTTCCCCAGTGGACCTACGAGGTGTAGTCCTATATGCCCACAATACGTGGGGTAGTTCTTCTACCCATCTACCCTTCGCATCATCCAACCTCTTCTTTAGCCCGTTAACAATGACTTTATTAACAGCTTCGGCCTGCCCATTTCCCTGGGGGTAGGCGGGGGTGGAGTATCTATTTGTGATTCCCAGCTCGTTGCAATAACTTCTAAAAGCTTTGCTATCGAACTGAAGCCCGTTGTCCGAGATGAGGGTATGTGGGACTCCGAATCTGGTGACGATGTTTTTCCAAATGAACTTCTTCACGTCTACGTCCCTGATATTTGCAAGAGGTTCGGCTTCTACCCACTTGGTGAAATAGTCCGTCCCGACCAACAAGTACTTCCTGTTTCCTGCTGCCTTTGGGAAAGGGCCTACGATGTCCAGACCCCATTGAGCAAAAAGCCATGGGCTGGATAGTGGATTGAGGTTACCGCCTGGCTGATGTATGTTTGGCGTGAACCGTTGACATTGGTCGCATTTTTTTACGTATTCATGGGCCTCTCTCTGCATATATGGCCACCAATAACCCTGCGTGATGGCCCGGTGGGCCAAGGACCTACCTCCCGTATGGCTCCCACATATCCCTTCATGCAATTCTTCCAGTAGTGACTCAGCCGCTTCAGGGCGCATGCACAGTAAGTACGGACCCGAATAGGAACGTTTATAAAGCTTCCGTTCCTCGGACAGCCAGAACCTTGTGGCCTTTCTTCGTATTTTGTCCGCTTCCTCTTTTTCTTCGGGCAACACATCATCCTTCAAGAACTTGATGATGGGATCCATCCAGCACGGGTCGGCTCTAACGCAATGAACTTAGAGTGACTCTTTTCTTATTTCCGTAGGCTCCTGCATGTCCTCAACGAGGATAAACCTCGGCAATGCCTGTGCCGAAGAGGTGGCGAGGGTGGCCAATGAGTCTGCATATGTGTTGCCACTTCTGGGGATGTGCTGCAGGTTAAAATATTCAAACTCTGATTGCAGGGACTTAACTAGGCTCAAGTACCCCTGCATCCTCTCGTCCTTCGCCTCAAATTCTCCCTGTACTTGGCCGACGATTAATCTCGAGTCCGAGAATACTTCAACCGACTTTCCCCCTAACCTTCGTACCATCCTCATCCCCATCAGTAGAGCCTCATATTCTGCCTCATTATTCGTTGCTGAGAAATTCAGCCTTAAAGCCTTTTCGATGGTAATTCTTTCTGGGGTTAACAGCACAAGCCCCACTCCAGAGCCCCTTTGATTTGATGCGCCATCAACGTACACCTCCCAGGGCGAGGGGTTCCGTGAGGAGACCATGCCAACGGTCCTATTCTCAGCGGCCAGTGTTGGGGTTACTTCGTCTAAAGGGGGCTCTGTGAATTCTGCGACCAAGTCCGCAAAGACCTGGCCCTTCACCGACGTGCGGGGCATGTACTTAATATCAAAAGCCCCCAGCATCGTCCCCCACTTGGCAATTCTCCCTGTGTAGTTCGCACTTCGGAGTATTGTTCTAAGTGGGAGCTGGGTAAGGACTATGATGGTGTGAGCTTGAAAATAGTGGGGCAGTTTCTTAGTACCCAGCACAACAGCCAGAATGGCCTTCTCTAGGGGCAAATAACGAGTCTCAGCTTCCTGCAGCGATTTGCTCACATAATAGAATGGTTTTTGCACGCCACAGTCTGTCCGGATCAGCACCAAGCTTACAGCACTAGGAGCCACAGCAATGTAGGCAAACAGGACTTCATCTGGCTCGGGACTAGACATGATGGGAGGTCTAGCCAGGTAGTCCTTAAGTTGCTGGAAAGCAATAGCACATTCCTCCGTCCATTTGAAATCCTTCCACTTATTAATTAACGAGAAAAAAGGCCTACACCTGTCGGCTGATCTGGAAATGAATCTGTTAAGGGCAGCAGTCATCCCAGTCAGCTTCTGGATTTCCTTGGGGTTCTGAAGAGCTCGCAAGTCGTTGATGGCCTTTATCTGGTCGGGGTTAACTTCGATTCCCCTATGAGTGACCATATACCCCAGGAACTTGCCCGATCCAACACCGAACGAACATTTGGAGGCATTCAAGCGTAGTCTGTGTCTCCTCAGAATTTCAAAGATGTCCCGAAGGTCCCCAATATGTTCCGTGATAACCTTGCTTTTAACCACCATGTCATCAATATAAACCTCCATGCTTTTGCCCAGCTGTGGCTCAAACATCCTGGTCATCATTCTCTGATAGGTAGCCCCAGCATTCTTCAGGCCGAACGGCATTACCTTGTAGTGGTAATTTCCTACAGGGGTTACAAAAGCCGTTTTGTTCTGATCGGTGAGTGCTAGTGGTATCTGATGATAGCCTTGAAAGGCGTCCAAGAAACTCATCCGAGGGTGCCCAACGGTAGCGTCAACTAGTTGATCTATCTTTGGCATGGGAAATGGATCCTTCGAATAAGCTCTATTGAGATCAGTGAAGTCCACGCACACCCGCCATTTCCCACTTTTCTTTTTTACCACCACTGTGTTGGCCAGCCATTCGGGGTAAAAAATTTCCTTAATGGCCCCTGCCCGCTTGAGCCTCGTCACCTCTTCCCTGACTGCATCTGCGTGTTCCTTCGATGGTCGCCAGAGCGGTTGTTTCTTGGGGACTATGGTGGGATCTACGTTTAGATGGTGACAAATGAAATCTGGGCTTACCCCCGGGGCTTCCACAGGGTCCCATGCAAATACATCAACGTTTCCTCTGAGGAATTCCATCAACTCCCCCTTCTCCTGAGGAGGCAGCATAGATCCGACCTGAAAGAACTTCTCTGGATCGTTATCAACAACTATTCTTGTTAAGCTTTCGCACTCTGCTTCTCCGGCCGAGGTTCCGGTGTCCGGCGCCGAAGACTTTAATTGCTATAAACTCTCCTTGTCACAGTTTGAGGGCTCGGCATGCTGCTCGTGCTGGATGGCTGCCATTAGACATTGCTTGGACATAGCCTGATCCCCTCGAATTTCTTCAACTACCCCCTCAGAGGGGTACTTAACCTTCTGGTGTAGTGTGGAGGACACAGCCCCAAGGGTATGAAGCCAAGGTCTGCCTACAATAGCGGTGTAGGGTGAGTAGGCATCCACCACTATGAAATCTACCTCCACAATCTCAGTACCGGTTTGCACAGGCAGTCTGATCTGCCCCCTCGGAATGATCACGTTTCCATCAAAACTGACTAAAGGGGAACTGTACGGAGTCAAGTCTTCGGGGGACAAGTTCAGCCCCTTATATAGATCTGGGTACATTATTTCTGTAGCGCTGCCCTCATCCACCATCACCCTTCTGACGTCGTATCCGCCTATTCTCAGGGTGACTACCAGGGCATCATCATGCGGCTGTACAGTTCCTATTTTGTCCTCTTCCGAAAAACCCAAAACAGGGACTTCTGTCCTAGGCCTCTTTGGCTCTCTGTTAACCTTATTCGAGGGTACCCGAGCAACTGACAATATCCTGGATGGGCAAGACCCTATCCTCCCTGGTGCAGCAAAAATGACATTGATCGTTCCCAAGGGAGGTTTTACAAAATCACCCCTCCTGGGCCCCGTGCTGGTTTGATTTTCCTGACCATATGAGTGGTGCAGGAGGTGCTTTAACCTGCCTTCGCCAACCAGCTGATCCAAATGATCCCACAAGCTCCTGCAGTCCTCAGTAGTATGGCCATGGTCCAAGTGATACTGGCAGTAAAGATTGTGGTTGCGCCTTTCAGGGTTTCCCACCATCTTGTTCAGCCTTTTGAAGAATGGTTCGTTTTTTATCTTATCCAGGACTTGGTGCACTGGTTCGCGAAAAACTGCATTGACCGTCTGGAAGTTCGCTGTGCTTTGTCCGGCCCAGTCCTTCCTCGGCCTGTTGTGATTCTGCCTGTCCGACCTGAAATCCCTCCCCTCCTGAGGGATAACCTTCTCCTTTCCCTTACTCTGCTGCTGATCTTCCTCAACTCTTTTGTATTTATCGATCCTGTCCATCAACTGGCATATACTGGTGGCAGGCTTGCACGTCAAAGACGTTCTCAAGGGGTGTTCAGTGGGGAGGCCCAGTTTAAAAGAGCTAACAGCCATCGATTCACAGTCTTCCTCTACCTCATTGTATGTTTCCCAAAATCTATCCGAATATGACTTCAGAGTCTCGTTCCCTTTCATGCTGACGGACAACAGCGAGGCCACGGACTGTGGAACCCTTCGGCAAGTGACGAAACGGGACCCAAAAGCCTGGGTTAGCTCTTGGAAAGAGCTAATAGTGTTTGCCTTCAGACTATCGAACCATTTCATGGCTATTGGTCCCAAACTGGAGGGAAAAACTTTGCACATCAAGGCTTCGTCCCTGGAGTGAACCGCCATTCGCTGGTTGAAATGACTCACGTGTTCCACTGGGTCGGTCCGGCCATTGTAGATGGTGAACGTAGGTTGGTGGAAACGCCTGGGAAGTCTGGCACCCTCGATATTACGTGTAAAAGGAGACCGGGAGATCTGATCCAGAGCTTTGCTCATAGCATCGTTCCCTGCGCCTCTCAGTAAGGGATTCTGAAAGTTCCTCTCGTCATGACGCATTTCTTCACAGGTAAAGGATTCGCTGACCGGCGTTCGATGTTTCCGTTTGTAGCCAACATCCTGTTCGTCCTCCAAATCTTCATCAGAATATGAGGGGCTGCGCTTCCTCTTCGCATGGCGCAACTCCCTTTTGAGCCTGTCTATTTCCCTCTGCATGTCTTTGTTTTTCTCTGCATGGGACATGTAGCTCTCCCCATGCGACTGGTTTTGATCGTCACGTGCGGTGTGTACACTTCCTTCACGACCCTGCCTCCGCTCCAGATGAAGAAAAGGATCGGTGTGCTTAGACGACCTGGATTCAGCTGGTTGTTGCCTTGGTTCAGCCATCTTTTGAGGTGTTGCTCCCACCTTTGCTCAAGCTGTTCCCCACAGACGGCGCCAATTGTGGGGTCTAAATTTGTTGGGCCAGGCACCAACACTCTGTATGATGAGCCCACCAAATTTCCCACAATAAATTTGTAGAGAATTGGTTAAACAACTGGGCTAATGGTGGATTTAGCAACGGTCCAGATGAACAAAACCAATAATGAAAGAAAAAAGGATTGAGTCAGGCCTTCAACAAGATAAATCCCTGTAGTCCGAAGAGGTTTACTATTTAAAGGCTTAGTGAATACAAATTTTTTCCTCCCCCTCCCTGTGAGACTTGTTTCCTTTATATATACACCCTTTTCCCATCTTCACCGCACACTTGTCCTTCATCTAGGCACCCACTTGAGTACTAGTCACATCAGCCGTTTGCTTTAACTTGCAGTGAGTGGTGGTGGGTGAAGACGCACTGTTCAGGTGTCTTCTCCTCATAAATGCGGCCAGGAAAGTTGCTGCAGTGCATTAAATGTGGCGGTGGCAGCTTTATTGGCAAGATATTTCGTGATAGCTACGCAGTTAGGCATGCCTGAAGTTCTGCCCTGGCAGGGAGATCTTTAGCACGTCTACTCGATCAAGTTCAGGGCTGCTCCATTAGGTAGGGTCCCTTCGGCCCGTCCAGGTTGTCTTCGGACGGAGCGTTTGTCCCTTGTGGATTGCACTTCCACCAAGATGGCAGAGCATTGATGCTTTTAACCTCTTCGGACAGGGAGTCGTATCTGAACTGGGCCACAGGCCCAACATGTGGCGTTGGGCTTTCTCACCCACATATATATATATATATATATGACTATTTTTTATTAAAAAATTAATTTAAATATTACTTAAACTCTATAATTTTGTTTTAAATGCAAAATTAATAATTAACATGTACCACGTAGATTTTTTTTTTTTTTTTAATGAAAGACTATAGAAAAAAAATATTGACAAAAATTTTCACACATTTTAATGTAGCAAATTGATAGTAATAAGTAAAAAAAAATTTATGGTAGTGGTAGACTTAAATGAGAACTAGTAAAAGTTTGTCAACTTAAGTACTCAATTGTTGTGAAAAATGTAATGAAATTTTTTGTGTATTGCTTTATTTTTTTAAAAGTATTACATTCATAAAATTTTCAAAACAAATTCTAGGTGTTAAAGTTGTTACTGGTTCTAATTTGGAAAAATTACAAAGTTGATCCCTATCCTTTATACCATATTTTAATTTAAGGTGAAAACTGAATTAAGATCTTTTATATATATATATATATGACTATTTTATTAAAAAATTAATTTAAATATTACTTAAACTCTATAATTTTGTTTTAAATGCAAAATTACTAATTAACATGTACCACGTAGATTTTTTTTTTTTTAGAAAGATTATAGAAAAAAAATATTGACAAAAATTTTCACACATGTTAATGTAGCAAATTGATAGTAATAAGTAAAAAAAATTATGTTAGTGGTAGATTTAAATGAAAACTAGTAAAAGTTTGTCATTTTAAGTATTCAATTGTTGAGAAAAATGTTATGAAATTTTTTGTGTATTGCTTTATTTTTTTAAAACGATTACATTTTCAAAATTTTCAGAACAAATTCTAGGTATTAAAGTTGTTACTAATTCTAATTTGGATAAATTACAAAGTTGATCCCTATCCTTTACACCATATTTCAATTTAGTCTCTAACCTTTCAATTGTGTCAATTTAGTTCATAACCTTTCAGTATTGTGTCAATTTAGTCCCTATTATTGTCTTTTGGATGGAAATTGTTGACGTGTCCAATTGCCCAAATAAAAATTTATTTTTTTCCACATCAACGAATACTATACCACCACATCAGTTTTTTTATTATAAAAAACCCAAATTAACTGGAACACGTATTTTTCTAAAATCAAAAATCTCTAATAACTCATCTTCGTCTCTTCTTTGTTCCCTCTCTAATTAGTCACCACCCAAAAAGCATGATTATATTATTGTTGGTATGGTTGAAGACGAAAAAGGATTTATATGGCCAATCTCAATTCCTCAGGATTAAGATACACTAACACATGCCGGGGAGGGGAAAGTAGAGTTGTTTTATGAATTTTTTCTCCTTTAATGCAAATAGTGTATTTTTTGAATGAATTGTCTAAATGAACCACTCCAAGATATAGTGTATCTTACTTGATTTCTTTTTGGAGGCTGACATAAGATCACCCACATTTATTTTCTTTGTTAATGATGCGAAACTTTTTCCCGAGATTTATCGGCGCTATATAAAGAAGCAACTATGTACATATGCAAGGTTTGTTGGTACTCTAATTCGTCTTCTTTGCCGCAGCAGATGAAAAATGGAAAAAAGATAAAGCTCAGTAGCAATCTGAGATAGAGATGAGTAGAGACTAACAAGAAAGAGGGAGGGAGAAAAGATGGAGAAAGTCAAGAATTTTGGATTTTAGGGAAGTAATTCATATTTAATTTGTTTTTTTTTTTAATTGACATGGCAATACATGTGTCATTGTCAAAAAATAATTTTTTATTTGAGTGTTTGTCTATTTTCATTTAAGAGATAAATGCGAGAACTAAATGAACACAATACTGAAAGGTTAAGGACCAAATTTTTTTTTTTTTTTTTTGATAAACAGCTCAAGAGCTTTTCATTAAACAACAACATAGTTCATATTGGTTACATCATTCAGAATTTGGTTTACAATAACTGAGGGAGTATCCTCAACCCAAACCAAACACTCATCTACCCGTTTGGCATATTGTGCCAATAAGTGAGCAGCCATATTACTGCCCCTGCTAATGTGAGACACCCCCCACGATCTGAACTGCCTCAGCATCATTTCAATGCCTTCAACAATCTTCCTTATGGAGCTAGGCAAAGGACCCAGCCCCCTTAATATATTAACCAAAATCAGCGAGTCACTCTCAACAATAACCTCATTGAGTCCGAGATCCCAAGCCAACTGAATTCCCTCCTCCACTGCTTTAGCTTCAGCCTCCAATGCACCCAGTGGCAGCAGCATTTTCTTACTCATCGAACCCATCAGCTGACCATTATCATTTCTAATCACCACACCCACGCCGCTACAGCCAATGTTCTAGAACACAGCCCCATCTGTATTAATTTTATACCAACCCAACCTTGGGGGAGACCACGGGGGCTTACCTGGAGGGGGGGGGGGCGGGAATGGACTTGATGAGAATGACTAACTTCTTTTACATATTCAGAAGCCATCCGAACCAATTCAGAAGCAGTTTTGCCCCTTCCTTCGTGCCTCAATGCATTCCGATTATTCCACAAGCTCCATGCCGTAACTGTAAACAAATTCCAGTCTACCATCATGCATCTCTCCCTAATTTCCCAAACAATGTCTGCAAAATCCATTTGCAAATTAGGCAGGAAAGGAAGCTTCAGTCTTGTATTGCTCCACACCTCCACTGCTGTTTTACAGCCCCACAGAATATGGCTAGTGGTTTCCCCCCTACCACAAACATCACAGATGGTGTCCACATCCACACCCCTAGACTGAAGGCGACACTTCGATGGCAGAATATTTCTACATGCCCTCCACATGAAGTGTTTTACCTTGTTTGGGCAGTCCAGCTTCCAGATCAGCTTCCACAAGGCTTTAGACCTTGATCCATCCGAGCATTCCCCCCTATCACCTTGCTGATGTGATTTTGGCAGCAACTTCTAGGCAGCTCTATAGGCACTTTTTACAGAGAATCGGCCATTTGGAGACCAAGCCTAAACCAGGGAATCCTCGGGGAGCCTAGGACTGATAGGGATACTCAGCACTATATCAGCTTCATGGGGGAGGAAGGTGCTCCTTACAAGACTAACATCCCAACTCCCAGCCTCCCTATTGATGAGGCAAGAAACCAGATCAACATTTGTAGATAGGCCCCTCAGGCTCACCACACTGAAGGAATCTGGACTTGGGAGCCATCTATCTTCCCAAATGCGGACTCTTTCGCCATTTCCAATAACCCATCTCGACCCCCTCACGATCAAGTCCTTGGCTGCCATGATGCTTCTCCATACATAGGAAGGCCTATGACCCAATTGCGCCTCCCTAAAGGAAACTCCCGCAAAGTACTTCGCCTTAAAAACTCTATGGACAAGGGAATGAGGATTTTGTTGAATTCTCCAACCTTGCTTTGCTAAGAGCGCAAGGTTAAAAGTTTGCAAGCCTCTAAATCCCATACCCCCTTCCATCTTTGGCGTACAAAGTTTTTCCCAAGATATCCATGCCATTTTTCGCTCCTTATCCCTTTGCCCCCACCAAAAACTACTAACCATAGAATTCAGCTCTTTGCAAAGGGTCACCGGGAGTTTGAAACAACTCATAGTGAACGTAGGAGTAGCTTGGGCTACGGCTTTGATTAGAATCTCCCTCCCCGCATTGGAGAGAAGCTTTCCTTTCCAACCCGCAATTTTTCTGCCCACCAAATCTTTTATGCGGTTAAAAGCCTTCCTTTTCCCCTTTCCCACAAGTGGTGGCAACCCAAGGTACCTCTCACGGTGTCTTATGATTTGGGCTCCGAACAAAGACTTCACTTGGTCTTGGATATCTCGACTTGTATTCTTACTAAAAAATAGGGAAGTTTTCTCCTTATTAAGCTGTTGCCCCGAATCCCCTTCATAATCCTCAAGCACCTTCATAACCCGACTAGCTTCTTCAAGGTTGGCCCTACAAAAAACAATACTATCATCTGCGAATAAAAGATGGGAGATTCTTGGAGCCCCCCTACACACCGCAACTCCTTTTATGTGGCCACCCAACTCTTCCTCCTTTAGCATAGCCGTCAATCCCTCCGCACAAAGTAGAAAGAGATAAGGGGAGATTGGGTCACCTTGTTTAAGCCCCCTAGATGGAATGATTTTCCCTTTAGGTTCCCCATTAAGTAAGATCAAGTATGTCACCGAGGTCACGCACATCATCATTAGAGACACCCATCTATCATGAAACCCCAGCCTTCTCATCATAGCTTCCAAATAGACCCATTCTACCCTATCATAGGCTTTGCTCATATCAAGCTTTATAGCCATAAGGGCCTCCTTTCCTTTCCTTCTTTGGTCTATGCAATGCATTGTTTCAAAGGCCACTAGAACATTGTCAGTTATGAGGCGCCCTGGAACAAATGCACTCTACACTTCATCAATCACCGAAGCTAGGATTTTTTTCAAATGATTAGCTAAAACCTTCGCAATAATTTTGTAAAGAACATTGCAGAGGCTTATCGGTCTAAATTCCGTAATTTTTTGGGGATTTTTGACTTTTGGTATGAGACAAACATAAGTTTCATTAAGACCACTAGGCAGAACACCAACATTCAACACATTTAGTACACAGTTAATAACATCAGGCCCAACCAAATCCCAATATTTCTGATAAAAAATTGGAGACATACCATCAGGTCCTGGAGATTTTGTTGGATGCATCTGATTGATAGCACACACCACCTCATCCGCCTTGAACTCAGCAAGAAGCTCCTCGTTCATCTCAGGGGTAACTCGAGTGTTGATTGCACTCAAACTGGCTTCAAAAGAAGTTGGAGAAATTGACTTGAAAATTGCAGCAAAATAATCCAGGATTATGCCCTCGACCCTTCCCTGGTCCTCCTGCCATACCCCATCCGAATCAAACAGTCCCACTATTCTGTTCCGTCTTCGTCGTTGACTAGCTGTGGCGTGGAAAAACTTTGTGTTTCGATCACCCCATTTGATCCAGAGAGCTCTAGACCTTTGGTTCCACATCATTTCCTCCCTAAGTAAAGTCTCGTTTATTTCTGCCCTTAGTTTCCTTATTTCCTCCGACTTCTCATTCCCAATCTTCAAGACTTCAAGCTGTTGAAGCTTTGACTGCTTTTGCTTCAGGACCTTTTTCACATGCCCAAAAACTCTCCAATTCCACCTCTGCAGGTGATCCTGACATTGTCTCAGCTTATCCATAACTGTTGAGCCCATATCACAGCTAAGGGGATCCCACACTAATTCTATAATTTCCCTGCATCCCTCTTCCCTCGTCCACATAGCCTCGAACATAAACCTTTTTTTCATTGGCTTTCTTGCAAGATTACGTTTCAGAACCAGAACCAGCATACAATGGTCAGAATTGGACATTGAAAAATGGTGAACACTTGCCTCAGGATAAAGCCTCATCCATTCATCATTTGCTACCATTCTATCTAGCCTGAGCTTGGTTCTTTGATTACCATGTTGCTCGTTGCACCAAGTGAATCGCTGACCCACAAAACCCAAATCAATTAAACCACACCTGTCCAAGCAATCCCTGAAATTTGCCATCTGTTTGCCATCTCTTTCCAAACCCCCTGATTTCTCAAACGAATATGCAATTTCATTAAAGTCGCCAAAGACAATCCATGGCATTTCACTCTGATCACGTAAAGCTTCCAATAATTGCCATGAAATATACCTCTTCTCAGCTTCCGGTTGGCCATAAAAACTCGTAGCTCTCCAAGGAGGGGAAGATGGGCTCACACGGACAACCACATCAATATGAGCATTTGAACAGCTTTTGAAGCTCACATCCGCACCCTCCTTCCACAAAAGGGCAAGGCCGCCACTCCTACCGTCGCAAGGAACAACAATTCCTTGGGTGTAGTTCAGCTTCGCTTGAATTCCTCTAATTCTCTTTTCTCTAGCCTTAGTTTCAACTAGAAAGACCAACAGGGGTTCATGAGTGCTCACCTCGCGGTGAGTGTTCGAACCGCCAAGGTAGACCCCATACCTCGGCAGTTCCAAGCCATCACGATCATTGGGCTCGGCGGGGCTGCGCCGCAGCCTCCGCCTCACCGCCATCCGTCTCTTTTTCATTCTCTGCTATTGACTTCCTCTGTTTCGTCCCTTTTCTTTTTTTCTGATCTATTGCATTCGGATCTAGCTCTTTTAGGGGAAATGGTCCAATTCGTTTTTTACTTTCTAGGCCGAGGCCATTACTTTGATCCTTTCCCTTTGCTTCCCTTGCAAGACGTTTCCAATGCTTGCTCTTTGGGCCTAAAGCTTCAGAAGTCCAGCCCATATTTGTATCATACGTCATCACAACTGGGCCTTGAACCTCAACAGCTGACCCCGTTCTTGTCTCGTGCCCCTTCAATTTCTGCGCCAACTTACTTTTAAATTTAAAAGTATGGTCATCCACTTGCCGTGTATTTTCCTCCCACTGCATGGCCTCTGAAGCCTCGGGCTGTGTTTCTTTCACATCACCAGCTACTACCTCCTCAGAAGCCTTTTCATAGATTTGAATTATCTTATCTTTTGCTTTCCCATCCTTCAGATTTACTTTGCCTTCCTCGTGTAATTTTTCTGACAGATACCTTGGGGATCCCAAGTTTGCTTCTTCCCATGTCTGGCTAACGTCACCCCTATTTTCAATCCGAGGCATTTGACTGTTACCTACTGCACCGGCTCCTTCAAATTCAGTAGGGTGTATATTCACCCTCTCCGATCTGACTCTGGCGACATCCCTTCCTTCGGATCCTCCTTCCATGCCCGAACTGAGAAAATCCCTGCTACCTCTTCTCATTGGCTCTCCTCTCAGCCAAGCCCCGTACTGTAACTCCCCTTTATTTTGGACCATAAATTCAGAGTTGTTTTTGCAATCCTTTAACCCGTGGCTAAGTAAACCACAGTTGTAGCAGAAATTTGGGAGCCTTTCGTATTTGAAATTGATCCACCTACTTTCCCCACCTTCAATGGACACCCGTTTTCCCCTCATCAGCCGCTTGGACACATCAATACGAATTCTCACCCTCAAGCATTTTTCCCATTGGACTCCTGAATCAGGTACGTCCACCTCCATAACCTCCCCCATTTTTGAGCCAATTGCATACCCTGTCTCCCTTGTTCGACTCTTTAGAGGCAAGTTTAACATTTGAACCCAAAAAGGAGACCATTTCAGCTCCATCTCCTTTGAGGTTAGCTCTGCATCAAGGTCTTGAATGATCACTAGCTGTTTGTCATAACTCCACGGACTCATATCCATGACTTTCTTCTTATCTTTCTCATCTCTGAATTCCACCAGAAAGAGATCCTTCTCTACTTCGGACAGTTGCATCTCCTTCTTAAGTTTCCACATCATTCTCAGATTCTTCCTCAAGGCTTCCATGCTAACGCTACGTTGTGTGAGCACTTTCAACACAACACAAAATTTCCCTCGATCTATTGCCGCTTTCGTGTTACCACTCCCAAGCTCAACATCATCCTCCTCTTCCTCCGTAAACGATAACTTCTTCCACAACACTTCTAATTCCTCTGCCATAATCTCCTAATCTACCACCGTGTTTGAGACAAGCACCAACCGACGACTACCGTTCTACCACCAATCACTGATGACCCTACCTAAGGAAGGTCAGACTAACTCTCGCAATAGAATGCGAGACACTAAACTGCTACTACAAGCCCAAAGGCTAGAGAGCACTCCCCCGTTAAGGACCAAATTGATACAATTGAAAGGTTAAAGACTAAATTGAAATATGATGTAAAGAATAGGGATCAACTTTATAATTTATCCTTTTAATTTAAACACACCACTACAATTACTTTATGAAATATATTGTGAACATAACCTTTTTTTTTCATTTGATTATTTTATTTATTGGCCAATATTTTGGCTTAATTAATCCTATTACAATGAAGAAAAAGTGGTAAAAATTTGGGATGCTTTAGGGGACCACTTCCCTATACTGTAGAGACAATCTGGCCAAAATTATAAGGTCTTCTTTTACTTTGGGACCTTAGTCAATTGCTTAAATAGCTTATTGCTAGAGCCAACCCTAAGGACTGGAAAGCAAGAAATTTCCATTCTTAAAATTTGGATCTAGTTTGTATCCCCATTTTAAAAAATAAATAAATAATCCCAACTTAAATTCAAATCACATAAATAATAGTAGGTTTATAGGATTGAAATGCGATTATAATTCGAATCATAAAATCGATAAAAATTAGGTGTAATTAATGATTTTATGGATTAAAAAAGTGGACCCAATAACAAAAACCCACAAGCCACATAAACTTAAAGTTGTCCAAAAACCTATGCCAAAATGCCAAATGAACTTAAGTAAACCCAACATTCTCAAAAAAAAAAAAAAAAAAAAAAAAAAAAAAACCCAAAAGCAATAAAATATTAGCCAAAAACAAAAGTATGTTCTATCTAATAACTAATTACCAAAAAATTTGGGTTAGGGGTTTGGGAAAATAACTTCATCGATTACAAAGTTTTGGTTTTCAAGTTTCAACACGTAAGTAATTGACTAACATTTTAAATTGTATGAAACATTGTAGTGGATTCTATTCTCTTCCAACCAAAACCGCCAAAAAAATATCGTACTAGTAAACAAATCAAAACAAGAAATTCTCTCATTCCACCTCGAGCTAAATTCTGATCCATTTTACATCATTCCAGTCAATTACAGTTAGTCATTCCGATCAAATTCAAGTTTGCTCATCTTTGAAAAAAAATAAAAAAATAAAAAATAAAACTAAAACTATGGTGTTTTGATTTGATTCTGATTATTTTATTAATGATGAGTAAATATGAGTATTAAATATGTATTTGTGTTATATATATGTGCGCGCACGCGCGCAAGCACGATAATCCATAAACAGTAGGGGAGAATTGATTGATACCAAAATATATATATATATATATATATATATTTTAGAATACTAAGTATTTCAACACACACACACACAGAGGGAGAAGGTTTTAAAGAAACTGACAGTGGTGTATATCCAAAAGGACGTAACTCTTGGATATACAGCACAGACTTTAAACCTCTTTAACTCACATCATTTTTCAATGTGAGATTAACCCATTGTTTTTTATTTTAAGAATACTAAGTATTTTAACACACATACACATGAAAAGAGGGGAGAAGGTCTTAAAGAAATTAACAGTGATGTATATCTAAAATGGCCTAACTCTTTAATACACAGCATCCAAAATATTTGGTTTCAATAAACAAACATAAGCGGATACCGAAACAGAATTGATAACATTGGTAAGAAATACCCTTCTACCTTCGTAATATTATAATGTTATATTGGTATTTATCTATTTGGATTCAAGTAAAAAGGTGATAGGATTAGAATTCCCAATAAACCTATTATTATTACTAGTGTGTAGCTCATGCATATGCACAAATACAATTAAAAACAATCACAATTATATGATTCTAGTTATACTTTTTTTTAGAAGAGATTCAAATTATACATGACATTAACTTGTAAGGACTGGGTTTGAGCACTTCTAGTTTTGGATGAGTGGACTCAAACCCAACTAGCCCAATACAATGAATTTGTAGAGAGTGGACCAAAGAACTAAACTTTAGCGCATGGACAGTTAATATGGCCAGAATGTCAGTTACGGGCATTTAATGTGAAGGTGACAGTTTCTCCTTGAATTGCTTTTCCACTGTGCTCCCATGGCTGATCCATGGTACCTGTCCTTTTCTTTAGGATGCTTTGGAAGGCTGCCTTTGATGGTGTGCTGTTCCTCCCTTCTATAATCTCGACTAGCCGAGGACAGGATCGTCCTCGGCAATATTTATTGGCAATTTGGGCCTTCCTTGTTCATCCTCGGACGCTGCTTCCTCCTCGGCATGGGCCTTGAGCTTAATATGAAGTGAGCCGAGGTTACTAAATTCTTAGGCCCCACATAACTTACATTTTTTTTTAAACCATACATTTCTAAAATATATAATGGTTTCTAAAATATTAGAATTTAATTGAATTTAGACTCTACGGTTTTCACACCTAATAATTCACTTGCCACAAAAATTAAAAATTTAGATGGACACGTGGTGGAAAATTGGATTCCAATTGAAATCCAAGTTAGAATTTAATCGGATTTAGACTCTTCGATTTTTACACTCAACTAGTATGTAATCCATGCATACGCACAAGAATGATAAATTATAGTAGTGTTGTTAATGTTAATTTGGGTTATTAAACATATAGGATATAGTTCGATCAGGACATTTAGAGGTACTAAAATAACTTTTACTTACAATTTTGTATGATATTGGTTACACCAAGTTTCTCATTACATTGCTATTATGTATATAATTTTGAAAATAACTATGGGATACTACATATTCAATATCAATTCACAATTATTGTCTGTGAAATTCTATTAAATATAACACAAAATAAAATAAAAAATTGGTCAAATCGCATCTCCTAAATTGAATGAGATAGGTGCATGAGATTGTTCAATTCAATTACAGTTTGTTATGTTCAATATCTTCGCATACAAAATATCTGAATAGAAAAAAAAAAAAATATGTTCATTAGTTCAGAGAAAAAATAATAGCAAAAATCTAAACAAATTTTTTTTTTTTTAAACTAAAATAAGGGTCTTTATGGTTATATCACACCCCCGGGTAGGATGCCAGGTGGCAGTCAAAGTTAGCGGACGATCTCGCCGACCAGACGATCTTACACACCTGTGTGGGAGTCACCCCTCACTAAGGATGCCCACCAATGGACTCCTGCTGGTAATGAGATTCAAACCTAGGTGTGTTGCACGAAGCGTCCGAATCTTACCAACTGAGCCAAGCCCCCGTTGGCTAAATAATTTAATTTGTATGGAAAGCTACCAAAAACATAATCCAATTTCTATTCTAATTGAATTTTCTCTAAAATTTGGTTTTAAAAAGCATATATATATATATATATATATATATAATTTAGTTAGTAATGGACCGTACATAGTCATGGTATATATATTAAATAAATAACTTTTAAATTTGAATTGTTTTTAGTTATACAAAAAAAGGCTCATAACTTTCTCAAAAAAAAAAAAAAAAAGGCTCATAAATATAAAATCATTCAATCCCTCTTTTCCTCTAATTTTATATATAGAGTTAGATATGTGATTATGTTTTTTATGGTTATTTATATTAGATTCCTTGTTTTCTACACTAAATTAACTCCTTTGACACAAAAATTAAAAAAATATAAATTAAACTCTAATTGAAATCCAATTTTTATACTGAATTAACTCACTTGGCACAACTTAAATTAGATGGGACACGTGGTGCAAAATTAAACTCTTATTGAATTCTAATTTGAAATCTAATTAGATTTTCTCTTACTTTTGCCTATTAATATATATATATAGAGAGAGAGAGAGAGAGAGAGAGAGAGAGAGCCTACTTGACACAAAATTAAAATTGAATTGGACATGTGGCACAAAATTGAGAATCCAATTAAAATCTAATTAGATTTCAATTGAACAAGAATCTGACATTTTTATTTTTGATTTGTTGAGATTGATAATTTTTTTCTTTACAAAAAAATATAATAAAAAGAAGAATTTAAAATATTAATTTTTTTCTACTTTTAATTTGTAGAATAATATTGATTCATGCTTTTGATTTTAATTATCCCAGCTTCTAGGTCCAAAATGAAGGCTCTCACTTTTGAGTTACATCCCCATTTATTATTATATGGCAATAATTTGTACTGAAATGTAATTCTTAAGTTTTGGATAGGATTTCTCTCCCCAAAAAAAAAAGTTTTGGATAGGATTGCTTAAATATATATATATATATATATACACAATTTAAATTAATTTTCATATTCCATAAAATTTTACAATTCGATCTTGAAGACCCTGTTTCTGAACTGAAGTAACATCTGGATGTTAACCTTGGAAAATCAACAAAAAAATTTTGAGAGAGAGAGAGAGAGAGAGAGATTTAGGGGAAGAAAAGCATTGCATGTTAAGATGTAGAAGATGAATGTGAGTATTCATGCATAGAAAAGGACTCGTAGTAAGAATCAGGATTTAATAATGAATGATTGCTGATTATGCTCGGAATATTTGTCAGGATGTGTAGGATTGGCTGGTAATAATGGGAGTATCATTATTTTAGGAATAATTCGAGAGTTCAGGACTATTCGTAAATATATATTGTTGGGAAATGATCAATTACGAGCGCAGCCTTGATTACTTCATCTTCTTGCTGAAGAAACCCGGCCAGCTGGAATACATATTTTTTGAATTTCATTAAGCAACTTGATATATGTATATATGTTAATTATTTGTTCACTGAAAAAGACTTGGGTAATTGATTAAGTTATGAGGCAAGGATTTGGTTGGTTTCAATTCTCAGTAATAATTAATATGCATTATGCATGTAGGTTACTAAATTATTAGACGTGCATCATCATCATAATTCAAATAAACCAATTAGCATGTGATTTCAGAAATTAAATAAGTTCAAATATTGGTTAAATTATGTTCTACTTTGGTTTTATCCTCAACATTCTTTACTTAGTCAACTGACAAAGACAGCAAAGTATCAAGTATCAACTACTGATCGAAGCCCCCCATAAAACAATTAATTGGAGCAACAAGAAGTTGACAAGAAAAGGTAGCCACAGAAACATAGAGAATATATTTGGAGCAACCAATATGTTGTTTAAATTAAGAAATGTTTGAATTGTGGCTATTGATCTAATTGAAGCTCTAATTTTTCCTTTTTTTTTTTTTTGGTCTTCAAGTTCAAGAGAGGAAGGTCAATCATATTAAAATCTTCCCATGCCATCTCAATATATATATATATATATATATATATAACAAGTTTACTTTTCACAAAGCGATCAATAATTCGAGAGAATAGAATGCAATGATCTATGATTTCATAACTAGTGGCCTCTCCTAGATGCGTGTAGCCTCACCATCAAATCCTCATGCAGCAAAAAAATCATGTTGCCAAAAATTTATTCATATATAGCCTATTAGCAACCTTTAACCCCTACGTACCCCCAAAAGAAAATTTTAAATAAATTAAAAAAAAAAAAAGGGAAGGGGAAAAAGCCACAAATTATGCGTAAGGTTAATTAAGTTCCATTTCAATTTTCAAGTGACCTTGAAAACTTTTCATATTGAGAAATTAGGAATTGAGACAGACAATGCAGAAGATTGGTTAATCTATAATTTAATAAAAATAATAATACTATTATTATGCATGGGAAAATATTATTAGTTAATAATACTCATCTCGGCCTTTCATTTTGATATACAGGGTTGAAGTTGATATGATAAAATGAAATCTATCTAGTGTGTGTGGAATATATATTTTAGAAGGGATTTTACTTTTTTTTTTTTTTTTTGAGAAAGAAGGGATTTTAACTTGGGTGAGGTACTTTAAAGAAGGAACAAAAATCCTACCTAGAATTAAATATTCGCTAGCTGTGGGTAACGCAAAGTCCCATGATAATAATAATAATAATAATATAATAACTACCCGAGCAAACTTGGAGTTGGAGAAAAGAGATCTTTACAAAATATGCTCTGAGTCAACTATTTATAAAGTAACATATAATTCTCGAAAGCTAAGGCATAGGATTTACCTCAATAATCTAATGTTAAAGTAGATACCGTTTGCACTGCAGTGCTCTCTAAGACATCTTTCTAATTAACTAATTAGAGATTGAAAAACTTTAAAAAGCTAACTCAATTATGTACTTACCCTACTATTATTAATCATCATTAACATTTATATTTATATTTATATTTGGCGAAGTGGAGAATCTTCCTCCCACCACCACCCAGTTGTCACATGCCACACAAAAACCTATTTTCTTTTGTTTTAATTAGACACACACAAAAAAAAGAAGAAGCAAGAGCTTCATTTCATTCAAAGAGGTATCATTGTTTGGATCATATATATTATTAAACAAATATTGTATATGAAGCCAATTTTATGTTAGCATTGTAATTTTCTACTAGCTAGACACATTAATTAATTAGTTAATTAATTAATTTGTTCTTGTTCATATTTATTTATTAAAAAAATTTCCTTTTCTTTGTCAGTTGTCACCAAAAGGCGAAGTGGAACTGTGGAAGATTCATGCCACCATATAATCTTCTGTTGACTTTCTTTAAGGCAAAGACATATATTGAATGGCCCTTTCCAAGTGCCATTGCCATTGCTATCAACATTAATTAATTCAACAGTCAGTGCATGCTCTCTTTTTTTATTCCTTCAAATTTCCATACTTTCAAGTTTAGGGCCAGGAAAACAAATTAAACTTCTTGGGAGGCTTTTCATGTCTCAATATTTTTCACTAAAGAAAATCTTGGTACAATTTTTTAAGTGTCTTATCTTAGATTTAAAAAAAAATAAAAAATAACTATATAATTGTATTGATTGATGAAACAAATGTTGAATTTTATTGCCGTGAAAAAAAATAATACTATTGATATTACATTTGTTAATACAATTATGATTAAATTTAATTGGAGAACTTTAAATAATATCTAATATTTAATGATATCTAATATTTAGTACTTTTCTTAAGTTTTATCGTTTCCATATTGTATCATTGCTGTAATATGGACCCTAAAGTAAGCAGTTTTTGAAACATATCGTACGTTCGACATCACAACCACAAGACATTGGTGCGAATACCTAGCTAAAACCCCTTATATTCCCATCTTTTGAAGATGACTGGTGGCCTATATGGCTATATCTTTATTTTTGTCATTAACTCTTTGTAAAATTTCTTTACATCTTTTTATATTCCCACCGTTTGAATTCATATCTACAAGGCCAATAAAATTTATTGAGAGATGCTACGTCTACAACAATTTTACAACATTTTTACAACAAATCACAGGTGGTTAGTTGTTATTGGTTCAAATTTGAAACTAACACTAAGATTACTTTTTTGCCCCAACAATAACAACCAATAACAACCTGCCACTTAGGAAATGTTGTAAAAATGTTGTAGAAATGTTGTAGACATAGCATTTCTCAAATTTATTTTCAGAACATGGTGTTCCTAACTGCATATGAAATCTACTACCTATGGAAATGAGAAGGAAAAAAAAAAAAAAAAAAAAAAGTCTTTTTGGAACAACATGCAAACTTTTACTTATGTAAGTCAATCATTGAAATTATAATCTTCATAATAAAATTTAAAAAAAAAAAAAAAAAAAAGAAGACTAAAATGCAAAATTTAGTCCTCTAAATTTTAAGTTTATTCAATTAAAGACTCTCCCACAACTTCTGTAGGGATAAGGGCCCAAAATTGTATGTTGAGCCTTAGGACTTATCCGAGGACGTTGACATGTCCGAGGAGGGATAGTTGGTTGAGGAACACCAGTTTGAGAATCTCATAAGTAAGGAAGGAGTAGAAGGCGATCCGAGGAGGAAATTCCTCCTCGGCTACAACAAGTATGACTCAGACATGAATTCCAATGACAAGACTGACCTTCATCAAAACTCCAGTGTTAGTAGCATGCCTTATGAACACACAAAAAGGAGGGGAACCCAAGAAATATCCAAGGAAAAGCTGCTACCTTCACATTAAATGCATCGCAGCTACTTTTCTGACCGCATTTATGTGGAAAAGACCCCTGAACAGTGCTTCCTTGGCTACCACAACTCACAGAGAGCCAAAAGGAGTGTCTGATGGGACATGTACTCGAGTAGTGACTTAGATGGTTGACAGATGGAGGGCCGAGATCACCGGAAATGAGATATATAATGTAAAAGACCCCTGAAGGAAGGGAGATGAGAAAAATAGAAAAAGAACACTGTAGCCACGAGAGTTGAACTTATAATCAGTTCCATTGATCTATACTAAGACTTGCCTCCTTGGACAACACATTCATCCAATCTTACGAGTATTGTTCTTGAATAATTGTCTTTTAACCCCATCCTAGCCGTTGTTAGATTCACTAAGGCCTAGTTCTTTAACCCATTCTCTACAAATTTATTGTATTGGACTCGTTAACCCACAATCCCTCACTTATTGGGCTTGGGCTGCAAACTGTGACCCTACAACTTCCATTAAATTTTTTGAAAAAAAGATTATAGAAAATATTTTTCAATCATTAATTGGATTTTTTAATTTAAAATTTTTGAAGAAAAAAAATTAAATATTTGGATAATTAACTGTAACATTTAACATTTAGAGGATTGAAATTAATGAACAAAAGAAAAACTAGAGAATTAAAATAAATTCTAGTAAAACGTAGAGGATGTATTTTGCATTTTAGTCACACACAAAAAGTGTTGCAAAGCACAATAAATTTGCCAATTTAAAATTTATTAAAAAAGAATTTAGGTAATTTTAGGAAATTAAAAATTATTGATTCATGAAGAAATAAGACATAAAATATAAGTTTACCTGGCAAAAAATATATAAAATATAGGAAAATGTATTACAAATATATAAAATATAGGTAATGACATAATATATATAACAAAACTCAAAGATGAACAAGATAAGTGGTCTTGACCATTTTAGTCAATCAAGGTAAATGATCATAAATGAATTTGTGCTTTGTAATGTTAAAATCAAAATTATGTGCAAGTTTTCTAGAATATATAGTTTCAACAATGTAAGTATATGGAAAATTGTTTAGCTTAATTAGTAAAAGAGGATTAGATTTTAGGTAGTTACATTTCTCATAAGTCATACCAATCAATAATCAACAAGAAAATAGATGTACCCTAAAAAGTTTTAAGAGCACTAGCATTCAGGATGCCAAAAAAGTTATATTTTACACCTTAAAAACCTACTTTATTTATTTTACCATCTCATTTTACAATTCCCCTAACATCCCAAATTCTATTTTTAGATACAACATATTAAAATAATATAAATTACAACATTAAATAATATTAAAAAACAACTCTTTCTCTCTCCTCTCCCATCTCTCTCTTTCCTCTTATCCTTTATCTCTGTCTCTCTAGCAACTATCACATATGAGCTTAGCCACCCAGCAACAACCCAACACCGAAGCTTAACCCCCACCACCACCACCCAATTACCAAAAGTTTATCCAACCAACCACCACCACCCAAATCCCAACTCATCGACCTAAATCACAAACCCACTACCCAAATCACAAACCCATGGTTGATCTATGACTACCCCCAAATCACAACCATAAACCCACTGGAATCTGCCACAAAACCATCATTACTCACCACAAATCCAAAACAATGAACCCAATGACCAACACAAACCCATCAGATCAAACCACCCCCACCTAAATCTAATTAAAAAAACAAAACCCAACCAGCCACCATTCCTTTCAAATCTCAACCATTGTTGTCCCTTAAAAGGAAGATTGTTGTGAAAGAAACCCATCACCAAACTTCAATCTAGCCATCAACCATCATCACAACAACCTAAGGCGAGCAAAACCGCGGCAGCCCACGGTGAGCAAGGGAAAAATAACGGATCTACTTCATTCACAATTAATAACATGTGCTATATAAGTTTCAGAATATAAGAATAAGAAAGTGTACCTTGATAGGGTGAAATTTAAAGCCAAAGATCAGAAGTTCTTGAGAATACTTTCAATCTTCACTCCAATTCCACTTGATGTCCAAGAAGTGTGGTCTCTCAATCAGTTATATGTGTATGTTCTAGAAAGAATGAAAGAGTGTCCAACACTTACATACATACAATTTTATGTTCATTCTAAGATTTGTATGTTTCTCTCCTAATAACTGATTATCTAATTGGGCTAGCCTTTTGAACCTTTCCAATTGGACTTTAATATGTGGCTTGGAGTGGGACCAAAAGAGAACAAATAAGACACTAGCTCCAATGGGCCTTGTGCTTTTCTGTCAACTCTTAACAAGTCCAAAGTTACCATTAATTATATTTAATATCAGTATATAAATATAATTGCACTCTAGGCCTTATTAATAAATTATATCCCAAGACTTTATTGTACATGCAACCCCTTCATAAAATATTCGTAGTAATACAAAGTTATGAATGTAGACTGTCACTTTGTAAATTACTATATTTTAATCCTTGAGTACTTAGTTTAATTTTTTAAGTTATTCATCATATATTTATGAAATCTAATTTCATAAATATATACTTTAGTAACTTTTTACTAAAGTAGTTAGGCCTAACATTCTGAATAACAAACTCATTAAACTTATCTTAAGAGAATATTTTGTATCTCCGTTAAGAGACTATGAATTCCATCTTGAGAATATATGTTCTATCAACACTAAATGTGGTTACCCAACCTACTGAGGTTTTAACCGTGACTTTAGATTTCACCCCTGATATATCAAAGTAACCTACACCTTATGATCAGGTTCATTATTATCTTAGAATTAAGAGATCATGCAAATATAAGTCGTGAGATTTATTATTCATTTGACAGCCGTTTAGAGAATAACAAATCTTATAGCGATCCAGTTCAATATGTCTTAACTCTTAAAACATATCAACTAGAAGTTTTCACTTCCACGATCAAGACAAATCATCTTAGTTGATATGTTATAGTCTTCGCAGATGAAACACCCAATTTCATCACCGACTACGAATTATAATTCTGAGTTTACAAAAAACTTGTAATTTATATCTTCTGTAACTTTTCACATAAATCACATACTATGCATCTCATGAACTATATGATAATGTCCAAATATTCATGTTACCATTATTTTAGATAATAATAAAATAACTTTATCAATCACAATATTAATTCATAATGTCATACATAATGTCACATTTAATATCATACATAGCATCATACAATAGGATTTAAGTGCACTAATCCTAACATAGCCCACGGCAATCTGAATCCCACTCACCCAAAGCCTCCACGCCGATCTGTGCCATGTTGATTTGAAGCCTACAAGCAGATCTTGAGAGAGAGGAGAAGCATTCACCGTGAGAGGAAGAGTGGAGAGAGCATGGCAGTAAGAGAGGTGAAGAGAAAAAAGAAACCTGAATTAGTAGGAAGAGAGAAAGTGTGATTAAAAAATGAATTTTTTCTTTACAATCTCATGAATAGTGAGGTTGCATATATGCAACCTCATTGTAGCTAAGATGCAAAAATTTTTGGGTTTGCATACCCAAATGGAGCATGAATTTGAGGCTTTAATTACTAAAATAGCAATTAGAGGTGTTTAAACCCCAATGTTTATGCTCTTAGCTGTTAGCCATTATTACTAATACTATTTTTTTTTTTTGAAAAATAATTACAACATATTGCTAGTTCCGCATCTCAAACCCTTTCTTCCCTCAACTCCCAAACATTTTGTACATAAAAAAGTGTCAATTTAGCTACAAAATTTTTGTCTACTAATACTAATCTAAAAATGTATGTTTCCTTTAGGACAATATAGTAAAAACCAGATATTAATTAAAGTGGATCGTTTGTATTCGAAGTATCTGGGGGGTGGGGGGCCGGGGGGCGAAACAAAATTATGTTCGTACTTTGTAAAAAATGGTACCATGGCATAGATAAGCTTGATAAGGTAACGGCAAGAAAAAATTGAATTTTGGTGGGACCTAAATTAAATTAAATGGAAAAATCAATCTCAAAGCTTATTTGTTTTTGTTCCCATGTGCATCCATCAAATATTCATCATTCAATTTCACCACTTCATCCACTTTTTTTTTTTTACATGGATTTGGGCACTCCCTTAATTTTGTCACTGAATCACCAAATTGCCAACACAATCACCAAAAAACATAAGGAATCGTAGGGTCTTTTTCGTAGTTTCGAAACAATTAATGTAAGAAAAAAAAAAAAAAAAAAACATGTGGTGTTATGTATTTTGTCGTGTAGTAAAAGGGTTTAGTGTGTTTGAGGCTCTATTATTATTTATTATTATATATACGGTTATCACCTAACGGCAGGGTGGGACCTACCTGACGTAGCTTACGTGTCGATTTGTGGTGCTTTCGCGCGTAAATTTTTATATACTAATAATGATAATGAGTAATGACATTGTTGTGTTGTGTTGTGTTGTGTTGTGTTGTGCAAAAGTAAGTGAAACGTGATTTGTCAGATGAAGCTGTCATTGGGTCCCAATCCCATTCTCATGTCCTCACGACTCCCGATAATAATAAGGTTAAGGTGTATAAAAATCGTGCCGATTCTTTTTCTTTTTCTTTTCTTTCGATTTTTAAGAATGTGCTAAATTTGTTTTTCTTTTTCATTTTGGGTCCTAAAATCCGACGAGATACAAGCTGTTTTGCACATTAATTTGTCCTACTGAATCGATTCAATTGGTAAATTTTTTGTGTTCCAATAAAAATTTGGTTTAAATCTCACTTATAAAAAAGGAATTCATTAATATTTCAACATACTAGTAATAATAAATCATTATCATGAAACATATGTTTTTTTTTTTTGAAATGATGAAACATATGTTATTGCATGTAAATTCAAAAAATTTATATTTTGTATTAAAAAAATAAGAAGTAACAAAATCAAGTGGTAAAAATTATAAAAATAAAAATAATTATTGCTTATTCGGCTCAAAACAATCTTCTTTTGATAATAGTCTGTGGTGGGTCTAATTCCAACGGGGGATAATTTTAATGATTGAGTCGGTGTTATTGCTCGATCAGCTGAAAATATATATGGTCCCATGCGATGCGATGCGATGGAAGGAGGCCATTCTTTTAATGAGCACTTGGGTTGGGTTAGTTTCCCCTTCCCCATCGCTACAAGTGTAACGAAAAGATGGGAATATATATGAAGCAACAAACCCCTTCCAAATCCAATACCATCATCATAAAGTGGGATACAATTAAAGCTTGGCCCCACTTTAGACTGAGAGTTCAGTTAAACCATGCAAGAAATAAATAAATGGTCCAAAAATCCAGTATCACAACCAAAAAATACATGTACATCTTTTATCACATTTATCTGAGTAACAGACTGTGCAGTACAGAAGGAATAGTAAATTCATATAAAAAGTTTATTTTTTTTATTTTTTTTATTTTAGAGGAAACGATAGTAGACTTTATTCAATCAAATTGCTTTGTACAATGAAGAAGAGGAAAGAGAAACATTTTTCTAACCAAACAATGGCTGCCTCCTCATTCTCTTTTACAGCACTAGCTAATGCTAATGCAGCACGATTACATCGCAAAGGTATACTATAAAAAGAAATAAAAGAAAAATTATCTCTAATTAAACCAATGTCTTCAATAATCCAAGCAACTTCTAAACAGCAAATTCTATCCGAATTCAAGAGATTCACAAGTTCCGCAAAGTTGCATTCCATCATCACCTTATAGAAACTAGTATTTTGACAAAACAAAAGAGCCAATCTCATCACTGTAGTTGCTGTACAGAGAGGGTTTAAATTCTTCTGCAGACGATGACATGATGTTGCCAACACTTCACCCTTATTGTTCCTTATAAGAAAACCAAAACCAACAGAGGTGTTCTTCTTCGATTGGGAAATTGCTAGATTGAGTTTATGGATTGAATCAGAAATTGGGGGCTGCCATTTTATATTCTGCACTTCAGCAAACCGGTTTGGTGTTTGTTGCACTTCCATGAATTCCAACCTGTAAAGTTCAGCCCAAGCCCATAAATCCTTTGATGAAGGAGGTTTATTCTCAAAAATCAATTTGTTTCTGCAGTTCCAAAGCATCCAACAAGCAATACAAAGAGTGTCAAAATCTGCAGAATTCAAGTTGTTTAAGGCAGCCTCCATTGCATCAATAAAACTGATTGGTTGTGGTAGCCGAAAAACATTCCAGAACTGAGTTTGCAACCAAACAGATTGTGCAAAAGAGCATTCCAAAAATAGGTGGCTATGTGTCTCAGCTTCATCATTGCAGAGGGCACATGAGAAAGAGTTGGAAATCTTCTTATCAAAAAGCTTTGTCCGAGTGGGAAGGCTATCATTACAAGCTCTCCAAAAAAAAGATTTAATTTTTGGAGGAATTGTAGAAGACCAAATACCTTTCCAAAATGAATGAATATTGGTATGATCTGATGTGGTAGCCGAAGAAGCATCGGATTGGTTGTCAATTTCCAATTGCAGAAAGTAAGCACTTCTAACAGAGAACCTGCTTGATCTGGTTTTGGTCCAAATAAGAGTAACTTCAGGTCACCGAATACTGAGAGAAATGGTTTTAATGATTGAGGCTTCAAAGGGAAAGAAAATAGAATCAATGAGGAAATCTTTCCACCTCGGTTGTGGGGCTGAGAAATCCATAAGATCAGCTACTGTGGTTTTAACTGGTAAAATCGTTCTAGGTGAACATACTTTCTGATTTGTCATCGAAGGCAACCATCTGTCAGCCAATATATTGATCAAAGAACCATTACCCACCCTCCATCGACTGCCTTGAATGAGCAAATCCCTCCCACGAGTTATACTTCTCCATGCAAAAAAAGAAAGATTCGGAACTGAAGCTTCAAGAAAGGATGTATGTTGAAAGAGATGGAAAATATTAAGAAGGATATAAAGAGATGGCAAAATTTTTATTATTAGTTTTATCAATTATCACGGGATATGTTTTTTAGAAAATTTTCTTGAAATCAGTTTAAAGATATACTTTTCTCAAAAGGAAACTAGATTCCATTTTATATATTTTTTTAGGGTAAATTGCAAACTATACTTTTAAAGTTTGTGACTGTTTGAATTTTACACCATGAAATTTTAAAATTTAGATTTTACCACTTGAAGTTATATTCCATTTGCATTAGTAGTTTATTCGTCTATATTTTTTGTTAATTGTCACATAAACTTATCATGCGTATTTAATTTATTCAATAAAAGGATGTCACTTCATTTTTTTAGCTTAAAAAAATTTAAATAAAATTAATGTGGCATCATTTTATTAGATAAATTAAACAAGTGTGGCAAACTTATGTGAAATTTAAAAAAAAATATGAAAGAAAAGACTGATGATGCAACCAAATATAATTTTAATGGGGTAAAATTTAAAATTTAAAATTTTAGATGTAAAATATTTTTTTAATTACAAATTATACATGTTTTTGCATGAATCTAGGGAAGTCACCTTTCCTTTATTTCCTTTTATTTTCTACTAGTATTTTTTGGGGCTATATATATATATATATATATTTTTTTTTTTTTCTTTAAAGGTTTTTTTCCTCCAAAGGTGACGCCAAACGTTTCGGCACGTTAAAATGGACCTTATTCTTATTCTTTTTTCTTTTTGGGGTAAAAGGACCATATTCTTTTAACCATGTTTGGTAAATTGTCTTTTCTCAATGTCTCATCCATAAGCTGGCAATTTAAACTTAAAAGTGTTCCCAGAAGTCAGCGGCACAACTTTTGGTAAACGAAGCACATTTATAGCTCAACGAAGTAACATGATCAAATATCACCTAAAAACGCATTAATGCTTGATTAATTTAGTTATAGAAAATGCTAAAAAGTATTATTAATTTTACTACATAAAGCTTTAAAACTTATGTAGTATTAGAAGTGACTTGTAAGATTCATAAATAAATATTTGAATTGTCTTTTTATAATTGGTGAGATATCAATTTGTAAGGTTAATGTAGTAAAATCTATAGTTTCCGAAATACTAAACTATTAATACTCTAGCTTAACTATTGCATACTCTTGATGCGATGATCACTCCACAAGTATAAGTGCTTATGGGCTGTGGAGGGTAAGGGTTGAGGCTCAAGTCTCCAGAAGGGAACTTCACACACGTATATACTTAGATACGACTATAATATTCTAAGTATATATGTGTGTGAAACTTTTTCATGACAACTTGAACTTCAACTCTTACCTCCACCTCACAAGAACTTTATATGTACTTCATAATAGTAAATAATATGTACTTACAAATAGGCACTACAATTATACTTAAATAGGCATAATGTTGTTTAGCTTTATAAATCCAAATTTGTTTATGGTTTTACAACCCCCATCACTAGATGCCAAATTCGTTATGGTGGCTAAATCAAGTAGAATCAAACTTTTTTAATTTTTAAAATTTTTACTTTTTATATATAGGATAAATTCAACTCTATGGCTTCTGTTTTTATGATAATTATTCTTTATCATCAAGCCTAAGAAACCAATTACTTTTTGGGATAAGTAAAGTTTGAACCATATCTTTTATTTAATGACAAAAAATTTTACTAGTTGGATCAAACTTCATTGAAAAACTTGAATCAAATGTTGGTCCATGTGATATGCAAAGTAACTCAAAAAATTATACAAGGAAAAATGTTTACAGCATTTTATATAAATGCTTTAATATAGGAAAATCACTATGTACTTTTAGAATATAGTGATGTAGTACTCCCTTTTATCTAATGAATATTATATTTCACCATAAATTTAATTAATGGCACATATTATTATGTGGGAGGAAAAAATACCATGTCGCTATATTCTTGAAATAATGAATAATTACTCTTCGGTATAAGTCATAAATTCTCTTTTACTAAGTTATTTCAATTCTAAGATGTTTGATTTTTTTTTTTTATTGATAAATTTGGCATGCACCCAATAACTGATGAACCAAGAACCTCACCCTCCACCTTATCACCTTTTTTTTATATAAGGATAGGATTTGTCATTGGAACTTATTAGTCTTAAGATGATTGATTTTAGTTGAACTAGGTGAACTTATGGGCAACGCCATGTATAGTTCAAGGGGTATTTATATATAATTTTTTTTATTTGACCCTCCTAAAATAAATTTTTTAAATCCACTTGAAATAAGCTTAATTATGATCTTCTTAAAAATATTTTGATCTTTAAAAAAAAAAAAAAAAGTTTAACAACAAACTAATTTTATCTAAAATCTAGGAGAAATAGTAAGCCCAACAACAAAAGTTAAAAAAAAAAAAAAAAAAATCTTCTTAAATCTAAAAAAAGAAGAAGCTCATTTAGATCTTAACAAATTTGAAATAAACTAATGTAAAATTCATAGTTTACATTGTATTATCAATATAATATTTATATTGTTTCTAAACAAATGTGCACAATATTGTATATTTTTTACAAATGTGTATAGTATAATTATCTATAATGTAAATTGTGGGGCTCAAATACTTAGCAACCCCGGCTCACTCCATATCAGGCCCAAGGTTCATGCCGAGGAGAGTACGAAATCCGAGGATGAGTGGAAGAGGCCCAAGTCATCAGGGACCTCGCCGAGGATGCCCACGTCCTTGGTAAACCGACATTGAAAGGAGCTGTCACTCATTCATTAAATGCACGCCACCAACACTTTGGCCGCATCAGTGGTAAATCGACCAGCAAACAGTGATGCCTTGGTTACTTCAACTAACAGAAAGCTTGCAAAGGTGGCTGATGGGACAAGCCCTCAGACACAAGTTCAGATGGCCTACAAATGGACGGCAGGGATCAACTGAACAAGACTATATAATAGATAGAATCCCCAAAGTAAGAGAGGGAGGCCCCCCTTCAGTGGGGAAGGGAAGGGTTTTCTTTCTTTTAGGGTATTCAAGGACAACCATTGTATTCATTGGTTCTAAGAAAAAGAGCTCTTCGGACTGGGCTGAGGCCGAACTTTCCTCAATAACACTTAGTCAAATTTTAGTTATTCTTCTTGTAAACCCACGTCGACTGTTATCTTTCTTGCTAGTGCCTAACCTTTCTATCCACTCTCTACAAATTTATTGTAAGGGAGTCGCCTGAAACGGGTCCCTACAATTGGCGCCGTCTGTGGGAAGGACTTGTGCACTAGCAAGTGTGATGGTTGGTGTGGAAAGATCAAAAGTAACACTTCTTTCAAAAAAAAAAAAAAACAATACAGCCAATGGCAACATACACATTCAGAAGGCAACCATCACAAGAAATGAAAAGATGCAAGAAATGAAAGAAATAAAGTGGGTCTACTTCTTTATTAATATATGAAGAGAAGTTACATTTTACAGCAGATGCCCATGCAGGCTTGTTCTAAATCTAACTACAAAGAAAAACGCCTAAACAGGCTTGTGCTGAAGTTAAAAGAAAAGGAAAGGGTGAGAGGCCTAGGCAGGTTTATTTTAAAGCCAAGCCAAGCGTCGGAGGGAGAGGTGGAGACAGACCTATGTTAAGGCCGTCCACAGCTCCCTAACCAACACTTGCGGTGCAAGGAAGGAGAAGGAAGAAGAGGTCGCGGCGCCTGACGGTTCCACCTCAAGGTTCCACCTGGTTTCCCTCCCAATCCCATAACAACTGGGAGCCGACGAATCACTATCAGCTTGGAGGGCTGACAGATCCAGACCTGGAGGAGAAACGTTACGTTCCTTTCGGATCTCCCTCCGAGCTACAAGGGAAGTCCCACGTCTGGCTAGGTTGAAAAGAAGAAGGATCTTCGGCCTCCTCCTACCCCACCCCCAGCATGATGTCTAGGGTCAGGGTGCCATCCTCGGCTCCTGAAAGGGGCTCGGCCTCCTTATCACCGCCTTTTCCAAGAGACACTTCGTTTCGTGGGGCACGAGGTACTATTTTGGCAGAGTCCTTGAAACGTCCAGAGAACAGTGCGTTTGTGAGATCTAAACTTAAATGTTTGTGAAGTTTGAAGAAAATGATCGTCCCAGAAATGCCTTATATAGAAGGCAAAAATTGGTGAAAGCCAGCTCGCACAGAATCCTAAGGAGAAATTACCGGAGGCAATAACTCTGCCCAATTTTCAAGAGGCTTATCAGCTGCTGGATCCTCGTAAATCTGCAAGGATATTAATGAGGAGGCACCTCGCGCACCGAAGCGTCAAGCGCGTTACCCGAATAGCCCAAAAGACGCCTCGTAATCAGAGGAGGCACGCTAGACGAAGAGGCTAGACCAAGGGAGCTCCTCGGCGGAACAGGTTTAAGGCAGATACTACTCTAAGGGCAGACGCCTCAGGGTTGAAGCCGAATTCCCTAGGAGCTAACTAGGTACTAAACAAAACTAAGGTATTGCATGGTCCTCGGATTCAAACCTATGGGGAAACTAGCTACTTCAGAACAACTAAGTATTGGACAGAACCAAGACCTTGCATGGTCCTCGGACTCAAGCCTATAGGGAAACCAATTACTTCAAGAACTAGATACTAGACAGAACCAAGGTATTGCAAGGTCCTCGGACTCAAGCCTATGGGGAAACCAATTACTTCAAGAACTAGGTACTAGACAGAACCAAGGTATTGCATGGTCCTCGGACTCAAACCTATGGGGAAACTAGCTATTTCGGAACAACTAAGTGTTGGACAGAACCAAGGCCTTGCATGGTCCTCAGACTCAAGCCTATGGGGAAACCAATTACTTCAAGAACTAGGTACTAGACAGAACGAAGGTCTTGTATGGTCCTTAGACTCAAGCCTATGGGGAAACTAGTTACCTCAAAAGACAAGTGTTAGACAGAACCTAGGCCTTGCATAGTCCTCAGACTCAAGCCTCTAGAGAAACTAACTGCTAAAGAAAAACTAGGTACTAGACAGAATTAAAGCCTTGCATGGTCCTCGGACTCAAGCCTATGGGGAAACTAGTTACCTCAGAAGACAAATGTTAGACAGAACCTAGGCCTTGCATGGTCCTCGGACTCAAGCCTCTGGGGAAACTAACTGCTAAAGAAAAACTAGGTACCAGACAAAACCAAGGCCTTGCATGGTCCTCGGACCCAAGCCTATGAGGAAACTAGTCACTTCAGAAGATCCAAACTAATGGAGAAGCCATCCCTCCACGAAACACCAAGTGTTAAGCAGAGCCTGGGTCCTGTATGCTCCTCGGCGTCAAACCTATGGGAAACTAGTTGTTTCAAGAGAACCTAAGTACTAGACAGAACCAAGGTCTTGCATAATCCAAGGACTCAAACCTATGGGGAAACTAATCACTTTAGGGGGATCTAAGCACTGGACAGAACCAAGGTCTTGTGTTGACCGTGGGCCCAAATCTATGGCAAAGCTGACCACTTTGGTACTAGTAGTGAGCGCTGCAAGGGACGATAACCAGTGTAGTCGGTAGAGCGCAATTGGAGCCAGTATCATACAAGTGATGTATGCATATAGGTATAATATAATACAAACAAAACGAATAAAAAGAAACGAAATATGCACTTTACTGAGTCTTTAAAAAGGGTTGTACAAGGCAAATATGCTATTACAATAATAAAAAAAAAAAATGACAAGAGAACGGAAAACAAGGCAAAGACGCGACGGGAGATTATTCTTTCAGCTCCATCTCAACTCCCCCCTCAGGGGGCCAGGCAAAGGAGGTCTCAGAATCCTTATGGCCCTCGCTTGGGACCGCAGCCTGGGAAGGGTCAGCTGAGTGGGGTACCTCCTCTACAAGAGGTGCTCGGACATCAGCTAAGGGGTCCACAGTCTCTCTAGGTGCGTCAGCACTAGGACCCTTGCTTACCTCAACGTTCCCAGAAGGATCAGCTTTCTTGGTGGGCTCGCCCGAAGTAAGGGCAGCCGGGATGCCTTCTTCAGATACAACCCTAATGCCCTCGGCAGACACCTCGGCCTCAAAACTTGGAGGGGCTGCCTCACGAATGGCAAGGGGGTAATACACACTCTTTTCCTTCCACAAGACAGACAAAGCCTCCACCCCAGCTTGTTTGAGGGCCTCATTCCAAACTTGGGAGCAGTAAAGTCTGCACACTCCAGGCACTTGGGCTCTAAGGCTGTCTTCTGTTTTAGTCGCCCCTGCCTCATAGGCATCTTACGCGGCCTTGTCTTTGAAGGCCTCGGCCTCAGCCTCCTCCTTGGCTTTCAAAGCCTCGTCCTTGGCAGACTCTGCAGCACCCCTAGCTTTATCTGCCTCAAGCACCCTTTCTTCCAGGGTCGCGATCCTCTCTCTGGCTATCCTCAGCTGATCCTATGCCTTAAGCAGGCTGCCCGTTTGGTCTAGAGCCAGTTTTTCAACGGCAGCAAGGGCCAACTCAGTGGTGTCTCAAGCCACCTTCATCTCCTCCAACTGGTCTATGGCCTTTTTTAAATCAGCATTGGAAACATTGAGGGCTCGCACGGTGTCCAATAGCTTGGTATGCTCCGAGCCAGCGACCTGGCTCTGGCTGCTGGCTATGTCTTCCAGCCTGAAAGTAGCCTGAATAGCCTGCCAATTGAAACCATTGTGCAACAGATAAGGAGCCACGGAGAGCCAAGAAAATTGCAAGTAATCAGAAAACTTACCATGCCCAAGTATTGCTTAAAGACGAGGAAGACCTCCTCGCTCCTCAAAGCCTCCAGCTGGGCCAAGTTCGAGGGAGTAGCAAGGACTTCTTCATCGCATCAACCACGAGCGCACCTTCGCCCCCTTGAGGGTTCCTGAGGGAGGCATCATCCATCAGAGGCTCCTCATGGAGTATGGGGGCAGGAAGCCAAACCTGGGCCCCGGCTTGGATAGAGGCCTACTTCTCTTGGCCTCGGCGCCCTATCCTCAACTGTTTTGATGGCGGCCGAGCATCGCCACCACCTCGGGGAGGATCAGACTCTTCGCCCCCCTAGGTCTCTTGCCTTTGTCCTTCTTCAGCGGAGGACTGGTGGGCTTGGACCCAGACGTCGAACTCTGTTGGGATGGTGGAGGGGGAAGCTCGGGAAGAGACTTCCTCGGTGCGTCCCTCCCCGGCTGCCCCTCAATCAATGCCAGCAAGCTCTTTTGAGGCCGCTTCTTGAAACTTATCTTCGACTGAGGAATGGCCTCTTCAGATAGAAAGTTCGCTTCAGTTAAACTAGGGTCACCCAAATCACCGGCAGGGTCCTCGGGCGAATGGGGCTGGTTGAACATGCCAAACTCGTCCCTGGATGAACCTGAGTCAACAACCTTCTCTTCCCTTTCAACCTCGGTAGCTTGAGCCGACGAAGAAGTACCTACCAACGGTACGCCCTCGAGAATGGGAGACCTTTCGGGGATGAAAAATCCATTCTTGACTACGGTGATGCTACGCAGCTGAGGATCTCCAGCTCGGATCATGTGCCTCGGAGCCGAGAATGATTTTTGGATCGGGACGTATCTTAAGACCACGTGGCCGGCTCTGACTTGGTTGTCGTCCCTGTTCACAAAGATCTCCGACCTGAGCACCTTTTCCAAGTCTTCCTTATTAACCTGGCTGAAGTGACGCTCAAAAGCACGCGGATCTGCATAAAAGAAAGCAAGTTCCTGTCAAAACCCAAGTGAAGCAGGACACTAAAGCACAAAGAACTAAAAACGCTCTCCTAGTCTGGATGCCCCACCTGGTGTACCCTCCACTGTTGGGCACGGAAGGCCTTCGTGCCATTCCCAGACACAATAAGAAAGTCTTTGTTCAGACCCTTGCTAGACTCAGGGAGGCACAAGATAAGCCGGACCCTATCGTCCCTCATCCTCATGTAGTAAGACTTCTCTTTCAAGCGCTGGAGTTTGTAGCACCAGTTCACATCATGATGGGTTAGCCTCAGCCTCATCTTCTCATTCAAGGCGTCCACACAGCCTAAAATCCTAAATATATTAGTAGCACACTGAGTGGGAGATAGGCCGAAGTGCCTAAGATAGTCCCTCATCATCAGCCCCATGGGGATCCTCATTCTGCCCTCTAGAAAAGCGATTATAGGAATCATCACCTCACCCTCTTTTCTACTCGAACTCCATTCCCCCTCTCCGCAGTATCTCAAACCCACTGTATCGGGGATCCTATAATCGGCGACGAATTTGTCCATTAACTCCTCAGACTCAACTAACTTCTTAAGCCTACCCATCGTAGAGAACTAACAAGGAACTCAAGTGAACAGTATGAACTAGAGAGAGAAGAAGACTTACGAAAATGAGGGAAAGCTCATCGGGCAGGCTTTTTGTGCTAAGGAGAGTTGCAAGTACAAGTGGGGATATGACCGAATTCGGAGTAGGTGCGCAGGATCTCTTGAATGCAAAAGTGAAAGGACGAACCAGCTCAACTAGGTATATATACCCCTAATTAAAAATAACCGTATGGATTTTCCCGCCCAACGGGCCAGGAGCATCCCCACCGTCCATTCATCATCACACCGTTGAACGTGGAGGACACAGAGCCGTCGAAATTTAATGAAGGCACGCTCCAAATACCGAAACGCCAGGAACGTCTCTTGGGCAGTTGAAAGGATTGTAACACTGACAGAAAGACAAGGCTCGATAGGCCAGGACATAGGCCCGAGAACATCAAAATCCTCCCCCTCGCCCGAGGGGCCGGGCAGCAGAATTTTGAGGGGCTATTGTAGGGCCCAAATACTTAGCAACTCCGGCCCACTCCATATCGGGCCCAAGGTTCATGTCGAGGAGAGTACGAAATCCGAGGATGAGTGGGAGAGGCCCAAGTCATCAGGGACCTTGCCGAGGATGCCCACGTTCTCGGCAAACCGACATTGAAGGAAATGAGCTGTCACTCATTCATTAAATGCACGCCACCAACACTCTGGCCGTATTAGTGGCGAATCGACCAGCAAACAGTGATGCCTTAGTTATTTCAACTAACAGAAAGCCTGCAAAGGTGGCTGATGGGACAAGCCCTCAGACACAAGTTCAGATGGCCTACAAATGGACGGCAGGGATCAACTGAACAAGACTATATAATAGATAGAATCCCCAAAGTAAGAGAGGGAGGCCCCCCTTCGGTGGGGAAGGGAAGGGTTTTCTTTCTTTTAGGGTGTTCAAAGACAACCCTTGTATTCATTGGTTCTAAGGAAAAGAGCTCCTCGGACTGGGCCGATGACGAACTTTCCACAATAACACTTAGTCAAATTCTAGTTATTCTTCTTGTAAACCCATGTCGACTGTTGTCTTTCTTGCTAGTGCCTAGCCCTTCTATCCACTCTCTACAAATTTATTGTAAGGGGGTCGCCCGAAACGGGTCCCTACATAAATCTTACATTAATTCTAGATAATTATCTACTATGTAAATCTTACATTGATAGTACAATGTAAACATGTAATCATCCTAAATTAATAGATAGAAGTATTTTAAACAATAATAATTAAAATTCACTTAACAACAAATTTTTTTTTTTTGAGAATTAAATAACAATAATTAATATGTTCATTGTATTAAGAAAAAATATATCAAATGAACCTATAATTTATTTTATATTCTATTACTATTTATTAGTACGTACTATAGATAAATTTGTAATAAGGAAACCATGCAGACCGTAAAATTCATCTTTTACTCAAGAAGTATCTTCTTACTGACCCCCCTAAGAAAAATCCTAGAGTCGTCACTAGGTGAACCCTAATATGATTGTCACATATTTGATGAATACCTAGGCATTTCTTATAAATTAACAAAAAGAAAAGAAAAAAGAAGCTTTTCTTATAGTGAAAAAAAAAACTAAGAATTATGGTCAGCCTAATCATGGTTATGATTTTAAGTGATTAGTCTAAATGTTGCTTTATTTGGTCCCATCCCATGGCCATTGCTTGTGAATTCTCGTTTCTTCATTATTTTAAAGTGGTGGGTAAGGTATAAAGCCGACATATATTTTCATTGATGCCTACATCACCAATACATCTTCCAATAATCCAAGCACATTGAGTAGGTTAAGAACCTTAAACAACAAGTGCGTGCATGCTAGCGAGTTAACCATTACCCCAAGTCACGAGTAATTGCCGATTTGTTTCTGTATCAATCTGCATTTTACATTTGTTAAATTAAAAACAATAATATAAAATACAAAATTATAAATAAAAGAAGAAGTACCTTATTTGTCTTTTGTGTCGTCGTGTTTTCAGTCAAATTTCATACTATGATGTTGTTAGTGAAGAAAACTATATATCTATCCATTTTTTTTTGCTGGTTATATCTATCCAATTATTTGAGGGAAATCTCTGCTTTTTTATAAATATATATATATATATATACAATTGTATTTATTTTGATATTTAGTTAATTAATTAATTTTTTATCCACTTTATTAATTTAATAATTTAGTTTTTTTTTAATTTTATTTTAAAGTAAGTATGGATAAAACTTTATAGTTCAATTAAGAGACTTTTCAGAGATGTTATTATGTTATTACACCCATGATGATATAATGCTCTTTATGCATGAAACTTATTTAAAACAGAAAAGCCTTAATGATTCATGGTTTTGGGTAAAGCTTTAGTTTTACTCAAGAAAAATTGAATAATTTATTCCTTTTTTTTTTTTTTTTTTTTTTTTTTCAATTCACAAAGGCTTTTATCCTATTTAAAAGTAAATATATAATATGACAATAACATTTATTTATCAAAGTTTTGTCCATTCATATGGGAATGTCAAACAAAATATTTATATCTATTTTACATTACTAGAAAAATTTATTTATTTTACCAACCCATTCTTGAAATACATTCCACATTCCAATCTTTATTTGCAATACAATATATTAAAAAGGAAAATGTTACTAAGTATCGAGACCATAGACTTCAAACATCAATTCATTTAAATTCTATAAGCTAAACATGCCTGGCTGGCCTAATGAGTTCCAATAAAGAGCATGAAGCCAAATGACTTGTGCAAAGGAACATTCTCATAGCAGGTGTGTACATGATTCAGTTGGATTAGAGGTTGAAACCATGTTGTGTTTGGAAGCATCATTAATGGCTGTCAAATCTAGTTTTCACCTTTTTATTTTATTTTATTTTTATTTTTATGAACAAATCTAGTTTTCCCATAGAAACAAAAACTTGGAGACCTTCTTCAATTGATAAACAGCGAAAATTCTAGAACTACCTTTAGGATCTCAAGGTCACGACAGTTGAGGCTAAGAATTTTCATGGTTTGGAGGGGGATTGAGTACCAACCCCAGTGATGGGAAAAGTTGAGTGAGAGTTTTTTTTATCTATTGCTTGTTTTTTCCGTTTAGGGTGCGGTTCAAGAGGTATGAAAGCACCAGAGATTAAGTACTGTATTTTGTATTTTAAGGACTTTTTGCATTATGCTTACTTCTTTTTTTATTTTTTATTTTTAATAGAATAATCAAGAGGCAAATTAAATTTTTTTTTTTTTTTTTTTGAGAAACAAGAGGCAAATTAAAATCAAAATCCACGTTATTCATGCCAAAACTAAAATACTTTTTTTTTTTGGGCAAAAAACTAAGATACTTTTAATCATTAACAATAATGGAGAAAAATTAAAGAAATCCAAAAATTAGTTAGACGTTAGAACTAGAAGTTAGAACCTTCCATCCTAGAATTACAAACATCACGTGAAATGCTATTTTACAATACTCCACATAAATAAATTCTACTTCTCTCTCACTTCCAAATCCGTATATCAGCTGTGCAGAGCAAATGCAGAGAAGCAGAAAACAAAACAAATGCCACCCAACTTTAATCGCTGAATGGTGCAGTCGCTTTCAACTCTCAACATAAAGTAAAAGAAAAAACAAAAGCCAAGTAATTACAACTTAAGCAAAAATAAAATAATGAAACAAAACTAAAGTTTTTTTATTTATTTATGTTTTTTGTTTGTTTGTTTTTGGTGTTATTTTTTTACTTGGGTTTCGTTTGCTTTTGTTTTGTTTAACTTCCCCCAACAGATGATGAGATAATCATGTAGCCAACCTCGAATATCAAATGCTGGACACCAAACTGAACAGTGAGAGAGAGAAAAAAAAAAGAAAAAGAGTGTGTGTGTGTAGCTGTGTATGTGTGTTTCTCTGTTTTGGGTTAAAGAGGAAAAAGAAAGAGGGACCACTTTTTTATCCCACTCTGATCATTGATTCCACTTGGGGTTGGGTTTAATCCAAACTTTGTCGATGATGGGTTTTGCTTTGAAAATGTTACACTCTTGATGCTTCTTTTCGGCTGTGGGAGGCAGAAAGAACTAGTTTTAGAAAAAGTCCAATTTCTTTCTTATCTCATTCATGATTCCCTCACACTCACATCACAGCTTTGGTTCAGTTTGTAGTTTGGCATGATTATTTACTCTTTGGTTTGGCGTCAAAAGAGGTGCTCTTTTGAAGGGCTTTAATGCTTGATACGTTGTGGAGAAAATAAACTTGTTCCTGGAACTGGATCATTAAGTGGAAAAGTGCAGGAGAGATTTAAAGAGTTCGAACCACTTTGTTTTCTTGGCATGCTGGATAATTGGAGCTGTGTTTGTTGAAATAGGAACTGGGTTTCTTGCAATTTCACTTCTTACTTGTATCTGCTTGGCCAAAGCATTGGTCTTGGTTAAGAATTTGGTTAGTTTTCAGCAAACTCTTACTCTCATTTGGAATTTTCTCTACAAGGTTTGATTTTGATGACTTGTTCTGCTGGAGCTGGGGTTTTTCTCAACCTTTCAAGGCTCTTTGTGAAGATACATAGGTGGGTTTTGGTTAGGATGTCTCTAAATTGCAAGCTCTCCGGCCTTAGTGGTAGATTACCAAACTGTTCGAAGCTGAAGAAGGCAAAGGAACCTTTACATGGGCCTAATTCTGTCAGAAAATGGAGAAGAAAGCTTCTGTTTTTCTTCTGTCTTTTAGTTTCTGTTGTTCTAGGAAGCATTGGGTTTCTCTTAAGTTTTAATCATGGAACTTTATGGGGGACGGAGAAGGCTCCAAACTCTTGTGAAGAAAAAGCTCAAATCTTGCTACAGCATTTCAATCTTAGCAAGAACCAGCTTCATGCTTTAACTTCCATATTATCTGAATCAGATCAGGTACTGTGTTTATAGCTTTTAAATTGCGTCTTTAATAGCTCTGGATTCTTACTGCGTTAGTCTTGACTGTTTCATTATAACTTGAATTGTCTTTTGCGTTGCTTTAAATACAAATTTTGTATTTGTAGAACCAGTTTTGTAGTCAACGTATGATCTCTGAGTTAATTACAGTTTAATTGGACTGTAGTGAAAATTGGAGTTCTTATAAAATAAAAAGAATAGAAGAAGAAAAACATTTTGAATTGGACTATGGTGAAAAAATTGGTCAGAAATGAGAGATGGACTAGGGATGCAAGGTGGTTCGAAGCTGAAAATAGGATTTTAATACAGTGACCATTTTTGCTATTATGATTATCGTTTTTTATATAGTTGAATAATTGAGTGGCAAAAAGATCACACTCCTCTTGAAATTCAAATAAGGGTAAGTATGTTATGGAAATATTCTTAGCTGCTTTGTCATTAAAAAATATTATATTTGTTTTAAGGATAATATCTTTATATAAGTAGAATATATTAGGAGTGATGAAGATTTGTGATTAGACAGGAGAGACAAAGATTTCTATATAAGCGCATATTTCTGTGATTACACTATACGGCAGATACATTACAAGGCTTTTGTTTTTAAACTATTGATCACAATGTGTGATAGATCTCTCCATTGAATTGGCTTTTACATGTAATTTCTTCCTTCTAATTTGATATACAACTTAAAGAATCTATGTGCAAAAAGTGCCTGAGACCATCTATCAAGTTACATATCAGATGAAAAGGACGAATAGTTTCATTATTATTGTTTGCTTTATTATTATTATTATTATTATTATTTTAAGTTCCTCTCACTAGTTAATGTATCACAGATGACATCCCTCCAATGTACCAAAGAGTTAGGATCCAAAGTGCAGTTAAGTGATGGCATTACCTGTGCTCTGAGTGTAACATGTTCAGAGATGCAGCAGCTTCACAAGCAGCATAGATGGGTTGCAGACAATGATGAACCAAGGGACCAATGCCCAGTTCAAGATGAGAACATCTCCAGGAAGGTTAGCCTGTCAATGCTAGATGACAGCCCTGTACCATTTATCTCACAATCTAAAGCTTATTCAATTTCAGCTAATAATCAGATTTGTGAAAAGGTATAACCATGTTGTAAGAGGAATATGATTTTTTCATGCATGAACCAAGGGACTATGATAGGTTTAAAGATGGGACCTTTCTAAAAGCAATTTCATAAAATGTTTTCATTTTTTTTTTTGGGGGTGGGGGAGATAGTTTTGGGATAGGTTTGGTTTAGAACTCCATTCATACACCATGAGATGTTTCAATCTCTAATCAGAGTTATGAGCATTGTGCATTAAATATGAAATTTTGAACAAGGGGTTTACATGAGCTAATGAATACTCTCATATCATAATACCTATCACTTTTCTGAATTAGAATTCTTATTGAAAGAGCTAATGTTTGGAAAATGTTAAAGTTTATATATACTTGAGTGATGATCTAAACAATTAATGTATTTGTATTTTTCACCCAGAACATATTGCAATCAGGGGCATTGGTGGATTGTGTAAAAGAGCATTGCGAGAGTTTCTGTACAATTATAAAAGTAAGTTGGTTGCTCCTTGTTGTAGCTATAGTGAGCTGCAAGATGTCTGGTTTGCATTTACAATTGTGGAGGAACCAAAAGAATAAGGTTGGTCATCAACAGCTGGTGGCTCAGCAGCAACAACAGCAACAGCAACAGCAACAGAAGTGGCAACAGCAAGCCCATACTCCTAAAGGTGCTGGGAAGTGGAGGAAGATGCTCCTACTAATTTTTGTCTTGTTTGGAGTTACTACATCAATTTGGTTATTTTGGTACTTGAACAAAGGAATCATTTTGAGGAGGGAGGAAACACTAGCCAACATGTGTGATGAACGAGCCCGAATGTTGCAGGACCAGTTTAATGTGAGCATGAACCATGTTCATGCCTTGGCCATTCTAGTCTCCACCTTTCACCATGGGAAACATCCTTCTGCCATTGATCAGGTAAATTTCCTATCTACCTTAATTTTTAATTATTTGTCTATTGCTTCTTCACTTATATGTAAACATTTCGGAGCTTTCTTTACAAAGTTTACTCGAGTATTACCTTAGAATCAGTTGTTGGAATTGGCTTGTTCAAAACTAATGGGAAAACTAATGGTTATTTGAACTTTAAATGAGAAAGAAAGGTGACCCCCTATCACTCTTAAACTCTCCTGCCATGCAGATAAATGACATATATAAAGGTATAGTTTTTAATACATAATAGGCAAATCATGATAATGCCTATTTGTTTCCTCATATAATAATGGGTAGATAGTCAGGCAAAACCATCCTGAAAGGATGAAATTGTTGTTGTAGGTTTGAAATATATTTGCTTAATATTTCAAATAGCTTTAATGTTTAATTCATTTGTTTAACAATTTAGCTTTGATGTAAGGGACAAGTCATAATTGTAACCTTGTGCAATACTAGTTTGATATTTCAGTGATGTTAATTCAGTTATTTCAATGATTACAGAAAACATTTGGTGCATATACTGAGAGAACAGCTTTTGAGAGACCGCTTACTAGTGGTGTTGCTTATGCTCTGAAAGTTCCTCACTCAGAGAGGGAGCTGTTTGAGAAGCAGCATGGATGGACAATCAAGAAAATGGAAACAGAGGACCAAACTTTAGTCCAAGATTGTATTCCAGAAAAGCTGGATCCTGCACCTATTCATGATGAATATGCACCCGTGATATTTTCTCAGGAAACTGTCTCCCATATTGTCTCTATAGACATGATGTCTGGAAAGGTGAACTTGATTTATCTAATGTTGTTTCCTCATTCAGTTTACTACTTTGATTTTAATCGTGCAGTACACTAAGCCTTATGATCACAATTTTAGCTCAAAAAAATCCCAAGACTCCATGTAACTGATGCACTATAGAACTGTCTCTGGACCTCACATGGTGACTTCTTTTCTGTGTAATGGAGCTATCCTATTTGATTTTATTGACTACGACATTGACCAAGTTAGATGATTAAAACCGTTCAATATAAGAAAAAAACGTTAAGTCAAAGGAATTTAACTTATTGATGTCAGTGGGGTTTGATTCTAAGCTTTGGATTTGTGCTGTGCTGTTTGGTGATGTGTTTAGTCAGTCAAAATTAGGTGTTCATGTATGTATGCATGATGAGTTTTGGTTCTTATAGAGCTAATTCTACAGGTCCAATATTGCAGAACTGTACTCAGCCTTTTGCTTTTGAAGCACATCCATTTGAGATCTTCATCTCATTGTATCATTATGGATCAAGATTACAAGTCTTTTGAAAAGATTTATGTTTGGGCACAACTCTTTAAGTGCACTTATAATTTTCCACCCATCAATTTCATTGCATCAATATAAAAGAATTTCTGTTTTTAATTTTAATATAGGAAGATCGTGAGAACATCCTGCGAGCAAGAGCAACTGGAAAAGGAGTGCTTACATCTCCTTTTAAGCTATTGAAATCAAATCACCTTGGTGTGGTACTCACATTTGCTGTCTACAACACCGACCTCCCTCTGGATGCTACGCCAGAGCAACGTATTGAAGCTACTGTGGGGTAATTTTATCTTCCAGTTATTTTCTTTATTTCTTGTGGCCTTAAACTCATCTATTCACTGTTGTGAATTATACTGTGTTAATATCAATGAGGTGGAATTGATTCATATTCTGGGGGTCTCTTATTAAAAAGGTATCTGGGTGCTTCTTATGATGTCCCATCACTTGTGGAGAAGCTTCTGCATCAACTTGCCAGCAAGCAAATGATTGTTGTGAATGTTTATGATACAACTAATGCATCTGCTCCCATCAACATGTATGGTGATGAAGTTACTGATACTGGCCTCTTACAAACGAGTAACGTTGATTTTGGGGATCCACAACGGAAGCATGAGATGCATTGCAGGTTAGCTCCCACATGTTATCATGTCTACATGTCAGCCAAAGATAAGGAGTCACATATTTTTCCATGGTTCTAATTGTGTTCCTTTGAGTGCAGGTTTAAGCAGAAACCTCCTTTACCATGGACGGCGATAAATGCATCAGTTGGACTCCTAGTTATTACTTTGCTTGTTGGACATATCTTTTATGCAGCCATAAATCGAATTGCAAAAGTGGAGGAGGCTTGTCGTATAATGACAAAGCTCAAAGGTCGTGCTGAAGCTGCAGATGTGGCAAAAACTCAGGTGCACTTTAGTTCTGGTCTTCTTTTTGAGTAGATCCTTTGGCATTAGCAGTAAAAGATTTAGGTGACTCATACCTGCAGGATGATTCTCTATATTTCTCATAGTAATGGGTTTTACATTCACAGCTTTAGATCATAACATCATGAGTTTCACGTTTCTCATTTTTTTTTCCCATCTCCTTGTAAATTTATTTCTGATGTAAATTTTCTTCAAATTATCCTGTAACTGAGTTTTTCTCTTCTTGCAGTTTCTGGCAACTGTTTCCCATGAGATCAGGACTCCAATGAATGGTGTTTTAGGTATAATAAGTCTTTCAATTACAAAGTATATTGTGTGAATCCTGTCAAGATTAATTAACAAGATACTATTTCCAATCATGTTACAGGTATGCTGCAAATGCTGATGGACACTGATCTTGATCCAAACCAACTGGATTATGCTCAAACTGCTCATGCTAGTGGAAAAGATCTCATAGCACTTATAAATGAGGTTCTTGATCAGGCTAAAATAGAATCAGGCAGGCTTGAGCTTGAAGCTGTACCTTTTGATCTTCGCGCTGTTCTTGATAATGTTTTATCGCTTCTCTCAGGCAAATCTAACAAAAAAGGGATTGAGGTAAAACTAAGTTATTTTCTATCCACTCCTTTACTTTATTCTTTTGCTGTTGTTGCTGATATCAGTTCTTATACAAACTTGAATGTGGGTGTTCCTTTGGGTGAGAGAAGTTGGCTGTTTATGTTTCCAATCAAGTACCGGAAGTAGTCATTGGTGACCCTGGACGGTTCAGGCAGATAATTACAAATCTTGTGGGAAATTCAATTAAGGTTAGTACTGCTTCTTGCTAGTCCTTGCGAAGATTCCTCTTATTTAAGATTATTATTATTATTTTTAAAAAAATCTCATTGACATTCTGTTCTAAATATCTATTGGATTATACTCTCCATGCAAATCCACATGTTTAACTTGTGCTACGCATCCAATCAGATGATCATTTTTAGAACAGTCTGTTATATATGGTCATGCATTCTTAAATCAAGCTTCTGGTTTCATAATTTGTGGTTCACTGACTTTTTAATTGTTTAAACTGCAGTTCACTAATGACAAAGGACATATATTTATCTCAGTGCATCTGGCAGATGAAGTGAGGGGCACACCAGTTATTATGGACCAAGTTCTAGGACAAGGCTTGAGTTTAGCTCATGACATGTCTGATGGAACTTATAAGACATTGAGTGGGATTCCTGTGGTTGACAGATGGAAAAGCTGGAAATCATTTAAAAAGTTGGGCAGTACAATTTCAGTGGAGGAATGCGAAACGATCAAGTTACTAGTAACAGTTGAGGATACAGGAGTTGGAATTCCTCTGGACGCACAAAGCCGTATTTTCACGCCTTTCATGCAGGCTGACAGTTCCACTTCTCGAACTTATGGTGGGACGGGAATAGGATTGAGCATTAGCGAACGTTTGGTGCATCTCATGGGTGGGGAGATAGGGTTTGTGAGTGAACCTGGCACTGGGAGTACTTTTTCATTTACTGGAGTTTTCAGGAAAGGAGAAACAAGTTCTCTGGATACAAAGTGGCAACAGTGTGATCCTTCTGTTTCAGAGTTCCAAGGATTGAGAGCATTGGTAATTGATAAAAGCAGCATCAGAGCTGAGGTTACAAGATATCATCTGCAGAGGTTGGGGATAACTGCGGATATAGCTTTCAGTTTGAAATTAGCTTGCTCTTATCTATCAAGTGCTTGCAGAACAAGGTAGATTTTACTTTGCTTGCTCTTTGGAGCGTCGGATACTTTTTTTTTTTAAAAGACCAAAAAAAAAAAAAAACTTTTTCGTTTGGTGAGCTGAACTCATCTTGAGTATCGTTCTCAACTAAAAGCTTATTTGTTAAGGTTTAAGAGTTGCATCAAATATTTTTTCTTCTCAAAGCCCATATGTTGGATGTTTAAAGAAAGAGTTACTCTACCTATCATAGAATTAAGGGAAATAAAGGAGCATATTATTGGTAAATGAATTATAAAGATTTCTTACAATTTTACTGTACAACTCATGCTTGATTTGCTAACACATATTAATTGTTTGGTCTACAGTATATCAACAAATTTGTCCATGGTCCTTATTGACAAAGATGTTTGGGATAAAGAAACCTGTCTCTCATTCCAGCAGTTTCTCAAAGATCACAGGCAAAACAGCAGCACTGAAATTTCTATAAACCTTCCAAAGATATTTCTCTTGACTACCTCCATTAGCCCTAGAGAATGCTTTGAGATTAAATCTGCTGGCTTTGTGGATAATGTACTGATTAAGCCTCTTCGGTTAGGTGTCTTAATTGCCTGCCTCCAGGAAGCCTTTGCAAGTGGTAAGAAGAGGCAAGTAAGCAGAAAAAAACCATCTACACTTGGAATTTTACTAAGACAAAAGCGAATTTTGGTGGTGGATGACAATGTAGTTAATAGAAGAGTCGCAGAAGGTGCTCTATCAAAGTATGGAGCAATTGTGACCTGTGTAGAGAGTGGCAAGGCTGCTTTAGCAATGCTTAAGCCACCCCACAGTTTCGATGCTTGCTTCATGGATCTCCAGATGCCTGAAATGGATGGGTAATCAATCTTTTTGCTCTTTAGTCCCTAATTTCCTTTTTAATTTTTAAATGCAAAGGGGTTTAGCAACTTATCTGACAAAACTGAGGACCGTACCAAGTTTGTTTGACAGCATATAAAGAATGTGATGGGGGGCCTCACTTGAGGTTCTTGAGGCCAAAAGTCATCCTATCTCACTTAGAACTTTCACACCAGGATTTATTTTTTATTGCTGTCTTTGTTACATTGATTGTGATAGAGTTATTTAATTCCTGTATATAAGTACTCCTTGAATATGGTTAATACTTAAATGGTAATGTTTCAGTTTAGTGGGACATTGAGTGGATCATTGACCTAGTCAATTCTGTAATTTTTTGTTTAGTCCAGATTGGAAAACTATAGTTTTTTTTATTAATTAGTTATTGTTATTGTTCATTTATTTGTTGTTAACTGGATTTTATGCCAATTGATCTTCAAGTTTACAATAATAAGTTTAGAAAAGTGATATAGATTAAGAATACTTTTAGTTCTAGCATCTTATGGGAGGTTGCCCATTTAATAAATCCCATCCAGTGAATGGATTACATTCTTGTACTGTCTACAATTATGCAGGTTTGAAGCGACAAGGCAAATCCGCTGCATGGAGAGTAAGGTTAATAAGGAAATTGTGTCAGGGGATGCATCAATAGAGATGTTTGGGAATAAAGCTCATTGGCACACACCAATATTAGCTATGACAGCGGATGTGATTCAGGCTACAAATGAAGAGTGCATGAAGTGTGGGATGGATGATTATGTGTCAAAACCATTTGAAGAGGAACAACTTTATTCAGCAGTGGCACATTTCTTTGAGTCTGGTTGATGAACTGAACTAACATGATTGGTTCTTCATTACTGGTTTAGCCAAGCGGTTGATCTGTGTTACATTCGGGATTGACCCTCATAAATTAGAGCTATCCGGCTAATGACAAGCTTCACTGCTATGAGCTGGCAGTTAGGCTAATCCCGACTACATATGCCATCTTCACAAACATGGTAATTTCAGCATTACTCTAGCTGATGTTTTGAATTTGGACATGCATGTCAGCATCATATATGTTATCTACTGCATGAGGCATTTTAACTTTGCATTTTTTATATTTGTTATTTCGTTAGTAATAATGAAGACTCAATGATGTAGAATTTCGTATAAGATCTACTTTAAACCAGTACATGTCAGAGTAATATTCTAGTGTCTGCGTTTGCACACAATCTTTAACTTTATCCTGCTAAAAAATGTTTATCATGGGTGCTCACTGACTAGTTATTTGCTTTCAGGAGTCTTGGCGTGTGACCAAAGTAACTGGTTTAACAACTATACGCATATTGGAGGAGAGCAATCAAATGTTAGCAGTTTGTCCTAAACCATTCCACATCTGATCACCCTCCAAGGACAATTTGAGAGAGGCTTTTTCTGTATAATCCACTGTTGCTAGTAGTAGGCATGGCATACCGTGATTGGTGGAGCATAAAGCACTCAGGAGAGGAGAGGATTTTTATTTTTTTGTAAGTTAGTGCCCCTATTTTTTATTTATTATGCATGTCTATTGAAGTAGGTGGGTTAAGGATAAAGTATGATGAAATCACCCAATTTTTAATCTGTGAGATGAATGATCTATTACCCTCATCTTCACAGTATTTGTATTAAAATGTGTAATTGAATTGTAATATATATATATATATATATATATTTGGTATAGTGAAATAATTAGTAGCTTAATTGTGACTGTCGCAACCCCGATATCTTCCATCTCTATACGTTTTCTTTGGTTTGATTGATTTGTTGGACTTACTGCTCAAGGGGGGTGCATAGTTGAGAATCAATTATACTTCCAATGGTATGCCTTTGGTGACAAAAAAACAGTAATCCGATTTCAATGTGCAATATGAACGTATTACATTCAAGAACAATTGAACAAATACAATTACATCTCCAGTGGGGTATATTGCAGTAACTGTAGCTGGCAAAAGCAAAATTTAACCCAAACCAGATGTGGATAAAGTTTCAAGTTTAACCCCAAAAGCAAACTTTATATCTCTCCTTTTCAAATTCTAAACCCCCACCACCCCCACCCCTCTAAAAAAAAAAAAAAAAAAAGAAAAATTTGAAAAATGAAAAACTCTGATCACTCTCATGCCTTCATCTCTCTTTTTCAATAAGCCCAAATCCCAAATCCCCTTCCAACTATGAAGGTCACCAACTCAGCACTTACTAGAAAATAAAAAAGAGATGGATATTCAAGATTGTGATTGAGGAGCAAGGCTGGAGACTTCCCTTTATGTCATTGTAAAATGTAGGCAAAAAACTGGCAGCCACTAATAGTGAGTTGCAAGAATCGCGAATGACAGAAGCGCCAAAGAAAAATTACTATTAGATCTTGTTATCAACACACAGTTTTGCCCATGCAGGGAGTAAAAATCAATTCTTGCAGCCCTGCTCTTTTTCAATAAGATATAATTATTTAGTTTGAAATCCCATAACCTCTTTTTGTTAGGACGTAATAGCTTACCTGGAACCCATTAACCATCAAATCCTACATAACATGTGCCACCTTTACAGGATTCCCTACTTTTTTTTTGAGAATAATTCCCTACTTTGTTGAATATTAATTAATAAACAAAAATCCAGAATTTATTTTCCTTATAAAACAAGGTAACTGTTTGTGGCCTCTGAAACTTCTAAGGATAGATCACTCATCCACACTGCGCCTTCTTTCTCTCAGTATCTCACACCCACACATACAATGTCAAATGTTTTGCTGATCATATTTCTGGCTTTGCTCTTTCTGTCTATAATGCCACAGAATTCAGGTAAATTAACTGACTCTCACAAGAGTTTCCAATTGATCAATACTTCAAAATCTTTTATCAATTATCAGTTTCATGCAACTCCAAAATATATATAGCCAATGCAGCATGCCAAACTTAAGTTTCAACTTTATATTGAAATTCAAATTTGTGAATTCCCATGCTTGTTCTATCTATTAGTCTTCTATGCATTTCTGCTTAATTCAGAGTTAAGAAAAATCCTATCCCGTGAATCACATACAGAGCAATAGACACATTTCTAACTTTAGGAGCTCTTGTTGTCCCTTACCATATTAGCAAAATGCAGCTATACTCGTATCGTTGTTCAACCAATGTGTGTTCATAAATTAGATGGGGAGTTTGAGCAATGGTGTGTAGCCGATGTACAGACCCCAGATGAGGAGTTGCAGGTGGCCTTGGATTGGGCTTGTGGGAAAGGAGGTGCAAATTGTAGTAAGATTCAGGTGAACCAACCTTGTTATTTCCCTAACACTGTAAAAGACCATGCTTCCTATGCCTTCAATAACTACTTTCAGAATTTCAAGCACAAAGGTGGATCTTGCTACTTCAAGGGTGCTGCCATGATCACAGAACTTGACCCAAGTAATAAACATTAAACATCCCTCAATAAGTATTCTCTTACTTTCTTTATGTTGGATTGGATTTTTGGCATAGCCAATGCATAATCACATGGAGTTGAGTCTAGGACGGTGCATATACCATGTGCCTAGAAAATCTAGTCACGTGAGGTTACATTGGATTAATTTTTTTTTTCTTTCTCAATTTTAATGAATACTTTCCACTATGTGATGCTAGAGGAATTAACCTTCATTTGATCTTGAAGAAGACAATTCAGGAACAAAACCCACATGGAATCTACTAAATTATGTTGCTGTACATTTCATTTTTCAATAAGCTATAAAAGAAAGATATAAGTAATGGAAGTTATGGAATGAATGCTCATTTCTTCAATTTAAAAGAAGGAATCTCTTATAAAAGTGATCTTAATCAATTTGCCTAGTCTGTCATAAAGTAAAGATTATTACTTTAATATTTCTATTTTTTCTCTAAATCATATTTGTTTATTTAATTGTTTGCTTGCAGGTCATAACTCTTGCCTCTACGAGTATTTTCCTTGATTCAAAAGAAAATCAATATTCAAAATGCCTATACTTAAGTACGATTTGAGAGGATTTTCTTGTTTCGAGATTTTCCCATGTACTACTACAGTGTGTTTGATTTTCCTTAATGGAAGCAAACTCAAAAGGCAAAAAAAAGAAAAAAAAAATGCGAGGCTGAAATCAATTTGTGTTCTGTTCATCTCAAAAAATTGAATTGAGGGCATGAATTTAGCAGTGATTTTTCATAAGGGTGTGTCATTAAGTGATGTATGTGTGTACACAAAAGTGCACACATACTTGTGTTTTCCTTAGAATATTTTTTTATAAGAGATTTATTGAACCTCTTGACTTTTTTTATAAGGGTTTTGCTTGTAATGAAATATAAGTTAACTACTACTTCCCATCTACACAATGTAAAGTACAAAATCTTGCATGAAGTTTCCACATATTATCTTTCTTGGATCACTCAACACTCTCTTCCTTCCCTTGTGTAGCCTCCAAATTAGTACTCTCTTTACATCTATATTTTAAAAGAATAAAAAAAGACAGAAATATTAAAAAAATCACTAGAAACCTTCTCATTGACTTTTCCACACAATTTGAGTTTTTAAAGTCTTTGATTAATTCTCAAATGTTTTTGCAGTTGATAATATTTTCTCAATCTGATTGCAAACATATAAACTTAATTAATTAATTTTCATATTCAAATTTTCAAAGTAAGTCATTTTTTTTAGTTATTTTTAAATCAGTTTTAATTTCTTTGCTTAAACAGATGAGATATTTTCTTTTTTGGATAGTCTGTTTGTTTTTCTGGGTATCTTTTTATCTTTTGTTGTGAATATGTTGGCGTAACTTTATCACTGCCTAAATGGTATAAACCCCAAACTGCATAGAGTACTAAGGAAAAAAAAAAGGAAAAAGAGAATTGCATTAGAAATAAAACCAAGGTGTAAAACAATTAGGCTATGCGGGCCTTTCAACTTGTTTGGGTAGTTCTTATTGCAGCAAATCAATGGCTAAACGGTGTGAAAACAGGGATTATGAAATTGCATAATAATGTAATATTAGACACCCTTGTCAATAATACCAACAGAAGCCAATAATTGGTTAGAATTATCAAAACTTACTACCGCTCCTCCAACCCCATCAATCTATGAATTCAATTTCTAATCACTTATCATACAAGACTATGCATAACGTATTAAAATAATCAATAGCCCCTATAGCAGATTTAGAAGAAGACATAAATTATTTAATGATCAGCCCAACAACGTTGTCAAGACCCAAAAAAAAAAAAAAAAAAAAAAAAAAGAAGAAGAAAGAAAATTGACCTAAACCTTAACAATTATCATTAACAACTGTTATCTGGTAATCATCCTACAGAATAACTTACCCAAACGTAAGCCTAAATCAAAAGCAATTCAATTGAAATACCAAAGCCTAAAATTTTATGGTTTGGGGGCGTTGAAGATGCAGAGCTCTATGGGTTTTAACTTTTAAGCAACAGACCGGGATTATAACGACATTTGAAATAGTAAACAATTATAAAAGTTAAATAATCCTAAAACAATGTACCTTGTCACTAAAAACTTTATATATGTGGCTGTTTTTTTTAAGTGACAGAATATGAGACATTGTATGATTTAACTTTCTCTCAACTTTTATATATATATATATATATATACACACCGGGATTATAACGACGTTTGAAATAGTAAACAATTATAAAAGTTAAATAATCCTAAAACAATGTACCTTGTCACTAAAAACTTTATATATGTGGCTGTTTTTTTTAAGTGACAGAATATGAGACATTGTATGATTTAACTTTTTCTGAGCTTTTATATATATATATATACACAATTTATCTACCATGAGTTACCAATTAAACTATAAAGTTCTTGGCAGTGGTTGTTAATGCTATTGACTAAATTTGCTACTTTGTATACAATTTCTTAATCATCTCTTATTCAAGCCTTTAAACTTTAATCTTGATGGAAGATAAGCCAATAGCCAATGTTAATGGATACGAGGCCGGCCCAAACGTTTCGGAGGGCTAAGGCGAAATCTTCAAATGGGGTTTTTATGTTATCACTTAAATAGTATTTAACTAGTATTTGTATAATAATTTTTTTTAAATCAATTCTTTTTACTTTTTAATATGATTTTTTTTTTGTTGAGAAAATGCTAAAGTTATAATAAATTTTACTATAAATTGATATTGTAATGGATGTGATCAATAAAATAAGGCTTACAAAAATGCTAGAGATATTATAAAATTTATAACATGAAAATTACAAAGATATATCACCAATCACAAAAATTCATTCAAAAATGTATTTAATAGTTTGTTGAAGTTCACTTATCATTTTCATTGTCACATCAAATTATAAAAGTTATATAGACCACCACACACCCTTAACGTAGTCATTCTACAAGTATAATTACTTGTGGAGTGTGAGGGGTAAGAACTGATATTCAAATCTCTAGAAGGGAGTTTTATACACATATACACCTAGATAGGATAGAGTAAAATTTTTATCTTGTATAAAAAATAAATAAAAGTTATATAGTAAAATTTATAGTATTTTTAACATTTTCCTATTTGAATTACTTGTAATTAGTAACATGTCTATTTGTAAGACCTATTTATTTAGATTTGTCTTATCTCTATCTCAAACATTACTTAATTCTTTGGACCTTTTTAATAGTGAAAAAAAATGTAAACTAAAATTCTTTTAATATCTCCCAAAAATATTTATATATAAAAAAAAAAAATTCCCTCCCAAATTTGGGGCATTTCTCTAGTAGGGGGGGCCTAGGCAATGGCCTAATTGGCCTATGCCTAAGACCGCCCTGAATGGATAGGCATCATTCTCATTTCTTAACAACAACAACAACAAATAAGAAGAAATCACAATAGTAAGTTTTGAAGGATTATTATAGAGATAGATTATTAAAGATTATTGTAGAGATAAATTATTAAGGATGATAATGTGAAATCAAACTCCAAAATGAGATAGAATAAACAATTTAAAAAACAAATTGAATTCTCACATAACATTAGAGGTACTAAAAAAGCAACAGGCCGTCAATTTTACTACCATCACCCAGTACAATAGCCTTTTATTTTATTTTTAGTATTACAATTTGCAAACCCTATCATTGAACTAAAATACCTTGGGAAATAGACTAAGCATTTGTAATTGGGGTTTTGGGGATTGAGGGAATGGTTGGAAGTGTTGGTTTTGGTAAAGTTGGAATAGTAGGAATGCACGGAAATAAGGCTTTGGTAATATTGGCTATGAAGGCAAAGGTGGCAGCATTGGTTTTGGCAATGTTGGCAATGGAGGCAAAGGTGGCAATGTTGACTTTGGCAACGTTGGCAACAAAGGCAAAGGTGGAAGTGTTGACTTCGTCAACACTAGCAATGAAGGTGGCAACAAAGGCAAAGGTTGTAGTGCTGACTTTGGAACTATTGGAAATGGAGGCAAAGATGGCAATGCTAGTTTTGGCAACGGTGGCAATGGAGGCAAAGGTGGTACTGTTGGCTTTGGTGATACTGGCAATGGAGCCAAGGTGGTAATGCTAGTTTTGGAAATGGAAGCAGAGGTGGTAGTGTTAGTTTAGGTAACGTAGGTATGATTGACAAGGTTGGTATAACGAGTTGAGATAATTGTAAAAGATGGCGAGTTGTAAGGCTAAAATTAATTTTCGAGATGAACATTGCAATGAATAAAGTTAAGATGAAGTACTTGAAGAAGCCATCACTATTGGAGTACCTTCTTTTCTTCTCTTCTTCTTCTTCTTCTTCTTCTTCTTCTTCTCTTTTTTTATTTTTTATTTTTTTATTTTTTTTTTTTATGTGTTACAAGCCTATGACAAAAGTCTATATTGTGTAATAACAAAGGAGGAGGAGGTTATGTTTTGGATGGGGTAACAACATTTAGTGTTTATATATTACGGTTCTAATGATAAATATAACTTACAAAATTATTTTTCATTTATTGAATATGAAAGTTACTAGTGCCTCTTATTAAAAGTTACAAATGTATTTAAAAGCACTATTGTGTTATAAAACCTTAAGAGTTACAAACCTTTAAACTTTCCTTGAGATTTATGGAATCCATTTAACAAGTATGTTGTTAAAAATAGTTGCAGTAACCAACAAATGTAGACCAGCATCAAAGTTAATAACTGCAAGATCTTTCAGTGAGAGTATTTTATGTAAATTCCGTAAAGCCTGTTAGTGGCTTTATTTTTTTGTTTTTGTTTTGAGAAGACGGTAAGAAACTTTATAGCAACCATATCATCCCAAAAGATATATAATATAGCTATGATATGATTTCATTGTGAAACATGCAAGAATACCATGCTTGGATTGGAAACTTAGAATGGGCTGCATATATATTGGGCTGGATAAGCCAAGTTGACTTGGGCATGAACTCTCACTTGAGTACATGTGGTTGGACTAGGGTGGGCTTCCTTTGCTTTTTACTATAAAAAATAGAAGAGAAGTCTTTGTTGGACATGGACAAAGGTGGATGGTCCTTATTAGTGTTCTTGTTGGCAAAGTAGGTGAACTTGAGTTAGGTTTGCAGTTCCATGCATACTTAGTTCCATCACTGTCTATAAATACCTGGGATAACATAGCCCCCATGCCCAATGCCCATGATCATGACACCGATGTTGTCTATAGCAAAGTTGTCAGGTTTCCACCCTTTGGCTTCACTTGTCCACAATTTCAAAGACCATTCAATATGATTAAAAATGTGTGGTCCTAACTCCCTTATTGCTTTTGGGTATTATTAGGAGTGGATCCCCAGGCCGGCGCCGCCCAATGAAGGTGGTGATTGAAAAAGAGCCCATTTTGCACTTACCACTTAAGTTGAATCATGATTATGAGCAACTGAAATAATCTTTTTCTTCTTTTTATTTTTATTTTTTTTAACAAAGAATAAATATCATTTATTACTTTTGTTAATGTATGGATTGTTTCATTCTACAAAATTTTTTTTATCTCTAGCGTAAACTCATTTCATGTGTTGCAATTTGCATGTGTTAAACAATGTATTAAGAACAAAGTTTATCTCCAAATTAGTTTAAAGGAAAAAAAATTTCAACTTTCTACATAATGATTCAAATGAATGTCCATATGTAATTGTTGTCACATAATATATTTAATGAGTCATGTAACTTGCTTAAATCATTTAATAAATTATATAGTTTGATACGCATGAAATGTTTGTGAGTGACTATATAATGGATTAAAGTAGAAACATTGTCCATGGCAAGCTCAATTATGTTAATTTGGTCAAGTCTTTTTAATTGTTTAACCAGCTTTCACAAACCAATGGAATTACTTCAGAAAGATTCTTTTTTTTTTTTTTTTTTTTGGGCATAAACAAGCAAAATCTTAAAAAAAAAAAAAAAAAAAAATTAAGCAAAGACTACATAAACATTAAGCAAGACAATTTGGTCATAAAGCCCTATTAAAACATTGACATGTAAAAAATAGGGAATAGATTCTGGCCGGGGCCATGTGAGTTGGAGTTGGAGAAAGACCACCAGAAGGTCTCCAAACCTTATTCTTTTCTTTTTGAGAAAGTCATAAGATGTAGAGATGAAGAACAGATTCGTATTCATTCCCTGCGTCTGTCTTACGTAATATAACCCACGCCTTCTTACGGGTACTTCTTATTCAATTCTCCCAAAGGGTATATTAATATTAGCTTAATCAAGTCTAGGGATGGATCTTTCATCTTTCTTAGAAAGAGTAGAGATGCACATTCGAAGAAACGGAATTTCTTAATTCATTCAAACCTTTTTAGTTGGTTGAAAATACTTTACACAGCTCTGCAACACAAGTCAACTTTAATTTTTTTTTTTTAATTGTATTTTCACCGAAAGAATTATTTATAAACCATTAAGGTCTACTATATTGAAGTGAAGTCAATATATTATATTGAGTTTGGATGGAATCAGACGTTTGTTCTTTGTTAAAGACCAGTGAAACTGACATCTCGGGAGTTTTTATTTCTATTTTAAGAGAATTGAATCGTTTACTTTTGTGCATTTGAATTCAACGATTTTCTTTTGATATTAAAAGAATGAGAGGTCTAGCCTAAGAAGGATCAAAAGCAAGTATGGTAACATCATGACAAGTTTGAATTTTTCTTACGAAATCATGTTACACGTTCTTGTATTGCAATGCAGCTTGCATTGGTTCGATATTTTATTTGAGACTCGATATGAAAATTGAAAACTAATAAACAACAATGACTTTTGGTTGAGAAAGGCCTTTAACTTCAAGTTCCCTGTATCCTTGTTCAGTATCACGAAAGTCTTAATTTAAATAAGGAGTGGGTAATGATGTTTTATGTATAGATGTTCCAATTATCTTAAACTAGTAAGTTGTCCGTGTGATGCATGAATAATGTTGTAATGTTCATTGTAAATTTTTTTTGGAGAATGTTGTACATTATTATAGCATATTTGTTATAAAACTTAGTTATTAATGAGTTCACCATAAGAAGTAATAATTATAAATTGCTCACACATACCTATTATAATTATTTTGTTCAAGTAATAAGCAATATAAAAAAAAAAAAAAAAAAAAACCTTTAGAGTAATATTGTATAATAAAAGTTGATAAAAGCATATTAATTCATTTCTTATTATTGATTTTTATTATGTGATGTAATAAAGAGCTTTATTATGAAAATTTATTTATTTTTGTTTCTTCAATGCTTTTTTATTGTGGTATGATGATTTTGTAAAGCTTGTTGAGGGGTATGTTATCATCATCTGTTTCTTCATCTTCAAAGTTTGAAGTTTAGTTCATCCCTAATTGTTCAATTTTTGAGCTTTCATTACTTTTTCTTTTTATTGCATCATTTGATTTAATCACTAATAAATTGGCATTGGAAGATTCTTGACTGGATCATACAAAGTTTGGACTTGCGGATTTGTTGTCGCTAAGATTTTTCATAAGCATTTGCATTCATATTTGTTAGGGTCATATTTTATTTAATTGGCTAATCTTTTAATAAAATGTACTTTACATGTAATTCGGTAGATTTAAGATAGGTTTAATACATCAAGAAATAAGTTGTTCAAAGCAAATCAAGTGTTCGTATTAAAAGTCATGAAGATTGGTCCAAGAAACAAGTGAAGAAAAGCCATTCTTTAAGTCGCGACAAATAACTCGATAGATGCCTGCTATCGAGACTTAATGTGAAGCTCGATAAATAGCTCGATAGCAACTCGATCTATCAAGACTTACGGTTTTCAGTTTTCCAAATCTAAAATTCAGCCCAAACTTTTGTATTTGTTTAGGATTTCTTTTCTCATAACATTTGACATATATAAGGCTTATTTTAAAAGCCATTAACATAGGGACAGAGACCAAGAGACTTATTTTCTCTGTGAGAAGCTACTGTGTTTGTACGCCATAAGATTTAGTAACCAAGTGTTTCATGATCTTCATTATTGATGAAGTGAACAACTTTGCAACCAACAATATTTGTTCAAGTTGCTAGAGTTAGTCACATACTAGGATCCATGCAAATAGTTAGTCACAGATTGGAGATTTGTGCATCAAGGGAAAGAAGGCTACTGCAAGATCAAGTCCAATTGGGTATTGTAGCGAAGGTTCAACTGTAAGTTGGTATTTTGGGATAGGCCAGGTTAGTTGGTAACATTCCTTATACTTGTAACCACTTGATTGTTGATTAGTGGATTCTTGAGAGTGGTGACTTTAAAATCACCCAGTGGGTTTTTGCTTTGTGAGAGATTTTTCCCATTTGTCAACAAATCACTGTGTCAATTTAATTTTTGCTGCATTTAGTTTAATTGGTGATTTGTTGGTGCTTTCACGATTTGAATACAATTGAACCTAATTAATTAACTTGGGTAATTGAATTAATTAACCAAGGTCAAGCTATCTTAACCCAATAAGTGGTATCAGAACAGACTCACTCTGATTAGGTTTTAATCATTACTGTGTGATCCATTGACCCCTATTGTTATGGATCGTGGGCAATCCCTGATTATTCCTCTTTTATTTGATAGTACTAACTATGCATACTGAAAAGTATGCATGAGAGCCTTTTTGCAGTCTTTAGATGAGAAAGTATGGCTTGAAGTTAAAGTAGGTTGGAAGAAACCTGAAGAGCCACCAGCAACGTGGGATGATACTAGGATCAAAGCTGCAAATTTTAACAGTAGAGTATTGAATGTTTTGTTTAGTGCTGTGACCAATGAAGAATTCAAGAAGATCTCTTTCACTGACAATGCAAAGGAAGCATGGACTATTCTTCAGAATACCTACGAGGGCACAAAAGCTGTTAAAAACTCCAAGCTCCAAAGGTTGACTACTAGTTTTGAGGAAACAAAGAGGGATGAGGATGAGTATGAATGTTCAAAAAGCGTGTAAAACACCCTTGAACGTTTAGAACCCCAATTTACACATTACCAATTTAAGCTTAATATCAAACAATGTACGTGCAGAAAATGAACATAAGTTTATAACAGAATTGATAAACAATCTAAACTAAATAAAATCACATCCACAGAAGAAATTAAATGGTAAAGATTAAGGGAAGAGAGATGCAAACACAAGGACAAACAATGATATGTTATCGAAGAGAAAACCAAAGCCCTCGGCGTAAAACCTCTCCACCACCCTTCAAGCGGTTAATAATTCACTAAAGAATGAAGTTGGGATACATGAACAGCAGAAGACCCTCCAAGCCTAATCTACTCAGTGTACCTAAGCTCTCTAAGCTTTTTGCTCCAACGAGGTTGCGTCGAACCTTTGTCTTCTTTAGCTTATTGGATTCCTTTATAGCCCATAGCATCAACCAATATCAATTGGTCCCTTCCTAACTGCTTTCCAAAGCACTAAAAAACCTTCTCACAGATATGGGTATGGTGAGATAAGGATTTGGCTAATGAACCTCTCAAGGATGTAATAATGGAGAGGGTGAGAGTAGAGGAATTTGGAGAAACAAGGATGAAGATTGTGGATGAGTCAATCTTGTTTTTCTCTAGGATTTCTCTCTCAAAATTCTCTCTGGAAGCTCTCTACATTTCGTGGGTATAAGGGTCTATATACTAGTGTGTGTTTGGAATGCGAAGAGTCAGTTTTTCCAAAACAAAGCTGGCTGGTGACTTGGCCTCGCGACTTGACTGAGTCGCGAGTTCAAGCTGCAAGCTAACTAAAAGGCTAGACTGAACTTTTTGTCCTGTAGTGCTCCAGCTGGTGTGACTGTTCAGCTTCTCTACTTGCTTCACTCGTGTGCATCCTTTGACGACTTGCAAGCCGCGAGGAAGCCACAAGATCCAGTCGCGAGTCCCTTGCTGATTGCACAATCTTGAGCTTTTCTTCACACTCTCTCACACACTACCCTTACATGATTTCCACCTAAATACAGGGTTTCTAATTGCTGAATTACAAGCAAATTTGGCATGGAATAAAGCTAACAAGATGGTTGATTAAATTCAACCTTACAGAGTAATTCGATGAATTCTATACCAAGCTCAAGGACATAGTGAATTCAGCCTTCAATCTCGGAGAACAGATTCCAGAGCCCAAGATTGTCAAGAAGATCCTCAAATGTCTTCCGAAAAGATTCCATGTCAAGATCACTTCCATAGAAGAATCAAAAGATCTTGACTCTATTCCTTTGATAGAGCTAATTGGGAACTTGCAAACCTATGAACTAGGGTTAGCAAGGGTTGGCAAGGTTAGCCAAGGCAAGAACATGGCTTTGAAGGTTAAGAATGACGATAACGATGAGTCGTCTAAAGATGAGGATACTAAGTTAAAATCTTATATCACTAGACAATTTAAGAAGTTCAACAATAATGCGAACGTCAAAGCAAGTGATAAGGATCACAAATAATTTGCATTATCTCAATTCAAGTCCTAAGACAAAGGCAACAAAGAACTCAAGGATGCTGGTCAAGGCAATAGTGTTCCTGTTGGGCCAAAGTGCTACGGGTAGGGCTGTCCACTGGTCGAGTCGGATCGGGTTTGGAGTTGACCCGTACTTGACCTGATGGAGTTAGGTGACTAAGAATTAAACCTGTACTCGACTAAACATATGGGTCGGACCCGACGTTTCGGGTCTTCAGTTGGGCGGGTTGGAACCATCGGTTTAGCGGGTCTGAACTACAGATTAGGTAACAAAATAAATCAAACAAATTATCAATAAAATATATCAAACAAATGATTTATTTTAAGTTTGGGTTTTAATTTTTTAAGTTAATATTTTGAGTTTGCTAAGTGATAACTCAAATCTATGACTAAACAAATCAAATCATTAACTATAAATTTCTTTTTAGATAACAGATAGGAATATTATTAAAAGTGAAAAAGAGTTTATAAGGAGAGGCCCATTTTCAAAAACAACATAACCTACCTAAAAAAATCCCCATGCCAGTAAAATGAAAAAAGAAACTGCCAAAGCCGTGCCAGCAATCAATTACACCACTAGCCTCTTCTCAGGAGCTTTGTTGTGTTGCCATAAGGTGTTGGTATTCCGTCAGTAAGCCAATAGAGGTAGAGACATGGTGGAAAGAGAGTGAGGTAAAGACATGGTGATGACAGGGGCAGCTGGAGAAGAGTCTCGAGATTGGAGAGAGCTTGAAAAATGAGAAGTGAAAAATGGAAAGTAAAGAGAGGAAGAGAGAGATCCAGATTTTTTTTATTTTTAGTTTGAGTTGATGTTTTTATTTTGCGTGCAAGTCTCATACTAAGGTGCAAGCCAGCTGTATACAACTTGCCTAGAAACTAATGAGATGAAAAAAAAAAAAAAATTTGAAGATAGGTGGTAGATTTTCTACCAATGAGAGAAAGACATGTGCTGGAAATTTTTTTAAACCTTATCACTTTGCCTTAAAACCAGTGAGGGCTGAAAAAAATATAATTTTTGGAAGATAAGGTGGTAGATTTTCTACCAATGAGAGGAAGACACATGGGGGGAGAGAAATTTAAAACACATTTCAAATGCACTTTGGTCGAGTCAGTTTATACGAGTCTCTAATTCTTCAACCTGCCACTCAAACCGAAATTTTGGTTTTCAAAGAAATTAGACCTGTATATGATTGACCAGGCCATTTGGATCCACCCATTGGGCTTTGGTTTGGTTGGATTCGGTCAGTTTGATTGGTTCTCTAGCCCACTGGACAGCCCTAGCTACGGGTGTCATGGATTTGGACATATGAAGCAAGAATGTTCCAAATATCTCAAATCTATTGGCATAAGCAAAGCCCTAGCTGCCACCTTGAGTGATACAGAACCAGAAGCAAATTTTGATGAAAATGATCAAGATGGGATAGTGAGTGCTTTCACAGCTATTGTTGAGTCCCCTGAGGAAGCAATAGAACTAATTGATGAGGAAGAAGAGCTAATAGAATCAAAGTTTGAGAAGTTGGATGAATAAGATGACATACGCACTACCTATTCTAAGTTGTACAAGGTCTCAGAGAAGCATGAGAAACTTTACGGGTTAGCTATGAGAAAGCTCAGTGAAGTGGATTTGAAACGAGAGGAACTCTCCACCAAGGTTAATGAAGCTAATTAAACCATTGGAGCATTGAGGTTTGAGAACAACTTTCTTGTTGAAAAGACCAAGAAATTGGATGCTGAACTATTTCAAATAAGAGCACAATTGGAAAGGACTTCAAGTGCTAAGCTGGATAAAATGTTCAACTTCCAAAAGCCTGCATCTGACAAAACAGGTCTCGAGTATGATCATTCTCTCTCTTCTTGGAGTACCTCCTCTAATACTTTAAATAGAGTTATTTTTGTTCTACCTGCTAATAATGATAACTTTGAGGTAACTGATATTAAGACTAAAAATGTGAGTGAGGATAAAAGCGATAAGGGAAAATCTATTCTTGGAGCACCCCCTAAGGTTGGTAAGAAAGAGACTAAGTAGAATAATCATCTCAACCAAAGAAACCTCATTTCTGCCATTATTGTGGAGCATTTGGGCACACTCGTCCAAATTGTTGTAAGTGGTTAGTCACTCAACAAAGTAATAGTGTGTCATCTTTTGGGAACCAAAATCAACTCCAACTTTCTTTAGCCCCTCTTGGAGAACTTCTTAAGGCGGTTATGTTAATCTCTAATTTAATTGGTTTCAACTCTCCTCCTTATCCTTTTGAACAAAGGTTCATGCAAAAGAAATGCTCTCCATCCAAGTTTCTCATCTAGAAGGAAAAAGATTCCAAGTGATTCCTTCACTTTCCTGATCTCATGCATGGTGTGAGTTGTGGTTTGAGTCAGTCTAGTTTTTTACGCTTTGTTTATTTACTAGCTTGTTTTCTTTATGCTTTGTTTTAAGTTGTTTTTAATATAAAAAAAAAAAAGGGAAAATTTTGAAAAATACAAAAACAATGTGTGTATGTGTATATTGGTAATTGTGTACCTTGGATGACCTTTGAAACAAAGTTCTTAACTTTGTATCTCTTGTAGCTTAGATGAGCATCTTCATGCACAACTAAGCAATGTGAGATTTGTGGTTCTTTCACGTGATTTGTATGATTTGGTTGATTTTTTATCTTTCATATCTTAAATCACTCTTTTTGATGGGAAGGACTAAAAAATATTAAGAGAAAGATATAAATAATTATCTCACCACTAAAACTCGTCAATCATAAAACATCTGTGTATAATTTATAAAAAGTCGTGCTAGGTAAGGTGTAGCACTTACAAAACAAAAACAAGATGTTTGGCTTACATAATTGGGCAATTCTTTTTTCTCTTATATACCCATGCATGTTATGTCATTTTATGCTTAAAAATAAAAAATATGCAAAGAACATGTAAAGCAAAAAATAATCAAAATGCTTTCAAATATGGTTGCAAGCGTGTTTCTAAGAGATGTGAGAGTTATATGATGTACCTCAAAGGTGATAGTCCCCATCAAACAATTATGATTGTGTGTGAATGTATTTGATCCTCCTATATCATTACTCTTCATATAATGATTTACTTATGCTCTCTTGCAAAAGTTTTACACACAACATGCATACTCTTTGCTAATCTTGATACCATTGTATAGATACAATGGGATTTGGCTATCACAAGGAATACATATGGTAGTATATGCTCTCTAAACTGTTTAAACTTGTTTTTGAAATAAAATTGGTTACACTTGTTTAGTGTGTTTTTGATCTAGGAATGCTATGCATCTAGAGTTAATGATGTGTTTGACTGCTTAACATGCTCTTATTTGATTGTTTTGGTGTCCATCTTGGTTGCATTTATCTCTTGCTATTTTCCTTCTTGAAACACATCTTTTCTGAACTCTCAATAGAAGCTTGATAGCTACTCAACACCTCCTTGATCTATCGAGAATTTCTGGGTTTTCTTGATACCTCTCGACAGATAGCTTGATCCATCGAGCCTCTTCTTTGAAGTCTCTGTTATAGACACTGTATTTTGTAACCCTTACGACTCGGGCCCCCATTCCCCAATGATACTTGAACTTTAAAGCCCAAGGCCAGTTTAGAGCGTAATCAGATATCAAATTGACTTAAGGAGTGTTAAAATGGAAAAAATAACTTTTTAAATGAGAAAAAAAAAATCTATTTTTGGAAATAAAATGACTAAAATGGCCTTCGGCCTGCGTACGTGGGTCGCGGCCTACGTATGCGGGCCAAAGTATGCGTACGCAGGCATGTTTCTGTGTACACAACTAGGGTTTCAGAAGCATAAGAAAGACACATTTTCTGCAATAACGATTGAGGTTTGGAATGAATCCCACATCGTGTGGGAGTCGTTCCAAATCCCATTTTTTCAACTATAAAAAGTCTTACATGGTACAGTTTCAAAACACAAAAATCTCATGGAAAAAACCTAAGATTCACTAGAAAATAGTGAATCAAAAGGGAGTTTTTCACAAAATACGTACCCTCAAGTCAGTTTTATTTGATTGGGTCCTTTTTTGGCCCCAATCCTTTTAGTTTAACGTTGTTAATCACTTTCTTATTGGTTTGTGAATAGATTTGACTAAGAGGAATGGTCAAAAATCAAGCCTAGGAGCTTTTGCTTTAAGGTATTTTTCTTAGCTTTTCTTTTTCTTTTCTGCCTTTCTTTTCTTGGTTTAATCTTGTTTTTAGTTTGGTTTATGTTTATGCATGTTTGCCTAGGGTAGTATATAGTTTTGTTTAGGTTCTGAGCATGCTAGGGTGTTAGAATTAGGTTTTTCTTGCTTGTGCTCTGTTTTTCGCGTTTTTAGGTTTTTTGGGCAAGGACTTGCATATGTATAATCTTGCCTATGCACGCAGGCTTGATTATGCGTACGCAGGCCTGTTCTAGCGTGCGTGATGTCGTAGCCTAGAAACCCTAAAATTTTTTGTTTGTTTGTTTTATTTTTGCCTTCACATGTTTGTTCTTTTAGCTTCTTTTTCACATGTTTTAGGCTTTATAAGTTCCTGTTTACCTCTTTCATGTGCTTGTTTGTTATCACATGTTTAGATTAAGGTTTGTTTTGTTTCCTTGCTTTGATGCCATGCCATCCATTGACATGCTCATGCATAATGCCATAGGTGCTGTGTTGCTGTAAGGTAAGTAAAGGGTAAGTCATACATTAGAAATGTCCATACATTTGTGTTTTGATGATATGATGAAACATGTTTAGATGTATGATAGGGTTTTCATATGTTAGATGAATGCTAGGGTTTCTATTGTGTGTTTGGTTCTCTTTGCTTTGTGGATAGATAAGTATGCTTGTTTAGATGTTGTTTGTTAGATGCATGTTAGTGTGTGTGTGTGAGTTTAGAACGCAAGTATTTAAATTGTTTTTAATAAGGCTAAGACATAAAACATAATGATGGGAGGCCAACCTTAGGGTTGGGTGATCTTGGGCGCCTAACACCTTCCCAAGAGCGTATCTAAACTCTAAATCCATACTCTGGTAGTAAGATTAAAAGGTCCTTCCTCAAAAAGGACGCTATATATGGTTCCTAGACCATTGCAAAATTAGGTGGCGACTCCCCCCTTGTGTCCACAGTGGGACTCCACTGGGGATAGTGAGTTTAATTCCTATGTTCTAAACCTTAATAAAAATTATTTCAATACTTGTTTACACACACACCACTTGTTCTCTTTTGTCCCTTAACCATGGTTAGTGATGAGTGAGAAGATGGAAGGCTCCATTCGAGCCTAAATTTTCTGAAGTTCATCCCACCAACTCACAATCGGTGCCATCGCCTATAATGGGCTTTGAGTACGTTAAAGGTTTGTTATCAATCCACTATGGGGTGCACTTAGGCCTTCTGTTAGAATCATAGCCCACCTAGTTATGAGTGACCTACTTATCTATCTCTTTAGCCTTAAGGAGCTTACCCACACTAGAGAGATTTTAGACCCTATCACAGATGATACCCTTTATATATCTCTTGTTTGTTCAACCATATACCATGTGTTCACCTAATTCTAAAGGACAAATACAAGATGTTAAAAGTGGAAGGGATGGCCTTAAAGTTATGGTATACCCTAAGATGTTATGAGATAAAAGAAAAAAATTTCTCACATATAAGAGGCTTGTCCCTAAATCCAAAGGTATATTTTAACTTGAAAGGTTCATAAGACTATAGCCTAATTGCTATCATAAGCCCAAGTGAAAAAAACCCTTTTGAAAAAGAGGACTTTGGGCCTAAGGTAACAAATACGCTCTGGACTTAGCATTCAAAATCCTACAAAGCCAATATGAACTTCCCTAATCTTGAGCCTCCTTGTTGCATGCCTAGGCCCAAAATGATGAGAAATTCATAGACTCTGAGAGGAAGGCTACAATGTATTCTAGCTAGAAGGCTGTTTCAAGAAAAAAAATGATGAAATAACGAATAAAGAATGAAAAGCCCAAAAGTGATGAATACATTGAGAGCCCAAAGTTTGAGACAAAGGGTTGAAATATTCCTTAGTACATTCTAATGAAAGCACATGAGAGTAAAGGGGCAAGGATCCATGAGAGGAAAGGGAGTGACATTGTAATTGGGCCTTCATTAAAATGAACTTAAGAATTTTATAAGGACATCTAAAGTCTAAAAGGAACCTTTAATTAGGACATAAAATTAATGAAAATGGGGCTTCTTTTTAGGCATCATTGCACCATTAAAGTCAAAAAAATACATCCCTACTCCCATTGGATTTGAGAGAAAGGAAGGCGCTTAATCAAGATAGAAGACACACACCAAGAAGAAGAAGAAAATCCCTAAGAAACAATGTCTACCTCCATGGAAGACCCAACGGCACAAAAGATCCTTAAGGTTTTGGAAGAATATGGAGAGGCCCTTAAGAAAATGGGAGGCGTATTACTAGGTTGGAAGAATCTAAGCTCAAGAAACCCCCACATGTGGAAATCCATGATGATGAGGAAGAAGATGAAGAATGGGACGAAAAGGACAAAATGGAATATGAAAGGAACAAGTAGTTTTAGAAGCTTACTGCAAAAACCATGGCTATGAGGGAAAAGATGGAGAAGATGCAACTTGCCTTCTGTAAGGCATAAGGAATGGATGATTACCTCTATAACATGGAGGGAGTAAGCTCAAAGGCTCCTATTGCATTGCCTCCCAAGTTCAAGATCTCCGATGTGGAAAAGTTTGATGGGACTAGGGATCCAAGGCAACACATAAGAACATACCTAAGCATTGCTGAAATAAAAGGGCTAGATGAGAAGCAAACTTTGCATGCATTTCCCCTCTCACTCACAGGAGGTGCATTAAGGTGGTACTATAGCCTTGACCCAAGCAAAACTAAGGTGCAGAATGAACTAGTAGAGTTTTTTGTGGACCAATTTATCTTCAACACCATGATTGATGTGACTCTAAGGGATTTAGAGACTACCAAGCAAGGTGTGGGGGAGACATTTTTCGAGTACATGACTAGATGGAAGACCAGGGCGTCTTGAATGGTCAATAGGCCAAATGAGAAGGACCAAATCAACATGATCATCAAGAACTTGCTTTCAGTTTATAATAGTAGGCTTTTGTCATTGCCTATTAGCTTACTTGAAGAACTATGTGATTGTGAGACAAGAATTGAAGATGCTCTCAATTATGCCTGTCCACAGGTCGGGCCGGGTCGGTTTAGGGCCTAAACCAAACTCGACCTAGTTGGATCGGGTTGCTAAGTTTCAGACCTATACTCGACTGAATATTCGAGTCGGATCCGACGTTTCGGGTAATCAGTTGGTCGGGTCGGAGTTGTTGGTTTGTTGGGTCTAGGCTTCAGATTGGGCCAAAATTTCGAACATAGTTAGAATTGTCGTAATTTCATTTTTTTAGGCCTTTTTAGCCCAAATTACTCTGTTTAGCAGTTTAATAAACCATATTGATTTCAGATTTTTTTAATTTCCTCTATATTTCAAATCGGGCCTCTTTTTACTTAATTTATTTTAAAATAGGCCTTCAAGCTTAGCTTATATTATGAACTACACTAGATTTGTTGGGCCTTTAGGACATATCAAACCCAATATAATCTTGTAGTTTCTCACAAATTTTCACAAAATTGAACCTGGACAGAATAACACAACACAACACACCAAAAAGCCTATTATTTTATATTATTTTATATATTTTTTAATTACCTTTGATCTCTGAAACAATAGAAACACCTAAGTAGTACATATCAATCCAAATATATAATCTTTTCCACATTAACTACAAAAAATAAACATAGCAAAATAGACTAAAGATAGCATAACACAACCTACAAAAACCTTGATTTTATCATCTGTGATCTATTAAACAACACAATAAGCATCTAGGTAGTAAGCTAGTAGCTCAACACCTATTAAACCTGCCAACCACAATAAATAATATTTCCAGCAACAAATAAATCACAATAGATAATAGTATACTGCAATATTCCAATTAATGGATATATATACCTAGTACCATAGAGGTAGTTATTGCAAGTTTTTCAGGCAATAAACCATAAGGCAGAAAACTTGCTAGTTATACAATGTTCCTAGCAATATAATTAGTTACAATAATGAAATACCATAGGTATTTCCAAAAAATAGCTTTTCCAAAGCATTGAATGACTACTTTATAGTTAATAAGTCTATAACTTATAGAAAATAAAACATGTGAACTAAGATTTCTTTTCTATAAGCATTGAGAGTTAAGTATTGTTAGAAAAGCAATATTTCCAAAAAAAGCTTCAAAAATGTTCCCAAAAAGCTACTGTGGGTGAGAAAGCCCGACGCCACATGATGGGCCTGAGGCCCAGTTCAAATACGACTCACTGTCCGAAGAGGTTAAATGTATCAATGCTCTGCCATCCTGGCAGAAGCACAGCCCGTTGATAAAAAAACTCCGTCCGAAGACAACCCAGTATGGCCGAAGAGATCCTACTTGAGGGAGCAGCCCATAACTTGATCGGGTAGCTATGCTGAAGGTCTCCCTCCCAGGACGGAACTTCGAGCATGTCTAACTGCGTAGCTATCACGAAATGTCTTGCCAATAAAGCTGTCACCGCCACATTTAATGCACTGCAGCAACTTTCCTGGCCGCATTTATGTGGAGAAGACACCTAAACAGTGCGTCTTCACCCACCACCACTCACTGCAGGTTAAAGCAGACGGCTGATGTGACTAGTACTCAAGTGGGTGTCTGGATGGAGGACAAGTGTGCGGTGAAGATGGGAAAAGGGGGTCTATATAAGGGAAGCAAGTCTCGCAGAGTGGGGAGAGGAAAAAATTGTATTGACTTAGCATTTAAATAAAAAAACCTCTTCGGACTACAGGGGTTCATCCCGTTAAAAAGCTTGACTCAATCTATCTCTTTGTTATTAGTTTTTGTTCATCTGGACCGTTGCTAAATCCACCATTAGCCCAGTTGTTTGGCCCATTCTCTACAAATTTATTGTGGGAAATTTGGAGGGCTCATCATATAAAAGTCTTGGTGCCTGGCCCAACAAATTTTTACCCTACAATTGGCGCCGTCTGTGGGAACAGCTGGAGCAAAGGTGGAAGCAACACCTCAGAAGATGGCCGAACCAAGGCAACGACCAGTTGAATCCAGGTCGTCTAAGCACACCGATCCTTTTCTTCGTCTGGAGCGAAGGCAGAATCGTGAGGAAAGTGTGCACACCGCACGTGACGACCAAAACCAGTCACATGGGGAGAGCCACATGTCTCATGCAGAGAAGAACAAAGGCATGCAAAGAGAAATAGACAGGCTCAAAAGGGAGTTGCGCCATGCAAAGAGGAAGCGTAGCCCCTCGTATTCTGATGAAGATCTTGAGGACGAACAAGATGCTGGCTACAAACAGAAGCATCGGACGCCGGTCAACGAATCCTTTACCTATGAAGAACTGCGTCATGATGGGAGGAGCTTTCAGGATCCCTTACTGAGGGGCACAGGGAACGATGCTATGAGCAAAGCTCTAGATCAGATCTCCCGGTCTCCTTTTACACGAAATATCGAGGGTGCCAGACTTCCCAGACGTTTCCACCAACCCACATTCACCATCTACAATGGCAGAACCGACCCAGTGGAACACGTGAGTCATTTCAACCAGCGAATGGCAGTTCACTCCAGGGACGAAACCCTGATGTGCAAAGTTTTTCCATCCAGTTTGGGACCAATAGCCATGAGATGGTTCGATAGTCTGAAGGCAAACACTATTAGCTCTTTCCAAAAGCTAACCCAGGCCTTTGGGTCTCGTTTTGTCACTTGCCGAAGGGTGCCCCAGTCCGTGGCCTCGCTGTTGTCTGTCAGCATGAAAGGGAACGAGACACTGAAGTCATATTCAGATAGATTCTGGGAAACATACAATGAGGTAGAGGAAGATTGTGAATCGATGGCTGTTAGCTCTTTTAAACTAGGTCTCCCCACTGAACATCCCTTGAGAACGTCTTTGACGCGCAAGCCTGCCACCAGCATACGCCAGTTGATGGACAGGATTGACAAGTACAAAAGAGTTGAGGAGGATCAGCAGCAGAGTAAGGGAAAGGAGAAGGTTATCCCTCAGGAGGGGAGGGATTTCAGGTCGGACAGGCAGAATCACAATAGGCCGAGGAAGGACTGGGCCGGGCAAAGCACAACGAACTTTCAGACGGTCAACGCAGTTTTTCGCGAACCGGTGCACCAAGTCCTGGATAAGATAAAAAACGAACCATTCTTCAAAAGGCCGAACAAGATGGTGGGAAACCCTGAAAGGCGCAACCACAATTTTTACTGTCATTATCACCTGGACCACGGCCACACCACTGAGGACTGCAGGAGCTTGTGGGATCATTTGGACCAGCTGGTTGGTGAGGGCAGGTTGAAGCACCTCCTACACCCTTCATATGGTCAAGGAAATCAAACCAGCACGGGGCCCAGAAGGGGTGATTTCGTAAAACCTCCTTTGGGAACGATCAATGTCATTTTTGCCGCACCAGGAAGGACAGGGTCTTGCCCATCCAGGATATTGTCAGTTGCTCGGATACCCTCGAATAAGGTTAACAGAGAGCCGAAGAGGTCTAGGACAGACGTCCTGGTTTTGGGTTTTTCGGAGGAAGACAAAATAGGAACTGTACAGCCGCATGATGATGCACTGGTAGTCACCCTGAGAATAGGAGGATACGACGTCAAAAGGGTGATGGTGGATGAGGGCAGCGCTGCAGAAATAATGTATCCAGATCTATATAGGGGGCTGAACTTGTCCCCCGAAGACTTGACTCCATACAGTTCACCTTTAGTCAGTTTCGATGGAAACGTGATCGTGCCGAAGGGGCAGATTAGACTGCCTGTGCAAACTGGTGCTGAGATTGTGGAGGTAGATTTCATAGTGGTGGATGCCTACTCACCCTACACCGCTACTGTAGGCAGACCTTGGCTTCATACCCTTGGGGCTGTGTCTTCCACCCTACACCAGAAGGTTAAGTACCCCTCTGAGGGGGTAGTTGAAGAAATTCGAGGGGATCAGGCTATGTCCAGGCAATGTCTAGTGGCAGCCATCCAGCACGAACGGCATGCCGAGCCCTCAAATGGTGACAAGGGAAGTTTATAGCAATTAAGGTCTTCGGCGACGGAAACCGGAACCTCGGCCGAAGAAGCAGAGTGCGAAAGCTTGACAAGAATAGTTGTTGATAATAATCCAGAGAAGTTCTTTCAGGTCGGATCTATGCTGCCTCCTCAGGAGAAGGGGGAGTTGATAGAGTTCCTCAGGGGAAACATTGATGTATTTGCATGGGATCCTGCGGAGGCCCCGGGGGTAAGCCCAGATTTCATTTGCCACCATCTAAACGTAGATCCCACCATCATCCCCAAGAAACAACCGCTCCGGCGACCATCGAAGGAACACGCAGATGCAGTCAGGGAGGAGGTAACGAAGCTCAAGCAGGCAGGGGCTATTAAGGAAATTTTTTACCCCGAATGGCTGGCCAACACAGTGGTGGTAAAAAAGAAAAGTGGGAAATGGCGGGTGTGCGTGGACTTCACTGATCTCAATAGAGCTTGTCCGAAGGATCCGTTTCCCATGCCGAAGATAGATCAACTAGTTGACGCTACCGTTGGGCACCCTCGGATGAGTTTCTTGGACGCCTTTCAAGGCTATCATCAGATACCACTGGCACTCGCCGACCAGAGCAAAACGGCTTTTGTAACCCCTATAGGAAATTACCACTACAAGGTAATGCCGTTTGGCTTGAAGAATGCTGGAGCTACCTATCAGAGAATGATGACCAGGATGTTTGAACCACAGCTGGGCAAAAGCATGGAGGTTTATATCGACGACATGGTGGTTAAAAGCAAGGTTATCACGGAACATATTGGGGACCTTCGGGACATCTTCGAGATTCTGAGGCGACACAGACTACGCTTGAATACCTCCAAATGTTCGTTTGGCGTGGGGTCGGGCAAGTTCCTGGGGTATATGGTCACTCATAGGGGAATCGAAGTTAACCCCGACCAGATAAAGGCCATCAACGACTTGCGAGCTCCTCGGAACCCCAAGGAGATCCAGAAGCTGACTGGGATGACCGCTGCCCTTAACAGATTCATTTCCAGATCAGCCGATAGGTGTAGGCCTTTTTTCTCGTTAATCAATAAGTGGAAGGATTTCAAGTGGACGGAGGAATGTGCCGTTGCTTTCCAGCAACTTAAGGACTACTTGGCTAGACCTCCCATCATGTCCAGTCCCGAGCCAGATGAAATCCTGTTCGCCTACATTGCTGTGGCTCCTAGTGCTGTTAGCTTGGTGCTGATCCGAACAGACTGTGGCGTGCAAAAACCCGTCTATTATGTGAGCAAATCGCTGCAGGAAGCTGAGACTCGTTATTTGCCCCTAGAGAAGGCCATTCTGGCTGTTGTGATGGGTACTAAGAAACTGCCCCACTATTTTCAAGCTCATACCGTCATAGTCCTTACCCAGCTCCCACTTAGAACAATACTCCGAAGTGCGGACTACACAGGGAGAATCGCCAAGTGGGGGACGATGCTGGGGGCTTTTGATATTAAGTACATGCCCCGCACGTCGGTGAAGGGCCAGGTCCTTGCAGACTTGGTCGCGGAATTCACAGAGCCCCCTTTAGACGAAGTAACCCCAACACTGACCCCTGAGAGTAGGACCGTTGGCATGGTCTCCTCACGGAGCCCCTTGCCCTGGGAGGTGTACGTTGATGGCGCATCAAACCAAAGGGGCTCTGGAGTGGGGCTTGTGCTGTTAACCCCAGAAAGAATTACCATCGAAAAAGCTTTAAGACTGAATTTCTCAGCAACGAATAATGAGGCAGAATATGAGGCTCTACTGATGGGGATGAGGATGGTACGAAGGTTAGGGGGAAAGTCGCTTGAAGTACTCTCGGACTCGAGATTAATCGTCGGCCAAGTACAGGGAGAATTTGAGGCGAAGGACGAGAGGATGCAGGGGTACTTGAGCCTAGTTAAGTCCTTGCAATCAGAGTTTGAATATTTTAACCTGCGGCACATTCCCAGAAGTGGCAATACACACGCAGATTCATTGGCCACCCTCGCCACCTCTTCGGCACAGGCATTGCCGAGGGTTATCCTCATTGAGGATATGCAGGAGCCTACGGAAACAAGAAAAGAGTCACTCCAAGTCCACTGCGTTAGAGCCGACCTGTGCTGGATGGATCCCATCATCAAGTTCTTGAAGGATGATGTGTTGCCCGAAGGAAAAGAGGAAGCGGACAAAATATGAAGAAAGGCCACAAGGTTCTGGCTGTCCGAGGAACGGAAACTTTATAAACGTTCCTATTCGGGTCCGTACTTACTGTGCATGCGCCCTGAAGCGGCAGAGTCACTACTGGAAGAATTGCATGAAGGGATATGCGGAAGCCATACAGGAGGTAGGTCCTTGGCCCACCGGGCCATCACCCAGGGTTATTGGTGGCCGTGTATGCAGAGAGAGGCCCACGAATATGTAAAGAAGTGCGACCAATGCCAACGGTTTGCGCCGAACATACACCAGCCAGGTGGTAACCTCAATCCACTATCCAGCCCGTGGCCTTTTGCTTAATGGGGTCTGGACATCGTAGGCCCATTCCCTAAGGCAGCGGGAAACAGGAAGTACTTGCTGGTCGGGACGGACTATTTCACCAAGTGGGTAGAAGCCGAACCTCTTGCAAATATCAGGGACGTAGATGTGAAGAAGTTCATTTGGAAAAATATCGTCACCAGATTTGGAGTCCCACATACCCTCATCTCGGACAACGGGCTTCAGTTCGATAGCAAAGCTTTTAGAAGTTATTGCAATGAGTTGGGAATCACAAATAGATACTCCACTCCCGCCTACCCCCAGGGAAATGGGCAAGCCGAAGCTGTCAATAAAGTCATTATTAACGGGCTAAAGAAGAGGCTGGATGATGCGAAGGGTAGATGGGTAGAAGAACTACCCCACGTATTGTGGGCATATAGGACTACGCCTCGTAGGTCCACTGGGGAGACCCCCTTTTCGATGACCTATGGAGCTGAAGCTGTTATACCTCTCGAGACTGGGTTCCCTACCTACAGGACTAGCTATTTCAACCAAGCCGACAACGATGGACATTTGGAGAAGAGTTTGGATCTGATTGAGGAACGAAGGGAAAACGCAATGGTCCGATTGGCGCATTACCAGCAGAAACTCAAACAGGGCCATGACGCCAACGTGAGGTTGAGACCCCTTGAGCCTGGTGATCTGGTCCTGAGGAAGGTGGTAGGCAACGCAAAGAATCCAGCATGGGGAAAACTGGGGCCGAACTGGGAAGGTCCATATCGCATTACCTCAAAGGCCGGCATTGGGGCATACTTTCTAGAGGACCTGGACAATAATGTAGTGCCCAGGCCGTGGAATGTAAATAACCTCAAAAGGTACTACTATTAAATGAATTCTTCACTCGGCCATGATTGCATTTCTGTCAGGGTAGTTTTCTCTCTGGTGTTTAAACTTAAATCCAATCATGCTTGTAGTCCTCGGACCAGATGATTTGGGTTAGTTAACACTCCTTTACGTTTCTCTCAAGTGTTTAAACTTAAACCTAATCATGCCTGTAGTCCTCGGACCAGATGATTTGGGTTAGTTAACACTCCTTTACGTTTCTCTCAAGTGTTTAAACTTAGATCCAATCATGCCTGTAGTCCTCGGACCAGATGATTTGGGTTAGTTAACACTCCTTTACGTTTCTCTCAAGTGTTTAAACTTAAATCCAATCATGCCTGTAGTCCTCGGACCAGATGATTTGGGTTAGTTAACACTCCTTTACGTTTCTCTCTAGTGTTTAAACTTAAATCCAATCATGCCTGTAGTCCTCGGACCAGATGATTTGGGTTAGTTAACACTCCTTTACGTTTCTCTTAAGTGTTTAAACTTAAATCCAATCATGCCTGTAATCCTCGGACCAGATGATTTGGGTTAGTTAACACTCCTTTACGTTTCTCTTAAGTGTTTAAACTTAAATCCAATCATGCCTGTAGTCCTCGGACCAGATGATTTGGGTTAGTTAACACTCCTTTACGTTTCTCTCAAGTGTTTAAAACTAAATCCAATCATGCCTGTAGTCCTCGGACCAGATGATTTGGGTTAGTTAACACTCCTTTACGTTTCTCTTAAGTGTTTAAACTTAAATCCACTCATGCCTGTAGTCCTCAGACCAGATGATTTGGGTTAGTTAACACTCCCTTAAGTTTCTCGTGTTTAAACTTAAATCCACTCATGCCTGCAGTCCTTGGACCAGATGATTTGGGTTAGTTAACGCCGTTTCTCAAGTGTTTTCAACTTTAGTTCAATCATGCCTGTAGTCCTCGGACCAGATGGTTTGGATTCGTTGACACATTTATGTTCCTCTTAAGTGTTTAGACTTTATTTTAATCATGCCTATAGTCCTCGGACCGGATGTTTTGGGTTGATTAATATATTCTTCGAACAATTCTCACTAGTGTTTAGTTGACAACCGCCCACATAATTAATTGGTTGACGGAGTATGTAGACTTAGGTAAACGTTATGTCAAACATAATTATCATTGTTAACCATAAAGACAGAAACATATTCTAAAAAAGAAAAGAAGCAACAAAGAACAAAAGCAAACTATTTCATTGCAAGGGCAGTTTCATTACAAAATAGGCGATACAGGGTCCTAACTATTACACAGCCCTAACATCCTAAGCCTTGTCTTGAGGCATCGGATCCGTTGTTGGTAGACTACCCGCATCTCCAATCTGAAGGGGGGCTGGGTTTGCCTCAGTCTGTACTGAGAGATCCTGACCGGCCGAGGGAGCTTCCGAGGCATCTGGCAGGTCACTTATATCAGGGTGGAAATAGATGCTCTCGGATTGCCTTAGGGCAGACTCCGCGGGGACTCCAGCCGCATCAAGGCATTTGCCCCATGTAATTGCGCAGTAGTCTCTGCACACTTTGGCTAACTCCTCGGCCAGCCTAGTTTGGGTCTCTTGCACCCCCAGCATGTAGGCAGCCTGTTTCTCGGCCTCAACTGCTTCCTTGGCCAACTGAGCGTCCTCCTTGGCCAACTTAGCAGCATCCCTGGCTTTGGCTAGCTCGGCCCGCAGCTCGTTCACCATCGCCCTCTCTGTTTCCAGATTGGTCTCGGTGACGTATAGTTTCTGCAGCTGATCCTCGGCCTGCTTCTCGGCATTCTTCAGGCCTGCCTCAGCGCTTCTCCTTGCCTTCACCTCCTCCTTCAGCTCCTCAGAGATGCGGGCGTAGTCGTCCTTCGCCTTGCCCAAGGCCTTCTCCACCTCCTCCCTTGATCGAGCCTCAGCCTGCACTTTAATCTCCTTTTCCTTGTTCCATTCTTCCGCTACAAAAATTTGCTGAGCGATCTGCATGGCAACCAAAGAGTTTTGCGTTAAGTAGCGAAAGCGCATAAAGGCTACGAAATAGTCACTTATCTCACCATGCCTAAATCCTTTTTTAGGGACAAGAAAAGCTCCTGTTCGGAGAAGCGCCGATAGGACTCCATGTCCTTCGGAAGGAGGAGAGGCTTCTCCAGCGCATCTGCTATGCGCCCTGCTTTCCCCCCTGCATAGTTTCGCAGGGACGCATCGTGTGGGATGGAGGCGCCATCCAATGTGAGCTTTGGAGACCACGCCCGAGTCCTTCGCCGCACGTCTGCGACCTGGTCCTCTTCTCGGCTCTCCACAGAAGACGCCCGTTTGCCCCTAGTATCATGGGACGTCTTCTGTTGTTTGGGGCCCTTCGGAGGGACCACCTCCCCCTCCTCAACATCAGTTACCTCTGTTACCACCCTTTTCTTCTTCAGATCGGGTAACGCTTTTAGCCCAAGATCCTTTGGGGCTGGAGGAGGGGGTGGTGGTGGAAGGTTGACCTTGGGCTGGGAGGTGCCAACGCCAGTACCTTTGGCCACATCCTTTGACTTCCGGTTTTTCAACAAGGACGATAGGCTCTGCATGTCTTCGTCAGAATCGTTTGGCAGGGCTAGATTTAAGAGCGGAGCAGCAGAATGCCTATTAAGTGCCTCTCTGGCAGACAAAATTTCGACTTCCCCCGAGTCTTCCTCTTCGAACTTGAACTGGTCGATCTGCTGATCAAGCGAGGGGGTAGAGGAAGCCCTTTCCTCCTCTACTACCGGTTCAAAGGGAACTTGTCGGAAGGGCTGGACGAGCACCGGTATATCTTGCGGATTAGGATGGGGCACTGGGGCAAGGTCGAAGGAGGCTAAAAAGGTCTTTCGTGCCACGTCAATGCGGTTTATTCGGCGATCCCCGAATGTTATTGCGTTGCCTCTCGGCTGGATTTCAGTCTTCGGGGTGTAGTTGAGTATGAGGGGAACAAACCTAAGCTCACCGTCTTCACTCACGAAAATCTCTGACCGAAGGAGGTAGTTTAAGGCCGCAGTATTCGTGAGACTCAGCCGAGGAGCTACGTGCCTTCTATCTGTAAACATAGCAATAGAACTCAGGATTGCAATATGGCAAAAGAAAGTCCGAACAGCTAAAAAAATTTTTTGTTTAAACTATTAGAAAAGCTCAAAGGGGAATGTCCCACCTGGCGCTCCTAGCTGGGTTGGGCAATGAATCCCATCATGCCAGGCGCCCGAGACGATCAGGTAATCGTCCTTCATCCCTTTGTTGGACTTGGGGAGACCAGAGAGGAGTCTGACGACATCGGATCGGGACTTTAGATAGTATCCCGCCCCTTCTTGTTTATGACATTCGTACATGTGTACCACATCGTGCCAAGTCAGTCCCAAGCCCAACTGGCGGTTTAGCTCATCAACTGCACCTAAAATTCTAAATGTGTTGGGTGCGCACTGGTCAGGACTAAGCCTATGGGCGATAAGGTAATTTCTGGTGATTGGACCCATGGGAATGGTCATCCCTCCCTCCAGGAAGGCGATAATGGGGATTATCACCTCACCCTCCTCGCGGTCCAGTAATAGCCCCTCCGTGGAGCAATACCTCAAATCCACTTCCCGAGGGATGCGATACGTCTCCCTAAATTTCTTTATCTGGGAGGGACTGTTCACTAGGTATTCAAATCTACCCATTGATTAATAAAGTTTAAAGTGAGGGAAACGCGGAACAGCGACTGAAGAGAATCTACCAATGGCCGAAGAGGCAAACTGAGTAGATTTCAAAAAATCTCGAAGAAAGGAACTTACGTCGGTTTGGATCGGAGAATGTTTTTCCTTGGCCTTGCGGAAAGATCGTAGTGGATTCTGGAATGAATTGAAGCAGATGATAGGTAGAGCTTTGAGAGTCTGAACGCTTAAGTTCGCTGAAAGTCTGACGCTTGCAAAGTGAGAAGACAGTCCCCTCCAGGACTTTATATAGTGGCAGGAAAAGTAGTGGGACTTATCCCGCCCGAAATTTTGAGGACAATCTCGACCGTTGATTTGAAATGAGCCGCTAGATCTCAGGGACAAGACGCCGCCTGGAGCAATTAATGATGCTTCGGAAACAGCGCGACAGCAGCGGTTATAAAGAAGGTGCCCAAACTCATGCGCACACGTGCAGAATCAAAATCCAGTGCCTCCATTCGTCAAAAGGTCAAAACCCCACTTTTTCTCTTCGGATGCGAGGTAAAAAGTGAAATTTTGAGGGGCTATTGTGGGTGAGAAAGCCCGACGCCACATGATGGGCCTGAGGCCCAGTTCAAATACGACTCACTGTCCGAAGAGGTTAAATGTATCAATGCTCTGCCATCCTGGCAGAAGCACAGCCCGTTGATAAAAAAACTCCGTCCGAAGACAACCCAGTATGGCCAAAGAGATCCTACTTGAGGGAGCAGCCCAGAACTTGATCGGGTAGCTGTGCTGAAGGTCTCCCTCCCAGGACGGAACTTCGAGCATGTCTAACTGCGTAGCTATCACGAAATGTCTTGCCAATAAAGCTGTCACCGCCACATTTAATGCACTGCAGCAACTTTCCTGGCCGCATTTATGTGGAGAAGACACCTGAACAGTGCGTCTTCACCCACCACCACTCACTGCAGGTTAAAGCAGACGGCTGATGTGACTAGTACTCAAGTGGGTGTCTGGATGGAGGACAAGTGTGCGGTGAAGATGGGAAAAGGGGGTCTATATAAGGGAAGCAAGTCTCGCAGAGTGGGGAGAGGAAAAAATTGTATTGACTTAGCATTTAAATAAAAAAACCTCTTCGGACTACAGGGGTTCATCCCGTTAAAAAGCTTGACTCAATCTATCTCTTTGTTATTAGTTTTTGTTCATCTGGACCGTTGCTAAATCCACCATTAGCCCAGTTGTTTGGCCCATTCTCTACAAATTTATTGTGGGAAATTTGGAGGGCTCATCATATAAAAGTCTTGGTGCCTGGCCCAACAAATTTTTACCCTACAGCTACCTTCTTTACAAAATAAATGACCATCCTCCTACAATAGACAAAAAAATATTCAATAAACAATACATTAGTACCAAATTCAAGACCAACTAGTAAGGAAACCAAGTTTATAATAGTAAGGGGCTAAAGGTAGAATCATACCAAGTCAATGATTAATCATTAATACTAATTACAGGTCATTTACCTGAGGTGGAACCCTTGCTTGAGCTGGTATTTGCTGTTGCACTTGCTGTTGGTTGTTGATTTAAAACTAGAAAGGAATAGGAAATAAACACAATAGATTAAATTTTGCTTGAATACATGAGACATTCAATACAATTAATAGACAATAAGTTTCATAATTTAAACATATTACCTAAGTCAAGTAACTTCTCCTCCAATGCCTCTACATCATCCCTTGACCGGTGATGAGAAATTGGAACTATGGCTTGAAGCCAATTTTGTGAACATACAAGGTTTTGAACCATGAGAGGAGAGAGTGAACTTTGAAATGGATCAATAATGCGGCTTCCGGTGCTAAATGCTAACTCAGATGCAACAATGGAAACTAGTACAACCAGCAAATCCTTAGCCACTTTAGACAACATTTGGTACCTACTACAATTGTCCCTTTACCACCCAATATCTCAGAATTCGCATCCTTTCTACCATCACAGTTTTCAGCTAAATACTTTTCAAGCTCATTAATACAACCTACAGATTGCTCAACTTGCAAGAAATGTTCATATCGCGAGTGAACCATCACATATGGATCACTAGCATCACTTTCCAATTTTGTCCTCTCACTCCCACTTTGTTCTTGCACATTTGGTGAATGAATAGAAGAGTAAAAATTATACAACTTATACAAAATATCTTTCACCTTATCAACCATCACTTCTACCACTGCATTCTCATAAATTTTAGAAAAAGAAAATTTCAAAAATCTCAAATTTTTTTTTTTTGTGGATCAAGAACCACAACCACATACAAAAGAGGATTAATTTTCTCCCATTTCCCCCCAATCCTTCTCAAATTTAGTTTGCATATTTGTGGCTGTGTTTTTCAAGAGAGTGTTTTGGAATTTAACTAAATTAGAAATACTCTCCTGAATAACAAAGATCTCCTCATAGAAGGCATTTGAAGTAACATACAAAGAACCAGAGAACTTCTTTGTTGTATTATAAAAAAGCCTTAAGAAAGTCACAAATGTCCTACAAATTTGGAAATCACACATACAAGGAGATCCCAAACCACCACTATCTTCCTTGGTCCTAAAGTACGACGAATAACCATCATCTTCAAAATCCATTCGAAGGAACACTTTCTCAAAATTTTCAACAGTTTATAACATGAGGTAGGTCGAGTTCCACCTGGTAGGTACATCTAGACAAAGAAGACTCTTGGACTCCATACCTAACTTTTCCATAAAACTTCTAAAAGTTTGATTTCTATTGGGTGAGGACTTCACATACCTCACAGCTTCACGCACCTTAGCAACAGATGCATCAATGTCTTTCAAACCCTCCCCCACAATGAGATTTAGGATATAGGCACAACACCTCATGTGCATGAACTCATTTCCTAAAATTGTCCCATTCCAATCTTTAGTCACCCTTTGCAAAAATTTAATTGTTGTTAAATTTAAGCTAGTATTATCCATTGTCAAAGTGAATATCCCATCAATACCCCACTCATGCAAAGACATCTCAATCTTTCTACCTATAGTCTCCCCCTTGTAGTCTTCAACTTGACAAAAATTTAAAATTCTCTTATGCAATTTCCAAGCATCAATAAAGTGACATGTGAGACACATATAATTAAAATTTTGAGTAGAAGTCCATGTGTCCATAGTGAGACACACCCTACAACCCTTCAAGGATTTCCTTAGCTTCTCTCTATCACTATTATAAATGCCAATCACATCTCTAGCCACAGTTTGACGAGATGAGATATCCTTTAAATGAAGCTTAGGTTGTAAGGTAGTTACATATTTCTTAAACCCATACCCCTCGACACACCTAAAAGCCAACTCATCAATTATAATTATTTCGGCCAATGCCTTTCTAGAAGTCTCGAAAGAAAAGGTTGTTGACACAAGCTGGAAAACATATTCTCCATCCTTTTTGGGTTCAAAAGCTAATGTTTGCTACCCTTTAACTAGATCTTCTCTATTAGGGTTCTTGGGACAATTTGGCACATGAGCTAACAAATTACTAGTACCATAACTCTTACTATCAGCATTATACAATTTTTGGCAATAATTACAAATAGCCTTAGTTTTACTAGTATCACCCTCTCCTATCTTTATTTTTTCAAAATGGCCCCAAACAACTGACTTTTTCCTACCACTACAAGTACCACTAACAGGAACTGTCATACTCATTTTGCATGGTGGAACTGGGGCAACTCAACAGCAGCAGCTACTTCAGCTTGGGTAGTAGCAAAAGCTTGGGTAGCAGCAAAAGCTTCGACTTTGGTGGGAATAGCACCATTAGCTTGTGTAGCAACTGGTGTTTGGACAGAGGGTTCATTAGTGGAGGTTTCCATGACCTAAAAAAAATCAAAGATATGTATTAGCAAACTAGAATAACAAGTAAAATTAATATCTTTAATAATAATAATAATAATAATAATAACCACACAAACCAAAAAGGAAAAACAGTATCCTACTTATGCAAAAAATAAAAACACAAAAAAAAGCCTAAATACAAACGGCATAAGCTTGAAATTTTATTTAATAATAAAATCCAAAACAGTGATGCTCAAAATTGATTAAATAATAGCAAAATTTCAATAACAACAAACACTAGACACAAACATAATATATGATTTATATAGCAGATTACACCATATTGGTTTATTTCCTCCCATGAGCTATTTCCTCCTACCAAAGGGGTTTTGTGATGAACTTGTTGGCATGATGCACAACTTTTGGTGGGGACAATGTCAACAGGAGCAAAAAATACCTTGGGTCATTTGGAAGAAGATGTGCAAGTCCAAACTTCATGGGGGAATGGGATTTTGAAATCTCCAAGCTTTTAACTTGGCCATGCTAGCTATGCAAGCATGGAGAATGCTCACTAGTCTTGACTCCTTGATCTCAAGTATCTACAAGGCCAAATATTTCCATCATCAAACATTCTCAGTACTAATTTAGGAAGCAACCCATCCTACGCTTGGCATAACATCCATAATAGCCTTGAAGTGATCTGTAAAGGCACAAGATGGTGAGTAGGCAATGGCAGACTGATTCATATCTGGGAAGACAAATGGCTTCCAACCCCTACAACATTCAAGGTCATCAATCCTAACCGAATCTTTGATGACTTTCCTATGGTATCGGCTCTCATTAATCAAGACACTAAGCAATGGAATGCAGGCCTAGTTTGAAGAAATTTCCTTCCTTTTGAAGCTAACACCATTTTAAACATTGAGCTACTCCCTCCCCGAGGACAAGCTCACTTGGACCGGGAACAAAAGGGGGGAATTTTTTGTCAAGAGTGCTTACTATGTCACTCTCCCAATTGTTGAAACAACTCATGAGGGAGAAAGCTCCTCTGGCAACCCTCGAACCCTAAGATGGAAGAGAATGTGGAACCTCAACATTCCTGCAAAAATCATAATCTTTGCTTGGAGAGCATGCATGAATGCCTTCCTTACTATGCAGAATTTGAGGACACAGGGCGCCAACACAGATGGTTGTTGCCCCAATTTTTTGTCAAGAGTGCTTACTATGTCACTCTCCCAATTGTTGAAACAACTCATGAGGGAGAAAGCTCCTCTGGCAACCCTCGAACCCTAAGATGGAAGAGAATGTGGAACCTCAACATTCCTACAAAAATCATAATCTTTGCTTGGAGAGCATGCATGAATGCCTTCCCTACTATGCAGAATCTGAGGACACAGGGCGTCAACACAGACGGTTGTTGCCCCATATGTGACACTGCCCTGAAAATATTGCTCAAGCCTTCTTGCCTTCTTTGCCTGTGATATCCCCAAATGTGTCTAGTGCTATTGGGAAGACTACCCAGTCAATCCTAACGCAAAATCAATTGACATATCAGACTTGGCCTTGCAAATCATTAGCCAAGGCTCTTCCCATGACCTCGAGACTCACTTTGTCACAACCTGGTCTATCTGGTACAATCGAAAGCAAATAGTGCATGACTCCACCTTCCTCCTCCCTAGTCAAATCTGGAATTCTGCTATAAGACTAGCCAAGGACTACAAGGTGTCATGTCATCCACAATTCAGCTGCCAAGGAGCTAAACCACCCACTGGAAAGCCCTCCCACTTGGATTCCACAAAATTAATGTGGATGGAGCAACAAGCCCTGATAACAAGCCTTCTGCATTGGAGTGATCATCCGTGATTCCACTAGGAATGTCACTACTGCAATGAGCAAAATCCTCCTAGCGTACTACCCTCTCGATGCATCTGAAGCCATTGCCTTGGAAAGTGGTATCGTTCTTGCCCAAGAAATGAACATCTCCCACACTATCTTTGAATCAGATTCTCTAGCCATTGTGCAATCTGTCTATGCCAGGAAGACTGATGGGTCACTTGGCCACATCTTCAGCAGAATCCTCAACACTTTACCCTCCTTTAGCAGCTGGACTCTTCATCACCTAAAAAGGGAACACAACAAAGTAGCCCATGATCTTGCTTAGCTTGTAAAGTCTGTAGTGGTAGGGTGTTCACCAAATTGCACTAAGACTGCTTGTAAAATGGCATAACCACATTATACCGTAAGTAACAGTGCACTGCACTGCATGCTGCAGTGCAGTTTTGGGTTTTATAATAAGAAAACCACACTATACTGCACTCTCACTATACATTAATATATATATATTTTTAATATTAAATATGTTATTAACATTTTAATAACCCTAGTTTTCATTAAAAAAAAATTAATAACCGTAGCAAGTGTTGATTAGGAAAGCCAGCCTAAAATAAAGGAAAATTAGCTCAATAATTTAAAACTTGACCTAAAACAAAGGGAAAAATCAGTTTTGGGTTGGGAAGGTAAAGCCCAAAATTTGAAAAATATACCGGCTTCAAACCGCATTTTATATGCCACACCGCATATGTGATCACAAAAATGAGGTGCAGTAAAGTTATGGTTTTGGCTAAACTCTAAACCGCACCGCACCGCACCGCACACGTGATTGCAAAAATGAGGTGCGGTGCAGTTATAATTTTGGTTAAACTGCACCGCAAAGTGTGATGCTAAAAATGACCCAAAACTGCACCGAACCGAGAACACCCTTATTTGCAAGTATCACCCAGGTCTGGAAAGGAACTAAGCCCCCTCTGTCTCATCCCCTGCTCTACCATTCCCCCCATAAGCTATGAAAGTCTTTGTTTTTCCATTTGCTCCACTATGTTGTACTCCAATTTCTCTTGATGAATGAATAGAAATCTACTTTCAAAAAAATAAAAAATAAAAGTCTTTTTCTCTCCTAGACATCTTTGTGCCTAAGAATCCTGTGGTTGAACTATGGGGATGCGAATACCAAATATTTTCATCTCCAAACTCTGCAACGCCGCAACCAGTCTCGCATGTACACCTTAAAGGATGACACGGGGCTGTGGCTTACTGGAGACCCGTTAATGCATCATATATATAATGCTTTTAACAAGCTTTTTCAAGCTACATCAACTCATATGCACCCCTCCTCTAGGAATGATAGACAGTATTCTCATTCAAGTCCCTTTGGTGAAAATGCCCAGGCGCTAACCCAAATCCCCCAACCCGAGGAAATTTTAAAGAATCTGAATGCTCTCCCCCCGTTAAAAGCACCAGGACCGGATGGCTACCACGCCCTCTTCTTTCAATCAAACTGGGCCAAGCTTGGATCAAGCATCATTCAGGTTATTCAAGAGATCTTTGAACAACTCACGATACCGCCTTCGTGGGGGCTAACGAACCTTGTCCTCATTCTGAAAATTGCTCATCCTGAGATGATCACGCAATTGGTCCAATCAGTCTTTGCAACACCCTGTACAAGTTGGTCTCCAAGATCATTGTGCAACGGCTCAAGCCCTATATGGCAGATATTATTAACCCTTGCCAAGCAGGGTTTGTGCCGGGCCGTAGAACACGTGATAATATAATCCTTGTCCAGGAAGTGATTAGGACTTTAACCAAGCGTCGTGGGGGGACAGGATACATTGCGTTGAAATTGGACCTAGAAAAGGCTTATGATCGGCTAGAATGGGACTTCATTCGGGAATCACTAGAATTCTTCCAACTACCATCCAACCTCATCACCCTCATCATGAATATGGTATCCACTACGTCCTTTAGCATTTTGTGGAATGGCTGTCCCCTCCAGAATATTGTGCCGACTAGGGGAGTTCGGCAGGGGGACCCATTATCCCCCTACCTTTTTATCCTATGTTTAGAATGCCTGTTAGTCAGACTGGAAGAGGCTGTACGCGATAAACTTATCCATGCAATGGCTTTTTGGGGAAGGATCCACCTTTCCCATTTATTCTTCGCTGATGATATCTTTCTTTTCACTAAAGCCACGAGTAACGACTGCAGAAATTTAAACAAAATCTTGCAAAATTTCTGCGCCTCTTCAGGACAGATCATAAATGCTTCCAAATCCTGTATTTGGTTTTCGCCTCGCACTCCTAGGCGACTCAAAGATCAGGTGCTTGGCATATTTGGTCTACCGACAATAGACCGCATTGGCACATATCTTGGAACCCTTATCTTCACTACATGTCGCACAACAAACTCCTATCAATTCCTTGTAGATAAAATCCAGAAACGTATTGAAGGTTGGCAAACCAAATACCTAACAATGGTTGGCCGCGCCACCCTCATAAAAGCAACGGTGACAGCCATCCCTATATATGCTATGCAAACCACGCTCTTCCCCCAAAAGATTAGCCACCAAATAGACAAATTGAGTTGTAGATTCTTATGGGGAGACACCACTTCCCGGCGTGGATGCCACATGATCAACTAGGAAACAGTTACTTTGCCAAAGGATGTAGGGGGATTGGGAATACCCTCAACCCGGCATCAGAATCGAGCGATTCTCATGAACCAGGCTTGGTGATTATACACCAATCCTAATATGCTCTGGGCGCAGGTTATTAAAAGCAAATATTTCCCTCACAACACAATGTTTACCAGCACTAGGCGAACAAGAGGGACCCATATTTGGCATTCGCTCTCACTCGGTATTCAATTGCTTCTGGAAGGTATGCGTTGGATTGTCGGTGATGGGCACTCTATAAAAATTTGGAAGGACCAGTGGCTGCCTCAGGGCATGCTACGAAGCTATATAGCAGGTCCTATACAGGACGAGGATCAACAAGTTAGCACCCTGTGAACTCAGCTCACTTGGAACCTTGAGGCATTAAGCTTCCCACTCCCCTCCTCCCTTCAAAATCTTATTCAGGGTATCCCTATTACCCATATAACGCAACTCCCGAACACTCTCAAATGGCCCCATAATAATGGCACGTGCTCCGTGAAATCGGCCTCCTTCTATCTCTTCCAGAAACAAAATGCCCCATACAACGCTCAAGGTTGGAAATGGATATGGGCCTTAACCTGTCCCAAAAAGATTCAAGTGTTTATTTGGAAAGCAATGCGAAATAGGCTTCCCACTCGTACCTTCCTCACTATTGGCCGCCCTCATCTAGATGCCCGCTGTCCTAGGTGTCAACAACCAGAAACAACCATTCACATCCTACGGGACTGCCCCTGGGCAAAAGAGGTATGGCGACAATCCCCGGGAATTCTGCCCATGTCCTTCTTCCACTTGCCTAGGCAAGATTGGCTCCGATGCAATGCAACCACAGAGAAGAATCCTCTTCCCCTGCAAATCCCTTGGAATATTCTGTTTTCGTTCCTCTGTTGGAATTTATGGCTGGCCAGAAATGAAAGGATCTTCAAGGGGCAATCCCGATCCCAAAACTCTCTTCTCTACTCCGCTGTCCAGGTTGCAACGGAATTTCATTTCTTAGCAGGGCCTACTAGCCAGCCTCAGGATAAGACTCCACAAACTATATATTGGATGCTGCCTCCTGCACCTTTTATTAAGTTAAACACTGACGGGAGTGCTGTGCCTAACCCTGGAGTAGCCGAGGCAGGAGGTCTTTTGCGAAACTATTCGAGTGACTGGATAGTAGGATTCTCCCTTCACTTGGGACTAGCATCAAATAATATGGCCGAGCTGGCTGCTATCAGACAGGGTCTGGAGCTCGCATGGGATATGGGTTTCAAATTTATACAGCTTGAACTGGACTCCACTACTGTGCTAACTTGGTTAACTGATAAAAACTCCATGTATCCTCCTAATATGCTACCTTTAATTTGTGATTGCAGGAACCTCTTGGACCGGGACTGGGTGGTTCGGGTGCTTCACGTGTATCGTGAGGCAAATGCATGTGCGGATGCTTTGGCAAAGCGGGGAACTCACCAACACCACTTTTTGTCTTTATTCAGCTCTTGTCCTAGTTTTGTATCTGTATGCTATGCAAGGGATTTGGCAGGCCTAGGAGCAACTAGACTATGTGCTCAACGGCCTACTAGTGTTGATGTGTAAACTTTTATATTAAATAAGACCCCGTTTCCATAAAAAAAAAAAAGAAAAACAAAATGTGGACATCTCTCATAGTGCTTTTTGCCACGCTATTGATAAATAAAATAAAGAGCCTAAAACTTGAAGCAAAGAATTCTCCAATGAGGTCCAAGATAGATACGGTAAGTGCCAAAAAGGGTCCACGTGTGACCTAAAATGTATAACAAAATGGGTTATTGGACCCATTATAGTCTGCCGGGGCTTCTACTTTGGGAAGACGAGGACAAAACCTGCAAATAACAAAGCAAAAAAAAAAAAAAAAAAAATCAATGGAGCCAATCTCCCAAAAGCCCTAACATGGTCGGCGTGATGACAGGGAAATATGCATACAAAGTCAAGGTCTCATAATGACTTTGGTTCTCCCAATTGCTTCATAGAGCTTTGTAAAGTTCAGACATGAATTTGGACTGCTAGTTACCTTTAGTCTCACAGTCACAGAGCAGGCACATGCGCATGTTTATATTATCATCCCAATGTTGCGAAGTGTTTGAAAGGGATGTTGTGAATGTTATTATACAATTTTTTTTTTAAATTCATGTAATAATTTTCAATTCTAAAATAAAAATTAATTAAAATTTTTATTTATTATCTTATTAATTAATATACTTTGAATAACACGTGTCATATTATAATCAATATTAACTTTTTAATGTGGAAAATATATCTTTTGTATGCATAATTCTCTTTTAAGTTGTGTCAATCCCATTCAACTATAGGGTATAGAGTTCACATATTATAGGAGAAAAAAAAATATAGATTGGACAGAAAATAATTATTGGTGAGAGGGTGAGGGGGACATGGCAGACTTTACCAATGCTTTCTTTTTAAGCCTTGTTTTTGCGGCTATCAACAAATTCAATTGATAAAATTTATTGTTAAAATAAGAAATTTGAAACCACATTTGACGTACACCTAAAGAAAGGAGGTTTAATGGAAAGAAATTATATCCTTCTGTTATGCAATCTATAAGCTTAATAGGCCTCTGATGAAAGAAAAAAGAATCTTTTAATTTTCAAATAAAATGGGTGAAGAATTTTAATTTTTTAGCATGAATTCAATTCATCAAAAATATGTCTAGTTGTTCCTTTTCTCCGTGCATCCTGCAGACAGTTTCAAGGCAGGCACGTACCTAAATATGTCTAATAGATCACAATGCCAAAGGAAAACTTTTGGTCAGTGATAAAGAAAATGAACAATTTCATGTCTCTTTGCCATATTATTATTTGCTACTAAAATTTTCCATGAGAAACCTACAGATAAAACCCTGTACATCAATCATAAAAACATTGCCATATAAATACAATACAGCGTACGATGGGCAACAGCAGTCTGACTCTGATAGACTTTTCGAAATTCTCATTGTTGTGTTTGTATGAACCATACATAACCTTTTGTTTTTTAGGCATAATAAGGACCTCGGCATAAGCTTGTGGGAAAGATTCTAATAAGAAAGCAGGCAGCTACAACCAATACAATCACCGTCATATATGCAGAAGCAAACAATCAAGAAAAATTGAACCATTTCGGTGGGTCATTTTCAGTTGCAAGCTGTATTAATTTGAAGCAAAGCATTTTTATTTTTTTTTATAGAATTGAAGCAAAGCTAAAAGCACTATAATGTCTCCCGCAAATACATACAACAGGTACAAGGACAGACAAATTTCCAAATGTGCAATCAAGAATTAAAGAGGGAGATTGAAGATAAGAATTATGTGGGCCATAAGGTACACTAACTTTGGAGGGGACAAGATAGCAACAAGATTACCTTTTTCTCAGTTCTTTTGCACAATTGATTCCCATAAACATTTTATTTTTTAAGGGTTGGATTACTTGCATGATCATAAAGTTGTACTATTATTATTCTTATTCCCAAAACACGGATGCTCATTAATTAGCATCAAAGAGTGGATATGTTTAAGGTTTTCAAATCTTTGAGATACAAATAACCTCAATTCTTCTTATTCATTATTAATTTTATGGTTCTTCTAGATAAACGGATTTGTTATTTGAGCTTAGGATAGGATCTCACAAAATTCAGTATTATATTATATATTCTATCTTATATTAGCATGCGCATAAAGTTATGGGACAAAATAAGTAATTGAGATACCAAGTCCAACATTGAGGATGTCTACTATTCCCTAACATTGTTTAATTCTTTTTCTTTTTTATTTTTAATTTAAAAGGGGTTTTTCTCAACACAATTTTCTTCTTTTATTTATTTATATTTCTTCCCATCTTTAGACTGAGGTGGGTGAGATGTTCAATTTTGAATCAATGTGGAGTCAAAGACATGATCTTTGTAGCTTAAGGCATGCATATCAAAAAAGTTTAAAAACAAGATAATAGCTATATAGTAAGATAAAATACTTTTCCTAGTTAAATCTGTGTAATAGCAAAAGTAAATATCACTCATGATGATCAGACAATCATTTTGATGATAAGATCATTTACAGTTTCAATAAAATCTAACCTTAAAAATCAATGTAAATCATATCAAAACAAATTTTCACTATGCCAAATTATAATTAATTGACCAAAGAAGTACCCAAAAAAAAAAAACTCATTGATATGTCAAATTAAAAGGATTCAATAGGAGGGCCGTAAGGTCCTACTGTCAAAAAAAAGGTCCTAGTGGATATTGGGATAACATTAGATATTGAAGAGACTGTAAAATGGGGAATTATAATATTGAAGATACTGAAAGTGAAAGGACAAGTTACTAGGAGAGCCTTTCAAAAAAAAAAAAGTTACTAGGAGAGAATAAAAAAAAAGGAGCATTGTTAGCTTAGCTGAAGTGTAAGGCACTACTTGCAACGTCATGTATGCCTTTAACGTAAGTTTCAGTTCTGTCCGCTTAACATGTACTGTAGACTGTAGTGTGGAGTAGCAGTTCTGTCCGCTTAACACATGATAAAAAGGTTATTGTATACAAATCACTAATGTGTCATCATGTTGATGTAGTAGTTAACTACACTTAAACCATATTATTTTTTAATAACCATATACTGACCTTTTCAAATATAGATGCCTAGGCATCCATACAAATCCTAGTTGAAATATTTTAATGACTCTCTCTCTCTCTCATTTGCAAGCAAACTTTTATCTTATTGAAAAATTTGGTAGCCCATGGGTCTTATTTATTTCTATATGATTATGATTTTTTTCATACACCTCTCTCGTAAGTCACAAGCTAATCTCATTTATTGCTCCCATTCTTTACCGGTGAGTGATGTGAATAAAACCAACCAGTTAATAGTGTACTACAATTATGAATTACGGGAGAGGTTTTTAGGGCCAAAAAACAATACAAAAATAAAACATTTATGGTAGAAGTAGTTGCTAGCTATGGATGGCATTGCTTTTGGTCATGTATTGATCATGTTCAATTATAATAGTCACGTATCTATGCGATGTGTGAAAATATTAAACTATTATTTCTTTTTCTTTTTTTTTGAGATAAAACATAGAAATACTATTTTTTTTTAAGTGATCTATATTATTCAAACTTTTGTATAGTGTGTTATGATTTTTTTTTTCTACAACTAAAATTTTTAAGTTCCAAAATTAATTATTTGAATTTCTCATTCTCCTAAAAAAATTATCATGATAACCAAACCTCATCACAAATTTACAATTAATATTACTTATATAATTTATAGAGACACTCAAATACATAATCATCTCACTTCTAAAATATCTAAAAATGAACTCCAACCAAAACTATAAGAGGGATAGAGAGTATATGTGATAAATAAGTCAAAAAATACACCACCAAAGTGTATCAACCAAAAGTAGAGACAAAAAAAAAAAAAAAAAAAATCATCAATCTAAAATAGAGTTGCAAGAAAGAATTAATATGAGAGAGAGAGAGAGAGAGAGAGAGAGAGAGAGAGAGAGAGAGAAAACAATCACCTTTTTTGGAAGAGCATGTGAGACAAATAACAAAATTATATAAAAGAAAATGAGTAGATAAATATTCAAAGGAAAATGTATAGTTGTAAACACCAAATTATCTAAGTCATGCTATGTAATAGAATAACATTAAATCATTATGTAATTTTATAACACACAACAAACAAAGAAAATAAAATTAAAAAGATAAAAAAATTAAAATATAACTAATTCATATCAACCTAAAATAGAGTTAAACATAAAAATCCATCAATCTAAAGAATTAAACATCCACCAAAAGAAAGAATATATATATATATATATATATAGAGAGAGAGAGAGAGAGAGAGGGAGAGAGAGAGAGAGAGAGAGAGTATTCACCTTTTTGTATGAGTAAAATATGGATTGAATGGAAGAGAAAATAACAAATTTTTATAGTAAAAAAATAGAGAGAAGAATAGTCAAAATAAAAAGAAGATGAATGCATAGAGAAATTGTAAGGTTAAGGTATAGACTATAGAATAATGGGGAGATAAAAAGATAAAAGTTAGTAAATGTTGGAGAAGATGTAATTGTAAAGTGGAAAATTAACAAGGAGAAAAGTAACTAAAAATGAGAGAGAAAATATTGAAAATAGGTTGATGATGTGACACTAATATGGCTTAACAGGAGCATAGCAATATTAAACGCTATTGTGGGGTAAGGGCCCAAATTTGTAAATAGAGCCTTGGGCCTTGGCCAAGAGTGTGAGTAGTTCGAGGATGAACGAATGGTAATGAATGGTTCAGACTCAGGACTTAATGAGTAAGATACAAATGGGAAGGTGGTCCAAGGAGAAATATCTCCTTGGATAAGCTAAATATATATAAGATGTAGATCCTAATGATCAAAGTGACCTTCCAGGAAACTCTAATGATAGGGACGTGTGCCATAAACGTACAAGAAAGATGGGAACCAAAAAATATCTAAGGAAAAGCTGCTACCATTACATTGAATGCACTGTAGCTACTTTTCTGGTCACATTTATGTGGAGAAGACCTATGAATAGTGTTGCCTTGGCTATCACAACTCACAAAAAGCCAAAAAGGGTGTCTGATGGGACAGGTACTTAAATAAGAGTTCAGATGATTAACAAGTGTAGGATCAAGATAGTCCAAAGAGAGCTATATAATGTAAGAGACCCTCTATGAGGAAAGGGCCTGGGAAAAATAGAGAAGAGGCACTGTAGCAATATAAATTGCACTTGTACTCTATTTAATCAATTTATATAAAAACTTATCTCCTCAGACAATGAATTCATTCAGCTCTATGTTCCTTGTTCTTGCTTAATCATCTTCTACATCCATATTAGCCGTTGTCAAATTCATTAGTGCCTAGTTCTTTAATCCATTCTCTACAAATTTATTGTACTAAGCTCATTGGGCCAATATCCCATACATCTTGGATTTGGGCTAAAAAACGTGTCCTTACAGCTACGCTTTAGCTTTTAGATATATATAGATATAGATAAGTAAAATCATTAGATCAATAAATAATAATAATAGAAGCTTGCGTTTTTATTCCTCCTCACAAGTAATGATAATCCCAAATACTTCTCATATTGCCTTATTTCTAGAAAAAAACTCAAGGAGAAAAGCTAGTGTCTCAGGCTGGAAGGAAAATATTAATCAAGGTAGTGGTCCAAGCTATCCCAACATACACAATGAGTTGCTTCAAACTCCTAGTGAGCTTATGTATAGAGATTGAAAGTCTAATTAGGAAGTTTTGGTGAGGATAGAAGGGTGATCGAAAAAAAGTTCATTGGGTTAAATGAGAAACTCTATGTCAAGCTAAATTTAAAGGAGGAATGGGGTTCAAGGACTTAGCTCTCTTTAATGATGCTTTGTTAGCAAAGAAAGCATGGAGACTACTGCATCATAAGGAATCACTATTTTACAGAGTCTTTAAATCCAAAATTTTTCCTAATTGTTCTATCATGGAAGCCACTAATTCTCGTACTAGCTCTTATGCATGGCATTGTATATTAAAAGGTGAATTTAAAAAAGCAAAAAATCCTTCTATCCGATACCTGTGATCACTGCAACAGGGCCTTAGAAAGTGTGCTGCATGCTCTGTGGGACCGTCCAAAAATCTCACAGGTATAGAGCTCTACCTCGGAGTTCAGGTTTCATCTCTCTTATGGCTTTTCCACCATCTTAGAATGATAAGCCAAAAATGTATTGAACCTTTTGGTAAATTAATCAATTAATTAGCTAAGTGAAATTAATTAGATTAAATTATATGCAATAAGTATGGTAGCACAAACAAATCACCAACTAAGTTAAATGCAGCGGAAAATAAATTTGACACAGGTGATTTGTTTTACGAATGGGGAAAACCACCGAAGCAAAACCCCACTGGGTGAATTTAAGGTCACACTCCTGAGAATCCATTATTATCAAAACAAGCAGTTACAAGTAAAATGAATCCTAATACCTAATACCAACTTACAGTTGAATCCTTACCCCAATACCTAATTGGACTTGTAATGTAGCAGCAATCTCTCCTTTCAATGCACGACTCCCAGTACGTGACTAACCAATGATGCACGAATCCTAGTACTTAACTAACTCCACAGCAACCCTTTGATTGTTGTAGTTGATTTGTAGCAACTTCATATAGAAACACCAATAAGATCTTTAATGTTAGTGCAAGAGACTTTGCTTGGTTACAGAACCCAAAGGCGTACAAAAAATGTAGCAAGAACTCTTTCTTCTGTAGGAGAAGGCTATAGTTTCAAAAAAGAAAAATCTTATGAAGCTCTCTAGGGTTAGGTTTTTCTTTTTCCACCTCCTTTAAATAGGAGCTTAATGGACTCTTCTATTCCAAATAAGTTTACACAAACCTTGGGCTTTCCTAGTCCAATAAGGATTATACAAACCCACAAACCTTGAGTTTTCCTAGTCCTATAAGGATTATACAAACCCGTAAACAAATAATCTTTAAGAATAAAAATGTTGCTGGCTATAGTCTGAATCCCATAAGCTTGATAGATCAAGACATATGTCAAGCTTTCATGAATCTTGACAGATCGAGCTTCTATCGAGAAGGTATTTAGACTTGCAGATTGCAATTTTCTTGAGCAGTTCTTGAGTAATCTTTATGTCTTCAATTTAACCACTTGTAATAATCATCTTGAACCTTCTTAGATTTATCCAAATACAAGTAAAGTGTGTTTTGTCAAAAGATATGCTAATTACATAAAAATATGTCATTAACACAAAACTCATTTTTCATGCCAAGAAAGAAGGAAAAAACCTAGAATGCAAATTACCCAATTTCATTGCCTCGAATGCATAACAAACACTCTAGGATTTCAGCATAGCAAACAGCACAGCCTCATCACCAATTTCCGCTCACGTTCCCATACGAAGCAGATGGTCTCCCCCTCCCTCAAACTCTTGCAAGGTAAACTTTGATGGAGCGACATTCAAGGATATCGGCAAAGCAGGACTGGGTGTGTTGATACAGGACAGCCAAGGTCAGGCCATTTCTTCTTTGTCAAAATAGATTCCTCTCCCCTTTTCTTTAGACGTGGTTGAAGCCTTGGCAACAGCGAAGACTATTTCTTTTGCTCTGGAAATAGAATGTTCCTCCTTTATACTTGAAGGTGATTCAAAAATTTTGATAAAGACCCTTAGTAGTGAAGAGATTTTCCTTTTGTCTTTTGGTCATATTCTTGAGTCAGTCAAAGTCATGACAGAAGCCAACTGTATTTCTTTTTCTCATGTACGTCAACTTGGAAATTCTGTTTCTCATAACCTAACTAAATATATTAGACATGTAAGTGATTACATGGTGTGGATGGAGGATGTTCCTCCGCATCTTTATTTTGTACTGTTTGTCGATACTGGTTGATTTTCTAATAAAAATTCCCAAGTTTCATTCTATAATAATAATAATAATAATAAATAAATAAATAAATAATTATTTCGTTTATTTGAGAACATACAATAAATTTATAACTATACAAAAACCTCATATCGTAATGATATAAAACATACTATTTCACAAGTTTCTATGAACTATATAATTTTATGAAAGATCAACTCATTTTTTAATACCTATACACATTTTTGTCATGATATTCTTGCTTCTTTCTCAAAAAAAAAAAAAAAAAAAAAATTATCATTTAACAAAACTCAATGAACTGTAAATATAGCACATATGTAATTTTTATTATTTATATGATTAAGAGGTAAGTGTGTCCTTACTCCTTATCAACAAAAAAGAAAAAAAAAAAAGAGGTGAGTGTGTGTTTGATATAATTTATTTTAGTGAGAGAAATAAGTTGAGTTTAAGGTATATATACTTATAAATAAATAAAAGAGTTTTTTTCTTTAAAATATATATATATATATATATCCAAAAAAATAAACTGAATTAATTAAATCATAATAAATGCCATCATGATCTTATTTTTATTGACTTATATTTTAAAAGAAATAAATTAAAAAAAACATAATTATACATTAAAAAGAGCGTAAAATGCTAAAGTGCACAATAATTTCTATAAAAAAAATGATGACAATAATTGAATTAAGATTTTAAGCTAAAACAAATATGTCCTTGAAAGATCAACACGTACAAGTGGCAGATTAGTATTTTCCGATTAATTACAGGGCTTTTGCTAATTGACTTATTTTTATAGAGTCTATAGACTGATGGTTTTGGCCAGAGAGACCATTCTCTATATCTGACTCAAAGACTTCGGTTTGTGGTGGAAAGTGGAATTCCAACCTTGAAATTTCCTCTGAAGCAAGGTTGGTTTTTGTCAGCAACTCATATTGATATGATTTTGAAACTGAGACTGAAACTGAAACTATTCAACCCTTATTATTAATAATTCACTTGCTCTTATTTCTTTTCCTTCAGTTCTTCTCTGCTTTGTCTCTGATTTTACTACTACTGGGTAAGTAAAAATCACTTCTTTAAGGCAAAATATTGAGGACCAACTCTTTTTCTCAAACATGTTTCAGTATTTCTCAAAATGGTTTGGTGTTGGATCTTTAAAAGCTATCATGCATTTTTTTTTTCTCTTTTGGGTTTTTGCTCTGTTTTTATTATTATTTATATTTGTTTCATGATTTCAAAGATTGAAGCTTGAACCTTTTTTTTTTCCTCTCTAAATGGCTCTTACTTGGAATGCCAGTGTGGTAGCGTGTGTGTGAGATTTGATGACCAATTATAGTAATGAGATAATTGGAACTAAACTTATTTGTTGATTGTATGGTTTTCCTTTTGTGAAGTGGGATTCGCATGTTTATGAGGGATGTCATTGGCTTGAGGCATACAAGTTTTTCATTTTTTTTTCTTTTTTGTTTCATTGATTTTAAACCAATTCCAATGTAGTGGTGCTGTGGCTAGGGATGAATACCTTGTTTTATGTCAGAGGAGGATTGCTGATGACTTTGTGGGTGAAATGTGGTTCATGGTTTATTTCCTCTTGTGGGTCTTAATCTATATGTTGAATTGTATACTGAACTTCAGATTCTTTTTTACATCTTATGATCTTTTAAATTGCCATTTCTTTCTTAAGAATTGTACGCATTTAGTTGGACAGTTCCTTATAATTTATTTGCTTGTTAAGATCGTGATCAAATTGGATGAATTTTATGAGCTGAAGGAAGATTTGGTAACTTTTAATGCAGAGAGGGAACGGAGGATGCATTCTGTGATAATAGGGGGGGTAAAGAGAATATAAGACTGTCTAACCTTAATTGTTTTTCATTGTGAGTTAGTTCTAGAGAATGAGACATCTTATGTAGTGTTCTTCAACTTTGTATCTACTTATCTTGGAATTGAATAAATCTGTGAAGTGGATTACTCCTTGATTTTTGGTATCAGGGTTAAGATAACCTTGAAGGGAGAAAGGAAGGTAAATTACTGACTAATTGGTGTGATGCAATATGAATGTGAACGATTGTGATATTTGTGTTATAAAATTAAAGAGCACGAAATATTGACTTGCATTTGGAATTCTATGTTTTACAAATTTTGACCACTTAAGTATTCGAGTCTATCTAACTGAGATTAATAAAATGCAGAGATTACAGTTTCTGTAGTTTGTCTACAATTGATATGATTGAAGAAATTTAAGGAAGAAGGAAAAATATTTTAGGGGAATAGTTTTTGTTTATATGCCCTAGAAGTACTGGATACTTGTGGATTATTGAGATGAACAATTTAACAGCCACTTCCTCTCTGAAGTAAATTAGGATATACTCACTTACAAATGCTGCCACAGAATTTCATCCATGTGTGTGTGTGTGTTTTTGGTCATTCTCTGAAAGTTACCATATGATCTTGTTACTGATTTATGCAAATTACTAAAATCTGTATGTATCTTGTCAACAGAGAAGAACTCATTTGAAAATTTAGACAAGTTTTATGAAGTTGCTTATATTTGTGTAACCGATGTCTGTTACTGTGATACAGATATTGAGCTGCATTATGAAAGAAAATTCAAGGCTTTCTATGTTGCTGCCATGAACACCAAATAACAGTGAATAAGAGGCCAACTTCTGGCCAGTTGATTTCAGTTGAGTTCCAAAACAGCCCTACCCTGAAAAGACTCCCTGTACAGACTCTGTTGAGGGACCTGGCAGACTCTGTGAGCAAGTTATTCTTCAATGCAAGCATCACAACGGCTCAGAATTTCAGGCATGTCCAACGGATTGTACTATCAACCAATTCGAGAAGTTGAGGCCAACTGCTTGCCTCAATTTCAAACATTTGACCGTCAGCCATACTACAATGATAGCAGCCAAGCATCCAACAACTACCTGGCTCAGAATTTCTATGAACGGTATTGCACTTTGGAGTCATCCTCGGCAAATGGTAGCTATGCAACTGTTCATAATTCCCCATCAACTGTCAGTTTCTCGCCCAATGGTAGCCCAATGTCTCAGCAAGATTCTCATTCATACCCTGCCGACCCACACTATTCCCCTGATAATACCTATGGCTCTCCAATAAGTGGGTCCTGCATAACTGATGAAGTAAATGATTTCAAGCACAAACTGAAAGAACTGGAAAATGTAATGCTGGGTCCTGATTGCAATTTTCATGATAGCTATGATAGTTCCTTCCAGAATGGTCTAAACAATACTTCACTGGAAATGGACAGCTGTAGACAAGTAATGGAAGCAATTTCTAATAGGAACTTAAAGCAGATCCTTATCTTCTGTGCAAAAGCAGTATCAGATAATGATCTGTTAATGGCACATTGGTTGATGGATGAATTACGTCAAATGGTGTCAGTTACTGGTGAACCAATTCAAAGGTTGGGAGCATACATGTTGGAAGGGCTTGTTGCGCGGCTGGCCTCTTCAGGGAGTACGATTTGCAAGGCATTGAAATGTAAAGAACCAGAAAGCAAGGATCTCCTCTCTTATATGCACATTCTTTACGAGGTTTGCCCTTACTTCAAATTTGGGTATATGTCTGCAAATGGAGCTATTGCAGAAGCCATGAAGGATGAAAAGAGAGTTCACATAATTGATTTCCAAATTGCTCAGGGCAGTCAATGGCTCACTTTAATCCAGGCTTTTGCATCTAGGCCTGGTGGGCCACCCCACATCCGCATAACAGGTATCGATGATTCCATGTCAGCTTATGCTCGTGGAGGAGGTCTAAATATTGTGAGAAAGAGGCTATCTAAGCTTGCGGAGTCTTTTAAGGTGCCATTTGAGTTCCATGCTGCGGCCATGTCCGGTTGTGAGGTTCAGCTAGAAAATCTTGGGGTTCGACCAGGGGAAGCTCTGGCTGTGAACTTCGCTTTTATGCTACATCACATGCCAGATGAGAGTGTCAGCACCCAGAATCATCGGGACAGGCTACTGAGGCTGGTCAAGAGCCTGTCTCCAAAGGTGGTTACCCTTGTTGAGCAAGAATCTAACACGAATACTGCTGCATTCTATCCGCGGTTCCTTGAAACGCTGAACTACTACACAGCTATGTTTGAGTCGATTGATGTGACCCTTCCAAGGGAGCACAAGGAGCGAATCAATGTTGAGCAGCACTGTTTGGCAAGGGAGGTGGTTAACATATTAGCATGTGAGGGGCCTGAGAGGGTGGAACGCCATGAGCTTCTTGGTAAGTGGAGGTCACGGTTCAAAATGGCGGGATTTACTCCTTACCCTTTAAGCTCCTTGGTGAATGCTACCATTAAAACACTGCTGGAGAACTACTGTAACAAATATAGGCTTCAAGAACGAGACGGAGCTCTGTATCTTGGCTGGATGGACAGAGACTTGGTTGCTTCTTGTGCGTGGAAGTGAAACTACAGAGCACAATTGAGACATTTTTTAGGAATCAGCATCGAAAACTGAAGTAGAACTAGTGCTTTTGTTGTGTTTTTACCGTGTCAACAGCTCTAAAGAAGGTGCTGTCAACGTGTGTACTCTTTTATAGATCCAAAATGGCCATTTTCATTTAGACCAATTTAATGCCCTGAAAGTTATTGGTTTGCTGGCTCAGAGAGAATGGCATTCTGGTGCAATTGCAGAATTTAATCATCGATGTGCTTTGACATAAATTTATGTCTTTTTCAATAAAATAAAATATTGATTTTGGAAGAAGCCACATGATGAAGATTTAAGGTACTTGGGCATGAGTAAGAGGCGGGCTTCAATAAGTCTGCCCCCTCAACGTGCTTGAAACGACTTTACTTGTGCTGATTAAATTATGAGTCATGACTGAATGTTTCTCTCAAACTACCATGGGGAAATACGCGCGTTAGTCAAGTCACCGCATCATAAGCAAACCAATCCTAGGCATGTTTTTGGAAGACCGTACGTAGTTGTGGAAAGGCATTATGGCTTTGCTTATGGCTTGTGCTTATAATCCTTGAAAGGCATTATGTATAGTTATTGTTGGATCAGTGATATATTGGAACTATCTTCCCTGTCAAGATACATAGCAACACACAATAAAAAGCAGGAGAAGAAAAAACAGAAAAATTAAAAATATGCATCAATGTTATTAACAAGAAAATACTAAAAACATCTATCATATATATGTTATAAATTCAGAAAAATTCTGTGTTGTACTGTTGTTATTTGACACATATTTTAAAACACCTGTTGGTGCTCTTCTAGCATTCCTATAAGCTACAATTCCATCCCAATCCATGTGAATAAACATCATCCATACAGGCTTTGACTTGCCGCAACCAGAAACAGCATCATGAATCAGCTTTGGACAGGTTCTGGATTTGGCGTTTGTCGCTCGTTTATATTTGTCTCAATCCCTGGCTTGCCATTCATTTCTGATTTAGTTCTACTACGCTTGCCGTTCAGTTCCTCATCCTCAGTGCAAACAGCATCTACTTCCTCTGATTTAGTGCCTGCCTCACCATTATGGGCTGTTGTATGAACATTTGATCCAGCTGTATTATGGGTAACAATCCTTGCAGGAGGCATGTCGTGGTCATGTTGTCCCTCATATGTAGTTATAACCACTTTTGGATCATGAGATGCCCTCTCTACGTGTTTTTTAACCGGGCATCCAGAATTTGAGCATCTGTAGTAACTCCTGCATAACCCGATTGCAAAACTAGAGTCAGCATAAAACTTGATTGCGAAGTATTATCACTAATTTACCTATATTTTCACATTTGATTTATCACTAATCTACCCTTATATTCAAATGAAAGGGAAACTTTCTATGACTAACAGTATTGGAACTAAAGGTGCTAATTTTGAAACCATCCAAGAATGACCTAATCTTTGGGAACAAAAAGGTTCAACAAAAAAAGCACTTTCCAGTAAGTCAAAGAGGATTACAAACCCAAAATACCAAAGCTCTAATAGCAAACAACTATAAAGAAGCCATTAGGTTCACAGCCCTCTCTAAAAGACACGCCAAAGAAGACAACCAATCAAAACCACAAGCAAGATATTAAATTGGAGAGACCTTGCAGATACCAAAGTGGCCTGAATTTGCGGCTGCCCCATTCTAAAAGAGACTAGTATTCTAAAATGTCCATAATCTTATCCTTCTAATTTTTCAACCAAGGCATTGTTAAGAAATGAAAATTACAATAGAGGAAATTAATGGGGTGTTATATCTATCCAACAAAAAGGGATCACCAACTATATCTCTGCTCCTGCCTAGATATTTGCATGATATACATTAGTTGTGACAATATCAAGTAGTTGTAACAATCACAGTGACGAGTTTTAAATTTCTGATAATCCAAAACCCATGAGCAGAAAGGCAAACCACACTGACAAGATCTTCAATTTCCAGTAATCCAAAATCTACGAGCAGGAATTATTTAAAGAGTCTGAAACTGTATATAAACATTGAAATTGTTAAATACCTCGGGTTTGGATTGCCTTTCACCATTTTCTGCCCATATTTGCGCCAGCGGTAGCCATCATTTACAATATCTACCTCACTCAAAGTCTGAACAACAGAACGTGGTTCACCACTAGGCTTCTCCACTGAAATGGCAACATTACACACATCTTTTTTCCTGTTTAATAATTTCAATTTTTGGCAGTTCAAAAGAGTTAGCTCAAATATCTACTAGTAGACAAGAAATTTGAAGTAGCTAGTTCATTAACATACCGTCTTTTTGAGTCTAGATCATCATCAACAACAACCTCATTCCTTATCCTACTTGTTTGTGAAAGTGCACCTTTCACATCATCACTTACTGCAACTGTTGAACACCGAGATGGAGAGGCATCTACTGGCTTCATTTGATGAGGTGTCTGGCCATACTCAACCAATGATTTGTCTTCAAAATACGAGGTCACAAAATAAATCAAGCACTTTTTCATTAATGGAACAAAACTAGATATTGAAGACACAAGTGTCTTTCTCACCTGTCGCACCAATTGAAGAAGGCTCATTTGGTTTTTCATCTACAACGGACAAGGCTAAACCAACAGATCCAGGGACAATAAGTTCAGGTTTGGGATGAACATGCTGACCAAAGTAGGTAGCATCAATAATCTGCCCCCCATGTGTCCGTTCCAGTTGCTTTTTCACCAGACACCTTGAATGCGTACATTTGTAATAACTCCGTATAAATTCATTTCCTTTGACAAGTTTCTGCCCATATTTCCGCCAATTATATCCATCTTCTGTCACCACTTTCTCACGTATTACAGATGGTGTGCTTCCTTCCTGACCCGATTGTGATGCAAGGTTAATAGGATCACGGGCCTGTGATCCTTTCTCAGAAATTATAGAGGAAGGACTTTGTTCTTGATCTGATTGACTTGTCTGAACTGCAGCATCAGGTGCCTGTGAAGCTTTCTCAGGTATGGACAAGGGAGTGCTTGCTTCTTGATCTGATTGTTTTGCTTGAAGTCCATCATCAGGTATCTGATCCAATGCAATTCCACCATCAGAGCTCTTTCTATGTTGCATTTTATCTGAAGCACCCTCATCTGGTGCACATTCCCCCGAAGAAATCATGTGAATCTGATAATTGCTAGTGGAAACAGAAGAGTTCAATTTAACTCAGGATGTCCTTACTGTGATTGATATCCCACATGCTACCAGTTGTTCAGACCTGAAAAAGATTCCATAAAAAAGAAACTTACATAAACAAGAACATATTAATAACTTGCAATGAGGCCCAATTGGAAATTATACTAACCACACAAATAATGGAAGATGGCTTGTACTCATAACTCATGTCATCCTTTTAGAATTTCATTCTTAAGACAGTAAAATCTTCCAATTATACCATTCCAATTCATATGATTTTGCTTTGTAAAGAACTAAGAAATTTGAGAATAAACCACACAAGATTATAAATACCATACGAGTAACTAAGATCAATAAGAAGTTTCATATAGTAAGAATGCAATAACATTGAACAAATCATATTCTTCAAATTTACCATGTCGAACAGCAAACAACCAACAAAAAAGCCTTAGTCCCAAAACTTTCAACTTCAAGTTACTTATGGATTCTCAACAGACTAATTGAATTCAGCCACATCACATGTATTCTTCTCCACTAATTCATTCTATATCAATAATCGTATTATTTTATTTGTCACCTCCATAATTAACATGTCTTTTTTAACTTTTTCTACCTAGATTAGATTGTTTTAAGTCTTCCACTACCAAGGATCCATCATCATCATCCATTTATAATAAAATGACTAAAATTTATAGTGACCATCGTCCTAACGCAACCCTCCTCCTTTACTGTTTGCAACGTTTACACACCGACAAAGGCAAAGGCAAAGTAACGAAAATTGTACAATTATCCACCAGTCTCATGCCCACACATACATACAACAACTACTAAAAACCCTAATTCCCACATATGTTAACCAATTTAGTAACAATTACTTGAACAACAAGGATTCAGAACCTTCTCATATATATATATATATATATATCAAATTATAACTAACAATTACCTAGAACTGAAAATAAACTAACCCTGCGTTTAGCTGCTGAGAAAAAAAAAAAAAAAAAAAATCAAAATCAAAATGGTAATTCACCGCTGCTTAGACAAACAGTCCTAATAGCCTCGGTCAATTCTATCATTTTCCTCCGTAGCCAAACAAGAGTTGGTACAATTAATTAACGCAGAACGAACAAACAAACCTACCCCCCGTTTGGCTGCTGAGAATTTTCTCTGCGGCCAAACAAAGTTCATACAACAAACAAGATAACCCACAGACACAGTTTGGCTGGTGAGAAACCGAAACGAAAGTTAAAATTTAAAGAAAAAGAAAGATAATTCAAACGGTGTTTGGATAAATTTTAGTCCAACTAGTGAGCTCTAAAAGTCAAATCAGATGCTTCAAGTCGAAATTCAATTATTTTTCTGAGCCTGAGCAGCCAAACAAATTAAAGAGCTCCCTCCAATTCCGATAACAAGAGGAGTGAGTGTATTAATTTTAGAAATGAAGAATTAAAGACGTAGTAGTAAATAGTAAAAAAAACAACTAACTTTGCAATCAAACTTTCTTTTCTATACTACTACTACTGCTACGGTACCTTCGTCTCCTCGGGCTCGGAGTTCTAAACCAACTCCTGCAATTCCTGATCAGCTGCTCCAATTCCACGTGCAACCGTTTCTTCTCTTTGACTTTTGTTTTTTTTTTTTATAAAAATTTAATCACTGCCGTCGATCATCAAGTCTCTCGGGATTCCAACCGTCGATAGTGTGGGGTCCAGTTACAGATTGAGATTGAGATGGAGAAAAAAGAGGTTTCCAAGTCTAATCCCAAAAATATCGAGTTGGGATTGGGATTGGGATTGGGAGGAGGAGAAGACGGAGTAGGAATTATTATTTGTCTCTGCTCTCTTTTTACATCTTTGCGCTTCGATGTGGATGGTAATAAATAAATACACTAATTAAACATATTTTTGGTCCTTCTATGTTTCTGAATTTTCATTTTCAACTTTTTTTTTTTTTAATGTTTAATCTTGTTTTTATATTGGCTTGTCGTTATTTCCATTAATTTAAGTGTCTTCATATTTAACTATTTTCTAAAATACTAATTTTAAAATGTTGTAATTTTATTATCTTAAGCAACAAATCAATTATGGACAATCATAATACAAATGGAAATGGGCAATGGTAATTCTAATATATATATATATAAATATGAAAATAGAATCAAATACGGAGAGCTAAAATAAAAAATTTTGAAAGATGAAAGACAATATATATATATATATATATGTATGTATATTTATTCTTTTTTTTTTTTTTTTTTTTTTTGAGAATCATGTATATTTATTCCTAAACATTAATAGTCAAAAAGTATATTTTAGTTAGTTAAACAAAAGCTATTAGTAAGTGGATGAGCGGCTTTAGTTTAGGGTCACAATTATATACATATTGAAAACCGGGGAGATAATTGCAAGAAAATTTGATGCAAAAATGAATCAAAACCAGCGTGCACCTTTTCCTTGAATGTCCGTCCTAGCTAGAGCTATATGGCTATCCGCATGCTGGGGGTTCAGATTTGATACAAGCCTCCTTTGGAAGCTTTGTCAAGCTGACCATGGAACCTCCCAACTCACCCCTTCCTGGTCACGATCAATGGCTTATCTCCCTTAATATGGCTCTCACTGTGGACGAGATTTAGTGTTTGAGGAATCACATCACTTCCAAGAGGGGCACATGGATATTCCCTAGTCAATCTACAATATTCAAACCAAGTTCCTTGAATACTCCAAGATGGTGTCAGCTACAGCCATCCCTGCATCTCTAAACCTCCCCGTGTGGACTCCTCATCCTTTGGGTTAGATCAAAATCAACGCCAATGCTGCTTTGTCAGGGTCAAGATCAACATTGGCTACTATTGCTAGATGCCATAGAGGCGAGGTAATTAGAGTGTGCGACAAAGGTAGTCTCTTTTGCTCTTCCCTCCAAGTTGAAACAGTTGCCCTCCAATAGGCAGTTGAAATTGTAGTCTGGGAGCATTGGCAACAAGTCATCTTTGAAGGCGACGCCAAAGCCTATTTTGGTCCTCTATCCTTACCTAATATGCTCCTTGATTGGTCCACCAGTATTATACACACTTTATTTTGTACCCGTTGTGGGCACAAGGGTTCTCTTTGAAGTTGTCACCTAGTTGTTGCAATGGTTTAGAAATCATATATATAACATCCACTTGAGGAAGAACCTTTGATCTTACTACCAGAATATGAGTTTGGAGTTCAGGTACGTTCTTAGGAAGGTGTTAGGCACTCAAGATCGCCCAACCTTAAGGTTGGCTTCCCATCATTGTGTCTTACGTCTTAACCTTATTAAAAACATGTTCAACACTTTGTATCATGACTCACACACACACACACTAGCATGCATCTAACATACAATCATGGCATCATTATCCCAAAACAACATATCATATCTATCCATAAAGCAATAAGGAGCCAAACCACACACATATGTAAACCCTAGCATTCATCTAACATGTGAAAATCCAATCATACATCTAAAGCAAGGCAGCAACTTAATCATGGCAATCACAAGATCATGTAAACATCCATACCCAAAACCAAACATCATACAAGCATTTTCATCATAAAAGATGCATGTTCAATGCATGACCTACCTTTACTGACCTTGCAGCAACTTAGCACCTATGGCATCAATGCATGAGCATGTGAATGAATGGCATGGTACTAAGATTAAGAAACAAGAAGACAAACCCTAATCTAGCATACAATAACAAACAAATATGTGAACAAAGAAAAAGCAACTCAAAAGCATATAAGAAGGTTAAAACAAAGGCATATTGGATAAAACAAACAAAGCAAAAGAATTAGGAAAATCAAAATTAGAGTTTTTAGGCACGAGTATGCGTGCTCATACATAGGCCTGCGTACATGGGCCAGTTGTATGCGTACGCATACTTTGAGCCTGCATGCACATACAAAAGTATGTGTACGCAGACATGTCTAAACCTTAACCTAGAAACAGACAAGCAGAAAAACAGAGCAGAAATGAAAACCCTAGTTCTAGCAACCAAACATGCTCAGAATATGCAAGAAAATATAAACCTACTCTAAACAAACAAGTTATAACACAAACAAAGCAAGAAGAACATATTAAATAGTAAAAGGAAGAATAAAAAGAGAAAAGAAAGGTTGAAGCTTGATACCTCAAAAAAGGAATTTCCAAGCTTTGATTTTGACCGTTCCTTTCAGTCAAATCTATCACAAGTCATTAAACAAGCGGTTAGCAACGTTAAACTAAAAGGATTGGGGCCAAAAAAGGTCTCAATCAAATAAAATTGACTTGAGAGTATTTTGTGAAAAACTCCATTTTGATTCACTATTTTCTAGTGAATCTTTGGTTTTTCCCGTGGGATTTCTCTGTCTATTAAAAATGTAACGTGTAAGGCTTTATACAGTGGAAAAAATGGGGTTTAGAATGGCTTCTAGATGATGTGGGATTCATTCCAAACCTCAGCCATTATTGCAAAAAACTTGTCTTTTTCATGCTTTTGAAACTCTAGCTGCGTACACAAGAATGTGCCTGTATACGCATGCTTTGACCCACGTATGCAAGTTGCTACCCACGTACATAGACCGAGGGCCACTTTGGTCTTTTATTTCCAAAAATAGATTTTTGCTCATTTAAAAATTTATATTTTCCATTTTAACACTCTTCAAGTTAATTTGATATTTAACTGAGCTCTAAATTGGCTTTGGGCCTTAAAGTTTGAGCTTCATTGGGGAATAGGAGCTCGGGTCATAAGGGGTACAAAATGCGATGTCTACAAATGCCTCTCTTTTGATTCGTGAGCTTCACTAACGAAATGAAAAGAATAAGAGACAAAACATTTTGTTTCAACGTTCGGCTCAGGCCTAACCCACGCATATGACACACATCACGCATACATGGGGCGGGGTGTAACTCCGAAGAGCTGCATGAGATTCGTATGTCTAAAGTCCCACCTTTGTTGCTCGGGAAACGAGCAACGATTGGTTCACTGTCCCAGAACCTGCTTTGCCACTTGCAAGCAAGTGGCGAGTGACTCACTATCCTAGAGTCACTTAAAAAATAAATTAAAAAAAAAAAAAAAACAAACAAACAATGGTGATTTTACGAGCTAACCCAACAAACAACAAAAGGATATAGTCTCTGTCGTGTCCATTCGAGGCTTTTGCCTCAAACTTCTCCAGGTGACTTGTTCCTCTTGCCTTCTTCGCTTCTTTCTCTATCTTTTCTGGTGAGGCTCTTGTCTTGAGTTGACTTTGGTCTCTTTCTTTATCATGATCTTTACCATTTTCTACTATGCCTGCATGTTTAACTCCCGGAGGATATGTGCATGAATAGTCTTGATTGTTGGACCCACTAGGGGTGGTGAAAACTCGCTTAAGAGTAGGTATATATGGGGAGGAATCTTCTACCTCTTGCTTGGTGATGAGAAACTCACTGAGGAGTAGTAGGAATGGACTTGCTGAGAGTAGTGTAGATGTGTGATTCATTGGGGAAGAATCGTCTGCTTTCTTCATGGTATCCTAAGGACTTGGAGGAAGAATCTTCTACTTCCTTATTGGGGATACTTTAAGCGTACTTGATCTATCGAAGATACTTCGGGGAAGAATCTTCTGCTTTCCTACTGGGGATTGTTTAAATGTGCTTGGGTTCATCGGGGAAGAATCTTCTGCCTCTTCCATGATGATATTCATTAGGGAAGAATCTTCTGCTTCCTTACAGGGGATGATGGCTTAACGTGTTTGATCCATTGGGGAAGAATTTTCTGCTTTCATATTGGGGATAGTGTTCTTGATATGCTTGATCCATTGGGGATGGTTTTGGGATGTACATGCTTCATTGGGAGAAGAGTCTTCTACTTCCTTTACCGCTCACTAGGGAGTCCTTTGATGATTTTGTGTCTAATTGAGGCAATCTTGAGATGTTTTCCCTTTTTGGAAAGAAGGATTTTTTTTTTAATACTATTTATGACTAAACTACATGTAGTTTAGTGGTGAGGCCTAAACTACACGTAATTTAGCCATCAGGTCAGTTCCCGCCTTTTCATTTTTTTGTCCAATGGTTACCAACCGTTTTTTTTTTTAAATTTTTTATTCTCTTCATTTCTCTTATCTCTTCACATTCTTCATAACTCTTCTTTCTTTTTTTCTCTACAAAAACCTCCCTCTCCTCTCTCTTCCTGACACCCTCTAACTTTCTCATTCTCTCAAACTCCTTTATTCTCTCATTTTCTCTCCAAACTCTCTTCATTTTCTCCAATGGCACCCAAGGCCAAGAAGTCCTCCTACGTCCTTGCTTTTGACTCATTCCACCTCACCCACTGGAGTGGGGCAATGAGACTAATAGGGCCTCTACCATTGACATACCAGCCAGAGAATCACATCCCCAGAGCTGAATTTGTAAGTTTTCAAACTTTTTCTCATTTTCAAGTTTCTCTCTGATCTTTCATTTTAATGTGTTTTTGGCCATGTAAATGCTTGGGTTTTGCTATGGGATGAGTTTAGATGAAAAATTGACACCTTAGGATGGGTAGGAACATGTTTAGGATTGATTTTGGATGATGCATGCTTGAAAATGTCGAAGAACTGCTTTTGTTTGTGCTTTTGCATGCGTGGACTTGAGCATGCGTACGTAGCTTGAATTCATGCGTATGCAGGTATGTTCTTGCGTACGCAGGTCTATTCTTGAGGTTCTACAAACGTTGGTTATGGCCTGCGTACGTGAGGTCCTGTTTGTGTACGTGGGCTTTGACTCGCATACGTGAAACGCCTGGTAAAGGCCCAACTTTGCCCATTTTCACTTCTATATGCAATCCAAACACCTCTTTTTGTCATTTTTGCATCTGAACATCACCGCATCCTTCTTTTTATCTTTATTCTTGCATCAAAAACTCCATTTCTTAACATTTTGCTTGAATCAAAGAATCTAATGTTACCTTCTGCTTTTGCTGTCCTCATCCCCTTATGCTAGTTGGGGAAGCACCAACAAGGTGATGGAGTGGTACAACCTTCTTGTTCCAGAAACTAGGGCCTATATCCGGGAGGCAAACTTTGAGCCCATCATTGGGCTTTTTCTGAAGAAGTCCGTGAGTGCTACCTTGGTGTAGTGCCTCATTAAGAGGTGGTGGGATACTACCCATACCTTTCATATTGCTGAGCGGGAGATGACGGTGACTCCCTATGACTTCTACCGCATGACCGGCCATTGCATCAAAGGGGCCATCATCAGTTTGAACGGCGTGTCGGGCATCCAATTGGGCCTCGGCACGTTAGGGAGGAAGTGCTCCACTAAGACCATTCGCTACTTCGACTTGGTGTTGGATTACATGCTTCTCCCACAGAGGACTACAAGGGAGCGTGTTCGTATGACTAAGGCCTTCCTTCTACACTTGTTGGGAGCTTACCTATTTGCCAATGGTGGGCAAACAATATCCTTGAGGTGGTTGACCCTCTTTCAAGACTTTGGAAAGGCACGAAGGGCAAACTGGGGGCAAACATGTTTCGCCTATCTCTACTCCACCCTCAACACTCTCAGCCGGGGTACCTTGTGGCAGCTTGTGGGGACTTGAAAGCTCCTTGAGGTTAGTTCTCATTCCTTGAATTTTCATTTGTAGTTTGTAATCTTGTAAACTGTATTATCTTGCAAACTGTTATTTTGCACACTATCATCTTGTAATTTGTCATCTTGCAAATTGTTATTTTGCATCTAACTTGTGGCTTATGCTTCCTCTTGCAATGATGGGTTGTTAGGTATGGCCTCATAACCCCGAGCACTGATCTAATTCTAAAGGAATTCCCTCGAGTGAGGGCTCACCTTGCTAGGTTAACTTCGGATGAGGTAAGTTTAAGAGCTCTAATCTTCATGCTCCTTCATGAATTCCCCTTAGGGTATACATCTTCTAATCTTGTGTCATTATTGGTTAACTAGACTCCATAGGCCGGTCAGCCCCTTCCTGCTTCTCCAAACTTTGAGCCCACTGCTCTCATTACTTCTGAGATTACTCCTCCTTTTGAAGGAGCGGGCTTGAGGGTGCTCTACTTGGCAGAAAGGGTGTAGTGTCAACTAGTGGGTAGGGATGACCCACAGATTCCGATGAATCCTCTTGAGTTCATGCTTGCCCCACACTCCATGACTAATACTGAGTACAACTCATAGGGGAATGGTGTTCCCTATGCCGGGCGACTTCTTGAGGGGTTGGACTATGAGGAGTTCAACATCACCAGTCTTATGCCTTCCCTCACTGTTTAGGTATATGCTCAATCTCTTCTTCTTCTCTTATTTTCCTTTACCTTATTTGTCATGACTTCTAATGGTGGAAAACTGTAACAGAAGGAGTTTGCTGCTGATGAGCTCATTGACCCTCCATATCTCCCTTGGACGGTCTATGCTTACTTTGCTCAAGATTGTGCCGTGCCTTGTAATCCTAATGTCACGAGCTATCCTTTTCCTCCCAACACTTGAGTGGTGAGTTTTTTTTTTTTTTTTTTTTGGCATTTCTCTCTTTCTAGTTTGGTCACTAACCCTTCTCTCTTTAAATTGCAACCCATTATCCAAGAGCATGAGGAGTTGGTATGGTTGGCTGGGAATCTCAAGCTGGAGGTGACCAACTATTCAAGGAACTAGTACGATCTTGGAGGGGCGGCCTATCCAGGCAGTGGTGGTGATGATGATGATGATGGAGGTGATGAGGAGGATTCGGAGGAGACTCCTAGCTATCAGTCAAGGAAGAGGCAGCACCATTGATTACTTACAGTCAAGACATATATGCACACACCACACTGCTTTTTCTCTTTTTGTTGCTTTTGTTGTTTTTATTTTCTTTAGAAAACATTTGGATTTAGTTTGAGACAAAGGATTGTACTTAAGAACATCTTTTTACATTTATGCTTTTCATTGGGACTTAGCACTTAATTTACAAGATATATGACTAATTGTATGTTTCTGTACAACTTTGCTTCTTTGATGCTTAAAATCTTGTGCTTGGAATATGTCTTGGATGATCTTTTAGGTCGTAGGAACCCTAGGAATTCTTTGGAGTGAAAAACTATGCTCAAAACAGGGGAAAATGGGCTTTTACCAAGTGTTGTGTGTACATGGGGATGGGCCTGTGTACGTGACTTTGACTTTGCATACGCGGGGTTGACCTTGCGTGCATGGGCCGTGAATCAAAGAAAACCCTAACCGCCCTACTTAAGTATAAAAGTAGTCGTTTGGGTCCCAAAACCTTCACCAACGTGTTTTCAACCTAGAAAGTCCCTTTTTGAGGTCCCCTAATGGCAGAAAACTCTCCACTCAATGTCTCAGCTTGGATTAGGAAGTTTGGTCCTGATTTCAAGGATTCCATTGCCCCTTATGGTATTTCTTGTGTCTTTCCATACCATCAAATTAGGGTGGATGAGTCTTTTCTTCGTTCTGCTACTAACTATTGGGTTCCTTCTCGGCATGTTTTTCGCTTCAACGGAATAGAACTATGCCCCACTATCGTAGAATTTGGTGCCATCATGGGTGAACTAGAGATTGATGATTTCATCTTCCCTACCATGGGCGGGGACCTCCCCTCCTTGTTGCAAGTTGTGTTGGGTGTCCCTTCCACCACGGCAAATAAGTGGTGTGTCTTTGACAAGCTCAACCTTAGGTTGGTTTTTGAGTACTTTTTTGGTTCGGCCCTTCCTGTGGGTAAGAGGCCATATTCATACTTTCTTCATGCCTTTTTCCTATGTGCTCTTGCAAGGTATTTCTTGGTTCAAAAGTCATATTATGTGGACTTTTGGATGTGTATGGTGGCTTATAAGCTAAAGAGAGGTAACCCGGTGGGCTTGATTTTGGTAGAGACCCTCAATGGTTTGGATGCCTTTCATAAGAAGGAAGCAAGCTTTTTTATGGGAAGTCCCCTTCTTTTTCAGGTATAATCCTTAACTTTTTACCTAGGTTCTCAACCTAGTGGGATTCCTCTAATTTTGCATGGATTGCCTTTCAGTTTTCAACCCATCGAGGTACCTTATATCGTCTTTCATTTATCATTTATTTTTTTTCACTCATGCTCTCTCTTCTTTTTACTCCCTCATCTTTTTTTTTTGTTTTTTTTAATTATAATTTTTTAGATATAGCTACAAGAGAGGCTTTGGTTGCTTCAACCTCCCACCGTACCTTAGTACATACCTCCCTAGGCATCTTAAGGACTGCCGACTTCACCAAAATGATATGAGTTTCGACGCGTACATGGAGCTTATGGGTCACATCAGGAGGTTGACAATTAATGAGTCATGGAGTGGTGGCACATCTCAAGCATGGTCCACAGTTGCTGCAAGGACTACTATGTGCCTTTAGTTGGACTTCATTGCAGCTCATACTACTCCACTTGTCACATCTCAAGGCAATATGGAGAGCGTCAAGGTGCTCCTTATGATGAAGGTGCCTTCCACATCGAGGTGTTTACCAATATTATCTTGGGTAGGATTAGTAAGGCTTGGCCATGCCTTAGGGTGACGAAAGGCATTGTTCCTCCTTAATACATCTATCCCATTGCGAGGTACAAGCAATGGTTGGAGGATGGCATAAAGTGGATTCTGAGGGATGAAAAAACTTACATGAAAAATAGTAAGAAAGCAAGGAGGACTGAGTGACCACCATGATGTGCCCCATATTTTACTTTTCTGCACTTTATGATTCTCATGTTTTTGTTTTTGAATTTAATAAAGGAATGGAATGTTCCAAATCCCCTATGAAAAAAATCTTATCATCTTTTAATTTGAGCAATTATAGAATCACTTCTTTTTTTTTTTTTTTTTAATCTTTGCTTATTGTCATCTTATTTATTTGTTTCTTTTTCTTTTCTTTTTCCTTTGCCATGTAACTTTTGCCTATGATGTCCCTTCGGGAATTTTCGCCATGCCTGTGGTCTTTCGCCTAACTTTTGTCTAGATTGCCCTTTCGGGTTTTCAATCTAGTAGGGTTCTCTTGCCTTAACTTTTGCCTAGGCTGCCCTTTCAAGATTTCAACCTAGCAGGCTTTTTCTTTTTCTTTAAATGTTGTATTTTCGGAGTCTATCCATGTTAATTAGGAGAAGCATCTCTTTCCCATCCAAATCTGTGATTCTTTTAGCACCTCTAGACATGGTTTTCTTGATGATAAAAGGCCTAGACCACCTTGGCTTCATCTTTCCTCTTGGATCAAAAGTTTCATCTCTAAGCACCTTTAGGACCAAGTACCCTTCTTTAAGGTTTCTTGGTTTCACTTTCTTGTTGAATGCTCTAGCAATCCTTTTTTGATTCCTTTGTGCATGATATTGTGCCCTAGCCGTTTTCTCATCTATCAAAGCCAATTGTTCATATCTCGCCTTAGCCCAATCCTCTTCTAGGACCTTGCTTTCTACCAATAACCTTAAAGATTGTATCTCCACCTCAGTAGGAAGTATCGCCTCACTACCATAAGCCAAAGAGTAAAGTGTTGCCCCAATCGACGCACGGATAAAAGTTCTATAACCCTGTAAGGCAAATGGAAGCGTCTTGGTCCAATCTTTGTATGTCACTACCATCTTGACTAGGATATTCTTCACATTCTTATTAGCTGTTCTACAGCCCCATTTGCTTGTGGCCGATATGGTGAAGACTTGTGATGCTCAATGTTATATAACTCCATTAACAGAAATGATCTCTTAGGGTACCCTAAACCGACATATGATGTTGTTTTCTAAGAACCGAGCCACATGCTTAGCCTTCAATACAAAGTAGGAGGCTGCCTCTAGCCACTTAGTGAAATAGTCATTTGCCACCAGAATGTATTCATGCTCGTTTAAAGCCTCAGGAGCTATCCTTCCAATCACATCTATGCCCCACATCGAGAATGGCCATGGAGAAGTCATGCTATATAACTTGCTAGGTGGTACATGGTTCAAGTTGGCGTGTGCCGGACAATCATGACAACCTTTCACATAGTCCACACAATCAGTCTCCATCGTATTCCAATAGTACCCCATCCTTAGGACTTTCTTGGCTAACATTCTTCCATTCATATGAGGGCCACAAATCCCTTGATGAACTTCTTCCATTACTCTCTTGGCTTCTTCCTTCTTCAAGCAACGAAGGTGTATTTCATCAAGGACCTTCTATAGAGTTATCCTCCACATAGGATGTATTGTATTACTATCATCCTAATGGAACGATGTTCTATTTTGTCGGCACCGACCGAATATGCCCCTAGTTCCAAGAACTTCATGATGTCATAGTACCACGGAACTTCTTCTTCCTTTATGGTCATTACTGAAGCTTCGGTCTTCCCTTTGTAAACTTCCTTATAACTTTGCTCAATCTTCAAGGGTCGTGTCCATACTCTCTCAGGTATTTTAACCATGGAGGCTAAGGTAGCTAAGGCATTTGCAAATTGATTTTGGGCTCTATGGATGATTGTGTACTCAATCTTTTCAAAGGTCTTGGTCAAGTCCTCCAAGTATTGTTGATAAGGCTTCAAGTGTTCCTCTTTCACCTTCCACAACTTTTGTGCTTGGGCTATAACCAAAGTTGAATCTCTAAAGACTTTGGCCTCCCTTACCCTCAATTTTCAGAGAGCTTCCATTCTGGCAATACAAACCTCATATTCAACCATGTTATTAGTTGCCTTAAAGTTCAACTTGATTGCCAAAAGTATGTGAGATCCTTTGGGAGTGATCAAGAGTATTCCTATCCCATTCCCATATTGGTTTACAGCTTCGTCAAAATACATCTTCCATGTCCCTAACTTAACATCCAAAATGTCCTTATCCGGAAAGTCTTCTTTCCCATCTTCCCCCTTTATAGGATTCTCAGCACAGAAATTTGGCACAACACTCCCTTTGATAGTTTTTCTAGCCACATACTTCAAATCAAATTCTGGCAACAAGATCAACCATCTTGACAATCTGCCACTCAAAGCGGGTTTCTCAAAAAGATACTTCAATGGGTCCATTCTTTCCACCACCCATGTTTGGAAAGGTAAGATAATATGTCTCAATTTCTGTTCGGCCCAAACAAGTGCAAAGCATGACTTTTCTATGAAAGTGTACCTAGTCTCATAATTATGGAACCTCTTGCTTAAGTAGTATATGGCCCTCTCATTCTTGTCATCATCTTTTTCTGCAAGCATACTTTCCACCGCATCTCCTATGATAGAGAAGTATAGGAGTAAAGGTTTTCCATGTTGTGGGGGCACTAGGATAGGTAGGTGGAGGAGATATTCCTTGATAAGTTCAAAGACTTTTTGGCACTCATCATTCCATGTATGTGGTTCATTCTTCCTTAAGAGTTTGAAGATGGGCTCACAAGTAGAGGTGAGCTTGGCAATGAATTGACTAATGTATTGTAATCAACCGAAGAAACCCCTTATTTCTTTCTCACTTTTGGGTGGAGGCATCTTTAATATGGTTTTGATCTTGGATGGGTCAACTTTTATCCCTTTATCGCTCACTAGGAAGCCTAGCAATTTTCTGGCGATTACTCCAAACGTACACTTTTGTGGGTTCAATCTTAGCCTATACTCTTTAATCGTCTCGACGAACTTGCTCAAGTTTATGGTGTGGTTTTCTTTATCCTTAGATTTCACTATCATATCATCGACATACACCTCTACCTTATTATGCATCATATCATGTAACAACGTTGTAGCCATCGTTTGGTAGGTTGCCCCAGCATTCTTAAGGCCAAATGGCATCACCGTATAACAATATATTCCCCATTCGGTAGTGAAAGTGGTTTTGGTCATATCTTTGGGAGCCATCTTGATTTGGTTGCACCCTGAGAAACCATCCATAAAAGACATCAAGACACTTCCCACCGTGTTATCCACCAAGACATTAATGTGAGGGAGAGGAAAGTCATCCTTAGGGCATGCCTTGTTCAAGTCCCTAAAGTCCATACACATCTTTACCTTCCCATCCTTCTTAGGTACGGGCATGACATTGGCTATCCATTCGACTTGGTAGACGGGTTTGATGAACCCTACCTTTAATTGTTTAGTGACTTCCTCCTTGATCTTTAAGACTCATTCGGTCCTTACTCTTCTCAACTTTTGTTTGATGGGTACCATGTGATCATGAGTATCAATGTGATGCTGAGCTATTTCGGGGTCAATTTCAGGCATATCTTCATAGGACCATGCAAACACCTCTTGAAATTCCATGAGGAGTTCTTGAAGATCTTTTCTTTCCTTTTCATTTAGAGTTGAGCCAATTTTAATTAAGCGTGGATTCTTATTATTGCCCAAATTAATAGTTTCAAGAGTTGGTTCCATAGGTTCAATTTTCTTTTCCAATTGTTTATTAATTTCATTTTCAAATTCATTTGAATCATTTAAGTGCAAAACTTCAATGTTATGGGACACATCAAAGTAAGTCAAATCAGAATTCATCTTATTGAAAATATTGAAAAATACATTGGAACTTGCATTACAAAACTTTTTCCCCATGTTTTCAAAAAACCCAACCCAAGTCTAATTATTAATGGGCCCCACAATAGGCATGATGAATTTGGAAGGATTACTTGGCTCTTCGTTGGTGATGGCGAACACATTTTCACTCGTTTTCATCATGGTCTTCATTACTTCAGCATCCATGTAGTTCACCCAATCAACATCTTCTTGTATCTCTTTGATCACTACGGTAGGCTTCTCCTTAAAGGTGAGCTTTTCATATAAGAAAATTTCCCAACCCAAAAACACATTTCCATCCTTGCCTACCCAAGGTTCAGGAAAGCCATAATAAGGGAAGTTTCCCCCTTCCTTCACAAAGTTCCCATTGAGAGTGGCAAGATTTTTCTTGATTCTATCACAGCCTTCAAAGAATCCTAAACCTTCTCTAGTTGCTTGAGTCTTGACATTGGGGAACTTGACTACCCATTTTCCTTCTTTTCTAAGACCCATACTAGGCATATATCCCATATTCTTCATCATTGCAATCATCTCATAGCTACAATAGGAGAACAAGTCGATAGCATACCTTTCATCCTTCAACCCATAGTCAGCCATATTTACAAACTCAAAGCCACTCATTTGAAGCTCATTTCCTCTTTCCTGGAGCCTACAAACCGGTGCTAGAATTTCACCATCTTCAAGGATTATGGCAATCCTTTCTTTCCATAGGATCTTCATCTTTTGGTATAGTGAGGAGGGGATTACCCCATTAGGTGAAGCCAAGCTCTTCTCAAGAGAAGGTTGTAATTTGGGGTGATATCCATGACAAGAAACTCCACAACAGTTTCTGTTGGCCCAATCTTGCAAGGAGTCTTAAAAGTACCCATGACTTTTCTTGAAGTGTTGTCATATGCCCTTACAGTCAAGGGAGAAGGGATGATAATCTCCATATCTAGGCTAATAGTGAGGGCGGTCCTAATAGGACAAACATTCAAGGCGGACCCATTAACAATAAGTACCATTGGAACCTTGGCACCCATGCATTCAATGGTGATTTGCAAGGGTCTAGTGTGAATAGCTCATTCAGGAGGGAGATCTTCATCAGAAAAGGCAGAGAGGGGATATGAGGAACCCTCGACTCCCATGAGAGACAAAACATCTTATGGTGTAGTTTCTATAGGTACTTCTTTCCAATTCAAGGCGTCCAAGAGAGCCTTACGATGCTTTTGAGAGGCCATGAGTAAGCCCTACATGGACACATGAGCTTAGGTCTTCTTCAATTGTATTAGGACCCTATCTTCTTCTTCTTTGTCTTCTTTTCCTCTAGGTTCCGTAGGCTTGGACCCTTCCCCTAAATCCCTACTAGGATGATCATTTTCCAAAAAAGAGGGTTTGTAGTGCTTCCCACTCCTAGTGATATTTGTTACATTGTCTTCCAAGACCCTTTTCTTTAATTCCGTCACTCCATTGGGAAGTATTCCCCACACCGCTACCACCTCCTTTAAGATTTCATCTTCTTCATCCCATATTCCTTGGACTTCCACGGCATTGATATTGACATTTGTAGCTTCTATCAGCTTTGAGCAGTCCCATTCGATCTCATCTATTTGCACCCAATTTTGATATGGAGGAAAAGCCTTATGGTAATCGGGCAAATGGTTCTTTCTAATGTTGGGTTTGGTGATAATGTTGGGATTTGGGAGGGTTCCATTGTCTATGTGGTCTTATATTTCGTGTTTGAGGCGGATCCATTTATCGGTCTTGTGGGCAGATTTTTTGTGGTAGTGGCAATATTCATTGAGGTTCCAAGTGGGAGGTATGGGATTAGGCATGGGTGTAGGGTCTAAGGTTTGATAAATCCTTTAGAGGATAGGTTTTCATATGCTTGGGTGAGGGTCATTCCTAGGTTGGAGAATTCTTGGCGAGCTTTCTTTGGGTAGGCTAGTGTTTGTTGGGGTATGATGAGGCTCAGATTTACGGGATTGGGTGCTCTAGTGGTGGTTGCTCCTACTCCATATGTTTTCTTGGTTGGAGGCTTACTCTCATCTTTCTCCAATTGTCCATTGTTGATAGCGTCTTTAATTCTTGTCCCACAATCATATAGTTCTCCAAATGAGCTAATAGGCGATGACAAAAGCCTACTATTATACGCCAGAAGCAAGTTCTTGATGATTATGTTGATTTGGTCCTTCTCGTTTGGCCTTTTGTCCATTCTAGACGCCTTAGTCTTCCATCTAGTCATGTATTCGGAAAATGTTTCTCCTACGCCTTGTTTGGTGGTCTCCAAGTCCCTTAGAGTCACATCAATCATGGTGTTGAAGAAGAATTGATCCATAAATAACTCCACTAATTCATTCCACACCTTAGTTTTGCTTGGATCAAGGCTACAGTACCATCTTGACGCACCTCCCGTTAGTGAGAGGGGAAATGCATACAAAGTTTCCTTCTCATCTAGCCCCTCCATTTCAGCGATGCTTAGGTATCTTCTTACGTGTTTGTAGGAGGCAAAATTTTAAGCCAATTATAAAATGCCACATCAAAATTTAGTGACAAATTTTAATATGTCATTAAATTAATTAAATTATGATGACATGTGTCATCCAAATTGACATCACATTGGCATATCAAAATTTGCCACATGTCATTTGGCCCACAAAATAAAGATAAATTTCCTATTTAAAATTTATGGATAATTATCTTTATTAAAATAAATAAGATAAAGATAAATTTTCTATTCAAAATTTGATAGATAATTATCTTTATTAAAATAAATTAAATAGAGATAATTATTTATCTTTATTGATTATTATCTTTATCAAAATATGATATTTATCAAAATAGATAAATAGAGATAATTATCTCTAAGAAGGATTTGGGCCAATCAAAAGCCTACTACATACTTTCAAGTATATCAATTCAAAGTGGAGTTTATCCTCTAAATCACTATAAATAGAGGACATCCCCTTTCATTTTTGGAACGAAGTTTTCAAGAGGCTCAAGCTCTAGAGAAATTTTGTCTCAAGAATCTTTGAAGAACTTGAAGAACATTCAAAGGGCTTAAAGAACAATAAATCTCTAATAAGCTCAAAGCTAGAGATTTGTTGTGAAAACCGTTCAATCCTTCTTCCAATCAAAATCAAGGAGATCTCTTGTTCGAGTGATTTGAAGTTCTATTGGAATTAAGCTAAAAAGCCTTCATAAACTCCAACAAACCTAAATCTTTGAAGCTCAACGAATCAAGTCTCTAAAGCCCCGAAGAACTTCAACCTAAGAGCCTTCACATTCGAAGACTTGAAGAACAATAAATCTCTAATAAGCTTAAAGCTAGAGATTTGTTGTAAAGACCGTTCAATCCATCTTCCAACTAAAGTCAAGAAGATTCCTTGTTCGAGTCAAGCTCAAAGAAGATAGAATCAGAGGATATTCTTTTGTAAAAGAATTGAAATAGAGATTGTACTTATTATTCATCAATACAAAATTTATATTTGCAAAGCATATTTTTTTTCAATTGTTTGATTTTCTGCAATTGAGAAAAATTTGTGTTTACAAATTTTTGGCACGCCCGGTGGGACAATCTCTACCTCTCATCTCTTCTTCATCAATTTGTCATATCTTTAAAGTCTTATGGCTTTAAAGAAGATTCAAATCAACAACCCTCTTTTTGGAACAAGTGAAGTTAATCCTACATTTGATTCAAACTCTGATATTCCTTATACTGGACCCATGACAAGGGGAAGGATAAAAGCCCTTGCAGAAGTCTATGCTCAAACAACACCCATACCCCAATCTTCGTCTGTTTTCAACACTTCTAAAACCGAGAAGTCACAAACAACCTCATCTACTCAGGGGGCAAGCAAAGATGTAGCTGGCCTCGTTAAAGAAATGTTGTCTCAACCAGCTTTGTCACCAGAACCAACACAAGAAGCTCCGATTGTTGACGAAGAGGATGAATCACTTGATGGCTCTGAATTCTCTTTTTCAGATGATATTCCTGCTTCCAAGCTTAGGGATTCTCCTCGCTCTGTTAGCTCATTTTCCATGCCAGTCATGATGACTAACACAACATCTCTAGAGGAACAAGTCTCGACTATAGCCCAGACTTTGGAAGAATTAATGAAGTCTATGAAAGAAAGGGAAGCAATGAGAGACGCACAAATAACTCTCCTAATGGATAAGATGGGGAATACATCTGGACCGAATCGTGAAGATGAAAGCTCTAGGCCAAAACAAACCCATAATGACAAACTCGAGAGTTCAACAAAGGATCTCAATTTCTCTACAGATGGGTCTATCTCCCCTAACCAGCTCAAGGAGTTAATCAAGGAAGCTATCAAAGAGCAAGTTGGGGGTGGAAGTCAAGCATCCATTACCTACGCTAAACCATACACTCAAAGGATAGATCTCTTGAGGATGCCTCAAAACTATCAACCACCGAAGTTTCAACAATTTGAGGGTAAAGGCAATCCAAGGCAGCATGTAGCTCATTTTGTGGAAACTTGTAACAATGCTGGCACTTATGGGGATCTCATGGTCAAGCAATTTGTTCGCTCTTTGAAGGGAAATGCGTTTGATTGGTATACCGATCTAGTGCCTGGCTCCATTGATAGTTGGAACCAAATGGAGCGAGAATTCCTAAACCGCTTCTATAGTACTCGACGTACTGTTAGCATGATAGAGCTCACCAATTCAAAGCAGTGGAAAGAAGAGCCGGTCATTGATTACATTCAACGGTGGAGAAACCTTAGTCTTAATTGCAAGGATCAATTATCTGAGTCGTCTGCAATTGAGATGTGTATACAAGGAATGAATTGGGCTATAAGCTACATACTTCAAGGAATAAAGCCCAAAAAATTTGAAGAATTAGCAACACGTGCCCATGACATGGAGCTTAGTATTGCTTCCAATGGTTACCAAGGCCCACCTGTTCGAGAACTTTGCAATGGGAGAGAAAGACAAGATACTCGCAAAGGGGGCAAATTCCCTCCTAAACTGGAAAACAAGCAGTCTTTGATTGTAACTACTACTCCTCTCAAAGTTCCAGTTAAGCCCAAGATGAAAGAACAGATGTTTGCTCTCACTCAAGATAAGAGAAGAAGAAGACCAACATTACAAGAGATGCAAGAAAAGCAATATCCATTCCCTGATTCTGATATCTCCAATATATTAGATCATCTACTTGAGTTGAAGTTAATTGAGCTACCGGAGATGAAATGTCCTGAAGAGGCTGACCAAACAAATGATCCCAAGTATTGCAAGTATCATCGCCTTGTAAGCCACCCCATAGAACAATGCTTTGTGTTGAAAGATAAAATCATGGAGCTAGTCCATCAAGGAAAGATCACGTTTGACGATGAAGTTGCAACTGCCAATTTAGCCATGGTGTCCTCAACAACTATTTCTACTATTCTCACCATACAATTTGGTTCATTTGAGCCTATTGAGGTGAAAGTACCCTTCTCCCCAATACCAGTTCCCGAGAATTATATCTTTTCATCTCTTACGTGTTATCAAGTAAGTGGTGAAGAAGACTCTTCAGATAGTGAGGAAGAAACGGAGCGAGCTATTATGTATAGAGCATATTGGTCTTCAATCATTTTCACTAATGATGATCGTTTGTTAGGATCCAAGATTCATAATCGTCCCTTATTTGTGACTGGCTACATTCGAGAACAAGAAGTCAATCGTATCCTTATTGATGGTGGATCTGCAGTCAATATCCTCCCACTCAAAATATTGAAAGAACTTGGAATCTCCTTGGATGGACTACTTCCTAGTAGGTTAATGATTCAAGGCTTTAATCAGGATGGACAAAGAGCTATTGGAAAAATTAGACTTCATATGCTCATTGGTGAAATGGAATCAAGCGCACTCTTTCATGTCATTGATGCCAAGACCACTTACAAACTGCTTATTGGAAGACCATGATTGCATGAGTATGGTGTTGTGCCATCTACGTATCACCAATGCTCTAAATATTTCCAAGATGGACAAGTTAAGAAGATAGTAGCTGATCACAAGCCCTTTACTGTAACTGAATCACATTTCGCTGATGCAAAATTTTACTTGGAAGATGATATGCAAGAAGAAGCACAAGTCATTGTTTCACCATCTAGCAAAGAAGTAAATCTCCACTCCAAAACTTCAAGGATTAACTCTCCAATTGAGGAGAAGGAAGCCAAGCCAATCAAGGAAAAGGAAACCAAGCAAACAAAGACTTCCACAGAAGAGAAGAAGCTTGAAGCTTCTAAAACAACTAAGGCAACTCTTGTGTTACATTATGTCCCAGTCACCAAAAGAAAAGAGGGCCAATCACCCTTTTTAGGAGATGGAGAGTCAGTATTGGAAGATTTGCAAGGACTAACTCTCCCAGTTGCTAAAATCACAAAATCAATAATCTCAAGCCAACCATTGAAAGGGTTCACAAGACCATCCCAAGGACCGATTGTTGAACATGGGACTTTGCCCACCAAACGAACCGAAGAGGGTTTTGACCCTAATGCATATAGACTTATGGCTAAAGCTGGTTATGACCATGAGAAGCCAAGTGGTTTGGGTAAGCTCATCCCTGAAGCCTCTGGAAAAAAAGAACTTAAGGTGTCACAAGCTAAAGGTTTTAGAGTAACAAGTTCTAAGGCTGGAATTGGATACACCCCACCAACTCCTGTTCATATTCCCATCCGAAAAGCTAGTGTTTCAGTAATTTCGGCAAATTATGAGGAAGAAGAACAATCTTTGAACCTATCAAAGAAATCATCTGTTTTTGACCGTATTGGGCGGCCCACTTCACATATCTCAGTCTTTGATAGGTTGGGGACACAAATAGATAACTCTATTGTTGGTATTCAAGGCTCTATTTTCACAAGACTCAATCACTCAACTCCTTCTCAAGTTGGCACTCGAGATTCAGTTCTCACAAGGCTCAGTCATTCAATCCCTTCTCGACTCTCAAAAGATTTAAAGGCAAAGCGAAAGCAGAATGAGAGGACAAATTTCCTCCCTAGAGGTGCTAACGACGCACTTATTATTGATCAAGATTCAAATGAGATTCGAAGCTCCATTCCATCTCGTATGAAACGTAGAACCATTTGGGAAGTGAATACTGGAGAAGCCTTGACTGTAAAAAGGCGTACAATGGTGACTACAAACCAAGAAGTTGAAGATGATGTTAAGGATGCGCCACCCATATTTGAGGAAGGCATACAAGTTACAGTTGATGAATTGAAGGAAACTAACACCGATACAACTAAAGATGGTTTGAGAATTGGCCCTATCAACGGCAAATTCTTGAAACGTTATTATGCCTAAAGATTGAAGTACTCCTTGGTAAGAGCCTAAACTGCCTACCTCAACACTGAAAGGGTACATGATGTTTTCCCATTACTCTTTAAAGTGTTCCAAAAAAAAAAAAAAAAAAAAAAAAAAAAAAAAAAAAAAAAACGCCCGCTAGGTTGAAAACCTTTTTATAAGGCGGCCTAGGCAAAAGTTAGGGCATAAAAAAAAAAATAAAAATAAATAAAAAAAAGCCCGCTAGGTTGAAAACCTTTGTATAAGGCGACCTAGGCAAAAGTTAGGGCGCCATAAAAATAAAAATAAAAATAAAATTCCCCTTTTGAACTACGTGTTGACTTGATCCCCTTTCGGGTACGTAGGCAGCTTGGTATCATTTACTGAGTTCAGTCACATCCTCAAAAAAATATTCCCTTTTGAACTACGTGTTGACTTGATCCCCTTTCGAGTACGTAGGCAACTTGGTATCATTTACTGAGTTCAGTCACATCCTCAAAAAATATCCCCTTTTGAACTACGTGTTGACTTGATCCCCTTTCGGGTACGTAGGCAGCTTAGTATCATTTACTGAGTTTAGTCACATCCTCAAAAAAAAAAAAAAAATCCCCTTTTGAACTATGTGTTGACTTGCTCCCCTTTCGGGTACGTAGGCAGCTTGGTATCATTTACTGAGTTCAGTCACATCCTCAAAAAAAAAAAAAAAAAAAAAAAATCCCCTTTTGAACTATGTGTTGACTTGCTCCCCTTTAGGGGTATGTAGGCAACTTGGTATTCTATGCTAGGTTCAGTCACAAGTCAAAAAAAAAAAAAAAATCTTGAACCACATGATGACTTGATCTCTCTCAAGTGCTACACAGGCAAAACTTAGTATGTCACACTAAGTGCAATCATAGTTTTGGGCGAACATCACTATGAGAAAGTCGCTACAAGAAGACAATGCTACCGTATAAAGGTAAACATCACTGTAAGACATTGCTACCAAAAGGAATGTAAAGTCACCATGAAAGCAAATGTCATTGTGAGAATGTCGCTTGGCATCTCTAAAATGTGATTTCTCTCTTGTCTTTAAAGTCTAAGTAGTTCTACCTTTCATGTTTAAAGTCTTGATGGTACGTATCTCCTTACATCTTTAAAGATATGGTGGTATCTCCTTGCATTTTTGAAGTCTGGATTGCAAACCTTCAAAGTCATGTCACCTTGCATTGTCAAAGTTGGCATTGCATTCCCTCTCTTTTGAATTTCATTGCCTTCCTTCTAAGTTGTGTTGCCTTACATCGCTAAAGTTCGCATAGTGCTAGTGTTGTCTCTCATCTTCAAAGACTTGGTGGTATCTCCTTGCATCTTCAAAAACTTGATGGCATCTCTTTGCATCTCTAAAGTTTGGACTGAATTGCCTCTCTGTTGAGTTGGATTACCTCAAATCTTTGAAGCTTTGGTGTCATCTTCTTGCATATTTAAACTTTGAATGGTGTCGCCCTGTATCTCTAAAGTCTGGTATTCATCATTTTATACCTTTAAAAAGTATCATAGCAAGAAGCCAATGCACATCCATTGCAAAGATACCAACGCACATCTTTGCTTGGACAAACTTCGTTGTCAAGATTGTCTTCATCTTCAAAGAAGTCATCGTATCATAGATAGACTTCGTTGTTAAGACTGTCTTCATCTTCAAGATTGTCTTTATCCTTAAGGAAGTCATCGTATCACAGATAGACTTCGTTGTAAGATTGTCTTTCTCTTCAAGGAAGTCATCGTATCACAGATAGACTTCGTTGTTAAGATTGCCTTTATCCTCAAGGAAGTCATCGTATCATAGATAGACTTCGTTGTAAGATTGTCCTTCTCTTCAAGGAAGTCATCGTATCACAGATAGACTTCGTTGTTAAGACTGCCTTCGTTGTCAAGATTGTCTTTCTCCTCAAGGAAGTCATCGTATCACAGATAGACTTCATTGTAAGATTGCCTTCATCCTCAAGGAAGTCATCATATCACAGATAGACTTCTTTGTAAGATCGCCTTCATCCTCAAGGAAGTCATCGTATCACAGATAGACTTCATTGTAAGATTTCCTTCATCCTCAAAGAAGTCATCGTATCACAGATAGACTTCTTTGTCAAGATTGTCTTTCTCTTCAAGGAAGTCATCGTATCACAGATAGACTTCATTGTAAGATTGCCTTCATCCTCAAGGAAGTCATCATATCACAGATAGACTTCTTTGTAAGATCGCCTTCATCCTCAAGGAAGTCATCGTATCACAGATAGACTTCATTGTAAGATTTCCTTCATCCTCAAAGAAGTCATCGTATCACAAATAGACTTCTTTGTAAGATCGCCTTCATCCTCAAGGAAGTCATCGTATCACAGATAGACTTCATTGTAAGATTGCCTTCATTCTCAAAGAAGTCATCGTATCACAGATAGATTTCTTTGTCAAGATTGTCTTTCTCTTCAAGGAAGTCATCGTATCACAGATAGACTTCTTTGTAAGATCGCCTTCATCCTCAAGGAAGTCATCGTATCACAGATAGACTTCATTGTAAGATTGCCTTCATTCTCAAAGAAGTCATCGTATCACAGATAGACTTCTTTGTCAAGATTGTCTTTCTCTTCAAGGAAGTCATCGTATCACAGATAGACTTCTTTGTAAGATTGCCTTCATCCTCAAGGAAGTCATCGTATCACAGATAGACTTTATTGTAAGATTGCCTTCATCCTCAAAGAAGTCATCGTATCACAGATAGACTTCTTTGTCAAGATTGTCTTTCTCTTCAAGAAAGTCATCGTATCACAGATAGACTTCATTGTAAGATTGCCTTTGAGGTCATTGTCTTGGTAGCTACTACTTGGCTTGACGAACAAAATAAGCTCTTGCAAGTTCTTCGTAGTGCCACGAAGTCATCATATTACCTATCCTAAATGGAGGTGGAACAATACAAAAACAAAAATAGACATGCAAGAAGAAAAAATTCACAAGTAAGAAAAGTGTTGATCAAGAATGTACCGCCAAAGATTTGGGTGATGGAACTCTTGCAAAATTTGAAGCTAAAGTATTCTAAGATGGACCGTGACTGCATAAAGAAAGGGGGGCAAAGATTAAATTAGATTCATATTAAAAAAAAAAAAAAAAAGAAGAAGAAGAAGAAGAGATCACAAGGAAGATAATCAACCAATATCCGTATAGATTGACAAAACTTGGTGCAATCTATGTGGTAGATTTGATGCAATCTACTCAAATGGTGGTACTGATTGTGCTTCTAATTGAAGAGATAAACTTGATTCAAGTTTCTTTAGAAATTGTGAGGCCGGGTACTACAAGAAGAAAAAGAGTCATGAGCACGGTTAAATATATATATATATATATATACACATATATAAATATGAGGTTTGCTACCTGGCTGAGAAAGGAGAAAAAAAAAAAAAAAAAATTCTTATGCCTTCTTCAAGAATTGTTTTTGAGATTTCTGAACTTATGCACTCTAAAAAAATTTGTGAATTATGTGTGGCTGAGGCTATCCTTTTATAGTGCCGGTTAGAGAGAGTTTAATTGCAACTAAAACTCATCTAGTCAAGACTAGATTAACCTGGAAAAGAAGTCAAAATAAAGAAGAATTCTTGTATGAAGGAAGAGTTTAAATGGGAGAAGAAGTCTTGAGTTGCGATAGGAAAGAAATTTTCTGCTTACTGCCGATATCTACTGAAGTTCAAGATTAAGTGGAATTGTTTGAAATATAAGAATTCAAATCCTTATTCAGGTTGGACTTTGTCTCAAACGTTGGAGGTAGAATATGATCCAACGTTCCATGTTCATGGGGAGCTATTGGGAATTAATGTTCACGTGGAGTCATATTTGGCTAGGAAAAGAAGTTCACGTGGAGTCATATTGGTATAGAAAGGTTATTGTAAGTGTTTATCTAGTCAAAGATTAATTTGGCTAGGAAAAGAAGTCAAAATGAAAGACAATTCTAGTATCTGATGGAAGGCATGAAGGATCATCATTGCAAAGGATAGAATTTCAGTCCTTATATGATTATTACTTTAACTAGGAAACAAATTTCCTTCTTAAAGTTATCTTCGCAGGACACTTTGATTAGGAGCAAAGCTCTTCTCATGGCTGTAGACTCTAGCACATATTAAAGCCCTTGGAGGAGTGGTTCTCCAGTAAGTTTGTCTGCTTGCAAATTTCCAAATAAATGAAAGGTGCTGAAATTAATTGCATCAAAGCATGAAGTTGTCGAGACTTACCACTTTCCACACTCAAAATTGTGGACATGACTAAGTCTCGAGGGGGCATTTGTAGGAGGCAAAATTTTAAGCCAATTATAAAATGCCACATCAAAATTTAGTGACAAATTTTAATATGTCATTAAATTAATTAAATTATGATGACATGTGTCATCCAAATTGACATCACATTGGCATATCAAAATTTGCCACATGTCATTTGGCCCACAAAATAAAGATAAATTTCCTATTTAAAATTTATGGATAATTATCTTTATTAAAATAAATAAGATAAAGATAAATTTTCTATTTAAAATTTGATAGATAATTATCTTTATTAAAATAAATTAAATAGAGATAATTATTTATCTTTATTGATTATTATCTTTATCAAAATATGATATTTATCAAAATAGATAAATAGAGATAATTATCTCTAAGAAGGATTTGGGCCAATCAAAAGCCTACTACATACTTTCAAGTATATCAATTCAAAGTGGAGTTTATCCTCTAAATCACTATAAATAGAGGACATCCCCTTTCATTTTTGGAACGAAGTTTTCAAGAGGCTCAAGCTCTAGAGAAATTTTGTCTCAAGAATCTTTGAAGAACTTGAAGAACATTCAAAGGGCTTAAAGAACAATAAATCTCTAATAAGCTTAAAGCTAGAGATTTGTTGTGAAAACCGTTCAATCCTTCTTCCAATCAAAATCAAGGAGATCTCTTGTTCGAGTGATTTGAAGTTCTATTGGAATTAAGCTAAAAAGCCTTCATAAACTCCAACAAACCTAAATCTTTGAAGCTCAACGAATCAAGTCTCTAAAGCCCCGAAGAACTTCAACCTAAGAGCCTTCACATTCGAAGACTTGAAGAACAATAAATCTCTAATAAGCTTAAAGCTAGAGATTTGTTGTAAAGACCGTTCAATCCATCTTCCAACTAAAGTCAAGAAGATTCCTTATTCGAGTCAAGCTCAAAGAGGATAGAATCAGAGGATATTCTTTTGTAAAAGAATTGAAATAGAGATTGTACTTATTATTCATCAATACAAAATTTATATTTGCAAAGCATATTTTTTTTCAATTGTTTGATTTTCTACAATTGAGAAAAATTTGTGTTTACAGTGTTACTTCGAATCTCCAGTCCCATTAAATTTGTCTTCGTCAGAAATATTAGACTTGGGAGGCAATGCAATGGGAGCCTTTGAACTCATTCTCCCTATGTTATAGAGGTAATCATCCATCCCTTGTTCCTTGTGGAAGGCAAGTTGCATTTTCTCCATCTTTTCTCTCATGGCCATAGTTTTTGCGGTGAGCTTCTCAATTTGTTTGTTCCTTTCATACTCGGCTTTGTCCTTTTCATCCCATTCTTTTGCTTCCTCCTCATCCTCATCGATTTCCACATGTGAAGACTTCTTGAGCCTAGATTCCTCTAACCTAGTGAGACACCCTCCCATCTTCTTAAGGGCCTATCCATGTTCATCCAAAGCCTTAAGGATCTTTTGTGCCATTGGATCTTCCACGGAGGTAGTCATTGTTTCTTCTTGGTGTGTATCTTCAATCTTGATCAAACGTTTCCCTGTCTCTCGAATCCAAATGGGAGTGGAGAGGTGCTTTCTTGATTTTGATGGTGTAATGATGCCTGAAAAAAAGCTCCATTTTCATTAAGTTCATGTCCCAATTAAATATTTAACATTTTTTAGATGTCCTTAGAAAATTTTTAAGTTCATTTTGATGAAGACCCAATTACAATATCACTCCCTTCCCTCTCATGGATTTTTGCCCCTTGTTTCATTGGGCTTTGGTCAATTCACAACAATGCTCTCATCTTACTGTCACCTTTGGGCTTTTCATTTTTATTCATTTATTTCATTACCATTTTTTTTTTTACTTCTTTAGCTAGAGTATATTGTAGCCTTCCTTTCAAAGTCCATGAAGTTCTCATCATTTTGGGCCTAGGCATGCAACAAAGAGGCTCAAGATTAGAGAAGTTCATATTGGCTTTGTAGGATTTTGAATGTTAAGTCCATAGCATACTTGTTACCTTAGGCTCAAAGTCCTTTTTTTCAAAAGGGTTTTTTCCACTTGGGCTTATGATAGCAATTAGGCTATGATCTTAAGAACATTTCAAGTTAAGATATACCTTTGGATTTAGGGACAAGCCTCTTATACGTGAGAACCTCTTTTCTTTTATCCCATAATATCTTAGGGTATGCCATAACTTTAGGGCCATCCCTTCCATTTTTATATCTCTTATTTATTCTTTAGAATTAAGTGAACACATGATATATTGTGGGTAGGCTCTTTAAGGCTAAAGAGATAGATAAGTAGGTCACTAACAAGTAGGTGGGCTATGATTCCAACCAAGGGCCTAAGTGGACCCCATAATGGATTGGTAGCAAACCTTTAACATACTCAAAGCCCATTATAGGCGATGGCATCGATTGTAAGTTGGTGGGATGAACTTCGGAAAATTTGGGCCAAATGGAACCTTCCATCTTCCCACTCATCACCAACTGCAATTAAGGGACAAACGAACCATGTGAAGTGTGTGTAAACAAATATTGAAATAGTCTTTATTAAGGTTAAAATATAGGACACATAGGAATTAAACTTACTATCCCCAATGGAGTCGCCATTATGGACACAAGGGGTCTTTTTGGAGTCACCACCTAGTTTTTGCAATGGTCTAGGAACCATATATATAACGTCCTCTCAAGGAAGGACCTTTGATCTTACTACTAGAGTATGAGTTCAAAGTTTAGGTACATTCTTGGGAAGGTGTTAGACACCCAAGATTGCCCAACTCTAAGGTTGGCTTCCCATCATTGTGTCTTACATCTTAACCTTATTAAAAACATGTTCAACACTTTGTATCCTAACTCTCACACACACACACACACACACACACACACTATCATGCATCTAACATACAATCATGGCATCATTATCCCAAAACAACATATCATATCTATCCATAAAGCAATAAGGAGCCAAACCACACACATATGAAAACCCTAGCATTCATCTAACATGTGAAAACCCTATCATACATCTAAAGCAATGCAGCAACTTAATCATGGCAATCACAAGATCATGTAAACATTCATACCCAAAACCGAATTTCATACAAGCATATTCATCACAAAAGATGCATGTTCAATGCATGACCTACCTTTACTGACCTTGCAGCAACTCAACACCTATGACATCATTGCATGGGCATGTGAATGAATGACATGGTACTAAGATTAAGAAACAAGAAGACAAACCCTAATCTAGCATACAATAACAAACAAACATGTGAATAAAGAAACTCAAAAGCATATAAGAAGGTTAAAACAGAGGCTTATTAGGTAAAACAAACAAAGCAAAAGAAACAGGAAAAATCAAAATTAGGGTTTTTGGGCATGAGTATGCATGTGCATATATAGGCCTGCGTACGCAAGCCAGTTTTATGTGTACGCATACTTCGAGCCTGCGTATGCTTACAAAAGTATGCATACGTAGACACGCCTGAACCCTAACCCAGAAATAGACAAGCAGAAAAACAGAGCTGAAATGAAAACCCTAGTTCTAGTAGCCAAACATGCTCAAAATTTGCAAGAAAACATAAACCTACTCTAAACAAACAGGTTATAACACAAACAAAGTAAGAAGAACAAATTAAACAGTAAATGGAAGACTAAAAAGAGAAAAGAAAGGTTGAAGCTTAATACCTTAAAAAAGAGTTCTGAAGCTTTGATTTTGACCGTTCCCCTTAGTCAAATCTATCACAAGCCATTAAACAAGCAATTAGCAACGTTAAACTAAAAGGATTGGGGCCAAAAAAGGTCTCAATCAAATAAAATTAACTTAAGGGTGTTTTGGAAAAAACTTCCTTTTGATTTACTATTTTCTAGTGAATCTTAGGTTTTTCCCTGGGTTTCTCTGTTTGTTGAAAATGTACCATGTAAGGCTTTATATAGTGGAAAAAATGGAGTTTGGAATGGCTCCTAGACGATCTGAGATTCATTCCAAATCTCAGCCATTATTAGAAAACTTGCTTTTTTCATACTTTTGAAATCTTAGCTGCGTACACATGCTTTGGCCCATGTACGTGGGCCGAGTGCCACTTTGGTCTTTTATTTCCAAAAGTAGATTTTTGCTCATTTAAAAAGTTATATTTTTCATTTTAACACTCCTCAAGTCAATTTGATATCTGATTGAGCTCTAAACTGGCCTTGGGCTTTAGAGTTTAAGCATCATTAGGGAACGGGGGCCCGAGTCGTAAGGGATATAAAATGCCATTAATAACCTTCGATCCCTGGCCCCAATGATAAGCTTGGCATACATTAACCAAGGGTAATTAAAGAGTTCTCAATAGTTCGGAGATAATCACAACTCAAGAGTGCTCAAATCGCTTTGTAAATGACTCCCCCGTTGATATTTTTATAAATGCAACATATTAATTTATGCACCCTTATACTGTTATTTTCCAACAATATATACATTTATTTAGCAAAAAAAAAATATATACATTTAAAAAAAAAAAATTAGTTTGTCCTAATGGAGGGAGTGTCATTTATACAAACCTTAAGGATGAGTGTAATTTCATCCATAGTTTGGGTATGAATCTTTTTTGAAAAATGAAATATTCTATCAGGAAAGTCAAGCATGGACTTATATGCCTCATTTATAGTTTAATACAAACCTTAACACTTCCAATGATTTGCTATTAGCAAATTGTTAAAGAAAGTGTTTCATATTATATAAACGTCACTTATACATCATTGAGCACATTATACATGATTTCTAGAAAAAAAAAATTTTACACTTTATATGATATTTATATCTAAAAAACTTTCAAAATAAAACAAAATTATTATACATATATATGACAATTATGTGTGCATGTGTATATATAAAGCTTGTAGTTTTTTGTGTTTTTTGGATATATAGTAATTTTTTATTTTTTTTTTTTTTTTTTGAGAAACAAATACACACACCACAAGGGAAAAAGAGGGGAAAAAGTTCTAAGACAAAGACACACCAAAAATCTACTCAGAAGTCATGATAAATATATAGCGATTAGATTCAACTTATAAAGAATAAGTATATATGGTGAATTTTTTTTTTAATCTCTCCATAAGATTAAAATTAATCGTGATCCCATCAAATATTTTTTGGTTTAACCACTAAGAGAGTGTCATTTCGTGAAACATTACAAGCACTTAATGTAATTCATCCTAAAATCTTTTAATAATGCCAACACCCTTAATGATATGCACAATCATTCTGAAGTCATGGAAGCTAGTCTTATCCTTTTTAATAAATAAAAAATTGTAATTTGCTATATATATATAAACTAATAAATTAGATTTTATTGTTTGCTAGTTGAAATGTTTTTATTTGGATCAACCCCCCCCCCCCCCCCCAAAAAAACAGGAAAATAATAATAATAAAAAAAAATTCAAACCAATCATTGAACTGAAGTCCATAAAAAGGTGTATTATACTATAAATTGGGTAATCTCATTGTAAAGAATTTTCATATACACCTGCCAAGTGCCAATTATAACTTGAGAAAAATTCACAGGTTCCAGTTAACTCAACTAGTAAAATCTATTATCGTTAAATAAGATATTTGGGGTTCAAATCCGTCCTATTCAAAAAATCAATCAGTGCCTTTAGTTTGATGATAAAGAGCAATCATCATAGATCTCATAAGCTGAAATTTTATCATAGCTATAAAAAGATGGGAAATTTTAAGAATAATTTATTATGGGGTCCACCTAAAATTGTTTTTTATAAATTGATGAAATGACTGAAAATAATACTGAAATGACAAGTAAAACTCAAAGGGTTGACTTTATTAGCTCTACACCCTATAAAATTGGTTAAAAATCTGACAAAAAATTGACTTCATTAACATAAAGTAGTTTTTTAATAGGCAACATGTGAACACTACCCTAAAAAGATATCATAAATACCATTTACTTCTTGTATCATGAATGATATAAGTAAAGTAAATTAAGAGCAATATAACTAATACTTGTCTTGTTGAGCTTATTAAAATTATTATATTTACTAATAATTTTTGCACTAAAAAAATACTTTAAAAAAAATTCCGACTTATATCACATTAAACTATAAGATAAATTACGGTAGAAAAGTATTTCACTTTGATGAGATACCATCCTACCGTAATTTACCTGAATCGTTCATTAAACCGTAAAAATGAGAGGTTCAAGGTTTTTGAGGTCAAACCAAGGTTGAATTGGGGTCAACCGTGATGACGTCATAATTAATTTAATAATTAATTAAAGCCTAAATATATATATATATATATATTAAATTTATAAAACTAGAAAAATTGACTAATATATCTATATATGTGAGGGAAATTTAATGATTTTCAAGCATATATTTAATAATTAAATAATAAAGTTAATAAAATAAAATAATAACCATGAAAAAATTAAAATTTATGATTAATTTTTGAAGTAAAGTTGAATATCTTTGAATGATTTTAATTACAATTTTTTTTAATTCCTTGTAAGAGATGGATAATTTAATTAAGTAGAATAAAATTGTATTAAGTTGCTTTTATAAATAAAAAAAATAAAAGTTGCTATAGGGTTGGACCACACGGTTCTTGCCATCGGTTCATGCAGTCCAACCCCGGTTTTAGGAATTCACAGAATTAACTAAAAATTTGGTTCTTTAGGCTTAAAAAATCGGTTTTCATCTCGGTTTCCGGTTTTCACGGTCCAACCTCCCGGTCCGGTCCGATTTTGAAAACTATGATCAAAGTTTATGACATGAGACCCCACCTTATGTGATGATAAAAGAACTGAGTAGAAGTATTGGGCAGTGGGCCATGCCCGAGGATGCAGAGAAGCCGAGAATGATCAAACAGTAAGATAAGTATGTGGGTTAATAGGTCGAGGACAGGGACAAATAACAACGAACAAGTGGTGTCTCCTCGAGGAGCCAAACGTCCTCAAGGAGCATTGTTAAAGGTTGGCACCCGGCGGCCTAGAGAGTACCGTAAGAGGCAACCATACTTTTGAGGATAAGTTTCAGACAAAGGAATCAATAGTAAACTAATAAATATATGAGAAGAAGGTTGTTGCCACCACATTAAATGTTCTGCACTTAGCCAACTGACCGCATTTATGTGGAAATGATGTCTGAACAGTGATATTTAGTCTTACTGCTACACATAAAGTTCACAGAAGGGTTCCGATGGGACAAGCATCCAGGAGTCATTTACATAATCAACAAGTGAAAGGCTGGGATCGAAAAGAAGAAGACTATATAAAGGGGTGGCCTCCATGAAAAAGGGGAGATGGAATCTGAGAGAAAAGGAAAGAACTCCTTGTACTTTGGATAAACTTGAATAAATATAAGAACTTCTCATCCTCAGACTTGACCGAGTAGAGTTACTCCTTTCAAATTGTATTTTCTTACCTTTTTAGCACGAATCCAATCCATTGTGACCTATACATAATTTACTGAGTTTTTTACATATGAAATCCATCTTGTAACAAATATATTGTTTTGGACTTGTTGGGCCATCATCCATTTCTATTGAGCTGAAGGTCTAAATCCAGTCCTTACACCTTACATATATGATATGTATATATAGTGAAATTTTGTTAAAATTACCAATCATTATTATTATTATTATTATTATTATTATTATTATTATTAATTGGAAATTTTAGCATATTTTATATTAATTTGAAATTTTATAGTAAAAGTTTATTAATATATATTTTTTCTAATGATATAATAAAAATTTGTAGTAAAATTTTTATTTTTATTTTTATTATAGAAAATAAAGATTGTTTCTATTCATGTATTCAATATTATTCTCCATATAAATATGTAAGTAAATACATGGATAACTTTAATTAATTAAGATAATTTATAAAAAAAAAAAAAAAAAAAAAAAAAAAAAAAAAAACCTATCCTCTTAAATTTATTGAACATATCTATAAATAATAAAATTATTCTTTTTTTTCTTTTTCTTTTTTTGAGTGTTTTTTTTTTCTTTTTTATAGATTGGTTAGTATGACCTAAAATATTTTAAGATTATTTGATTAAATAAATAATAAAATGTGCCGTGATAAACTTTTTCGAGGTTTTTTTCTTTTTCGAGGTTGATTAGTCAAACATTGAAAGAAGGTGGAGAAAAGTCTAGCGACATCGCTGCAAAATCACGCGGCCTCGACTCGAGGGCAAAAATTGAAAAATCCTGTAAGTACAGGGACATAACTGCAACATCCACAAATTCAAACACAAACACAAACACGCATTACTTCCACCATCTAAATTAAATTAGTATTGAGTATCCGAATCGAAATCGAACAACCACCTCCACAGCCATACCCAAACCCTAACCCTAATTCCCTTTCGATTTCTTATCAGAGGAATCCCCAAAATCTCATCATCATCAAAATCCAAAACCCTAATTCTTCAATCTTCAACCTTCAACATGCTTCTCTCTCCAGGTCACTCTCCTCGCCACCTCTCTTCCCCATCGCCTTCGACACCAATTTCCGATAATGCCCTTCAAACCCCTAAGAACTCCAATCAAATCACTCCCGGAAACCCTAGGAACCACCCCAAGGTCCTCGACGAGGACTCCTATGTCGCTGCAATTGAGAAGATCATCGAGCGTGACTTCTTCCCTGACATCTCGAAGCTCCGGGACCGGCTTGATTGGCTAGAGGCGATCAGGACGGGTGACCCGGTTCAAATCCGAGACGCCCAGTTGAAGATAATGGAGCGCCGTGCTGCAAAGGTAAATAATTCCAATACTGATCGGAAAACTCAAACACCCGGTTCCACATTTGTTAGAAATTTTACACCTCTCGATGAATTTGATGCTAAAACCCCGAAAAACACCATGAATTTTAGTGTTTCAGATAGGGAATTATTCGGTGTTAGTAGCGATAATAATAGTGAGGTCGATGTGTCTTTGTCGTTGGATGAGTTCTTTAGGCGGTATACAAGTGAGGATAATTATAGTTTTACGAAGATTATAGAGAAAGTGAATAGGAAGAGGAAAGAGAGACATGGGTATCTGTTAGAAGGTGAAAATGAAGATGTTAAAGCAATTGAGGATGTCAAGAGGGAGAGAATTACTGATGGCTATGGTACTTCGGATCAACCCGTGAGTACTTTGGAAGGCTGGAAGTATAGGGCAAAGAATTTGTTGATGTATCATCCGGCCGATAGGGGGGAAGCCCCGTTGACAGAGGAGGAACGGGCGGTTAGGTTAAAGGCTTTAACCAAGGAAATCAGTCGTGCTAATACTAGGTTTCATGGGAAAATGTTGGATTCTAGGCCAAAAGATGATGGGACTGTTGAGGTGCTTTATACACCAGTGGCAGGGGCAACCCCAGTTCCGGTGTTTGATAGAGATGGGGATAAATTGAAGAAGTATGATTTGGAGGATTTGAGGAAGACCCCGAATCTGTTTTATGTTGAGTCAGGGAAGAAAGCGGAAAATGGGTATAGTTTTGTTAGAACTCCATCGCCTGCGCCGGGGGTTGATGAGTCACCATTTATTACATGGGGTGAAATTGAAGGTACACCATTAAGGTTGGAGCCTGAGGACACACCGCTTGATATTGGGGGAAGTGGTGAGGGTCCTCATTATAAGATTCCAAGAGTGCCTGTAAGGGACGAGAAGGCTCACTCACTGTCTAGGGATGCTGCACGCAAGCTGAGGGAGAGGTCGAAGATGTTTCAGAAGCCTCCGCTGCCATCCCCTGTTAGAGGGGGTAGTGCTAGCCCAAGTGCGCGTACACTTTCTCCTGCTGCCCAGAAGTTTGTAAGGAATGCAATTGCAAAGTCTTCCTCTACTGTTGATGAGACTCTCCGTGCCAGCTACCGAGGTGCAAGCCCTGGTTTGGCTACTCCTAAAAGTGTAAGGAGCGTTTCAAGGTTTGGTGCAGATGGGAGTGTGGTCTCTAGGTCACCTTCTGTAAGAGAAGGTTCTAATCCTCCTTGGTGATGATCTGAAAATTTCTTTGTCATGTATAATGTTTTACTACTTTGACACAATGAAATGGCCAATGCTGTATACCAACTTGAATGTATTTTGACATGTTCATAAGGTTGCTGAATATAACGAATGGAACCAATATTCATTGGCATCATTTTGCTAGATTTAACAGAAGGACCATGAATGTCTGTTTTTCCCCCCTCCCTTCATTTACTTCAATGCATAGAAATTAGGTAATGCTTTTTCTTTATTTTTTGTTGTTGATAATTTAATAGTTACAACAGGGGAGGGGGATTAGAACCTTGGATGTTATGGAAACACCAAGAGATGCCAACCAATTGAGCTAGAAGGCCCTTGGCTAGAAATTACATAATGCTTGAATTTACTAGGAAGCTTGTGTGTTTGTATATATATATATATATATATATATTGAGCGTGTGACTTGGTGCTTGCCTTTGAATGTTGTCTCTTTCATTTTAGCTTGTTTTTGCTTTCTTAAAGGTGCAGTGGAAGTTCGATTTCCTATTACCTTCAAATAGGGTTTGTTGTTTAATTTAATGTAGAATTCTACTTTCATTTGTCAGAGTTATACTGAATTTGAAATTGGCATAGCTCTTTTGGCAAATTTTAATTCACACACTGTTCTATGTAATTTAATCCCTGCTGTCTGATCATGAAGTTCAACTTGCGATCTGCCTCTTTGCCACTCATGTCTCTAGGACGTTCTAATAAATTGTCATTGGTTAATTGAGTTTGTGAGATATTTCCTTTGATTTGAATAAATGTTTAATCAAATGGAGATCTTTATTAGACATCTGATCCAACTTTTACTTGAGTGACTTAAGTTACCTTTGGGAGTATCTTCATTAAAATTAAGTTTGGTTACACTGCAATTTAGAAAGCTTTAAAATCAGCACCACATGGTTTTCAAACAGCAATGAGCTACAATTAAATGAGGCCATTTTAAGTAATGACATCTTCCTGTCAGCAAAAAGTATGGATTATGACCACGTAATATTTGTCTTATAATCTCTTTTTGAGAATCTATTACCTTATAATCTGATAGTTGTGTTGCGGATAATGAAGAACAGAAGAAGCATTACAGTAGTCTATGTTCATTTTATGTTGCCAGTGCAATCAGATCGTCATAGCTAGAGTTACAATGACATTTGAATATCATAACCACAGGGAGATGCGTCAACTTTAACCCTCTTCTTTGGATTCATTGTCAGCTCATGTATCTGGGACTCCTTGAAGTTAAGCTCTTTATTAACATGACTTGTTTCCCTAGCTCACTTCTTTAGACCTTTAAATGCATTCATTGAACCTGTGAGCTGTTGTCATAGGCACAGCCTATATAATTGTTTTATACATTGGACATATATAATATGTTTCTCGCATAAAGGGGTGGCGAAACACTCCATCCCGCCTGCTTTGTCTTATGTAGATTTTTTCCGCCCCAAAGAGATGATTGAGTGGGGGGCAAGTTTTGCTTATTTTGTCTTGTCCTGTCCTAAATGTGTATATATATGTTTTTATTTAATATATATTCAAAATATTTTTATATAATTTTTTTTCTGCCGATGTTATTTGCAATTTATTTATTTTTATACATATTATTCTACTATCATTCTTAAAACACTTATCTCTCTCTCTCTCTCTCTCTCTCTCTCTCAAACATTCTTACCCTTTCTCTTTCATCTTTACCTCTTACAAATGTAAAAATGTCTTTAAATTGCTTTATCCCCAACTTATCCCACTCCTGCCCTGAAGAGGCGACGAGATATCGCTTAGTTTTGTTGTTGCTTCACAGTTGTGGAATGTAGAGGCATATTGCAGACATGATATACCTAGCACTAGAGATTAAATAAATAAATAAAAAGGGCTAATTTGGTCATTGGGAAGAATAGACTATTGCCAACTGCCTAGGTGATGCCATTTTTTGGATGAGGAGGCCTAGGTGACGCCATAAACGATTAAAATATGGATTGGGCTTTTAATTTGGTCCGCCTGGGGGATTGACTATTGAGAGTCTGTACTCATTTTTATTAGATGGATCATGTTAACAGTGACCTCGGAATAATCGTTAATAAATTATTTAAAAATATATTATATACGACTTTTATAAAAAATAAAAAAAAATTATCAAAATATTAATTACTTTTTTTTTCATAAAATATTTTCTAAAATGGTCCACTAAAATGTTTTTAGGACATCCGTTAACTTTTCTCATATTAGATTAGTAAAAGAGAAAAGTTAACAGATGTTCTAAAATATTGGTTTAGAAAATATTTTTAAAAATTTTTTATGAGAAAAAAATAATAATTACAAAGTAATTTTTTTGATTGAATTTATATTATGGAGTCAAAACTTTCCTAAAATTATTAATAACAATTTATTCACGTAATAGATTGTAAACAAATTTTGTTGTCGTTGTCGGTGGTAATCAAATTTGAATTGTTATGTAGAATGCGAAATGAATTCGTGTAAGAGCATTCCCATTAAGGGAAGAAAAATTTTTAGCATATACCATCTCAAAACGCTACTTTTTAACTTTTAACATCTTACTTTTTTTTTTTTTTTTTGATGAAAAGACGATAAAACATCTTACTTTATAATACAGTAAAGATTCTTTTTTTTTTTTACCACTTCATTTAAATATTATTTTTTATTCTCTGTTTCTTTCTCTCTGTCTCTCCCTTTCTCTGAAAACTCACCACTGTCTTTGCAAAACCACACCCATGACTAGCCGTTGCCAGCCACCACCATTGAAAACAAAAAATAAAAATAAAACTGCCCGCTGGCACCACCATAGCTACAACAACTGCCACTATCACCACCACCCACAACCATGACCACCAACCACCAAAATCATAACTAATCACAAACCCAAACCCACAACCTCATCACCATTCACCACCAACAACCAAAAAAAGAAAAATAAAAACAACTCTCCTGTTGAGGGTCATTTTTGTAAAACAGGCCCAACTCAGCAAAGCAGGCAGCAAATAGAAGTGGCAGGCATAAAATAAAACTATTAAGCCCAAGCGGCAAGAATAATGGAACATAGGCCCATAACATGAACAAATAGGTCTTGAGGGAGCAAATGAGCCCAAAGGGCCCGAAAAGAGAGAAATGGCACCCATGGGTAGTATATGGTATGAAAAAGTGAGAATGGGCCGCGGCAGGCCCAAGGCAATGTAAATAAAGAAAGTAGGGGTTGATGGCAAGCCCATGAACCCCAATGATGAGAATAAAGAGATTGGGTGGGGGAAGCCAAATTAAGTTAGTAAAAGCACATGGGAATGCAGAGTTAGTAAATGGACCGAGGAAGTCCAAAGGAAGTAAATGGGCCGCAGGCCCAAGGGAAAAAGAAAGGGACACTGGAGCCCATAAATAAGAACACCAGTGGTCATATTAAGCCACTGGGGGAAGGAATGAAACGGCAGGCTTGAAAAGAAGCCTAGCAGGAGGAAATCGCCACAGCAGGAAATGCCAAGTAATGTGGCAGGACATGTGGGCAACCAAGAAATGGGTCAAGAGAAATGTAAAACCCAGTATTAAAAGAAGCCCAGCCCTAAAGGGAAACAGTGAAATATACAAAACGGCCCACGAAAAAGAACAAAGAAGCACGACAGACTGTACAAGCAAAGCTCCAGATCGCGGCAAAAGCATGAGCCACAGGCAGATTTTGAACGTACATAACAGGAAAGCACGCGCAAGGCCCAGGCACCACCAGCCTGTACCCAGCCAATATGGGACATGGTGGGGCCATGGGTCAGAGGTAAGAGGTAAGGGGGGGTGTGGTTTGGTGGTAGGGAGAGGGGAAAAGATATATTTTGCGATTCCTGCCCAAGCCCTTTTGGGAGGTACGTCCTGCTGGGATGACAGACCGCCCAAAAGAGGTAAAGTTGAGGGGAGAAACGTTGGGTGCATGCCATGAAGGGAGAGAGAGAGCATTTACACCATAGTAAGAGAAAGTGCCACAGCAGACTAACAAACAACACAAACCTGCCTTTGTCTGGCGAGGGTAAGTGGTACACAGACGAGCTCCTGGGTGGTCGGCAAGTATGCCAAGACCAGACAAAGACGGTTAAAGGGTAAAGTAGTAAAATCCGGTCACGACTGGCCCTATAAAAGGACCCTTGCCGTGCCCTGTAAAAGGGGTGGAAGAACAGAGGTACCAGGAAGTAAACAGAAAAACAAAAAAGAAAAAACAAAAGAAAAAGAAAAGAAAGAAGAAAAGATAAGAGAGAAAACAGGAAACAAAGAGAAAGAGTGTAATGGGCATGCACCAGTAGATTGATTCCCTTCTCTCCCCCTCAAAATCCCACTCTCTGGGAAATGATTAAGCAATAGGAATTCCTTTGGGCACTAATCATTTAGGTCCGATTCCCTCAAAGTCATTAATCCTCACGGCAGGATATTTTCCTGGGAGATTAGTTTCATTGAGAGAAAGCATTCTTTCTCTTTGGTTTTTGCCACTGTGGACCCAGACCTAACTTGATATTTATTTTTCGATTAACTTCTATTATCGCTTAATCAATTACTCTTTTTTGTAAAAGTCGTTATTATCATTACTATTATTATTACTGTGATCGTCATAGAAATAGAGATCACTCGGTCATTTTTTCATTAAGAAAAGGTCACTGTACTTTGTTTTTTCTTTGTTGTTATTATATCTGCTTGCCGTAAACTATTTGTAACAGCTCTGCTTGCCGTAAGATCATTCCTGGCAGACAAGGCTTAGTTTGCGCACAAGCCGGTCCAAAGTGAGTTACAGTTTGGCCGGTCTCAACTCTCCTACTCAGAAATGCTCGGGCCCATCACCACAGGAGGCAGCCCAACCCAACCCAAAACACAAAAAAGGCCCCCACACCTCCAAAATCACAACCAAATCACAAGCCTATAACCTCATCACCACCAACCATCGGAAAAGGAAAAAGAAAAACAACCACAGAGAGAGACCCATGCGATTAGAGACCCACCGATCAGAGACCCACGCCGAACTCTTAGCCGATGACCCACGCCGATCTACCCTCAACGCTGATGCTCATGCTGGTCAGAGACCCATGAACCTAGACCTACAAAATCAAATCACCCCGCTGTCAAGCTCTACCTCCATATCGGCAGCAACACTCTGAAGGCAAAGAGCATTTATTGTCCAGTGGCGTTTGGGCTTTGAAGTTCTGACAAACAAACCTTGGAGGGGAGGAGCTCAAACCATGAAATTGAGAGAAATAGAAGCTACAGGAAAAGAGAGAAGAGGAAAGTGAGAAAGGAGAGAGAAGACAGAAGAGAAACTTAAAAAAAAAGGTAAAAAAAAAAAAAAAAAAAGATAACCAAGAATAAAATATAATTTTTTGTTTAAGATTTATGCTACAAAGCAATTTAGCATGTGTTACTTTTAGCATCTTTAATGAGAAGCATCAACGAGAATGCTCTAAGCGCAAGACTTGTTGTTGTTAAAGAAGGGATCCATCATCCATCACGCGGCAATTAACGACAGGTATCTTATCAATGCTACCTTCCTGTGATGAATAAGATGATCTTAGAAAAGCCATGCTGAGATTCAGTGTTTGTGATTCTCGCACGGCTATTACGTGAACCTTTTTTTCTTTTGTACTATATATATATATATATATATATATATAAGAGTTCATCTATTGTCTACATGTTGATTGTTGAATCAGCACTCCAGTCAACCATCTAGGATCCAGCTATTTGCACTGACCACTTTGTTGTCAGATTTTCCCGCACCTTTATTAGTGAAAGTAATGACCCCCATTCATTATTTCACATGTTTCACCCTCACATTGAATGGCATGGCAACATGCGTCCCAGGACCCCACATACACATTCATATTTCGGTCCATGACTTCTTTCATGTGTTTCTACTTTCTAGAGTAACCAAAAAGAATAAAAGATACACAATCAAAGATGAATTTTTATTTTTATGTTTTTTTTTATTGTATATATATATATATATATATAATCAAGTTAAAAGGAGAATAGGAGAATTTTGGCTTTAGGCCTAGGCTTGAGGCTCTACCACCTATCCCAGAAATTTATAAAGTGTCTCAAGATTCACATTACATAAACAAAAAGTCCCAAAATTATAGAATAACAATTGATTTTTTATAAATGGAATATATATATATATATATAATTTGCATTATTTTTTCCATCTCCAAAAAAGCGCCTAAACTATTATGTCAATTGAAATTTTAAACTATTTCATCAAAAAAAGTTGTGAGTGTTTTGCCGATAATGTAAATAAATCTAAATACAAAAATATGTTAGGGCTGAATCCTAATTACTTAACATCAATTAAAAGATCCCTCTTCTTTATGATTGTTGAGGTCCAAAATATCACAAGTATTGTATTAAGACCCAAAACATTGTAAATATTGAAATCTAAAACCTAAAGGGGCTCCCAAAGAAAACAAGGCCCAATACGCCAACCGAGGCCCACTTAAAATAAGCAAGAGGAGGCCCCTACCCATGAATAGGCAAGCTTTGGGCCTTAGAAAAGAAAGGAAAAGGAAAGGAGAAGCTCAGCCTAGCCTTTGTGAGGAAAATTTCCTGGGGAGCCCAGAAAGGGATTGGACCAAGATACCCTAAGACTCCCAAAAACCTGGGATCATCAGGAAATGCAGAAAGAGATTAGCTAGGATTGGGAGAGCTTAAGGGAGCATGCTCATGGATACAAGGAACGAAAATAGGCATGTCCCATCAGTCGCTTATGGTTTAGAAAAGGCTGATGACTTAGGAATCAACACTTCATGAAAAGGAGCCTAGTACCTCGGGGAACGCAGGAAGGTGGACCATGAAGGAAGGTGGTTGGGGATCTTTCAGCCTGACAGGAAGGAATCTGCCCATTTAGAGAAAATGACAAAAGGTGAAGCAGCCAAAAAGGTGGGTCTGAAAATGAGCATCTAGAAGATTTGGGAAGAGAAGATTGAAAGTCTGCTCTTAGGACCTTCCAAAAGAGGAAGGTTAATTGAGAACTTTTTAGGGGGAAACCTCAAAAGGGGAAAATAGTGAGAAAATAAGGAAGTGACCAACCACCAATGTTGTTGACACAACATTGGTTTTGGTACCCAAGATAGTAAGTGGAGAGAATCAGTTGTACACTAAAAACCTTAGGAAGGTACTATAAAAGGGGGTGAAGCCATCAGCAAAAACCAGTCGGCAATAAGGAATTAGAGCAAAACGATCATTTGAAAAACTTCTTTGAATTTCAAAAAAGGAGAAAAGAGGGAAAACATTATGAAGGATCTTGTGACAGGCACTAGAGGAGACACTTGGATTCAAAGGGATTCAAACCTCACAAGTCTTAGAAGTCTACAAAGAGCTATCTAAGGCTGTGACTTTTGAACTTATTTGGACCTTGTGACATATCCCAGTAGAGAAAGGACCTAATGTACTAAATCCCCAAAAATAATGAAATATTATTTATCATTATGAGGATCCCTGACGCCTTATTGATCCTTTTATTCATTCCTTACTGTTCCTTACTGTACAATACGTATATATTGTATGTATAAATGTGTATATCTTGTAGGAATCATGTTTAGTGCGTAACTCGGTTCATAATTAGCCCAAAATAGCTGTGGTGAACCAAGCCCAATCCACCAAACCACAAGCATAAGGCCCAGGATCCCTATTTCTACTTGGGCCTGGCAACTGTTAAAAAAAACCCACCTTTTAAGGTGACACCACTGGGGACTGGGCAAAAAAGAAGAAAGAAGCAATCCCTTCACAAAGCATGGCTCCAAGGCCAAGGAACAGCAAGAGTACCAATGTTCCACCCACGGCATCAAAACCCACGGGAGAAAATGAAGTGGCTTCCAGGCAAAGGAATGAGGTACCCCTGGTAGAACATGAAGTTGTTTCAGGGCAGAGGCGCGAGATGCGAGAGCTAGATCCTATAGTCCAAATGGTAGAAATGGTGAAGGACCTCTAGTAGGAAATCCATCTCCTTAAAGAAGGAAGAACCCAGGAGATTCGAGACAGTGCCCTTCCCCTGGTCAACCAAGAAAAGGTCCAACCAAAAGAAGGGTCAGCAGTAGGAGGGGGAGCCAATCCCCAATATCTCACTTTAGCAGATGTTAATGCCTTCTTGAACAAGAAGGGGAGAAGCTCTTAAAGGTCCCCAAGCAATTCTCTCGGGATCCCCCATTCTTAGCAGAGCTCTTCAGCAAGCCTTACTCTAAAGGATATGAACCCCTAAAATTTCACCCGTTTGATGGGAGAAATAAGAGTGCTGTAAAGCAAGTGAGCAGATTTATTCACACCATGGGTCCCCATGCAAGGGACAAGGAACTATGTTTAAGGGAATTTATTAAGTCCCTAGTGGACAAAGCATATACCTGGTACAAAACCTTGAAGCCAGGGTCCATCAAGAATTGGGATTAGATGATGGAGAGATTCTGTTCAAAGTACTACCCAGGCAAACATAGGGTCACTTTCCAGAGCCTTTAAATGGTGAAGCAAAGGCCCAGGGAGGATTCCGTCCATTTTATCAAAAGATTCAAAAATGTCTCTCTAGACTGTTATGGAGACCATGAAGAAAAGGAGCTCGTGGAGACCTGTATATCCAACATGCTTTTAAAATTACAAACTTAATCTAGAGAACTTATGCATAACTCAGTTCGCCAACCTATTGCAAAGAACCAGAAGGACAACGTTAACCATAAAAACAAAAAAGATACCAATTTCCCAGGCCATGACAGCTTCGATGGAAGAAAAGAGAAAGAGGCCTGAAGGGAAAGTGACTGAGGAACCACTTGTGATCAAGGAAGTCAATACCGTACCAGAGACTGTACCGGTTTGACCACCGATACGATATATTTCAGATACCGGTTAATACCGGTGCATCGTTTCGGGTTTACCGCTATTTTATATTATATATATATATATATACACACACACAAAATAAAAAATAATAATAATAAAATAGGGAAAACGGTTAATGATATTGTCAGTAAAACAAGAATCATGTCTACCAAACTAACATTTAGAGCCATATTGCCATTCCAGATATTAAGTATGTGTAGAAAAGAGAGAAAAAAGCCCAATACTTTTCTTATTCTAGTTTTCTCTTCCCTTGTCCCACATTTATTTTATTCTTTCATTTATTTATTTTTCTACTGTTGCATGCCTGAAGCCTTTTTTTTTTTTTTTTAAACATTAAATATCAACTTTGCTATTACCAAAAAGAACTACATCCATTATCCATCGTCTAATGCTCCACATCTTCCAAAAAGAACTACATCCACAGGTTGGCAGGCATGCCTAAAGCTAGTTGCCTGCCAACCTATCATTCCTATTTTCAAGTTCCAACACATCATAGCTTCACATGCTATCTCTTTACAACCACACATTACCTCTTCCTCTTTCAAATTAATTTTGTCATCACTCTTTACTTTTTATTTCATTTCTTCCCCATTAGTTACAAATCTATTTCTCTCTCTCTCTCTCTCTCTCTCTCTCTCTCTCTCTCACAGTATCACACAATTCACACCAATCTAACTCTTTTAGCATCAATTCAGTCTATTTTTTTCTTCACTTCAAACCAATTTCCAGTGCATGAATCACCGACGCCTCTCCTCACCACCAATTGGTATTTTGTCATCACTGGTGTGATAAAGAGGAGGCAAAGAAAGACAGAAGTTTAGTGTGGCGTGAGAAAAGGTACTAGTCTGGTATCCACTAACTAACCGAAATAGTCGAATTTCGCTGGTACAAGGCTGGTATGGCCGATATTTTTTCCAGTACGAAATAACAGGTATTTGTACCGGTGTACTGGTTGGTACGGTATATACTGGCCGTACCGGTCGGTACAGTATGGAATTAACTTCCTTGCTTGTGATCCCATGTACTGTAGAGGAGCTGAACCATGTCCTAGACAAATGGATTGGGGATGGGGTTGTCAGACCATTCACGGTGTCCAGACCGCCCACTAAAGAAGAAAGGAAGAACCCCCAGTTTTGCAAAATTCACTAGTATGTTAAGCATTCCACAAAGGATTGCTAGACCCTCCAAAGGCCTTTTCACAAGAAACTCAGGGAGGGGACCCAGGAGCTTACCCAACAAGAACCAAAGGTTCAAAGGAATCCTTTGCCCAATCATAAAGGAAAAAGGATGGTGGCTATGGTAATTCATGGGAACTTGGCTAATGCGGAGGCAAAAGAGTCGGAAGGATCCTTTCATCCAAACATAGTTAGGACCCTCCATAAGAACCTCAAGTTCAGGTCATTATTTAACCAACTGGGATTTAGACCAGAAGCAAGGAGGATTGCAACAGAGTCCCTCATGAGCTTAGTAGCAGACTCAGGGGTGGAGTGTTTCATTATAGAATCTCACGCCAGTCGGGCTTTCTTGGAAACAATTAATGCAATAAGTTTCACGGATGAAGATATGAAGGTTGAGTACCCGAATCATCGCAAACCCCTTTATTTAACAACCACCATAAATGGTGTTCAAATCAAGAGAGCACTAATAGACATAGGGGCTTCACTCAACTTCATTTCCCTAAGTACCCTAGAGGTCGTTGGCATGGCTAGCAAGAGGATCCTAGGGGCTCCTATAGAGATAATAGGATTTAGGGGAGCTAAATAATCCACTGAAGGGTACTTGCAATTAGCCTTAAGGGTAGGTCCAATAGTAGCTCTAACTCAGTTTCATGTGATCAACTCGAAAGTCTCTTATCATATTTTATTGGGGCGACCCTGGCTCCATAAGCACTGCCTTATTCCCTCAACGTACCACCAATGGTCAAAGAGAGACTAAATGGGAGACCTATAAGGATCCCTGCCAACCCAAATCCCTTCAGCCAAGGAGAAGTGAACTTTGTAGAGACAATGTTTTATGATTAGTTAGCACCAGATGACGAGTGTCCCACACTAGGGACCCCAAGTGCACTTGTCTTGGAAAAAGAAGAAGGAGGAGGTACCAGCGACCTAATGGGACCTCCTGGATAGAAAAAGGCAAAAGAAGGAAGTCAGCTCCTCAAGATCTCAGGAATATGTTGTAGTTCGAAAACCCGGGGACAGATTGATATATCACTTATGAAGGTGCATAGGACTTGAATGCACTTTGCAAGAAGGTCCCGGACCACCAGATTGCATGATAGCTCAAGAGGAGATCCTGGAGGATTTGGAGAAAGAAGCACATATTTGGCCCAAAGAAGAGTTGGAAGAGGTAAACCTATGGGCTAGTTTAGGACCCCCAAAACCTGTTTTTATCAGCAGCCAGCTGTCAGCATAGGAAAAAGAGAAGTTAATGGAATTACTAAAGAGATATGTGGATGTATTTGCATGGACATATGATGAGATGCCTGGTCTGGATCTCGAGCTAGCGGTCCACCATATCAATGTAAATTCAGTAACTAAACCAGTAATCCAACCAGCTAGGATCTTCCATACTAAGATAGAGGATCAAATCACTCAAGAAGTTAAGAAGTTCCTAGTAGCAGGGTTCATTAATCCTATCCAACATCCTAAATGGCTTTCTAATATAGTTCCCATGAAGAAAAAGAATGGCCAAATCCGATGTTGTGTGGATTTTTGCAATCTAAACAAAGCATGTCTAAATGATGAATTTCCTTTACCTAACATTGATCTCCTCATAGACTCAGCTACAAGAAGTTCTCTGTTCTCATTTATGGATGGGTATAGTGGATATAATCAAATCCACATGGCTGCCAAAGATGCAGAAAAGACAGCATTTAGGACCCCGATTGGGAACTTCTATTACACTGTGATGCCTTTTGGTCTTAAAAATGCGAGAGCCACGTACTAGCATACCATGAAAGCCATCTTCCATGACATGATGCATAAGGAAATGGAAGATTATGTCGATGATATTGTGGTGAAATCAAAGACCAAGGTAGGACACTTCTAAGTACTTGAATAAGTCTTTGAAAGATGCACGATGTACAAGCTATGCATGAACCCCCAGAAGTGTGCCTTCAGGGTATCTGCAGGGAAGTTCCTTAGATTCCTAGTACATCACAGAGGCATAAGTATGAATCCAGCCAAGGCTATTTCCATCGCTACCGTAAAGAGACCTACAATAGTCAGAAAGTTTAAAAGTTTCTTAGGAAGGGTCTCTTACATCAGAAGGTTTGTGCCAGGCCTGGCCTTGGTCACAAGTGAGCTATCCAAACTGTTGAAAAAGGAGCTGAGTTCATCTGGGGACCTGAACAACAGGGAGCCTTCTAGCGAATCCAACAAATCATAAACCATCTACCCACCCTACAAGTGCCAGTACGTGGGCGGCCTCTCTTGCTATATTTAGCATTTAACTCTCAGGCTATCAGGGCATTAGTAGTTTAAGAAGATGACGAAGGAAATAAGTAGCCTATTTATTATGTGAGCAGGGCCTTCAAAGATACAGAAACCAGGTATCCCAAGATAGAGAGAACATGCTTGGTGGTTATTTACGCATCCCAAAGGTTGAAACGTTACTTTTCAGCCCAGAAAATCCTCCTAGTGACCAAGTCTCATCCTATAAAGGCACTCTTCCATTAGCCCTTATTGACCAGAAAAGTAGCACAGTGGCTAGTATTGCTCTTCCGATATGACATTGGCCTAAAGAACCCTAAGACCATCAAGAGCCAGGCAATAGCAGATCTGCTGGCCCAGTTCCCTAGAGAAGAAGAGTGTCCATTGAGCGAGGATATCCCAGGGGAAGTGGCAGTGGTAGAGCTCTCAGAGAGGAAGTGGACCATGAGATTTGATGGGTCAGCAACAGCAGCCTTAAATGGCATAAGGGTCGTACTGAGCTGCAAAGATAGGGACACTGTACCATTATCCTTTAAACTCGAGTGTCTATGCTCAAATAATGCTACTGAGTACAAAGCGTACTTGACTAGGTTGGCCATAGCACTTAGTATAGGGATCAAGCACATGAGGGTATTGAGAGATTCCTATCTAGTAGTTTCTTAAGTCAAAGGAGACTTTGCATTGAGGGAGCAAAGCCTAGCATCTTATCAAACTTGGGCACAGAAGGTAGGAGGGAAATTTCAAATCTTTAGTGTGGAGTACGCCTAAAGAAGTGAAAATCGGTTCACTAACGCACTGGCCACCCTGGGATCCCAAATACCTTTTAAGGAAGAAACCACCTTGATAAAGGTAAGCAAGCAGCAGATTTCCATCGTAGGGACCCTTAAAAGGATGTTTCTGAAGGAATCGGATGAAGAAGATTGGAAGAGTGAGATAAAGAGAAAAATAGGAAAGCTAGAGCATGAGGAAGTATTAAAGAATCGAAAGATTATATCTTGATAGAATGGGAGCTATACAGAAGGCTACCCAAAGGGATCCTATCCAGATGTTTCAGCAAGAAAGAAGGAAAGTTGAAGTTAGAGGAATTACACAACCAGATATGTGGGGTTGCAGAAAAAATCAGTCTGTACAAGAGGATACAGCGTATGGGGTACTATTAGCCCAACATGACTAGAGAAGTTGCAACTATACAAGAAAGGTGCCAAAATTGCCAACTCTCAGTGGACAAAAAGAAAGTTATGTTGTATTTGTTGCGGAAGATTGGAAGACCCCATTTGTAGGATACCTGACATAGGGGATCCTGCCAGCTGACAGGAAGTTGGCTCACCAGCTCAAGAAGTTAGCCGCCTTGTATGTTCTGCAGAATGGGATCTTGTTCAAAAAATGGTATAACGGGGATCCTTTAAGATGCCTATGGCCCAGGGAAGCTAGGGAAGCAGTAAAGGATGTTCACTCGGGGGAATGTGGGAGTCACCCAGGGAAGAGAAGGCTCCATAAGCAACTATTACAATTGGGATATTATTGGCCCACCATAAAGAAGAACTCCGAAGAGCTAGTTAAGGCATGTCATGCAAGCCAAGTACTAGGAGATGTAATACATACTCACCCAAACACACTACAAGATATGACTACCTCATGGTCTTTCCATTCTTGGGGGCTTGACCTCATAGGGCCCATATATCCACCTTTCAACAACCACATATAGATCTTAGAAGCCACCGAGCATTTTACAAAATGGGTGGAGGCCATCCCTTTAAAGAAGGCCATCGGAGCAGCAGTTTCAAACTTCATTCGTGAGCACATCATCATGCGGTTTGAGATCCCCAAGAGGTTGATTAGTGACAATGGTATCCCATTTGTAAATAAGGATGTGAGGAGCTTGATGGAGGCATACCACATCAAACACAAAAGGTCCACGCCGTAATACCCATAGAGAAATGGCCAAGCTCAGGCTACTAGTAGGGTGATACTGAAAATCCTGAAGAAAATGAAGCATAAGTACGGGGGAAGTGGAGTTCCCACCTGACAAATGTACTCTATGCCTGCAGGAGCTCCCTGAAGACAACTACGGGATTTTCACCATTCCTCCTTGTTTATGGGACAGAGGTCATCAGCCTAATAGAGTTAACTGTCCTCACACTAAGAGTGGTACTTGAAGAGATCCAAGGAGGTATGGATGACACACACACCAAGGGAAGGTTGGTAGACCTAGAAAGACTAGAAGAAAAATGAGAAGTGGCAAGGAGGAGGAGTCAGAGGTACCAGCAGAAAATGGCCAAGGCATATGGGCAGGCAGTACACCCAAGGATCTTTGCAAAGGGGCAACTGGCATTAAGAGCAGCAGAACACGTAATGAAGAATATCCCAGGACCTTCCAAGTTCACTACAAAGTGGGAAGGCCCCTACGTTATCAAAAAAGCCCATAACAACGAGAATTATTACCTTGCAAAGATGGATAGGACCTCCCTAGTAGATCCCATAAATGGAAAATGGCTAAAGTAGTACTATGCATGAAGACTCTGGGTACACCAGGGACCACTTTTTGTCACCTTTCATTCCGCTAAGTGTTTCATCACCCTTTATGTTATTGGGCATTATCTTTTAACATATGTTTGTTTTGCCAAGAACTTTATTTAGCAATTCCTTCTTTACAATCCATGTGAAAAGGCCATTCTATGTTAGGCCTATTTCCATCTTATGTCTTTAAGTTATCATCTTATGTTTTTTAAGTCATTATGATGAATTTCAATGAAGTTTTCTTTCAAAATTTGAGTAAACCATATGTTGAGGGCCAAAATTTCACAAGAAAGCCTATTCCATGAAAAGTAAGGAAAGACCATGGGTTTTAATAAAAGAAAGCCCAATTCATGAAGTTAAGAAGGACTATGAAGGCCCAAAATCCCAAAAAGAAGGAAAAAAAGAAAGAAATAATAATAATAATAATAATAATAATAATAGTAATAATAATAATAATAATAAAGAAAAAAGAAGAGGATCTCGATCAGGTCAGAGGACATGCAGCAAGGATCCCAGTCGGGCTAGAGGATATGCAGCAAGAAGAAGGATCCCAGTCAGACCAGAGGATATGCAGCAAGATTTATGTTCATATTTCCAACAAAAGCCATTAAAAATCCAGCAAAAAATCAGGTATTATCTTTGTAACCCATGGTCCAAGCCCGTGGGATCCCAAGTGGATAGTAAAAGAGAAATGGTTTGGTCGGTAGGGGAGTGATTTCTGGTGAAAGGAGGATCCCGAAACTTTCCCTTGATTCATATATTTGCTTGGAATGCATAAACCAATGGAAAACTCAATTCCCCCATGTGCATGACACCTCCCCACAATTTTCTCTCAATTGTCATTTTCAACAAAGCTGTCATAGTGCATCGAGTAGCCCACCCACTGTTTTGACTGTCCAAGAAGGAATCTTCCATTTGTAACTAAAGCCAAATGCCCCTTTTGAGTTGTAATTTCCTAAATAAGCTAAACCTCTACCCAATGCCCCTTTTCAGGTGCCAGAGGATATGGTTTTACCCAGCAAACCTGGGGCGTCCTCGCCTGGGGTACCAGACCAAGTTTGCTATAAAAAGAACGCTAAGGCATAGCAGAAAAGGGGGATTGGAAAGGGAGAAAAAGGGGGATTCAGGGGAAGAGTTCAAAGGTTCAAAACATATATTCTTAGAGCCTTAAAGCCCAGTAAGGAAGAGAAAGAAAGCAAGAAAATAAGAGAGCCAACGTGGAGGAATTTGTCCTATATCCTTGAGATCATTAAAATATCACTTAGCCTTCAAAGAAACATATGCCAAAACATGCACACATCAGATATCACTCTCTCCCACAAAAATCCTCCTCACCTAACTATTTTGGAAGGTAATGCTTAAGCAAAGCCACTTGGATTTAAGTTCCAAATCCCACAAGTCTTGTGCAAAAGCACTAAGTCTGTGAGAATTAGGGCCAGGATCCTCGTGGCTAAATCATTCTCATGAAATTCATTTACATATATGTATATTTATTAAAATGTATATCCTAATCTAAGAAACTAAAAATTATTTGAAGATATATGTATTGTGTAGTGTGTTCTTATGTAGGACATATAGAGGAAAAGGGAAATGACAAAACTCTATTGCATAATAAGCATGGAGAAAGATCGTATAGTTCAGAGAATCAGCATTCTAGGTTCTTACAGGCTTAGTAACCTTGGGAACCACGATAGTACACCTGGGGTACCATGGCAGTACGCCTGAGGTCCCACGACAGTACGCCCAGGGTACCAAGTGAAGGAACTCTTTTAAATGTTTATATAATAAAAGATAAGCCTTAAATATTCTATTTCAATATCTTTCTCATTATGAATATTATGAATACTTATTTTACTTATTTTGTAAGCGTAAATGGTCATTTTATGACGCTAAAACACTTATAATGGTATTTTATTACTTAGGAGGAATTGCATTTTTGCCTTGAAGAGATTTATGTGACTTACGCACAACTTGGTTCGTAATTAGTCCCCATTTGGCTGCAATGAACCAAACCCAGTCCACCAAACAACAAATATTTGGCCCAAGATCCTTGTCTCTACTTGGGCTTGTGTGCTAAGAAAAAAAGCACTCTCACACCATACAATTATACTTAAATAGTATTACATATGACACAGCTTGAGTCTGGCCAAAATCCTAGTTGAGTACTTGGGTTAGCACTTGATTCCAAAAAAAAAAAAAAAAAAAAAAAAAGAAAATCTTTTTCTAGTACATGGCCTAGGAAACTGCACCAGCATCAATCCAAGTACATGACCCAGGACTTGGGATGGAAAATAAGCCTCCTAAAGTACCTGGTCGAGTACTTGTCACAAGAGGACCCACCTAGTCCATGACCTAAGACTTGGATGAGGATCGGTATCCAAAGTACCTAGCCTAAGACCTGTGTAGAAGGATAATTACTAAAGTACCTGGCCCAAGACCTACCATAAAGTGAATCCTCAGGAACCATGGCCCAGGACTTAGTTCTCAAAGAAAAAAAAAAGGAATAAAGGAAAAAGGAGAAAACAACATATGAAAAAGAAAAGAAGTACATGTTACAAGAAGCAAGGAGTTACTAAGGTTCACATATTAAAAAAAATAAATAAATAAATAAAAAATAGAGTTAAGGTATGAGACCAGCCAGCAAAGAACCCTTTGGAGGAATTGCAGAAGTGAAGGAAGTAACTGAAGAGGAAAGGGCTTACTGCTTCTTGATATTTAAGTCTTACAGCACCTTGTGAGTATGGGCCAAAGCTTCCTCAGTAGCGGCAATCTCAAGATCAAGGTCCTTGGAGGCCTTCCTTTGAAAAAGTTCATAAGCCAAAGACCAAAGGTACTCCAACAAAAAAGACAGATTGAGTCTTGCCTCCATGAGATCCTGCACCACCCCCCTCCACTCCAAAAGTCTCCCTTCAGACAAGGAATTAAAAGACATATCCTTTAGGGAAACCAGCACAGCACATAAGAGCTCCATTAGAATATTCTCCAAGAACACACCTCTTTTAAAGCCACTGGTGAAGTCCCCATGGACTTTAAACAATCCCTCTAGGAGTGACAAGCCCTCAGCAAGCACAAAGAATAGCAAGAAGTTGACAAGGGTGGCCCAAAGTTATGAAAGTGACTTGTAGGAAGGTTGTTGAATTCCAAGGAGTCAAAACAAGTCAAGAAGGCAAGAAGACCTGAGCTGGGATCTGAAACAATCATCTCTGGGACCTCCTCCATCGCTGTGTCTTTTTCATCAGGAAGTGAAAGATCCTCAGGCCTTGAGGTGGTATGGGAGATCCCTGGCTGAGCCTCAACAATTTGGACAGTTGGGAGGGGTCATTTGGCTTCCTCGGTAGTCACAAGATTGGATTCCTTGGTGCCCATATCAACATCTACAAAATCAATAGGGTCATGAGGCAAGAAAAGGCACAAGAAAGGGGAAGGAAAGAGAAAGAAAAAGGGCAAAGGGCAAAGGGCAAAGGGCAAATACCAGTCTCCCACGGTGAGACTTCCTCCTGAATTTGAGTCACGACCTCGACCATCATGGGGGGCTTGTCCTCTTATCCTTCTGACTCTTCAAGGGACTCTGTAGAAGAACACAATGCACGTTGAAAGAAAAGAGAGGAAATTTTTGCAAAATTGCTAAAGGAGGGAAGGGGCACAAAGGTTGACCCATGATTGAAGCAAAAAAAAAAAAAAAAGAATGGTAAAAGAGACAAATCCAAACAAAAACAAAAAAAAAAAAAAACAAAAAAAACATAACACACACCTTTAGAGGCCTCTGTCTCCAAGGTGGGGTCAGCTTCAGGAGCAATTTAGGTGCTAGTTTGGCTTGAGAAAAGGGAAGCAGTGTCTTTAAAAATGAAGGAAATAGGAAAGATGAATAACGTAGATGTTAAAATATGCACACAAAAAAGGGGCAAGATAAGGCCTACCTGTTCTTTGTGATGAGGTTGTGGCACCAAAGGATTCCTTAGCTACCATAAGTTCAACAGCTTGCTCAACAATCACAGTTCTAACTAGGCTAATGGTCTACCTAAGCTTGGGATCCTTGGGGATAGAAGCTTGAACAAATTCAGCATCCTTGACTACCTGCTTGGCTTCCCTAACCACTTCACCACTAGGGAGCCTTTCCTCTACGCCAGAAACAGTTGGGGGCTAAGTTACCACTACTCCCTCCAACGAGGCACCACCAGTCACAGGGGGGACACCTCCACCTGCAGGAAAAAGGAAAGAAAGGAGGGGGGGGGGACAATTGGCAACTCAATAGCAAGAATGGACAAGCCCCAAAGGAAAGACAAGTAAAGAAAGAAGTGAGAAGGGATGGAAAGTGTCATACCACATCATCACTAGAGGAAGGGCTTTTGCTCTCTTGGGGTAGGATTTGCGTTTAGACTACAAAAATATAAACCACTCATCAATAAAAGAAAAGAGAAAGAGAAACGCAGTAAAAACAACAAACCATGAAATAAGATAAGAAGGCATTAAGCAACTAAAGAAGAAAGGATGAGAGAAGAAGGAATGAGGTCTTGCCCATCTCTCTCTTTTTATAGGTTCTATAGCAGTCTTCTGCTTACTACGGGTACGCTTAGAAGGTCCTTAAGGAGATCGGGAAATAATGGCAGGGGACCCCGAAGAACCTTGAGCTGGAGAAGTAATAGCTACAGAAGAAGTTCCTTAAAAGGAACCCACAGAGATCTGAAGGATAAAAGATCCTACCTTAGTCTTCACTCTGATCTTTGGGATGGAAGGATGGCTAGCCGCATTTCCAACAAAAGAGGGGTCCACTTCCCCAGGGTCCTCAAAAATAGTAAGTTGCTTACGAGCTAAGGCAGTTTTTCTCCTTTTGATACCTTGGCCAGCCTCAGTACCCTCAGCACTCTCCTCAACTTCGGATTTCTTACCAGTTTCCTTTTTGATCTTCTTCTCCTTACCTTTACCCATATGAGTTGTAGCACCAATTTCCTTAACTACCCCTTTTTTAATAGGCACACCGGAGGAAAAACCCACAATCAAGTCACACCCTAACCAAGAAGCAGGGAAATCATTGGCATAGGACACCTAGCCACCCCTAGCAATGTGCCACTCCACAAATCCAGTTTTGCTGTTTGTTGTAGCAAACACAACACTAGAAATAGGAAAAGCTAAACGCTTGTTGTAAAAAGGAGCAGAGAAGAGATCAGGGTCAGGGACCTTCCTATTGTACCTGAACTAACAAAGTCTAAAAAGGACTTCTGAACCCTCCTCTAATAACCAGTAAAGCCACTCGAAGCAAAGACTGCTCGCTGGGAATTTGGCACCACGAACTAGGGGCCCCTCTGTGACTAGTAAGAAAAGGCTTAAAGCCTTAGGAATGGATCCAGAGATGGAAGAGAATGCACCACCTCTTTAAACACTAGTGGGATATCCTGATTGAAGCCGAACTGCCTAAGCACCCAATGCGTAGAATAATGAGTGTACTTAGGGTCATTTATTGAAGGAACTGGAAGCCATGAAGGGCTGATGCAAGCTAGGTATGCCAAGCTGCTCTCATCTCCTCAGTGCAGATCAAAAGTGTGGCCTGGAGAGTTTAAGAAGGAAGACAAGACAAAATCACAAGCAAATCCAGGACTAAGCTCACGGGGGGAACGCCAACTCAAATGTCCCCTCTAGTCAAACAGCTTTATAAGGTTGACATTACCACCCTTTAGTTTAGACCAACGAAAAATGATGGAGTGACCATCAGTAGAACTGCCATATAAGCCCTTGATGACATTTGGGGATCCTTGGAACTTATCCTTCACATACTTTAGATTCCTACACTTCGCAAAAGTGACAGTGGAATAATCCCACACAAATACTTGGGGAATGGCATAGTGCAAAGATGAAGTTATGGCATAGTAAGAATTACCTTCAACTTCATCACCATGGAGCAGGTCTAACTGGGAATAAACATGACCTAAGAACATGGGAGCTAGAAGATACCTAGTGCCCCTGGCCAACTTGATAGCTAAAGGGAAGAATGTGGACTTGATTCCATGACCAAGAAATTCACTGAAGAGAAATTTACTCAGCCATAGTTCTAGGAACCTAGCTTACTTAACAGTTGTGGGTTTTTTTTTTTTTTAAAAAAAAAAACAACACATAGGTCCAAGTAGAAACAAGGATCCTGGGCCTAGTGCTTAAGTTAAAGGGACTGGGCTTGGTTCACCATAGCTAAGTTGGGCTGATTTCGAACTAGGTTGTGCACAAAACGTAGGTCCTACAATACATACATACTAACACATAAAAGATACATACCTATTGCACAGTAAGGAACAGTAAAAAATGATATAAGTAAAGGAAAAAATAGAATAAAACGTTAGGGATCCTTAGGATAATAAGAAATGCTTTATTATTTTCTTAAGTTTTTTATACATTATGCTCTCATTGCACTAGGATATGTTACAAGGTCCAAATAAGTTCAAAAATCATAGACTTGGATAGCTCTTTAGGTTTTCAAGATTTGTAAAGTTTAAATCCCTTTAAATTCAAGTGTATTCTCTAATGACTGTTTCAGGATCCCAGACAGTGTTTTCCCTCTCTTCTTTCTTTTTGAATTCTATAGGAGTTTTCTAAAGGATCTTTTCCCTCTAATTCACTATTGCTGAATGATTTTCACTGTTGGCTCCCCCTCCTTTTATAATACCATCTTATGGTTTTTGGTGTACCACTATTTCCCTCTATTTGTTGTCTTGGGTACCAGAACCATTGTTGTGTCAGCAATATTGGTAGCTGGTCCCTTCCTTAATTTCTCACTATTTTTCTCTTTTGAGGTCCCTTCTCCAAAAGCCCCTAGTTGATTTTCCTATTCTAGGAGGTCCTAAGGGCTGACTTCTAATCTTTCTTTTTCCAAAACTTCTAGATACTACTTTTCAGACCCATTTTTTTTTTACTACTTTACCTTTTGTCATTTTCTCTAAATTGGCAAATTCCCTTTTTATCAGGCTGAAAGATCCCCAGCCACCTTCCTTCATAGTCCACCTCCCTAGGTTCCTCGAGGTACCAGACCCCTTTTTCATGAGTTACTGGTTCCTAAGTCTTCTACCTCTTTTCTGCATCATTAGGTGGCTAATATTATGTTCCTGGGCATGCTTCTTTAAGCTGTCTCAATCCTAACCTGGCCCTGCCCCATATCCCAAGTATCCTACTTCAATTTCCTCTCTAGTTCCCCAGCGATTTTCTCCCTTAAAAACTGGGTTGTGCTTCTTTTTTCTTTATTTTGTAAGGTGCAAAGCTTGCCCATTCATGGGCCTGAGCCCCTTCCTATTGACTTTTAATGAATGTGGGTCTTGCCCTTTCCTTGAAAGCCCAAATGGCTCTTAGCTTTCAATTTTTTTGTATTGTTTTGGGATTTAATACAATATTGTGATATTTTGGACCTCAACAATAGTTTTGTCCTTTTCCTGAGAAAGGGTTGCTACCCATTTACCTATCCTGACTAGTTTAGCTCCAGAAGAAACAGTACGCCCACCAAATGTTTGAAGAGTCGCTCCTTAACCTTGAGATGCTCTGAGGAGAGTTGAATGTCGAAGGGATTCTTATCACCGAACATATGAAGGAGGAAATTATTAACCATGTCTTCCAAAGTAATGGTGAGTTTGCCAACAAAAAAGAAAAATGTATGAAGAGAGGGAGACCAACGACGAACCAGATGTCTCGGACCTTTGGCATCCCTAAAGCCTTACAAGTTCCTAGAAATTGCCACTGACTTCAGGATCCCAGCGCACTCCAAACAATTGGCAAAACCCCCCACCATATAGCTCCTCATCCACCCAACTGAACCAACCAATGATCTTCCCTGGAACGAAATCAAAGAAGATAAGGACCGCCTCTCAGAATCCTCGCCTGATTTAAAGGTATAGGATTTCCCTTAGGTCTGGACCTTGGGCAGAACTGGCAAACCCGGGCTGATCAAAAAACACCCAAGCACATGGAAAAGAAGGAACATCACCATGAGAAACCTGGGGGAATAACAAACTGGGAGTATACCAGGGGTCTCTTAAGGGAAAGGTTAGGCAATCTAAGACTTCCTACACCTCACCTTGCGCTGACCCTACTGAGGAGCCCTCACCTTCGAAAGGAGTAGGTGAACACTCCTTTTTTCTTGAAGAAAAAGAGGAAGCCATGAAAGAACAATGTAGCAGAAAAAACAGAAAGGGGCTGGAAGCAAAAGAAGACGGCGGAAGGAGGAAGCAAAAGGGAAAGAGTGCACTAGGAAAGATTTTTTTGAAAAAAGTGAAAAGTGCTTGGAAGAAAGGATTAAGGTGATGGCAATAATGGCATGAAGAAAAAGTTGAAGAAGACAAAACATTGAAAAACGTGCTAGTTGCCAAAATTCAATTTTATAGGAAGGTTATTTGTCAGTTATTAATGGGGGTTATGGGAAACGTAAAAAGAGGGGGAAGAGGTTTACCCAAACACTTAATCTTCAACTGCCACGTTCCTAGAAAAAGATAGGAAGTTACAAAGAAGTGGGATAGGTGGAATCAAGATACCAGAGGACAACGTGAAGGGTCAAGATCCTAGAATAAGAAGGAAAAAGGACCCCGAAGGAAATAAAAGTACCAACCACAAAACTTTGGGGAGGCCAAAATTTTGTCTGCTTATGCGTGGGCTGCAGGTAAGCCACGAGCTTAGGAGGCTAAATGTTGAGGTCCAAAATATTACAAGTATTATGTTAAGCCCCAAAACATCGTAAATATTGAAATCTAAAACCCAAAGGGGCCCCTCAAAGAAAGGCAAGGCCCAATCTGCCAACCAAGGCCCACTTATAATGAGCAAGATGAGGCCCTTACCCATGAATAGGCAAGCTTTGGGTCTTAGAAAAGAAAGGAAAAGGAAAAGGGAAGCTCAACCTAACCTTTGTGAGGAAAATTTCCTATAGAGCCCAGAAATGGACTGGACCAGGATACCCTAGGACTCCCAAAAACCTAGGATCCTTAGGAAATGCAGAAAGGGGTTAGCTGGGATTGGGACAACTCAAGGGAGCATGCTCATGGGCACAAGGAACAAAGATAGGCATGTCCCATCAGCCGCCCATGGTTTAGAAAAAGGCTAATGACTTAGGAATCAGCACTTCATGAAAAGAAGCCTGGTACCTTGAGGAACGCAAGAAGGTGGACCATGAAGGAAGGTGGCTAGGGATGTTTTACCTTGACAGGGAGGAATCTACCCATTTAGAGAAAATGAAAAAAGATGAAGCAGCCAAAAAGGTGGGTCTAAAAAGGAGCATCTAGAAGCTTTAGGAAGAGAAGATTGAAAGTTAGCTCTTAGGTCCTCCCAAAAGAGAAAGGTCAGCTGGGAACTTTTTGGGGGGAAACCTCAAAAGGGAAAAATAGTGAGAAAATAAGAAAGGGATTAGCCACCAATGTTGCTGACACAACATTGGTTCTGGTACCTAGGGCAGCAAATGGAGGGAATCAGTGGTACACCAAAAACCTTGAGATTGTACTATAAAAGGGGGTGAAGCCATTAGCAAAAACCAGTCAGCAATAAGAAATCAGAGCAAAAAGATCATTTGAAAAACTTTTTTGAATTTCAAAAAATGAGAAAAGAGGGAAAATACTATAAGGGATCCTAAGACAGGCACTAGAGGAGACACTTGGATTCAAATGGATTCAAACCTCACAAGTTATAGAAACCTACAAAGTGTCATCTAAGTCTGTAACTTTTGAACTTATTTTGACCTTATAACATATCCCAGTGGAGAAAGGACCCAATTTACTAAAACCCCAAAAATAATGAAATATTATCTATCATTCTGATGATCTCTGACGTCTTATTTATCCTTTTATTCATTCCTTACTGTACAATATGTATATATTGTATGTACAAATGTGTATGTGTTGTGGGAATCATGTTTTGTGAGCTACTTGGTTCGTAATTAGGCCAAAACAATTGCAGTGAACCAAGCTCAATTCACCAAACCATAAGCATAAGGCCCAGGATTCCTATTTCTATTTGGGCCTAGGTACTAAAAAAAAAAAAAAAGAACCCACAATGATATATATAAGTAGAGGATTTCCTTTTAAAATAGTTTTTAGAAAGTGGGAAAAACTACAAAGATATAAATGAAATTTAATATGATGGGTTTTATATGCCAGTTTGTATGTTAATAAACTTCACATTTATAAATGAAATTTAATGTGATGTTCTCAAAAAACATTCATATCCAATCACCCATTTGCTTCGTATTTCTCCCCCTCCCCCCAAAAAAGTATTTCATATTTAATTATTTTATGAAATACTAATTCTAAAATACTATGGAATGTATAAATTTCATTGTTGTAGAATAATGAACAGTGAGATAAAATAGAAATGAATGACAAAATTAATATAAAAACAAAATAAAATATAAATTATCAAAATAAAAACAACCCCAGACTTAGAGTTAAAACGTAATTTAGTAAAATAAAATAAAATTCTAAAATGAGTGAGGTAAACTGGTAAGTGTAAATGGTCAAGGGTAAAGATAAACTCCAATACTCTAGTATGCACTGAAACAGTAGAGCAGACATAATTTTGACAAATGGCAAAAATCAAACACGTGTTCGCATTGGAGTAGTGAAACAAGAAGTAGAGTCGGGGTGAGACGGGTAGGATTTTATTTTTTATTTTTGTTGAAAAAAAGATAGGATAAGAGAGTGTATTAGAGTAATATAGTTTTTTTTTTTTTTTTTTTACAAGAGTAATATAGTTATAATATGATGATGACAATGGCAGTAGGCATTATTTTAACGACGTCGTGTAGAAGAAGACAGACCCCGGGGGCACGACACCTATAAATAGCGCCGCCCCTTCAGTTAAAGCTAGCTAGCTCACTCACTTCCTTATTGTGTTTCGTTTCTTCACGCTAAGCTAACACCCATCTCCTCTCTCTCTCTCTCTCTCTCTCTCTCCCTTTCTCAAGGTACTCTCTCTCTCTCTCTCTCTCTCTCTACTTATAATAATACTAGTATTGTATCTCTGATTGTTAAAACCCTAGCTTGCTCAGTTTGTTACTGGATTGTATTTTTACTTTTTTTTTTAATCGGATTCATATCTCACATTATCGTTTTAATTCAGCTTCTTTATCGCATAATTTGCTTCAAATTTAAATCTCTCCTTTTTTTTTTTTTTTTCTTTTCTTTCTTACGAATTTTCACGAATAAAATAATGAAATTACTAAACAGTAAAACTACTCTCTTCATTGCTTTTTTTCGATTTTCGATTTTTTTTTTTTTTTTTTGAAAATTTTCTGTTGTTAAAAATTATAATTTTCATGAATGGGATTGGGAATTTTGTACTTGAAATCTGAAACCCTAGGTAGGTTTGTGATTACTTGATCAATTAATAGCTAAACCATTTCTTTCTAATTTTTGAGTATTAGGTGCAAATGGTTGCTAATTAATTCATTCGAAGTTCTGCCTTTTTCTAAGTATTAATTAAGTTTGAATCATTAATGTGAATTTTGCATGTCTCAAAATTTTAGAATGCATATATAGTGGATTTTGTACTTCTGTATCCAAAATTGAATATTTTGTTACTGAAAAATTATACGCCCAATGTGGCAAATATTTAGTACAATTTTTATGAGTCATATTTATTATGTTGTTGTATAGTACATTGTTTGTGTGAAACTTATTAGACATCGCTTCTAGCTCAAATAACACCTCATCCCCTTGAAGGGGAAAGTCGATGGATGGTGAGATTGTGGGTTCAGAAGTGCATTTGTAACTTTACCAATTAAAAGAAATATAATATAAAACTTATTAGATATAGGAAAACCCATTGTTTTTCTAGTTTTTAACACTTCTAATTGTTGATCTTTGAAGATGCCTGAGGAAAACGCAAACGCAACTGATCGTGAAACTGAAGCGTTTGCTGAGGTTGATCCCACTGGACGGTTTGGGAGGTACAATGATCTTCTAGGCTCTGGTGCTGTGAAGAAGGTTTACAGGGCTTTTGATCAGGAGGAAGGTATAGAGGTGGCCTGGAATCAGGTCAGGTTGAGGAATTTCAGTGACGATCCAGTGCTTATCAATCGGCTTCTCTCTGAGGTTAAGCTGTTGAGGACATTGAAAAACAAATACATCATTGTTTGTTACAGTGTATGGAAGGATGATGAACGTAACACGTTGAATTTCATTACTGAGGTGTGCACATCAGGAAATTTGAGGGATTACAGGAAGAGGCATCGCCATGTTTCCATTAAGGCCTTGAAGAAGTGGTCAAAGCAGGTGCTTGTGGGATTGGAGTATCTGCATACCCATGAGCCATGTATTATTCACCGAGATCTTAATTGTAGTAACATCTTTATCAATGGAAACATTGGCCAGGTACTAAGTCATTTTCAATCTTAAGAAATTGGTTTCTTTTTATAGAAAAAAAAATTTAATGAGCCTAAATTGGCTATCTGGATTCTTGTGTTTTTATCCTGTTTAATTAATTTAGATACCATAAATGGTGAATATATATGTAGCACATGGAGGCAAGATATTTACACTTAAATGATATTTTTTACAGTAGTGTATCTCAATTGTTTGTTTTATCACCAAATATCTTATTAATAAATACTAGATGATTGGCTATGAATACCAGATGAATGGTTGGATATGGCTACTAATAGGGTGTAGTTTAGGTTATGATTAGATGAAAAAGGATATTGAGTAAGACTAGTGATTGTTATAAATTAAAGAGATACTACGTCCACAACAATTTTACAACATTTTTACAACAAATCACAGGGGGTTAGTTGTTATTGGTTCAAATTTAAAATTAACACTACAATTACTTTTTTGCCCCAACAATAACAACCAGTAACAACCTGCCACTTAGGATTTGTTGTAAAAATGTTGTAAAGATATTATAGACATATCATTTCTCTATAAATTAACCTTCTGTGATCCTTTTCCTGGAGATTGACAGAGGAGGTCCACATCATCTTACATGAGAGAGAGAAAGAGAGAGAGGAAAAAAATAAATGTCATATCATCCTAAAAATAAGAATTACTGGTTTTTCAATGACCACTCCAGGATCTGGTTTTCCTGTACCCATACAGAGCCTTGTGTTCCTTGGTTCAGGTATTAAACATTACTCAGAAGGAACAAATCTCTGAAATTATGTCCCCCCCAAAAAAAATTCATTTAATCGGGTAACATATTCATGGTTGAATCTAGTTTCCTTTGGACATTTTATGAATTTGTGATCCTGAAGCGGTATTATTTATCCATATAGGTGAAAATCGGTGATCTGGGATTTGCGGCAATTGTAGGAAAGAGCCATGCAGCACATTCAATTTTAGGGACACCAGAGTACATGGCACCAGAGCTGTATGAGGAAGACTACACTGAGATGGTTGACATATACTCCTTTGGCATGTGCTTGCTTGAGATGGTGACAATGGAGATCCCATACAGTGAATGTGATAGTGTTGCCAAGATATACAAGAAGGTGACGACTGGAGTGAAGCCCCAAGCTTTGAACAAGGAGATGGATCCGGAAGTGAAGGTGTTCATTGAGAAGTGCCTAGCCCAGCCAAGGGCAAGACCTTCAGCCTCTGATCTTCTCAAAGACCCCTTCTTTTCTGAAGTCAGTGATGAAGAGACTGAGCCAACTGGTTGATGACTTCTTGAGTGAACGATATGCTTAGAGGTAGCCATTAACATAGGACTATCCATAACTATTTCTCTTCTAGATATGTTGTCGCTAAAACCTATTGTGTACATAAGTAGTAGACTGAAGCAATAATATTAGACCTGTCTAGTCTAGTTTGTTTGTTGATCAGTATAATTAGATTCTTTTGTAATCAATCAATACTAGATAATGTCTCTAATTGGTTTTTCTTAAGGGTATTGTATCCGCAGTCTTGCCTTGTTTTGAGACAAAGGCCTAGGCAACTCTAGAGCCAATAATTGTTAGTGCTTGCTGCATAATGTTTCTCATAGAAGGCCGAATTAGGTTAGTAAAGCTTATTTTTAGGTGCTGAATGAGGAGACAAACATGAGTTGCAAATTGAAACATGCTTTGCACTGCATCTGCATTTCCTTTTGGAAGGATCTTTTTATGCTAAAGTAATATCAAATACCGTTGTTGAGGTTGAGGTAGTAATTCTTGCGGGGAATCTGCCCAATAATATATTATTGCTGGCGTGGTGCACCTGATATCAATCCGGTCAAAGACAATTACACTTATGCGTAAAATCCCTAGCCATTTCTAAATTGAATTGAACATGTATACATCCAATTTGAACTTTGGACCCTAAAACCAACCTTGTGCCTACGCATGAATTGATGCATATGTCTAGAAAAACACTAACATGTCAAGTCCCAGCTTTGGATTCAAATCTTTTTCCAAATCTCTTTATACCTATACTAATTCCAATGACCATCCAATCCATAGGTGTTTTAATTACATAATCTATTTAATACGTATGTGAATTATTTTATTTTAATGACTTGATGGATCGTATGACTAAAATACTAGTCAGTTGAATACATTATGTATGGCACATATAGTCATGGTCATGTAATGGGTTGAGTAACTATATATTCTTTCCTCATCATCCATATGTAATATTATGTCTATTAATTCACATATTTACTTATTTAGGGAGGGAAAAAAGTAATGGGCTACATAAACTTCTGTTCCCAGCCTTTTGCTTTGGATAAACCCAAAATACACTGAAAAAATAATTTTTTTTAAAAACTGCAACTTAAGTTACATTGTATCTTATGTTTGAGCCAAAAGGCCCAAAACATTCCAGTGGGCTATAATGAACAAAATGTATGAGCAAGTTATTTGGCACTACTCATTTGTATGTAGAATAGCCCTCTTGCATGGAATTTTTTTTTTTTTTTTTTTTTGCATGTAAATTTAAGGGTACAATGAAAACCTGAAATAACTTTTAGATCAAAGTTGTAGTGTGAGTTTGGATGCTAAAATTCTCTTTTCAGCTGCGTGGTCCGGCACTATTTATGGGACCACCAAACTCAGCAAAATGTGCATACCCATATATTTTTGAGTCCCACAGCACTATTCACATCTTTAAAAATTATTTTGTTACAGTATTTTCAGTAATAAATTTTCAGTTTTCAACAAATAAGCGATATCCAAACAAACCTGTAGGCTCTCATTAATTCAACTCATAATTTTTTAGTCCTTAGGGCATCCATATTGGTGGAGCCATAATTTTAGCTATTTGGCTCTACCAAAAGTTACTTTATCTATTTTATTTTCTCATTTTACAAAATGTTGATGCCCATTTTTTGAATCTGTACCCAAAAGCCCATATGGAGGAAAGCCCAATGAAAAGCAAGGCCCAAAGGCCCGCCAAGAAGACCAAAGAGCAAGAGAGGTCCAAAAAAAAGAAATACAAAGGAAAGCGATTCCCAACAAAATACAAATCTGCAGTAGAATACAGTTTTTCAGCAGAATGGCTTTGACAGATCAAGGCAAATTGGGCCCAAGACCCTTTTGATTCAGTTAACTTTATTTAGCCCACAAAGGCCTAAATCCTTTTGTATAAAAGATAAGTGTGAAAACTAATATGAAGAAGCACGATGGAAAGAAACAAGGAACAATAAGAGATGTCAGTAGTAGGAATTATGTGAAGGATAGAAAAGCCAAACTAAAGGAAATGACAAACACAGCTGGAAACGCATGAAGAAATAAGATAGAGACATGTAGCAGAACAAAACAAAACTAATCTGATACAGCAGAAACAGCGTGGGAACAAAAGAAGACAAAAACAGAAGATAGTAGAGCAAGCACGCAAGGGCCACCAACCTGTACCAGCCAATACAAGGGAGGTGGGCCCATGGTCAAAGGGATTCAGAGGGTGTGGTTTGGTGGTGGGGGGAAATGGAGGTCTATATTTGATTTCTAGCCGTGACTTCTTTTAGGAATATACCTTGCTCGGATGGTATCTTACCCAAAAGAAGTAATAAATGGTTGGGACCATTTGATGCATGCCATATAGCTAGGTAGTGAGATAGTCCAATCTTTATCCATTTGAACCTAGAGGTAAAGATATACAGCAAGAACAAACAAAAAGGAATTTTGTCACGAAATGAGTAGTGGTGCAGCAAGTGTATTCTGAGCAAAGGTAATGGCCGGGCAAGCAATGGGTTGGTGGGCAGTACTGAAGAAATGTCCACAACAAGCCAAAAACAGTTGGTGAACCCCTAGGAGTAAAAGGGAGAAATCGCATTAAATTAATTCGCTATAAAAAAAAAGAGATAACCATGGATAAAAGGGGGAAGCACCTAAAGGAGGCACTTAGAAAGAGAGAGTCACCCAAAAAGAGGGACCCAAGAAAAGAAAATACCAAAGGGGGAACAATCCACGGCAAGAGAGTGGTAAGCAACTAAGAGTAAAAAGAACGGAGAAAAAGAAAGAAAGAAAGTGGTAAAAAGAAGAGAGAAAACACGGTAAGAATAGAAGCATGCATCAATAGACCATCTTTTTCCTCCCTCTTAGCAAACCCACTCTTTGAAGTCCCCCAAAAGTAGTACTCAATAGCTATTTAGGTCTATTCTCAAAAATGCACAACTTTGATGGCAAAAGCCTATGACAAGGTTGTTTAATTTGGGGTTTGGTTCCTTCTTGGTTTACTTATTCTATGGTGATTTCAATTGCAAATATATTTGATTTCACTCGTTAGAACTTATATCTTCTGTATTTAGTCATTATTTTATAGCACGTTTTTATTACATTTGCTGCATCAGTTGTCCTATTGTGGTATCTTTACTTGCTATTCTAGTTATTCTGTTGTAGCACCTTTTTATTATATTTATTGTGTTAGCTATTATACTCGCTAAACCTTTTCTATTGAAGATTTCTTATTTCTTTGTTATTACGTGTTTTACTTTTGACACGAACTAATCATTATCCTGCCATAAGTATATATACATATACATTATTTCTCATGTTCTGCAAAAATATATTTTATATATGTATATGTGAATACATATAAGTGCATATACGAATATATGTATATATATATATATTTGAGAATATGCTAACCCATTTAAATTAACATTTGTTTGATGGGTATTTTCTTTGGATTTTAGATTTGTTTATGTGCAGAAAGTAGAAAAGTATTTTTGCAGTAAAAAAAAAAATGAAGAGTAGTCATTCACGTTGTAGAAAAGTGCAGAAAACTTTACTGCACAGCAGAAGGTATTACAGCACAGCAGAAAGCTTTACTACACAGCAGAAAGCTTTACCGCACAACAGAAGGTTTCACGGCACAGCAAAAAGTTTTACTGCACAGCAAAAAGCTTTACTACACAGTAGAAAGTTTTACTGTGCAATAGAAGATTTTATTGCATAGCAGAAAGTTTTCCCACATAGCAATAAAGTCAGTCCTATGGCAGAAACTAGAGAAAAGTTCCTTCTGCGATAGAAACAGAGGATAAGCCCACTTTGCAGCGTCTTCTCTTGGACTTGGACTCAATGTTTGTGCACAAACTGACAACGGCAAAATGGTACTTTGGAGCCCATTCTGCGAAGCGCCAAGCCCAATTTCCTTCTTAGAAAAAGCCTAGACTAAGTGTTGTCCAATAGCATCAAAACGTGTGTCTAAAGTACAAGAAATGTAAAAAGAACCCTCGACACAAAACACTCAACATCAATGGTTTTATTTTAGCTTTTAATATAATAAAATAACATAAACAATACAATAAAATAATAAAAGTCAAACACTACAATGCAAGGAAAAAAAAAACAAAAAAAAAAACAAAACAAAGCCACAGCCACAATCACAACTCTATCACCACCGACCACCACAACCACCAGCCATGACAACCAACCATCACAACCACAACAACAACTCACTACCACAACCATAACCATAAATCACGAAACCCATAGCCAAAATCCACAAAACCCACTACCAAAGCCAAAATTATCCACCACCACTACAACCAAAATCCACAAACCCACTACCAAAATCATCCACCACCACTACATTAGCCAAAATCAACCACTACCACCATAGCCACCAAACGCATATGAAAACACACAAAAAAAACCCAATCACATCAAAGAGAAAAGAGAGATGGACGACAACAGCGGCTTGCGACTTGGGGCTTAGGTCGAAGTGAGGTGGGTCTGTGGCAGCTGGGTGAGCGAGATCGACGAATAGAGGAAGATGGCCGATTGGCGATATGGGTCTGTGGTGGTTGGGTCGGTGAGGGCGAAGTGGGTTTGTGGGTCGATGAGGACAATGTGGGTTTGTGGGTCGGTGAGGGCGATGTGGGTGGTTTGTGGTGGAGAGCTGGGTCGGTGAAAGAAGAGTGGAGAAGAAAATGGGGAGAGAGAGTACAGGATGATCTGAAAAGGAAAAGAAAAAAAATAAGAGGGAAAAAAAAGAGAGAAAAGAAATGAATAAAATATTTAAACCGGTATGAACACATGCATAAAATAATATTTTTGTTTTTACCTTTCAGCTTTTTGGCTGTGCACTGTAGTTGTAGAGCCAAAAAAATATAAATTTGGCTCCACTATTGTAGGGCACATTTTGGTATTTGATGGTGCTAAAAATAGCAATATAGCTATTTAGCACCACCAATGTGGATGCTCTTAGACAAGGAACTTGAATTCAAATCCTACCTACACAAAAATTAATTGATATCTTGACCTAGTGATAAAGGTTATAATCATGAAACTAATGTCATAAGTTAAAATAAAAAATTCCTATCGTAATTATTTATAATAAAAAAAAAGATTTACATCAAGGTTAAAAACCTAAAAGAGGCAGTGTAATTTCTCAGAAAGACCTAAGCATCTAATACTGAAAGCACAATTGGTATCAAGGCCAGTTTGTGCAGTTCATTGCAGCCTAATTCACTAGGGAAGCTACCTAAACAGCTTTTGGAGTTCTAAAATCAATGGGTGCCAAATTGCTTCCTACTTTAGGATCCCCTCGAAGTGATGCATAATTAAATAATAATTGATTGAGATCGAAGTATGGATCCCTTTACTATTTTAATATATATATATATATATATATATAATGCTTGAGTTCTAAATATCTAAGGTGTGTTATTCTAATCCGTGAGAGATTTGCCAAGGCCCACTTGGTTTATTATAATTTTGTATAGAATATAAACCACGATGATTAAATGCAGATACGTACTTAATGTACTTAATCAATGAAACCCAAATGCCAAAACAGTTTTCAACTATATGTCTGCATCTGTGCATACATAACCCATATGTAAACAATACTACATAAAAAAAAAATATATATATATATATATATAAATTATAAAAAAAAAAAAAAAAAAAGTAAAAATTAGTGTAATAGTATTATTTATGTTTTTCCAAAACAAAGAAAAGTGATCATTGGGATTGAGAATTGTTGTTGGAAGAAAGCAAGCAAAACTCCTCTTTCCAAAGAACCCGAATTTTAAGAAGACGTGCCGTCTTGGCTGTTACCATATGCTACAAAACTTCATCCGCACTTCATCTTCACCTTTATCATACTTTATTCATATTTCCATCTTTCATTCTTCTTTCTTTCCTTTTTCCCAATACACCGTTTCATTTTTCCTTGAGATCGCCACCAAACCCTATATTATTGCTAACTTTTCTAATTCTATAAAAAGCATCATTAGACACAATTGTTGAGATAACATGTGATTATGGGTCATGTTAACGAGTGCCGTAAGGCATTGGTTAACAATCTAATTAAAGAAAGTTTTTATGGGAAAAAGAAAAAAAGCAATTAATATTTTGACAGTTTTTTTCATTTCCCATAAAAGTAATATCAAAATTTTCTTAAAATAGATTCTTAACCACTACCCTCACGGCACTCGTTAACATTTTCCTATATATATATATATATATGATTTATACTAAATTCATGTAAATGTGATGTTGTTTATATCATAACTTATCACTTTTACAAATTGTAAAGAAGCAAAAATGTGTTTTACACATTACTGTGATTTATAACTAAAAATGTTATTTAAAGTCATGTTTTCAAAATATAAAAACACATTCCGAAAAAATAATGCCGCCCATTGTTTAAAAAAAAAATGCCACTAAACTTGTTATATGTTATATGTTGTTTTTGGGTATATATCATGTTCAGAATATTCATGTTAAGTCTAATGATACAAATTTTTTCATAACTACCATAAGATGATATCTTATAATTAGTGCATAATAAAAGTATTATTAGGAGTAAACCCATTTAAAAGTGATGTTACTTTAATTACAATATATATATATATATATATATATATATATATATGATTTATACTAAATTCATGTAAATGTAATGTTGTTTTTATCATAACTTATCACCTTTACAAATTGTAAAAATGCAAAAATGTGTTTTACACACTACTGTGATTTATAACTAAAAATGTGATTTAAAGTCATGTTTTCAAATTATAAAAACACTTTCCGAAAAAATAATGTCGCCCATTGTAAAAAAAAGAAAAGAAAAAAAAAAAGGCCACTGAACTTGTTTTTGATTGAATATGTTATATGTTGTTTTTGGGTATATATCATGTTCAAAATATTCATGTTAACTCTAATGACACAAATTTTTTCATAGCTACCAGAAGATGATATGTTATAATTAGTACATAATAAAAGTAGTATTATGAGTGAACCCATTTAAAAGTAATGTTACTTTAATTACAATATATATATATATATATTGGATCATGCTAACGAGTGCCCTTAGAGTATTGGTTAACAATCTCTTTTAGGAAAGTTTTGACACAACTTTTACGGAAAATGAAAAAAGTTGTCAAATCATTAATTGCTTTTTTTTTTTTCTTTCTCATAAAAATTTTCTTTAAATGGATTATTAATCAATGCTCTAAGAGCATTCGTTAGTATTTTCCATATATATATATATATATATATGTGGTGTCCCTAACATTTGCTGTTATGAATTACTACCTTTTCTGTATACAAAGCTTGTTGCGCAAGGAACACATGAAAGTGTGGAGATTGCACCATATTTTGCTGGCCGAGGCCAAGAATTAGCACAAGAATTCAACTTCAGACCACTCGATAACGTTTTTGAAGCCTTAAAATTTGGATATCGAGTTTCACTCGTGTGCATTTGACTTTGACCAGAAAATACACTGCACGAATGTGTGTAGACAAGTATATTAAAACCACCTCTTTTTTCTCTTTTATTCTATTTTATTCCCACTGGTTTTCTGAATTCTTGAAGCCCCAGTACTCTTTTCTTCGATTCTTGTGACAGGTTTCTAGCATTTATGGCTATTGAAAGAGAGAAAGATTCAGAAGCATATGTGTGTTTATGCTTATAGTGAAATCAACTGTGGTTGCTTTCTCATTTTTCACTTTCAGTAAATACTAAATAGCAGTTTGAGAGAGCACTTATATGAGCGCTATTGATGGAAGTTTTAAGCCCCAAAGATAGTTCAGTGGCTTCAAGTCCTTTCTCTTCACCTAACATAGGAGCCTTGCTCAAGATTAAGGTTATTTCATGGTAAGATTATTGGTTCATTGGTGTTGTTTGTGTTTCATAACATGCTTTGGTAAAGTTCTGAATTACTGATGTTGGGTGGATCTTTGTCTCAGGAGCCAAGAGACTGGCTTCCCTGTTTGTGTTCGTGTTCGAGTTGGTGATAGAATATTCAACCTGCACAAGGTATGACAAATCTTGAATCTAATAGTCAATCTAGGTTTGTGTCTATTATCTCATATACCAAAAGAAATCTCTTTAAAGGTCATTTAAAATGGTAAAATTTTGGACTCTTGTTTGTGAAAGTAAAGCATTTCTTTACTAACTTTTGCTATGCCCCATATCTAACTGGAGACAGCAGGGCTTCCTGCTTGTTTCAAAGATTATATATATGCATGAAACGTGAAAACGACTGAAATTTGCAATGTAAAATCTTTTAGTAAGCTTTACCTTGTAGTTTTCTCCTTTGTTGTGCTGCAGAACCCACTTTCTTCGAAGAGTGGATACTTCCAGAAAAGATTAAATGACTCAACTGATCTTGAGCTACCACAAGATTTCCCTGGAGGATCAGATACCTTTGAGATGATTGCGTTATTCATATATGGTTCATCCACATTTATTGACCCTTTCAATGTAGCAGCACTGCGATGTGCAGCAGAGTTTCTTGAGATGAAAGAAGATTACTGCTCCGGTAATCTCTGTGAACGGTTTGACCTCTATTTGAACCAAGTGGTTCTGCAAAGTTGGGATGACACCCTAATTGTACTCCAAAAGTGCCAAACATTGCTTCCCTGGTCTGAGGACTTGCTACTCGTGAGCCGCTGCATTGAATCACTTGCCTTCATGGCTTGTATGGAGATTCTTGATCCAGAGAGGAGACGGGACCAACCCGTAGTCACATTGGAGGCATTGGCTAGCCAAGCTTGGAGCTGTGAAACAGTGAAGGAGATGGTGAGCCAGGACCTCTGGATCAAGGATCTGATTGCTTTACCATTTGTATTCTTCAAAAGAATAATAGGATCCTTGAGAAGACAAGGTATGAAAGAAAAATATGTCAGTCCCATCATTGTTTTCTACACAAACAAATGGGTACTCTCCAAGAAGACACACCAATTTTGGGAGAACTCCACTGAGAGAATTGGGGATGATGACACAAATAAGAAAGTTGCAGCAATCCTGCAAGGTTTAATTGATCTGCTGCCCATGGGGGAGAAAGCTAGTAGAGTGATTCCTGTTGGGTTTTACTTTGCATTGCTTTCTAGATCCCTTGAAGTTGGTTTGAGAAGTGATAAGTTGCAAGATCAGATTGCATCTATGTTGCACTTTGCTCAAGTGGAAGATTTTTTCCATCCAAAAATGGGAATGGAGTCAATTTCTTCTAGCATAGAGTTGGCTACAATGGAGAGCATAATTTCATTATATGTATCATCTAACTCAGACATGATTCATACTCCTTCAACAAGAAACTCAATCGTTGCAGAATTATGGGATGCATATCTCTCTCATATAGCTCCTGATCCAGACATGGGGCCTAAAAGATACATGGAACTCATTGAAAGAGTACCAATCTCTTGGAGATACAACCACGATCAACTGTACAGAGCAATGGACACCTTCCTACAGGTAAGCTTTCATGAACTTCAGCATTCCTGAAAGATTCAACTTAATCAAGTTGGCTGAATTTGAAATAAAACACATATCAAAGGATGTTTGATGATTTTCACTTAGATGATGACCCTGGAACCATAAACCAATAGATTTCAATATTTAACCAAGCAATTGAAGCCTAATTTTTAACTTTTAGGTACCAAGTAGATCACAATTATAAAGTTTGTAGAACTCATCTTTGCATACAAAGATACATAAGCTTGATTCTTAGTTTTTCAACTCAGCCAACCTAGTCTCAATCTCACTTCTGACTCTGCACAACAAGTCTTTTCTAGTCTGTTCTCATTTTCATCCAATCTAAGTTTCAACACTACTCTAAACTACTCTTACATATGTGGTATATTTCTACTCCTCAGTCACACCCAGGCATATCACAAGAAGAGAAGGGGACAGTCTGCAGATATCTCAACTGCCAAAAGCTATCACAAGAGGCATGCATTGAGGCTGTTCAAAATGAATTGATGCCACTGCGATTGATTGTCCAGGCACTTTTTGTTCAGCAACTTAATACACACCAAGCTTTCAAAGAATGCTCAGACTCGTTTAGGCATGCACACTGTGGGGAGTTCTCTGGAAGCCTCTCAAGCTCTAGGTGTCCAAACTCCAAAAGCCAGAATCTAGGCGAGAGCCCATACACAGATGGAACAGAGCCAGACGGTAGACCCTTGAGCTTCTTGTTACAAAAAGACCTCGCAATGCAGAGAGCTGACTTCTCAAGACAGGAATATGAGTCCACAAGCTTCAGAATTCAAACTCTTGAACAAGAGCTTATGTCCATGAAGAGGACTCTTCAATGGCAGAATATTTCAAAAACAACAGAACCAATTTCAACCAAACCACAGGGCACAAAACCATATGGTATGGAAAGTAGATCTCTAAGCAAAAAGAGGAACCCTCTAGGACATGTGACAAGTTGCATTGGTTCTGTGAATTTTGCTTATGCTAGTCGACTACTGAAGGTCTTTCGCCATATAACTTTCTTTGGAAGTAGGAAACCAAAGAGAAAGTCAGGTGCTGTTGGCTTATGGTCAAAGTCAATGTAGTGAAATAATTATCAGCCCAATATGTATGAAAATCAAAACCAGACAATGAACAAAGGCCAAAGTTGCTCCTTTCTGGGATTTATTTGAGAAAAAGAAAAGATGTTATTTACATACAACTAGAGCTTAATATGACAATAAGTAAACAATAACAACCAAGAATTTCTGTATACATACATCCACATAGCAGCACATACTTGTAAACAAGATTCACAAATAGATGTGGAGCAAGACATTGGACCTCTCCATGAACTCTTTACACCAACATGCAAATCATAAACAATTTCAACAAAGGGAAGAATATGATTTCTTGCTAGAACTTAATAACATACATCCACCAATAATGGAATTCTTGGAAGAAACTTCATTCTATATACATAATGATTGAAAATACAGTAAAGAAACCAAGGACACGTCCAAGTTCACCATATTGTATAGACTTCAGAACTGGTTGGAAACAATACAAGCCCAAGCAAAATCTATTGGCTGTAAACAAGACATATATGTTACTAAACAACAGTTGCCTCAAGATAGGATTCACTTTTAACTTTACGGGATTCTAGAACACTCCTTGCCGCTACAATGACAACTTGTCCATTGATATAGTGCTGGCGGCAGACAGGCATATAAACATCAGCCCCACCAATCAGTTCCGTCTGTGTATCTTCTGTCTTCCTCAAAGTAAAGAAAGCCCGCTTGCCACAAAGTTCACAACGAGCTGTCAACTTGGTTACAGAATCAGCAAGGGGTATTATGTCAAGTACTGAGCCAAAGCTCTTTCTGCCAATAGAGTAATGTGAACATCAAATGGGATGCAACAATGATCAACCAAAGCAAACAATAACCAGTACTGGGCCATAAGCTCTACAACAAATTTCTACACAATACATAATCACATAGGAAAAACTGAAAATTAGTTTCGACAAGCACCTCAAGTAATCACCATCCAGGCCTGCAACAATTACAGTTTTCCCATCTTGGTCAGCAGCTTTGCAGCAAAACTCATACAGATCCTCAAAAAATTGAGCTTCATCAATACCAATTACATCTAGCTGCCAACATAAGGTGAAGACAGTTGGATGAAACTATACATGTCAGATTATTAACACTTAAAGCAGTAGTTTAAAGTATAAAGTAGAAACACTCAAAACCTACAAATCACAAACATAATACTTCATCAATCTTGAATCCCATCAACCATCCTCACCATACATGGCCTCAATCCTCCTATATGTGAATAAACCAGATATCATCGACAGGATACATGATACTACTTACTCCATTAAAGCTTCATCCCTCTTTTTCTCTTCCACCTCAGCATCAAAGAGATGACATGGTTTGGTAGGGACTAAAATGAAGTTATAGGAGTGGAAAAATATTCATATTTTCTGGATTTACATAATAGTATTTAAGGATTATAGACAAATTATCTCAAAGACAAAGTTGTGATCATTTCAGTGAGCTACCACATAGTCTGAACATCTAAAACTTTAACCATTTATCACACCCCATTATTATTATTATGATTATTATTATTATTTTTTTTTTTTTTTTTATTATCATTATATCTAATGTCACCAATCTTACTTGAAAGCAATGGAATACATTATTCATCCAATGTACTCAATTTAGGCTGAGCATCAAACTAAGAGGGGCAAAAGGGGAACTACTGCACCATAGTTAGTAAAAGGGAAATGAAACTGGTGTGAATTGGCCTTGTAAACTTCGTATGTTAATACCAACCTAACCACCAATATCTGATGGCAATTTAATTTCATTCAAATCACCTAATAAAATGGATTTTTAAAACAAAACAAACAAACAAACAACACGTCAACACCCTATTATAACAAAAAAAAAAAAAAAAAAAAAAAAAAAAACGGCAAAACCCAGTAAACATTCACACTTTTCAACTCTAAGATTACCTTTTCATAATCTTCATCCCCAAATTTCTGTCTAAACGATGACAGATCTGGCAATGCCCAACATGGAAATTTCATCCCATCATGTGTCACAACCGAATCTTTCGCATATCTTGCATCCTTACTTGATTTTATCATTGCTATATTCCTACAAACAGTTCATAATCCCCAAAAATTAATTAATTAATTAAATTAAAACTATATAAATAAATTAGGCTAATTCACTTCTCGAAAGCCTCAATTTTTACATTTTATATATAACTTGAATAAATAAATAAATAAATAAAAAACCATGAACCAAAACAATTCAGCTAAAATCATATTCTAGCCATGCAAATCTCGAATTTTGACAAAAACCAATTAATTAGTCCAAGCTTAAATACTCTGACTTTGCTCCAAGGAGGGTCAAAACAAGTGAATCAAGCCCTGACTTAGACCAAAATTACAAAACTTCATTCTAATCATCATGCCAATATAAAATTTTGACAAAAACCCATTATTATGCCAAGGCTAAAAACTATACTCAAACATCAGAAAAAGTAAAAATCCGAGCAAAATCACAAAACCCCAATTGCCTAATATACATACCTCCCATTGTTGCCCTCAGACTTGATCCGGCGGAGAAGGGCGGTGGTTTTGCCAGCAAACATGGGGCCCACAATGACGTGGACCTCGCCAGAAGGCCGGGCAGAGCGGTCACTGGTAATGGGAATTGAGGGCTTGAAGGAGGCCATGGAAGTGGTGAGAGAGAGAGAGAGAGAGAGAGAGAGATAGACTTAGGTTTCTTGATTTGAAAAAGAGAAATATGGGAATTTGAATTTGAATTTGAAGGCAGTGAAGGAATGATTGGTGAGTTTGATAGTGTCTTGCGTTTGAGGAGATGACATAAATAGCGGTTCAAGGTTTTGTTTGAATTTCGATTTTGGAGGGTTGTGAATAGTGAATTGTGAACGAGAGCTTGTTTTGAAAATGTTTTTGGAGGGAATGGGAATGTGATTTTGGAGGGAGAATTCAATTGTGGACAGATCTGGTTGGATTGTAATTGTAAGCACCGCATTGGGAATTAAGAATTCTTTTCCATATAAATCTCATCACACTCTCAAGTATTTTTGTAATTAAAAAATGTAGAAACTTTTAATTATGATGAATGAAAATTATTAATCTTTAGAAAAAAAAAAAAGAAAAAAAAAAAAGCTTCTGAGCACAAGTCTGGTTGGATTGTAATTGTAAGCACTGTATTGGGAATTAAGAATTCTTTTCCATATAAATCTCACACACTCTCAGGTATTTTTGTAATTAAAAAATGTATAAACTTTTAATTATGATGAATGAAAATTATTAATCTTTAGAAAAAAAAGAAAAATAGAAGAGTCTCTGAGCATGAGTGTAGGGGTGTCAATGTTTGACCCAACCCACGAACACAACACGAACTCAGCACGGCTTTTTCGTGGTTAGGGTTGGAGTCATAAGCGGGTCAACCTGCGTAACCCGCAATAGACATGTTTAACATGTCAATTTATTTGTGTCAACCCGAAATGACCCACTTAACACACAGAGTGTTTAACTCTTATAACAAATAAATATTTATTTTATTTTAGATGTGTCAAATACCTTTTATATCCAACATATATTATAAATTTAAAAGGAAAAGTGAGTAATTACAAAAACTTACAAGGGATATAATTGGAAATTGAAACTTTACAAACCCTAGATCTCTAAACCCTACAAAGCCTAAATTATTTCTAGATGGATGTTATATTTAATATTATGCAAGTTGAAATGGGTTGTGTTACATTCATATCAACCCAACACGACTTGTTTATTAAGCGTGTCAAATGGGTTGGGTCAGGTCAACCCGACTTATTAACAGGTCCGGTTAAGGTTGAAAGATCATGACATGATTATTAAATGAGTCGGGTTAGGGTTGAGTCATTTAGTCGAATACCCCTACCTCGACACGACACAAACCCAACACGCTAACTTGAATTGTCACACCTACACAAGTGTGAGCATGTATTCAGAGGCTACTCTGAATTTAAATGGTTATCTAAATCCCTTGTGACATTCTTAGATTTATTATTAGTTCGAAATGCATAATATTATTAGACAAATGTGTAAATCTCAAATTAAAATAAATGAAAAATTATCACTAATCCTAAAAAAATATTCTAAAATGTGTATCACAGAATTAAGGCATAGTACTAAAAATATCACCTACAATGAAATATTAGTAACAATAGAAATTATTTTGGGTCATACCAACATTTGCACGTTTCTTTAAGCTACAGGGTTTTAGATAACCATTTAAATTCATAATTGGAAACCTTTGAAACATTCTCATATTTTGGATAACCAAGTTAATACAAAAACCGGAAGTGAGCCGTTGAGTTAAAACTTAAAACGCTTCAAATTTTAGAAATTCATGTGTGAAACTCTTAGCATGACCGAACAAATTTTCTTCGAAATCGTTCTCTTGTATTTCAAAATAGAAAATTAGGACATTGTTAAAAGCATAGTGACCCCCAAATCAAAAATTCAGAAGACGCATTAAAAAATGACAAAACTGATTCCCCAATTTTCACCATATTAAAAAGATAGCAACTTCTCAAACATTGAATTAAGAAATTGAAATGATTTTGAGTAATCAATCTAATCCAAAGTATCAGAATAAAGGGAAAACAAAATTCTGGAAGCAAAGTAATTAAAAATTTTGTCTAAATGAATACAACAAAGCATTAAATTAAAAAAGATCTATGAAAAGTAACGAAAGCCTACAAAAGAGAGTGGAAAATTGAACTAAGTGATCATAGGATTTTTTTAGCTGGTATATTTCTCTCAGTGTAAATAGACAAAATATATACAAATTTTGATAAAGACAAAATACAAACAATTTTGATAAGTAAATTAGCAACTTACATATTACATCTTATGCATAACAATTAAAAAATCCCCACACATCAATAAACCCATCTTGAGACATACATTATTAATAGAAAAAAAAAAAAAAAAAAAAAAAAAAAAAAAAAAAAAACCCATCACTTTGTCGATGGGATAAGAGAGTCCTAGAAATCTATAGAAACAAAGAATGAAACTGGTGATTGCCATTGAATTGCAATTCCACAATCAATCCATGCCCATCTCTCAGAAACAAAACTTATACACCCCTCAATCAATCCACGCCCATCAATCAGAAACAAAACTTATACACCTATTCCCATTGCCCATTAATCATTACTGTGAGGAATAGCATTGGCCTCCACCTATCCTTTGGCGCCAATAAAAGTAATGTATGAAAGTTCGATGAACTGAAACTCAAGCGTTGGTAATACTCCTTCTATAAAAAAAATTGAAGTCCTATGAGCATTTTTATTTTTAATTATCTCATTAGAAAATGACATTAATAGAAAGAAATACGTGAGAAAAATACCTTGTAACTCTATTTTGGGTGGTTGCCTCCTCCTCGCCAGTCACCTTTGGTCTCTACTTTTTTTTTTTACCGCTTTTAGTACCCGTTTGTTTGCGTGTTTGAAGCCCAAAAGTTGGCTTTTCAAAAAAGCCAGCCTAAAACACGCGTTTGGTAAGTATAAAACGCAACTTTTTGAAAAAAGTTGCGTTTTATATTTCTGAAGAAACACGCGTTTGAGTTATGGGAGAGCTTCAGTCCATTTTGTAAAAGTTGGTGTGGGTGTTTGATACATATCCGTTGGGGTGAGTTCATTTACCAAAGTGCCCTTCAATAAAGGGCAAGGTGTCTTCTTCAGAGTCTCACACAGCCTCATTCCTCTCATCTCATCTCTCTACTCTGCACAAGCCAGCTCCCTCACTGTGCTGCTACAAACACAGCACCACCGGTCCACCTTGTCTACCACCACAATCAACAAAACCCATTTCAACATTTGATAATCCAAACACAAAATCAACAAAACCAAACCAAAAATAACTCAAAATCAACACAAAACAACTTAAAATCAACTCAAACCCCATTGGAAAACCCATCCCAAACCCAACTCAAAATCAACCCAAAACAAAATCAACTCAAAATCAAACCCAAAATCCACAAAAAATCGACTCAAAATTAAACCATTAACTGAAAACCCATAACCTAAACCCAAAATCAAAATAAAATACAAATACAAACCCAATGTTTCAATCATCTTCATCTTCATCATTATCATCATCATCATCATCTTCTTCGCTGGAGGAAGTGAAAGAGAGGCTTTCCAATTGTCAAAAAAAAAAAAAAAAAGCTTAGCGGTGGAACGTTCCGAAGAAGTGAAAGGGAAAAAGGGGAAAGAATGAAGAAAAAAGTGAAAAGTGGAATGTTCTGGAGGGGAAGTGGTAAGGAAAAAGGGAAAAGAAGGAAAAAGAAAAAAGAAAAAAAGAAAAAAGAGAAGGGTACGTGGGTGGAGGAGAAAAAAAGAGGAGAAAAAAAAAGGAAAAAAAGAAGAAGAAGGAAATGTTATCACAATATTTGTACAATACTTTCACAATAAATTTTAAGAGGTAGGTTATTATTAGCTAATATTGGTGAGAAAAAAATAAATTTTTTAGAAAGAAAAAATAATAATTTTAATAGTACGTTAATATTAAAATCTGTATCAATTTTTATCACAATATTTTCACAATCTTAAGTGGTAGGTTATTATTAGCTAATATTGGTGAGAAAAAAATAATTTTAATAGTACGTTAAAATTAAAATCTGTATCAATTTTTATCACAATATTTTCACAATACTTTCACAATAAATCTTAAGTGGTAGGTTATTATTAGCTTATATTGATGAGAAAAAAATAATTTTTTTAGAAAGAGAAAAATTGATTTAAGTATATGAAGTAGTTGATTTAAGTATGAAATAAACTCACATAAAAATATATATATATATATATATGAAATAAACTCCCTTATATATACATTGTCATTTTTGGTAATTTATTCCTCAAACTGCTACTTTTATAAGTGCTAGCCAAGCACTCAGCTTTTTCAAAAAGCACTTTTTAACAGCTTTTACCAAATACTCAGTTTTTTGAAAATGCACTTTTTCATTATGCACTTATACAAAAAGCTGAAACAAACTCACCCTAGTCTCCAAAATAAAAAATCATTCCGTTTTGGTTTCTACCGTCATCTCACTAACGGAAAATAGCCTACGTGGCAAACGAAGTCTATGTTGGCACACGAAATGCTGACATGACTATTAAAATAATAATAAAAAATGCCACGTCAACAACCAATTAAAAAAAATATATTAATTTATCAATTTTAACAAAATTAAAATCCAAAAAATACATCAATTTAGATATGTCTTCATCTTCAACAAGAACACTAAAGGCCACAAACCCAAATTTTAAATATAAGAACACATGCCCAGATTTTCTAGCATTTTCTTACCATTTCTTGTCAACCAAACACAAAAACACAAACCTATCTCCAACAAGAACACAAACACAAACCCAGCAACAGATCTCTCTTGTCAACCAAACATAAAAACACTAACCGATCTCTAGCAAGAATACAAACACAAACCCAGCATTAGATCTCTCTTATCAACCAAACACACAAAAAAAAAAAAAAAAAAAAAAAACACACACACACACACACACACACCCAAAAATCAGCAAGAAAACAAACACAAACACAAACCCATCAATCCATCTTTAGCAACAACCCAACAATCCAAACACAAAATCACAACGATCCACGATTTGAAACCTAACGATCCAAAACTCAACTCAAACCAACGATCCAAAATCTCCGAACCCACCACATCCACATCCACAAGCTTTAATCCTTCACTGATCTTCAAACCAATCACAACCATCCGATCTTCTACTTTTGTTTCACCGTGAGGAACCCAGGCCGAAGCTCCTCAAGCTTTAATCCTTCACCGTTGACCACCACAACCACGAATGGCAGTGGGTCCTTTTTGGGTTTGGTTTATGGGTTTCAAATCCAAACACCATACAATAGTGGCCGAGAGTTTAGATCGATCGAGAGAGAGAGAGAGAGAGAGAGAGAGAGAGAGAGAAAGTCGAGGGTTTGTGTGAGAAGAGAGTTTGAGATAAGAAAAGACAAGATTTGAAAACCATGACCGTGAAGGTGACGATTGGGTCTTGATCTGAAGAGAGAAGGGCTTTGAGGAGGCCATGGGTCTTGATTTGAAGAGAGAGAGAGGAGCTTTAAATATATATATATATATATATAGAAAGAGAGAGAGAGAGAGAGAGAGAGAGGGGCTTTAAATTTGTTTTATGTTTTAATTGGGTGAGAGAATGTGGGGCTCTTCAACATAATATTTGTTTTGTTTATTTTTTCCATTTGGGGCTATCCAGAGCTTGAAGAACATGTATTCATGTTCTGTACTGAGTTCTTCATATTCTTCCCAAAAAAGAGGAAAAAAAATTTTGATAATTTTTTGGGTTTTAAAATTTTTAGGTTCAAAATCCACTCAAATCTTAATTCATGTGAATTTTTTGTTTTTAATTCTATTTTTAATTTTCTTTTATTTAGTTAAAATTGATAAATTATTTTTAAAAAATTTTATATGCTGACGTGGCAATTTTAAATGTGAAATAATTTTTTTTATTATTATTTTAATAGCTACGTTAACATTTTGTGTGCCAACATGGACTCCGTTTGCCACGTAGGCTATTTTTCATTAGTGAGATGATGATAGGGACCAAAATGGAATGGTTTTTTATTTTGGGGACTAAAAGCGGTAAAAAAAAAGTAGGGATCAAAGTGAGAATGGAGTGAAAATGTAGGGACGAAAATAGTATTTCCGCCCTCTTAACAAAATGCAAAAATGGTTACTGCTTTGAGTAACATAGCAAGATTGGCATCTTTGTGTGTGTGTGTGTGTGTATTTTCTTTTTTTAGGTAACTTTCAAGAGATTTGAGGATAGAAATGGTGGATTGACTATTGTGCATTGAAAGTCTGTAGTGAATTTGAGTTTGTTGAAAGGCTGTGGAGATATTTTCTGTTCAAGATGAGAGAAAAAAAAAAAAAAAATCAAGAGGAGGATGTAAACTAAAACTGTATCTGTTTTTTTTTTTTTTTTTTTAATTAATTTAATTTGATGGACGATAAGAGATCAGGTAGTTTTTGAACGGTAAGAGATACTGTATGAACAAATAAAAAAGAAAAGGAAGTCAAATCTAATTTTTTATTTTATTTTATAGATTTTATAGACATACTTTTTACAGACAATCACTTATTCACAAACCTTGTGTGAGGCTATAGTTTTTAATGAAGCATGAAAATTAGTAGGCTAAATACTCCTGGCTACAACGACTGTTTGATGACTTGAAGAGAAAGAAAAAGACTGTTAAGGATGACTAGGGTGAACCGGCCAAGGACCCTCCGATGGTTAAGTTAGTTTTTTTTTTTTTTTTATAGAACACAAGGATAGTGAGTAGGTGAATAGTAGAACATACCTTGGGCTGATGGGGTCAAATCCTTTTTATAGAGAGTTTTTAGTGGGTCTACTTTTTTGGATCCACTATCATCATGGGAGATGTGTGTAATTAGTAGAGAAAATGCAACGGATTTCGAGGAATCCTCCCCACGTTCTGACTGAGTACTTCTGGCAACTGTATGGAGACGGGGATGATGATGATGATGGTAGTGATGGTACGGGAGGTTCAGAGTTAACTCCGAGTCATCAGCTGAGGAAAAGGTGCTTCCAATGATCCTACACACAGATAGACACAGACATATCACAGACACAGCATAGCATACTTTTTTCTTTTTGTTGCTTTTATTTATTTTTTTTCTTTTTTTAGCACACATGTTTGCACTTTATATTTGTTTGAGACATTGGGTTGTATTTTAAGAACACCTTTTACATTTATGCTTTTATTTGGGATATGTACTTAAGTTACACACTTGTGGGAACTTTATGACATTTTGTTGTTCTTGGAAACTCTGTGCTTGAATTATGCCCTGAGTAGTCCCTTTAATCTCCCTTGCACCTTCCCATGTCATCAAGTTAAATGAATGAATCTTTCTCTTAATCCTTAATTTTTGCCTAAGTCTTTGACCTAGCAGGATTCCTTTAACTTTTGCATGGATCGTCTTTTGGTTTTCAACTCATCAAGGCTCCTTATATCATCTTTGAACTCATTTTTCATTTTTTTAAAAATTTTCTCTCTCTCTCTCTCTCTTTTTCTTTTTCTTCCTCTCACACCTTCTCTCCTTCTCTTTCCCCTTTTCCAAACATGGCCATATGAGATGCTCCAATCGTTTCATCCAACTTTAGGGTATAAGAAATGACTTAAAGACTATAAAGAAGTGGGTTCTCATAGCTGAGAAAGCTTACAAAAAGTCTAATCAATCAAAAGAAAGAAAGACTGACCGACCACCTTGATATGCCTCAAATTTTATTTTTCTGCACTTTACGATTCTCGTGTCTTTTCTTATGAAATGAATAAAGGTTGGAATGTTCCACATCCCCTTATAGAAACAATTTATCATTTTTTTAATTTGAGCAATAAGAGAACCACCCATTTATTATCTCTGCTTATTGTCATCATCTTTCTTTGCCTTTTTTTTTTCTTTTTTTTTTTCCATGCCATGTAATTTTTTCCCATGGCGTCCTTCGAGGGATTTTCACCATGCCCATGGTCTTTGCCCCTATCTTTTGCCTAGATCGCCCTTTCGGGTTTTCAACCAAGCGGGGTCCTTTTGCCTTAACTTTTGCCTATGCCACCCTTTTGGGTTTTCAATCTAGCAGGTTTTTTTTTGTTTTTTGTTTTTTTTTTCCAAATGTGGTATCTTCGAAATCTATCCATGTTGATTAGGCAAAGCATCCCTTCCCCATCCAAATCTGTAATTCTTGTAGAACCTCTTGACATGATCTTCTTGATAATAAAAGGACCAGACCATCTTGGCTTTATCTTTCCTCTCGAATCAAAAGTTTCATGTCTAAGAACATTTAGAACCAAGTCCCCTTCTTTAAGGTTTCTAGGTCTCACCTTTTTGTTAAATGCTCTAGCAATCCTATTTTGGTATCATTGTGCATAGTACTGTGCCCTAGCTTTCTTCTCATCTATCAAAACCAATTGCTCATATCTTTGTTTCCCCCAATCTTCCTTTAGGACCTTGGTTTCTGCTAGTACTCTCAAAGATTGTATTTCCACTTCAATGGGAAGTATCGCTTCATTACCATAGACCAAAGAGTAGGGGGTTGCCCCAATTGATGCACAGATAGAAGTTTTGTAACCCCATAAGGAAAATGGGAGCTTCTTGGCCCAATCTTTGTATGTTACTACAATCTTGGCTAGGATGTTCTTGATGTTCTTATTAGTTGCTTCTACAGCCCCATTGATCTGTGGTTGATATGGTGAAGACTTATGATGTTCAATGTTGTACAGTTCTACGATTGTTCTGATCTCTCTCTCAAAGTGGGAGCCATTATCCGAAATGATCTTTTGGGGTACTCCCATATCAACAAATGATGTTATTCTCTATAAATCGAGCCACATGCTTGGCTTTTAACATGGAGTAGGAGGCTACTTCCACCCACTTGGTGAAGTAATCAATTGCCACTAGGATTTATTCGTGTCCATTAGAGGCTTTAGGAGCTATCCTTCCAATCAGATTTATGCCCCAGACTGAGAAATGCCAGGGAGAGGTCATGTTGTATAACTCATTAGGTGGCACGTGATTCAAATTTGCATGTGTTTGGCAAACATGGCAACTCTTCACAAAGTTTACACAATTGGTTTCCATTGTGTTCCAATAATACCCTATCCTTAAGATCTTTTTTGTTAACATCCTCCCATTTATGTGAGGACCATAAACCCCTTGATGAATTTCTTCCATAACTTTCTCGGCTTCTTTTTTCTTTAGACAACGAAGGTGTATAACATCGTAGAATCTCCTATAGAGCTGACCTTCACATAAGACGTATTGCATTGCCATCATCCTAATCGAACGACGCTCTCTCTTGTCGGCACCATCTGGATATACCCCCAATTCTAAGAATTTCATGATGTCATAATACCAAGGAACCCCTTCCTCTTCTATAACCAAGACTGATGCTTCGGCCTTCTCTTTGTGTACCATCCCATAACTTTGCTCAATCTCTAAGGATCGTGTCCACACTCCTTTGGGTATTTCAACCATGGAAGCCAAAGTAGCCAAGGCATCTGTAAACTGATTCTGAGCTCTAGGGATAAATGTGTACTCAGTTCTGTCAAAAGTTTTCGTCAAATCCTCTAGATACTGCTGATAGGGCTTTAAGTGCTCCTCCTTCACTTTCCACAACTTTTGTGCTTGAGCAATTACCAAAGTCGAATCTGCAAAGACCTCGACCTCTTTTACCCCAAACTCTCGAAAAGTTTCCATTCCAGCGATGCAAGCCTCATACTCTGCCATGTTATTAGTTGCCTCGAAGTTCAACTTAACTGCCAATGGCTTGTGAGATCCTTTGGGAGTGATCAAGAGTACTCCTATCCCATTTCCATATTGGTTCACGGCTCCATCGAAATACATTTTCCATGTCCCTAGCTCAATATCCAAAATATCCTCATCCAGAAAGTCTTCTCTACCATTCTCTCCTTCCACAGGGTTCTTGGCATAAAAATCTAATACGATACTTCCTTTGATGGTCTTCCTTGCCACATACTTCAAATCAAATTCCGCTAATATGATCAACCATCTCAACAATTTTCCACTCAAAGCGGACTTCTCAAACAAGTACTTCAATGGATCCATTATGGCTACTACCCATGTTTGGAAAGGTAGGATAATGTGTCTCAACTTCTGTTCGACCCATATAAGAGCAAAACACGATTTTTCTATAGGTGTGTGTCTAGTCTCATAATCATGGAACCTCTTACTCAAATAATATGTCTCTCTCATTCTTATCATCATCTTCTTATGCAAGCATACTTCTAACCACATCCTTTATGATAGAGAGATAGAGGAGTAGTGGTTTTCCATGCATCGGGGGTACCAAGATAGGTGGATGGAGGAGATATTCTTTAATGTGCTCAAAAGCTTTTTGACATTCATCATTCCATTCATGAGGTTCATTCTTCCTTAAGAGCTTGAAGATGGGCTCACAAGTGGAAGTGAGTTTGGCAATGAATTGGCTAACGTATTGTAATCAGCCCAAAAATCCCTTTATCTCTTTCTCGCTCTTGGGTGGAGGCATTTCTAGTATGGCTTTGATCTTTAATAGGTCAACTTCTATCTCTCTATCACTTACCAAAAAGCCTAACAACTTCCTTGTGGTTACTCTAAAGGTGCATTTCTGTGGGTTCAATCTCAGCCTATACTCCTTAATCCTTTCGAAGAACTTCCTTAAGTTAACGATGTGACCTCCTCTATACAACCCCAAGAGATTATCTCCAACAATGGTTCCCACTTTAAGGGGGAAGTTCGAACAATCATGGAACTATACAACATTAAGCATCACAAGTCTTCACCATATCGACCACAAACTAATGGGGCCGTAGAAGTAGCCAATACGAACGTCAAGAACATCTTAGCCAAGATGGTAGTGACATACAAGGATTGGACCTAGAAGCTCCCATTTGCCTTATGGGGTTACAAAACTTCTATTCGTGCATCAACTGGGGCAACCCCTTACTCTTTGGTCTATGGTAGTGAAGCAGTACTTCCCATCGAGGTGGAGATACAATCTTTGTGAGTATTAGCAGAAACCAAGGTCTTAGTGGAAGATTGGATGAAATAAAGATATGAGCAATTGGCCTTGATAGATAAGAAGAGAGCTAGGGCATAGTACCATGCACAAGGATACCAAAAGAGGATTGCTAGAGCATTTAACAAAACGGTGAGACCTAGAAACCTTAAACAAGGGGACTTGGTCCTAAAAGTGCTAAGAGATGAGACTTTCGATCCAAGAGGGAAGATGAAGCCAAGATGGTCTAGGCCTTTTATTATCAAGAAGATTATGTCAGGAGGTGCTACAAGAATAACATTTTTATATGGGGAAGAGATGCTTCGCCCAATCAACATGGATAGACTTCGAAGATATAACATTTGAAAAGAAAAAGGAAAAAAGCATGCTAGGTTGAAAACCCAAAAGGGCAGCCTAGGCAAAAATTAAGGCAAAAGGACCCCGCTAGGTTGAAAACTCGAAAGGGCGATCTAGGCAAAAGATAGGGGCAAAGACCATGGGCGTGACGAAAATTTCTCAAAGGATGTCACAGGCAAAAATTACATGGCATGGAAAAAAGAAAAGAAAAAAGAAAAATGATGACAATAGGCAAAGATAATAAATGGATGGTTCTCTCATTGCTCAAATTAAAAGATGATAAACTATTTAAATAGGGGATTTGGAACATTCCAATCCTTTATAAAATTCATCAGAAAAGACATGAGAATCGTAAAGTGTAGAAAAGTAAAATTTGGGGCATATCAAGGTGGTCGGTCAATCTTTCTTTCTTTTGATTGGACTTTTTTTTAAGCTTTCTCAACTATGTTAACCCATTTCATGATACCCTTAAGTCGTTTCTTGGGATGAAACAATTGGAACCTCTCATATGGCCATATTTGGAAAAGGGAAGAGAGAGGGAGAGAAGGCATGAGTGAAAGAAAAAGAAAGAGAGAGTAAAAAAAAAAAAAAACAAGTTCAAGGACAATACAAGGAGCCTCGATAGGTTGAAAATCGAAAGGTAATCTATGCAAAAGTTAGAGGAATCCTGCTAAGTTGAGGACCTGGGCAAAAATTAAGGATTGAAAGAGAGGATCATCCATTTTGACTTGATGGTACGGGAAGGTGCAAGAGAGAGGTCAAAAAGAGTGAGAGTCCTTTTTGAACTAGGAAAGAAAAAGGAAGGCAGCAGAACCAAGTTTTCCCCTATGTTGAGTATATTTTCTCCTAAAAGCTTCTCCTATAAGTCTTACAGCCTAAAAGGCTACTCAAGGCACAATTCAAGCGTAGAATTTTGAAATGTCAATGACCAAGAATAGTAGAATTGCACAAAGTTTCCACAAGTTTGTAATTTAAGTACATACCCTAAATAAAAGCATAAAGATGTTCTTAAAATACAATCCAATGTCTCAAACCAAATCCAAAGTGTAGGAATGTATGCTAAAAAGAGAAAAATAATAAAAATAACAAAAAAGAAAGTATGCTATATGCTATGTTGTGTTTGTGTCTGTGTATCTGTCTGTTTGTAGGATCATCAGAAACGCCTCTTCCTTGGCTGACGGCTTGGGGTCGACTTTGAACCTCCACCACCATCACCACCACCACCACCACCACCATCATCATCACCGCCGTAAAGCTGCTGGTAGGGGTACTCAGTCACCTCTAGCTTGAGGTTCCCCGCAAGCCAAACGAGCTCCTCATGCTTCTGAATAGTGGGCTGAATCTTGAAAGAAAGGTTGTTTGAACAAGTGTTGGGGTGCAAGACTAGAAAGGAAAGAGAACTCACCGCCTGTGTGCCATTAGGAAAAGGGTAGCCCATGACATTCATATTACGGCCAATAGGATGCTCCAGAGCAAAGCCATCAGGGCCAAAATCATAGACTGACTAGGGTAGATGGGGAGGGTCAATGAGAGCACTAGCACCAGGGCCAACTTGACACAAGTTTTTCATTTGAATGTTACCAATGTACAAGAATGCAAATGATGAATGATTGAAGAGAAATGAGAGAAGCAAGAACACATACCGCAGCAGTAAGGGAAGGCATGAGGTGAGTCCCACTGAACTCGTCATAGTCTAGCTCAGCCGTGACTTGCTCAGTGAAAAGGATGCCCGGCCCCCATAGGTTGTATTTCGTATTCATTATGGAGCAAGGGACAAGCATGAACACTAAAGGGTCCATCAAAAGCTGGGGCGCATCCTCACCTGCTAGCTGGCAGCACACCCTTTCTGCTAAATAGATCACCCTCAACCCACTACCCTCAAGGGTCTGGGAGAGCCTAGAAGCAACAATAGCAGCTGCCTCCAAGTTCGGGTCCGTTACAAGATTAACACCGGTCCTAGGACTCCACATAATCTATAATAACACATGGGGTTAGAAAAAGAATCCTAAGAAGCATGCGAATGGTGGAAAGCAATATATTCCTAACTTACATCATTGGGAGAGAGCATGTCAAGGTAGGCCTAAATCGAAGTGACATTCTTCAAGTCCACCGAAGTCCCCAAAGTAATGAGACTATACTCCACGACCCAACGCTAAAAAGATATAACAGTTTGCAAGATGACAGTTTGCAAGATATAGATATGACAGTTTGCAAGATATAGATATGGCACAGTTTGCAAGGCACAAATATGGTAGTTTATAAGGTAACATTTCGTAAGATATGGGTGTGAATGCAGTCAACAAGAATATGATACATAGCCTTAACCTAAGTGACATATGGATATATGAACATAAAAGTAAGAATGCATGAGCTACAAGAGAAAAGGGAAAGAAACTAACCTTAAGGAGCTTCTAAGGCCACATTAGTTGGCGTAGAGTCCCTCGATTGAGCGTGTCCAAGGAAGAGTAAATGTAGGACAAGCATGCCTACCCTTAGTTGGCATTCCGAGCCATCTCAAAGTCCTAGAAAAAGGGCCTGCCACCTCAAAGATATCGTCTACCCAGCAATGGCAAAAAAGTACGCCCCCAACAAGTATAGCAAAAACACCCTAGCCATCTGAGTACACTCCTCAGCCGTCCCCTGTGGACAATGCATATAGTCCACCTCGAGATTGGTATAGCAGATTGTCTCAGTAGCATACCTCCTCCCGAGCGGCTTTGCACCCAACTGAGTGCCCGAATTGTCCTTTAATCTTATCAAGACTCCATCAAATCGCAAGCCAGTCATGCGGTGGAAGTCGTGGGGAGTGATAGTCATCTCCCAGTCAGTAATATGGAAGGTGTGAGTAGTGTCCCACCACCTCTCAGCTAAGGTCTGCGCCAAGACAGCATTGGTAGACCTCTTAGGCATCAGGCAGAGGACGAGCTCAAAACCCGCAGCACGAATGTAACCTCAAGTCTCCTCGGCAAGGATGTTGTACCATACCAATACCCGGCTGGCACTTCCCTTACCAAAATATGGGGCTAAAACCTGCAGACATGGAATGGAATTAAATTCATGATTAAGGTGAAAAGAATAGTAGGAAGGTGATATTGGATTCACAACAGAGTGAGATATAACATGGGACATTCAATTAAATGCAAAAATGATAAAGGATGATGTTAAAATTGCAAACAAATGAAAAACAGATGAAAAAGAAGTCTAAATGCCCAAACTAGGGTTTCTACTTGGCGTCATACGTGCATAAGAAGGATCTTACGTACGCAGAATTCTGTATGCGTGCACAGGTTGGAGCCAGCGCGAGCATATATTGAACAACGGATATACTTGAGCAAGAACAAGTTGTGTATGCATGAATACAGGCTATGCGTGCAAGAACATGTCTGCGCATGCAGGCTCAAACCTGCGCACGCAGGAACGAACATAAAAGGGTGTTCTTTGACATTTTCGAAGTTTTCTCAATCAAAACTTAACCTAAACATGTTCCTACTTCTCTTAAAGTGTCAGGTTTTCATCTAAACCCATCCCACAGCAAAACCAAAACATTTACAAGCCTAAAAACATATCAAAACAATAAATCAAAGGAAAAGATCGAAAATGGAAAAAAAATGGAAAAACTCACTGATTTGGCCCTTGCGCCCTTAGATAAATGTTGTTATGATCTGTAGGTCAAAGGAGAAGCCGCAGCCAGCCTTATTGCTCCATTCCAGTGAGTGAGATAGAAGACATCAGTGGAGAGGATGTAGGAACTCTTCTCGGACTTGGGTGCCATTGAAGGAGAGGAGAGAGTTTGAGAGAGAAGTTGAGTTGAAAAGGAGATGGGAGTCAAATTGTGAGGGAATGAGAGAGAGGCAAAGGGCTTTTGTAGAGAGAGTTAGAGAATGTGAAGAGACGAGGGAGATGAAGAGAATGAAAAAAAAATGGTTGCTAACCATTGGAAGAAAAAAATGAAGAGGCGAGAACATACATGATGGCTAAACTACATGTAGTTTAGGCCTCCCCACTAAACTACATGTAGTTTAGCAACAAAAAAGAAATAAAAAATATCCCCATGAAGTTCCCAGAAGGCTAGAAGTGCCAAGGAAAATTCAAAAATATATCCAAAAATGACATAAATGCCCCCAGTTGACTAAGAACACAAAGATTCTAAAAAAAAAAAAAAGCATCCCCAGTGGATCAAAAGCATCAAAAATATCCTCAGTGGATTGAAACCTTCAAAAGTGTCCTTAGTGGATTGAAAGTATCAAAAACATCCCTCAGTGGATTAGAAGCATCAAGAACATCTCTCAATGTATCAAAAATCATCATGGACATTCCTCTGTGAGTCCAGATCATCAACCAAATCCCCAAGCAAATTTCAGCAAAGTTTCCCTAGTGAGCAACAAACCATCAAGAAATCCCCAGTAAGCTATCCCTTCCCTGATGGGCCGTACACCATCAAGACTTCATGGTAGGTCAAAATCATCACCAAAACACTTCTCAGTAAATTACACTCCCAAGTGAGTTCTTCCGCATCTCCAGTGGATCTTTTATCCAAGAAATAATCAAGCAAGTCAGAATACAAAATTTATGCACATATCCTGAGGGAATCGAACATGCAAGCATGGAACCCCATACAAATTAGAAAAGAAAAACCTAGAACTTGTGCACATATCCCGAGGGATAGAGACTAAGGTCATCCCTAGGCAAGAGCTTCACCAAAACAGGTTGAGATAGAGATGGAGAAGACAAGTATTACTCAGAGGCGCAAGCCACCTGGAGAAGTTTGAGGCAAGAGCCCCAGATGGACACCACAGATATATATCCTTTTAAGTTCGTAAGAGCACATTTGTTTGTTTGGTTGATGGTTGCGGCTATTGACCTTGTTTGTTATTCTTTTTAATGATTTTAGGATAGTGAGTCACTCGCCTTTTGCTTGCAATTGGTAAAACAGGTTATGGGATAGTGAACTTGTCGTTACTCGTTTCTTGAGCAACAAAGGTGGTAATTTGGACATATGAATCCCACGTAACTCATTGGAGTTGCACCCTGCCCCATGTATACGTGATGTGTGTCGTGTGCGTGGGTTAGGCCCGAGCCGTAAGTCGAAACAAAATGTTTTGTCTATTATTCTTTTGATTCCATGAGCGAAGCTCATGAATCGGAAAAGAAACATCTATAGACACCGCATTTTGTACCCCTTACGACTCGTGCCCCTATTCCTCAATGATGCTGAAATTCTAAGACCCAAGGTTGGTTTAGGGGCCAATCAGATGTTAAATTGACTTGAGAAATGTTAAGATAGAAAATACAACTTTTAATGAGCGAATAAATTTATTTTTGGAAAAGTAAAGCCAAGGAAACCCTCAGCATGCGCATGCAGGAATCAACCTGTGCACATAGCCATGGTGCATGCGCATGCAGGCACAATCTTGCGCACGCATGGCGGATTCTAGAAACTATGAAAGGAAAGTTTTCTGCATTAAAATTGAGTTTTGTAATGAATCCCACATTGTCTAGAAGTCGTTCCAAAGTCCTATTTTCTCAATATAAATAACCATACATGGTACCTTTTAAAAAACATACTGAAATCCTAAGGGAAAACACTAAGATTCACTAGAAATAATGAATCAAAGAAGGAGTTTTCACAAAACATTCTCAAGTCAATTTTCTTTTGATTGGGCCATTTCTGGCCTTGATCTTTGAGTCTAAGATTGCTAATCACTATTGTTTTAATTGTGAATAGATTTGACTGAAGGGAACGGTAAAAAATCAAGCTTGAAGGGCTTTTATGTTTGAGGCATTAGTCTAAACTTTCTTTTTTCTGTTCTTTCCTTTTGTACTTTAATCTTTCTATTTGCTTTAGTTTTTGTTATTATATGTTTTGATATGTTTATATAGCTTATGTTCTTGTAGTTATTATATTTTAAAATATGTTAGGTTGTTAGAATTCTTGTTTAGAAGTTCTGCTTTGTTTTCTGTGTTGTTAGGGTTTCTGGGCTGAAACCCACGTGCGCATAATCTTGGCTGCGTACATAAGCTTGATTATGCGCAAACAGGCTTGTTCATGCATGTGCATGATCCTTCCAAGAAACCTTAACCCTAATTTTTCTGATTCCGTTTCTTATTTCCTTGCATAAATATGCTTCTGTTTTGATCCCTTATATATATATATATATATCTGAGTCGCTGTTTCATATGTTTGTTGTTTATTTGCCTTTCATATGTTTAAATTAGGGTTTATTTTTGTTTCTTTGTTTTGATGCCATGAACACGTATTCACATATTCATGCATGAATGCCATAGGTGTTGAGATGCAACAAGGTAAGTAAGGTAAGTCATGCATTCTTGTGAACACGCATGATGTACGATGAGTAAGAACATGTTCGTTTGAATGGATTATTCTTGATATGTAGAAGCAATTATATGATCTTTCCATGCTTATGTTTTGCCTAGATTTAATGTTTACATGTTGCTGCCTTGGATGATATAACATGATGTGATGAAGCATGATAGATGTTTGCTAGGTTTGGGTTGTGATATGCCATGCTAGGTGAATGCTATGTTGATATGACATTTATGTTAGATGTATGTTAGGGTATGCCATGATATATGAATGATTAGGTCTTTTTTGGGATGATTGATGCCATGCTGTATGCTAGTGTGTGTGTGTGTGTGTGTGTGTGAGTTAGAATGCAATGTTGAGTGTGCCTTTTATAAGGTTAAGACATAAGACACAATGAGAGGAAGCCAACCCTAGGGTTGGGCGATTTTAGGTGCCTAACACCTTCTCAAGACTGTACCTTAATTCCGAGCCCATATCTCTAGTAGTAAGATCAATGGTCCTTCTTTGAGAGGTCGCTATATATATGGTTCCTAAACCATTGTAAAAACTAGGTGGCAACTCCCCCCCTCCCTCTCTCAGTTGTGTCCAGATAGCGCCGTGCCGGTTGGGTTCTCCTCTATGATTCACTTGGGTATGTATACTTTTTTTTCTCTCTGGAGACACGGCTATCGTATGTCCATAACATTACAACTCGAGTTTTGCTTCGCTCTATGCATAGTCATTCCAGGTCCACACATGTTGGAAATAGTTTTTATAAAATTGATAGAGCTTCAACACTCCCCAAGACAATAGAGCCATCATTGTAGGGAAGGTAAAGAGCTTCCAACGCAAAAGTCCTACTTCTAGTTCATTTGTTTACTAAAAACCGAGGAGGAAACTCAATACAAAATGCTTAGCAATCCTTGGTAGAGCTTATTTATGATTTCTTGCCAAACTCTGCCCTACTTTCAACCTATTTCCAGTGTCCTTTGTAAATAGATAAACTTCTAGTGTTACCTAGGTTTATGGAAGGAAAGTTTATTCTTTGAATCTGATGGTCACTTTTGTTCCACTGCTATCGCCAAGCTTGGACATACTCATAAAGAACACACGATATGTTAACCCAAGAAAACCAAACCGGTAAAAAACCTGGGGAGGATTTAACCTAGCTATCCTTAAGGTAAAACAGATCCACTATAAAAGAATTGAAGTTTGTACAATAAGACTTAGATCACTAATATCCTATTGCTACCTCGTGTAGAAAACTTACTAGCACGACCACGTGACAGCTCTAAGTCCATGGACTACTTTTTTCTTTGATCCACAGCAACCACAAGTTCTCCTACTTGTGTTTTTCTTTAAGCTCTTGAAATAGCAACCGAGAAGATCACCAAATTCTTGACATCAATCTTGATCTTGATAACCCTAAGTGTGTATGAAGGTAAACACCTCTAGATCTCATAGAAGATTCACACACACAGTATATCAACAACCTTTAAAACGTGGCTAGGGTTTTTCCTTTTATACTTGAAGCAAAACGTAAAACCCTGCATGTCATATGAGCTTGGGCTGAGTTGGAAATTCTGAAGAAAAAACAATCTGCACGAGGTTCGATTGATCGAGCCTTGCAAATTTAGTCCAATAAATTTTTCAATTACTCAATTCCAACTTTACACATAAATACACTTTGAGCAGCCTAAATCTAGACTCTAAGTTTTGATAATGGTTTGCCAACACATTACACATTGAAGTTCTAATATATTTAGTTCCTAAAGTCTTAGGACCTAACAAATTGGATAGTAGAATTGCTAGGATATTTTACACCGGTGGACTTTCGTTTAACTTTTCAAAGAACCCATATTATTGTAGTTCCTATGCATATGTTGCTACCCATAGCATTTAGGGTTATGTTCCTCCTGGATACAATGCCTTGAGAACAACACTTTTGCAAAAACAAAGAGCTCATGTTGAAAGACTTTTGAAACCAATTAAGGACTTTTGGCTCGAAAATGGTGTAAGTATAGTTTTTAATGGATGGTCAGATCCACAAAGGAGGCCTCTTATTAATATTATGGCTGTATCAGATGGGGGTCTAGTCTTTATAAAGGCAATTGATGGGTCAGATGAGTTCAAAGACAAACATTATATTGTTGGGGTGTTGAAGGATGCTATAAAAGAAATTGGACATGAAAAAGTTGTCATAGTCATTACTGATAATGCTAGTGTGATGAAGTCTGCTGGAGCTCTTATTGAAGGTGAGTATCCTAAAATATTTTGGACACCCTGTGTTGTCCACACTCTCAATCTAGCTTTGAAGAATATTTGTGTAGCAAAAAACACTGAAAAGAATGAAGTTACATATGAGGAATGTAGTTGGATTACACGTATTGTTGATGATGCATCCTTCATACGTGTTTTTATCATGAACCATTTAATGAGGTTGGCAATGGGTAATGAATTTTGTCCATTAAAATTGCTCCAAGTTGCTGATACTAGATTTGCTTCAGTTGTTGTAATGCTGAAAATGTTGAAGTTAATAAAAAGATGCCTTCAAGCCATGGCTATTAGTGACCAATGGGCTTCTTATAAGGAGGATGATGTTGGAAAAGCTCAAAAGGTGAAATATATGATTCTAAATGATCTTTGGTGGGATAATGTTGATTATATCCTTGAATTCACAGCACCTATTTATGATATGCTACGAGTAGCTGACACAGATAAGCCTTGTCTTCATCTTGTGTATGAGATGTGTGATTCAATGATAAAGAAGGTGAAGGCAGCAATATATCGGCACGAAGGCTTGGAAGATGATGAGTATAACTCATTTTAGGGTGTGATGTATGATATACTCATTGATTGATGGACTGAAAATTGTACACCACTACATTACTTGGCTCATTCCTTCAATCCTAAGTAAGTAAATTTATTTTTTATTTTCCTTAGTTCCCCTTTCTAGTAAAACACACGTTTTATCTATATTTGTTTTTTAATCTTTAATTAGGTATTACTCCATTGAATGACTTTCGGAGAATCCAAAACGCATCTCTCCACATTGGGATCATGAAATTTCTATGGAAAGGAGCAAGTGTTTGGGTCGATACTTTGAAGATGAGAAAGTTGAGTTTGCTGCATTTTCAGGAGGGAGGTTGCCTTCACCAGATGCCTTGACAGATAGGTGGGCCTTACAACCTTTGGTTTGGTGGCAATACCATGGCTCCTCATTTCCAACTCTTCAAACCCTTGCCCTTAAACTTTTTGGACAACCTTGTTCATCCTCATGTGCTAAGAGGAATTGGAGCACATACAAATTCATTCATTCCTTAAAAAGAAACAAAATGGCTCCTGCACACGCTGAGGATTTGGTATATGTGCATTCTAATCTTTGACTCTTGTCAAGGCGCAATGAGTACATAATGATGGAAATAAAGATAAATGCAGTGGAAAATAAGTTTTAAAACAGATCTACTTCATTCGATATTGATAACATGCACAAAGTAAATTTCAGAATTAGAGAACAAGAGAGTGTACCTTGAAGCGGTGAATTTCAAAACTGAAAATTGAAGCACTTAGGAATACTTTTAATCTTTGCTCCAATTCCACTAAAGCCCAAGAAGTGTGGACTCTCAATTGGTTACAAAGGGATGATTAGAGAGTGACATACACTCACTTTCACCATTACCGTGTTGTTTTTCTCACACTTACTTTTCTGTACGTTTTTCCCTTTGTATCTAACCAATTATCTAATTGGGCTGACCTTTTGGGCCTTTCCAATTGGGCTTAAGTGTATGGCTTGGAGTGGGACCAAAAGGGACCAATAAGACACTAGCTCCAATGGGCCTTGGGCTTCTCTGTCAACTCTTGACAAGTCTAAAGTTACCATTAACTATATTTAATACTACTATAAAAATATAGTTGCACTCTAGGCCTTATCTATAAATTATATCCCAAGACTTTATTATACATGCAATCCCTTCATAAAATATTCGTAGTAATACAAAATCATTAATGTAGACTGCCACTTTGTAAATTACTACATCTTAATCCTTGAGTACCCGGTTCAATCCTTTAATGTTATTCATTATATATTTATGAAATCCAATTCCATAAATATATACTTTAGTTTCACTAAAGTGGTTAGGCTTAACTCTCTGAATAATAAAGCCATTAAACTTATCTCAAGGGAATATTTTATATCTCCGTTAAGAGACTATGAATTCCATCTTGAGAATACATGTTCCATCAACACTAAATGTGGCTACCCAACATACTGAGGTTTTGACCATTATTATAGATCTCACTCCTGATATATCAAAGCAACCTACACCTCATGATCAGGTTCATTATTCTCTCAGGATTAAGAGTTCATGCAAATACAAGTCGTGAGATTTATTATTCATTTAACAGTCTTTAGGAGAATAATAAATTTCACAGCGGTCCAGTTCAATATGTCTTAACTCTTAAAACATATTAACACATCAACTAGAAGTCTCCACTTCCATGATCAAGACAAATCATCGTAGTTGATATTTTATAGTCTTCGCAGATGAAAAGCCCAATTTCATCACCGACTACGAACTATAATTCTGAGTTTACAAAGAACTTGTGATTTATATCTTCTGTGACTCTTCACATAAATCACATACTATGCATCTCATGAACTATATGATAATGTCCGAATATTCATGTTACCATTATTTCAGATAATAATAAAACAAATTTATTAAACATAATATTAAGTCATACATAATGTCAAACACAATGTCACACTTAATATCATACATAGCATCTTACAATAGGATTTAAGGGCACCAATCCTAACACATAAATACAGTAACAAAGATGTGGGATATTGCAATAGACTCTTGGAATGAGAGCGACATACATTGAGGAGCTAGAATTCTTGAGAATGCAACCCTTACACTTGATGAGCTAGAGTTGGAGGTCATGGTTATTGGGAATGCTAGCACTAGTGTTATTACTAGTGAAAGTGAAGTTCGAAGTGAAGCTATTGATCTTGATGATGATGATGGTGTTGTTTGATTGTCTTGTTGATTATCTTTTATTTTGTTTTAGTTTCAAACTTATGAGTTGTATTCTCATTTCCGAACATCATGGAATGTTTTAGTTTCAAGATTGTGGGTTGTATTTAATTTATGAACATTATGTTTTAGTTATTATCTACTATTGCTCTTAAATTTGGTATATGTTTATATAATGTGAAAAAGTATGCTTATCAATATATTAAAAATATAAATAAATAAATTTTTAATAATTTTTTAATCACCGCACCCCGCTGTACCCGTACCCTACTTTTTCAAAAATTGACAAGTCCCGCACTCACACCCCTGCTTCATAGGTTGCAACATAATCTAAATTTTTTATGTTGAGGATGCTATGCTACCCTAGCATGTTGTGTGTCTAAGACTGCTTCATTAGGCAGGGGGAATGCTACCTCTGTAGTGTAGTACATAGTCATATTGGGATCCATAACTTTTTCCAAGTCAGATATAAAATTGGATATAATTTATAGAAATTGCTTTTTGTGGAGTAATCTCTCTCTCTCTCTCTCTCTTGAAAATGATATGCACCATTTATAAGGTCAGCCTTTTTATTATGACTTAGTGCAAATAACAAACCCCATGTAGCTATAGGTATTATGACAATGAACAACAATGGAGATGACAATGGGAGAGAGATTTTCCAAAGATTATATTGAAATTTTATTGTTTAATAGATTGTGGTGATTATTTTTGGAACCAATTCTTTTTATGTAAATAATTATATTAGAGAGTACTTATTATTGTCACTATCTAGAATAATTTGTGCATCATGTATCTTAAAGAGCTTAATTGGGATCATAATTAAAACTGTCTTTTTAATGTATATGTGAAGACTCCTAGTATCATGGTCATAATTTCAAACTCATTGCTAAGGAGAGCTTAGTGACTCAACAAGCCCTAGTGGTTAGTCAGCTAATTGATTCCATGAGTTTCATAAAAATCTACACTACACTGCACTGTTTCAAACCTTTTGCATTGCACTATTTCTCTTCTATTAATGTTTCTTGAATGTTGGCTGAAAATTGAATTCTTACTATTTTGCAAGTAGGGATTTTGCATTTTGTTATCTAGGTTATTTGGTAATACAACTACAAGATGAGGACGGTCAGTTTGTTATCTGGATTCTTACTGTTTTGCAGGTAGGGATTTTCAATTCATTTTTTTATTTATTTAATTTTGTGAATTATTATCTGGGTTCATGTGTGGCTGCCAATGTCTGAATTCAGTTTTGATTTTGAATTTATGCTGATGTTAGGGGTATTCTTGTTTTTGTTTTGTATTCTAGATTTGATTGAATTGTAGTTTAAATGAGTTTTTGGGTTTGGAACAGTTCTTGCTTATCACATAATTAAGCTTTGTCACTTCAAGAATCATGGAAGGTTAATCGAAAGTAGATGCACAAGATCAATTTTCACATCACGTATACCCTCTGATTTGTTGCTCTCTGAGTTGATCTTTCTCATCAACCAGTGGGAAGTCTTCCTTCTTAGTAGTAAACAACATATCCAATTCTTCATCAGGTTGACTTTTACATTTGAAGTTTGTACTATGTAGTACAAAAAAGATACAAAAAGAGTAATTACTTTACATCAATTTGGTTTGTATTACTTGATGGATGCAATCAGGCTGAGACAGACAGGTTTTGCTATTGACAGCTTAGGTGACATGGGGAGGCATTGCTTACTTGAGTGGCAGTGCGTTTGCTCTATCCCTGTGTAGATACTATTTTATGTGATGGAGATCAATAATGATTATTCTAATGAAGTCATAAATGTCATTGCAGAAAATTTTATTAATTTTGAGTGAACATACTTAGCAAATATCTTCTCAACTAAATCAATATCATTAGGAAACAAGCATGATGTGACATATTCCTAGATTGGCATATGGAGTTCATACATAACCCATTTTGGTCCTTAATTGTATCTTATTGTGAAGGAAAATCACTCACTTTGGACTTGCCCTCTCTGTGCTTTGACTTTGCATTCATAAACTAGAAAAAGGAGAATTGTATAAGGTTAAGATATTGCTCACTTGAGTCACTTCTTTGAATAAAATATAGATTAAAGCTTCTCAGATTGTGGAAGAATCTATTGTAGAGAGATAATTAGAGCCAAAGCAATTATGTTGCTGCTGCAATTCTTATAATTCTTTTGAATAAGAGTATGAAATTGAAACTTAGAAATTTTTTTTTCCTGTTTGTTGTTGGTGCTTCTAACTACTAGAAAATTTCATTTATTGTTGTTTTGGTTATCATCAGCTATCTCATGAAAAAAAAGCTTTAATCAATTTGAATATTTTTAGTGGAAACTGAGCTATATGGGTTTGAATTTTTAATGATTCATATGTTAGAAATTGAGATTGGTATTGATGGTGAGATAGGTTTATATAGTAGAAAGGAGATTAATTGAATCATAATGGTCTCTAAGGTTATCAATTTGAAAGTTTAAGGAATATCGATAAGTAGGTTTGATTTTTTAATGATTAGAGTTTTCAACATAATGGTTTCTTCTATTAATGTTTCTTGAATGTTGGCTGAAAATTAGATTCTTATGGCTAGATTGCTGAATAAATATATTGCTTGAAATTCATATAGATTGTCAGATTGATTGCTGCTTATTCTCTCTCAATCGCGTGCTATAATCCGCCCCCTCAATCTTTGCATTTTATCAACGCCACCACCAAGGTTTGCTATTTTCCTCTAATTTTTCTAGCCTACTTATGTATAAAATATATGGTAGTTGGCCATCATGAAACCTTCTTGAAGGTTGTCCAAAAAGGGTTTCACTATTGGGTCTATGAATCTTTGTCAAAACTATTGAAAAAAGATGGAACTTTTCAATAAAATATTATTGGCCTTCTCTTTAAATATTGTTGCAACAAAGGACTAAGCACACATGCTGTTGATACAGTCAACTTCCAAGGAATTATTTATAATTTATTGGTGAATCTGTCAAATATCTGTGAAATTTTCACAATCACTAAATCAATTTTGCTTCCGACCATTATGTATAACATTTTATCCTTCAAAATAGTTAGCATTCATCATTAAGTTTACTTACAATCAACAAAAAAGTTCGTACATACCTCATTATAAGACATCCATAGGAAACATGGATTAGTAGAACTACCGTTTATTGCTATGAACAAAATTTTTTTTCAATAGAACATCTTTGTCCAAGTTTTACTTGAGTGTACAATTTGAAAAATATTACTTTTGTTAGGTGCTCGAAGAAGTCCTCCTTCTTGTGAAAATAGAAAATTTGAATGGAATAGAATTTGTTTTCCAAATACAACTAAATGACTATAATCTTAAGTATGGATGAGAATTCTACACTGTCAAGAAAGTTTTTGAATCTTTTGAAAATACTGACAAAGCAATTTAGTTTGATAAAATGTCAGAAATACGTATTTTTTAATATAGCAAAATTACAAATTAGATATTTAATTTGTTTATGTTGTAATACATTTATCAACCTATTTTATTGTCAGGCTTACATCAGTGATACTTCAAATGAATGTATTAGCAACTTATCAAGTGAACAATGTGGTAATTCTACAAAGTTTTAAAATGTTGATGTTCAAAGCAATGTGCAACTCACACCAACATTTGTACTCAAGGAAAACAAAAGGACATATTCAGTGACTATTACAAAGCAATAAAGGAAGAAGATACAAAAAACACTTTTTAAAGTTTTTTTTTTTTTCAATTTATTTGAAATATTGATTAAATATTTCTTTAAATTTGTGTTTCATACATTTTATGGATAATTGAGGATGTTAAAGATTTAATTCTTTATTTTATTTTAAACTTAAGTTTGATTTCTATTTTTCATTATGTAATTTAATGTTTCATATCACAGATAGGAAACTATAAGACTGGAATTTTAATGTACAATCAAAGCGTAAGAGAAAAAGAATAGTTTATATCTTTATACACAATAGCTTTTCCGTGCATTACACTGAGTACCGACTGGTTTATTTGATAATGAGATACAAACTAGGAGGAAAATAAAACATCTAAAAAAATGTTTTCTTTTAAATGTAGAGTATTAATTTTTACCATATATGTTAGTAGTGAGTTTCAATAAGAACATAATATATATATATATATATATATGTAACCATATTTTAGGAGGTTGCATTTGCATAAAAACAGAGATAAAACTTTTTATTTGAAACATGAAGGGAAAAATTTGTATGATTTAAGGATAAATATAAAAAAATTCTAACCCAAATATTGGATACAAAAATGTTGACATAACTATTATAAACTTTCATATACACAATGAATTCCACAATCACAAAAATACCAATAAACATTTGGATTACAATTGGACAAAAGTTATACGAAATAACAAAAGTTATACGAAATAACAAAATTGAAAATCACCTACTAATTGATTCTTCAAATTAAATAAAAAATCACTCACAAATCAAAACACCAAAAGAAAATATATTCACGTTAACATCAAAATAATAACAACAGTTTCTAAACAATAAAAATACATAAATCAATATTTTGTCTTAAATATTGTTCAATTTTTAATTCCATATAAAAAATGTAAAATAAAAATTATTAAAGCAAATCATAGAATAAGATTAGAGGTTAATATATTATAGATGTGCATGTGTGGGTTTGTGTGTGTCAGAGAGAGAGAGAGAGAGAGAGAGAGAGAGAGAGATAGGGAGGGAGGGAGGGAGGGACCTCTAATAGTGGAGAACAAAAACAAAATACAATTGTGAAACAAATTTTTCATCAAAATTTATAAGTTCGTTTGTTGGTTATAAGAGGGAAAAAGAGAGAACATGTTTATATATAAAAAGGGGGGGGGGGGGGGTGATGAGGAAGATGAAAAGTTGGGGAAGAGGATGAAATACATGTAGATAATTGAAGTAAATATAATTATAATTGCTAAAATAATGATGTAATATAAAAGTAAAAGCACTTCCTATCAATACCCAAAGCAAATATATATATATATATACACCTTTGTGTCAAAAAAAGAAACATCAAAAGCTAAAATTTAGGAGAATGTTGTATACATTTTATTGTTACATGTGAACAATTTTAATTTCATGTGTTTAAAAAGTGAAAAAAAATAAAATGACTTCTAGGCTTATTTTCTAATTGTGATGTATTTAATTATGGTTCCAAAGTAAGTTTCTTAAAAAATCTCAATATATAATACCTAATATATAATTAGATTACACATATATTACTCAATTAAAGAATTTTTTTCAACAAATTACTTTTTTTTTTTAGAACAAAATACTTGAATAGTCTTTCGAATGGGAATGGTTAGGAAAATAAATAGACAAATGACAAATTAAGAATTAGTAGTCATAAATAAGAATAAAAATGTGAACTTTAATACCATACTAGATAAATATAATTATTTCATTCAAAATTTTAATTATATGCCACGTGTTTAGTATTATGGCAAATACATTGACATGTACAAATAATATTTTAACACATGGCATTGTTTTCCAATCATACCAATTAAATATAGAAAGTTGTCATGTGTCATTGTAGTATGCTTTGAAAATGAATAAGTATCATCGTAGCATGCATCCACCAGTTTTGAGATCCAACTTTTATAATATATTATAGATAGATATGATATGATATAATCTATATTTTTGGAAAATCATATTGTTGGATTACATATTTTCTATGTTTTTAAGACAAGTGAAATTTCATGTCAATAAGATGTTATCTATTACTCAATCCATAAAATCATATTTTATGCAAATATATATATATATATATATATATTAGAATTAAATTTTTTTTTTTTTTTAGATTCAATAGTTATTGAAATAAGATTGTATTAAAATTTTGCTAGTATTAAGAAAAATAACAAGAGAATGTAGTCCGATAATGGATTTGCAAAATTAACATCAATAAAAAAAATTATTAATTTGTAGAAAATCTAATCTAATAGTGAATTTATCAAAATACACATTTTAGTAAAAAATTATTAAGTGGCGTAATATTCTTAGGAGTTATGCCAGTTGTAATTTGAACAGAACTCAATCAAAGGGTCATACTCATGTTACCCCCTTAAAAAAAAATTTATGAGATTTATATTTTAAAATTCTCACAATTTGATTATATATTTTTTATGTTCTTAACATGCATGCTAAATTTTGTGTCAATCAAATGTTATTTACTATTCGACCTATAAAGTTATCTTTCATGCATAAATTTAGGAGAAAAAAACATTAAAATTTATACGTTTTATACATGAGATAACTGTTGATCTCTGATTTGAAAGTGTGAAGAGAATAAGGAGAGAATGTAACTAAATGGTAGATTTGTCAAAATACACGTTCAGTTAAAAAGTTAAAAATATAGAGTGGATTAATATTATTAAGAGTTATATTACATGTAACTTGAATCCAGTTTATATGATATTTAAGGTACATAAGATCTATAGTATAAGAGTTAATGGTGGGCTTAAGAAAACATCTTTTTTTTTTTTTTTTTTCAGAAGATGACGAATGTGTTATAATACCATAGTCTGTTGAATAATTTTTCCTTCTTGCTTTTGACATTTGTTACATGATCAAAATGAGTTCAAAGATGCCTTCAGAAAAGTTTAAATTTATATTAACAAATTGTATCGATTGATTTGTAACTATAGCGTGAAGACAATGATTTATTTTACTAGGTAAGTTATTGAGGGGATTCACCCACTAAAACATGCTCCTCCAATTAAAAAGAAATGTCAATTAACCTTAAGATTATTCATAACATGCAAACAATAATTCGAAACTTTGTAGGACCGCAATGTCATATTTTTGCCATTTGTACGTACCAAGGTAAAATCAGTGTCCTATAGAAAAAAAAATGTAAAATCAGTTTATTAACGTATAGTTACTGTATGGCATATTCTATACGTCCAAAAAATATAGTTTAAAATAATACGATTCTCAAAAAAAAAAAAAAAAAATTGAAATAATACAATAATTTTTTCTTTAAAAAAAAAGTAAAAATATATAGTTTTAAAACATCTATAGAACTATTTTATAGTACAATTATTTTAAAAACAGAGTAATTCTTAAGTACTCTCAGAGTACGAAAAACGGTAGTATTTTTTCCTCTCACATTTATGATGGGTCCAACTTTAATAAAAATTCTACTTTAATTTCTAAAAAAAGTAAAGGTAATTTATTAAACTATACATGTAAGAACTTACATATATTTTGCAATGTCTCATAAAATAAATCAAAACGTGTAAATTGAGACAAATAAAAAATATAAAACAATAAAGGAATAATGCACACCACAGGTTTAGAGGAATCATTTGCTACTTACTTCTTACAAAGTTACAACATGTCAAAGTTCCTAACTTTAAACTAATTAAAAATTTATCAGATAATGGCTGCCATCTGATTGAGAGCAAAGAGTAAACCTTAAGAAAGAAGATGATTGGATTGGATGATTAGAATCAAGGAGAAACAAAGCATTCCACACTTTATACTCATATCATATATATATATATATATAGCATGTGATGCACCTATGCCATTATCACCAGTTACCACCCCAACCTGTGCAGGCTGGATACCTATTACCAACCATTTATGATATTATAACCCACCAGCCAAAACCAGTGGGTGACCAAAATAACCTATACCTTTTAATGTTTCAAAGATAGCCAAGCTTGTGATGGGGGTGATGTAAATGTCATTATAACTATAGCCACATGGACCAATGATGCCATATGGTCCATTGCAATTTTCCTTTTATTTATTCATTTTATTTTAGTTACGATATAATTTCAACTTATAGCATTTGCTTTATAATGATATTAATTAGTTTTTTATATAATCAGGTTGGACCTCAAATCTTAATTATTTTATTCGTTAACAAGACACTTGGGGAGCGTTTGTTATTGTTGTTTAAATAACAGTTTTCAGTGTTTAAACAACATTACACTTATTTTCATACACTTTTTTACCTATAAGTATTTCCACAAAACAACAATAACGTTACTAGAAATCTCTTATCAAATGGACTCTTATTTATAAGATCAAGTCATAATTTAATTTTAAGGGAAAAAAAAAAAAAAAGAGGAGAGAAGAAAATATTAATAAATTTAATAGCTGGAGCTCCTGGGCCAGCTATGGAAAGACCAAACTACCTTTCGTGGGGAGCACGATTGTAGATGCTGATTGCTAATCATATTCATATTTCCATCATATTCAAATCAACCTAATGTCACCAGTTTTACCCTCCATCTCCATGAGAAATTCCGCCCCAGAAATTCCATTGTGTATGTGACTCAGTCCTTTGGACTTTCAGCCTTTAGGACATGCAGTTGGAATAATCTTTGTGGACACTAGCCAAAAGGTAAATAGTTAGTTATTATAATAAAAGATAACAATATCAATAGTAATTAAACAACATGCTTAATTGCCTACTATTAATTATTCTCCAAATCAAATAACCTTGAATTGCTGTGTATCCTGTATATATATATTATCATCTAACTATATATAATTAAGTTGCTTCTCAAAAAAAAAAAGTTGCTTCTCAAAAAAAAAAAAAAAAAAAAAAACTATATATAATTAATTTTATTTTTTGTGATGTGTCTTTGTATTAGAATTCCTTTCCCTCTTCATTGTGTGTGTGTTTGTTTCTAAAAAAAAAAAAAGTTTAGTTTTTGTAACTTGTCAAAAACCTCTTGGACTTGGATCAATGGCATATCAGACTCTTCCCATGAAGGTGAATTTGGATTTGAAGCCCGTGACAAAGTTCTTAATTGACCTTATTTATTCTAGTAAAAGGAAGAAAAAAAAAACCCTTGTCTATTGGGTTTGTTCTTCTTCTGTTTGATACCAATAATATTGTTAATTGCAAATCTGGGCTGAACATAATCAATTTTGTATGAATAGACATCACTTGCCAAAACCTATTACTTTGTGCACCATAAATACCATTAAAGAGGGGGGAGGGGGAGACAATGGTAGAACCATCACTTTGACATTGTGATGCATGTTAATTATCATGTACCATTTGCCTATGGCATCAACATAGACTAAGTACCTCTACCAAGATAAACACTACAAGCAATAAGCGGATTTGTCGCTAAGATTGTCTGGACTGATTGTGGCCAAAATCAAAATGATTTCGTACCAATTTATCTAAAGATTTTTTATTTAGTTTATTTATTTATTTTTTTTAATTTTCTTTTATGGGATATATAGGATAAAATTTCAACTTGCAATCATTCCATGATAACTTCTCTTTATCATTAAGCCAAGAATTCAATTGGTTCTTTATGTAAATAGAACTAACTCAGATCTCTTATTCAACTATAAAAGTCTTTACATATTAAACACTTTATGTATTATTATATTTGTGCAAAAATATTTCACCTTAAACCAAACACTAATATTCTTATTGACGGTATAATTGTTTATTTTTCACGGTTTTTAAAATTTTGGGATTGACTATGAATTTTTTACATACTAATTATGGTTGGCCATATATATTTTTATTGTCATTATATATGACAATAAAATGATCAAAATTAATATTTTTAGTTCCATGTTTACTATTTATTTTAAACATGAACATTTTCATATTTTTGTCATAATTCATTTTTTTTCTTTGAACTATTAATAATTTTCTATAATTTGGATTATTAGATTTAATTGTCATATATAATAGGGCTAATAAAAATTTATCTACTTATGGTTTGACTGAAATTTAAGTTATCTACCCGTAATTTAAAAGTTAGCACTTTGCTCACTTGAGATTTACTTCGTTAAGCTTCCGCAACCCACATCTTTACTTTCACCGTTAAAAATACAAAAAACATAAAAGAAACATAAAAATCAAGATCTATAAGTATATTTCTTAAAATTGCGAAGTTTTGGCTTAAGAACATTCTTCCTCTTCATAAGAACATTCTCAAGCCTATCAATCCAAACAAAACTGTCAAGGGGATAGAAAAGATTGAGAAAGAAATTTGAGGTGTGTTTGATTTGGTTTTAATTATTATTTGCAGTGGTTGTGGGTTTATGTTCAAAATTAATGAGTTTAATTTTTGGTTTATGTTCAAGATTTCTGGGTTTATGTTCAAAAAATCTAAGTTTAGCTTTTAGTTTTGATTAATTTAGTGGGTTTAGCTTTTAGTTTCTACATTCTGGGTTTAGCTTTTAGTTTCTAACTTCTTAATAGAAGCTTGATACAAATAGCTATAACAACTGTTGATGCAAGGTCATGAAATGCTGCATTCATGATTGTTTCCAAGTCGAGACATGAAAATTTTGCAACAAAAGCATGTCTAGAAAATGCAAGAGGCGGACAATCCAACAAAGTTTAACAAACATAATACCAACATAATTGTATCTCATCTTTGCTCTTTGCTTGTATTTGGAGTCGAAGATCTGCCACCTAAGTTGTACATTTCAAAATTATTTCATGCTAGATTCAAGCTGCTCAAGGTGTTGGATTTGCAAGGAGCTAAAGTAACTGAATTACCACAAAATTTCAATAAACCCAGTGGATCTGAGAGCTTCACAAATTTTTTTTTTTTTTAAAATATGCTTTTAGATCTTGATTTTTATGTTTTTTGTGTTTTTAATGGTGAAAGTTAAGAGGGGGGGTTACAAAAGCTTAACAGAGTAAACCTCAGGTGAGCAAACAGCCAACTTTTAAATCACAGGTAGGTAACTTAAATTTCGATCAAACTAGAAGTGGGTAAGTTGTAATTTGCCTTATATAATAAGTATGTGTGATAAATTTTACATAAATGAAAAATAAATTTAAATAATAATTACGTGAGATGATAAATAAATTTCTTATTTTGATTTATTTTCAACTAAGTAAACGAATGAAGGAATATATTAAATAGTATCCTCTTCATTTACTTATTTGTTATATAGTTCGAAAAATAAAGCCAAAATTTTAAAAATATTCTAAATATATTAAATACTTACATAGATAATTTTTTTTTATTTTTTATTTTATATATAATACCTTATGAAATTATACTTTTTTTTGGGAGAAGATTATGACATTATACTAAGATTACATAAGTGTACCATTAAATTGCAATTAAAAAAAATTCAACATATATGGGCATATTATTTTAGTTTTGAATTTTCTTTCAAATCCCTAATACACTTGTATGCAAGCTAGTTTATGTTTTTTATGCTGAATTTTTAAATCATTTTTAAAATCTTAAAAGAAATAAAACATTTACATATATTTTATATATTCCATCCCATATATTATTAAATACGTTAATAATATGTTGTGTACCTTTATGTTAGAACCCCTTTCTCTTTTCTTTGTGTATGTTTGTTTCTAAAAAAAAAAAAAAATGTGTTTTGACGAGAGAAAAAAGTGATGAATTAGATGACCCTAAAAAAAAAATTGATGAATTAGACTATTGGTCCCACGAAGAAAAAGATGTGCAGTATTTTGCCTCCAAAATGATCAATTGTACATCCCCATTATTTCACTTATTCAATGGAAAATGGAATACTATTGTTATAATTATATCACTAAATGAAAATAGAGAAGAATAGCTCAACATTGCTGTGGGGACGGGTTAGCTAGACACATGGAAAACAAGGAAGATGCCTAGAGAAAAAGAATATCATATATCAAAATATTTAAGTGGGGCATGTACAAAGCTTAAGAAATCCTTCACGAAAGTACTTAGTATTGATTCACATTAATATTCTTATTATAACTTAGAGTAATGATATATATAAAATTTTGACAATTTTTTTCACACTTATTGAGTTAACAAGTTTTTATTAATTATTATTTGGATATACTTTTGATATCACGTTTTTACTTACCACTAATAATTTGTCATATCAACAAATGTTAATTTTTTTTACACCTATTAAGTTGAAATGTTTTTATTAGATCTTATTTAGATATGTCTTTGATATCATTTTTTTATCTACCACTAATAATCTGCCGCATGAACAAATGTTAATTTTTATTTTTCATTTGTAGAATTTTTGTAACTTCTAATGTCACATATAGAAGGAAGTCTGGAAGAGGTTAGAAACTAGAATTGAACCATAATTAATAATTGTATCTTAAAAAAATTGAGAATTACAGGAATATAATTCATTTATCGCTTACAATGCGAAGAAAAAAAAAAAAAAAGAAAAAAAAAAAAAAGAAAAAAGAAAAAAAAAGAAGAAGACCCATTTGGACACGTGCTAGCTTAATGGTTAAGAATTAACCAAAGTATTTGTCCACTTTGCAAATTATGAACTAAAAAAAAAAAAAAAAAAAAGGGTCTAAAGTGAAGTCTAAGGTCTAAGCTTTAAGTTCTACAGTCTCCCCTAGTCTCCCTCTCTTTGATTGGATGGAGAAGAAGGAAACAGAGGTAGAGAAGATTAGAGTACAATTGGATCATTAGAGTTTAGTCCTTCGTTAGAGTTTAGTTCTTCCTAAGGGTTAATGCTAAGGTTTTCACTGGATGCATCAGGATTTGGACACATGTTTAAGAGTGGACACGTGTTTAAGATCTAACGTATTCAGTGAAAATTTTCACTAGACATAAGCCAGACTTCAAAAAGAAAATTATGAGATGAATGATAAATATATATACATATATATATATATATATTTACAAGACATTTGTTCTGATTTTCACTAGACATAAGCCGGGCTTCAAAAAGAAAATTATGAGATGAATAATAAAAAATATATATATATATATACATATATTTACAAGACATTTGTTCTGATATTTTTTCTATAGTTGGTTTTTAGTATAGAAGGATATCAAATTTCAAATATCTTGTCATGGGAATAATAGAGTTTACCGGGTGGCTTTTTTTTATTATTTTAATTTTTTTATTTTATTAATTTGAGTAAGAAACCGAGATACAATATTTTTTCACCGACCGAATGTGTTAAGCATGGTCAAGATATGTTAGGAAAGCCACACACACATATAAAAACGCCATATTGTAACTATGAAAACAAAAGTATTCTGAGCTTTCAGTGAAATAAAATTGTAATAAATTTTTTTTTTCTCAAATCATTATCTCCCATTAACAGTAAAATTTTTGCAGAGAATTTGAGAAAGGTTTTGAGTTTTGACATCATTTTTGTCGACTGGTGAAAGAATCAATTCTGACTATTTTTGTTTCCAATAATGTGTTTACAAAAGGTAAAAGAATATTCATACCCATATATTTTCTATAAATAATTCACCGAGCAACATTTATATTTTACGATCAATCAAAATCGTTGATAACAATCTTAGCAATAAAATCAAATAAAAGTCAAGCTAATAAACAGTTTCAGACCAGTTTGTCTTCCAATAATTATAAAAGGAATGAATGAAAAATGGAGGAGTAGCAAACATTTCCAATATATATAAACCCAAATAATTTTATTTTGAAAATTTTAAAGCATAATTTTCTTCCAAATCCCTGTTTATTGTTACAAAACCATTTTCATAAATGAAATTGATATTTACAAAAATTAAGAAAAGAAAAACAAAACATTAAAAAAGAAAAAGAAAATAAAAGGAAAATCTTCAACTTCTATTCTCAGAGAGAGAGGCCCTATATAATCCTCACACACAAGACATCTCAGCCCTTCTCTTTCTCTCTCTAGAACCTCTCTCTCTAAAACATATGTTAGAAACATATTTGTTCCAATCTGTTTGTAACTGAATTTGCATTTGCTAATCCAATAAGAACCACAACAATTGAAAGAACAAAGAAAAAGGTTGTGGGGAGGCATAATCTGCTTTCTGTTCTTATTCATTATTGTGCCTCCCCTCTCACTCAGATCTTAGTTTTCTGTAAGATTTGGCATCTGGGTTTTGCTTCAACCGGTGGGTTTTGTGGAAATTTCGATCCAAGTTTGGATCTTTTCAAAATTTTTTGTGGCTTTTTTTTTTTTTTTTTTGGATCTTGATGAGTTTACTGATTGAAATTGTATCTGGGTTTTTTGCCTTTTTTGTTTTTTGTTTTTTTGTTTCCAGGTTTGGTTAATTCCGGGTGCGTTAATTGATCGATGAACGATCCGATGTTTTTGAATTGAATCCAATAGTATTGATTATTGTGTTGGAGTGAGAGTTGGTGGCTTGTAATAAATATACAAATAAGGTATTGGTTTTATTGCCTGGAATTTGGATTGGTTATTCATCTGCATTTCAATTCATTTGCTTGGATTCTTATAGTCGATGTAAACCATAATTTATATTCCTGGCAATGCTTTGAATTATGGATTGAGATTGGAATTTTAATCTGACTTTCATTCAATCCACTAGCATGGAATTTTAATCTGCCTTTCATTCAATCCACTAGCGTGGATTGTTCTAGATAATTTTGATGGCTATGCTGTTTTTTATTTATTGTAGAATTGTGTTTAATGGATTGGATCCAATATATAATATGTTTTTAAAGTTGAATTTAGTGTTTGTGAATAAGGATTTATGTTTGAATTCTTAATAGTGCCATTGGCATTTGTGAGTTTTTGAACTTATAACTGATGGAAGTATCTTTGGCATGTAGAAAAATGCAATCTGATAGTGGCAAGTTATTTATTGGTGGGATATCTTGGGACACAAATGAAGAGCGTCTCAAGGAGTATTTTAGTTCATATGGTGAGGTGGTAGAAGCTGTTATTATGAAGGATCGGACCACAGGTCGTGCTCGAGGTTTTGGCTTTGTTGTTTTTGCCGACCCTACTGTTGCGGATAGAGTCATAAAGGAGAAGCACAACATAGATGGAAGGATGGTAAGTTTTCTCCCTTAATTATACTTTGAGATTTTCACATGGCATTGAGGTTTTCTATTTGAATTGCTCAAAATAGAAAGGAAAATCCATTTCCTTATCGAGTTATGGGTCCGGAATTGTAATTGCAGGAATTCGTTTTATTGTGGTAATTTCAAATTGGGCCAAGAGTAATCATGTCTTCTCTTCTCACATTGATTTCTTTTAATCGGTTTTGTTCATGTATGTCTTAATTGTCTTGTGTTGAGATCTTAGAATTCATAGTTTTGCTATTTGATCGTGTTTTCATGATTGTGTCATCTCTATTCTCAGGTTGAGGCAAAAAAGGCTGTTCCTAGGGATGACCAAAACATTTTGAGTAGAAGCAGTGGTAGCATCCATGGCTCTCCGGGTCCTGGCCGCACTAGAAAGATATTTGTTGGAGGTTTAGCATCCACAGTCACAGAGAGTGACTTCAAGAAGTATTTTGATCAGTTTGGGACAATCACTGATGTTGTGGTGATGTATGATCACAACACCCAGAGGCCTAGAGGCTTTGGATTCATCACTTATGATTCTGAGGAAGCAGTGGACAAGGTTTTGATCAAGAGTTTTCATGAACTAAATGGTAAAATGGTTGAGGTCAAGCGTGCAGTTCCCAAAGAGTTATCACCTGGTCCCAGTCGCAGCCCACTTGGTAACTACTATGGTCTGAATAGGGTCAATAACTTACTTAATGGCTACCCTCAAGGATATACTCCAACTACAGTTGGAGGATATGGACTTAGGATGGATGGTAGATTCAGTCCAGTTGCTGGTGGCCGAAGTGGTGGTTTTCCTCCATTTGGTTCTGGTTATGGAATGAGTGTGAATTTTGAGCCAGGGTTGAGCCCAGGTTTTGGGGGGAGTGCAAATTTTAGTAGTAATCTCAGCTATGGACGGGGATTGAACCCTTATTATGGTAATTCAAATAGGTTTACTAGTCCACTTGCATATGATGGTGGTAATGGAGGAAGCACTTCCTTTTTCAGCTCTATGACTCGGAATCTGTGGGGGAGTGGGGGGCTTAACTATGGCACAAGCTCTGCAAGTTCCAGTGCATACCTGGGATCAGGAAGTGGGAGCATTGGGGGAAGCACATTTGGTAATACTGGAGTTAATTGGGGTTCTTTGGGAATCTCTGCTCAAGGTGGAAGTAACAATTCCCCTAACAATAGTGGAAATTTTAATTATGGAGGTGGTGAGGACAGTTATGGTTTGGGAACAGGAGGGTATGGAAGAAACAGTGGTACCAATACGGCCCCAACATCATCTTATGCTGCATCAACAGGTGGTTTTGATGGCGACTTTGCAGACTTCTATAATAGTGGTTCTGTATATGGGGACACCACTTGGCGATCATCAAATGCTGAACGAGATGGGTCTGGTCCCTTTGGTTATGGACTTGGCAGTGCAGCTCCTGATGTTTCTGCTAAAACTTCTCCTAGTTATGTTGGTGGTTATAGTGTTAATAAGAGACAGTCAAATAGAGGTAAGAGCCAGTTAATTAATATCTTCACACAAAGTCAATAATCCTTTTTTTAGTCACTCACTCAAATATTATCAAGTTCGGGAACTTTACTATATTGAACGATAAAACTAAATATATTTCTGACATATGGTAGAAAGAAACAAATATCTTGTGGGAGCTGTTACAGAATCTGGCTCATTTTTAATCTTTTTGCATGATGATCTAAATCCTTGCCTTTCACTTGATGAATTTGGTTGTCTTTGTGCAACATTCAAAAGCTTCACCTCATTTATAAATGGAGCAATTTTTCCTCTACCACCAGTACTTTTAGCTGACTACTTTGTTTTGGACCATAAGTTAAGTAGCATCTTATAGAATACTAGAGAAAAATTAAAGTGTGGTGTATTGGTGTACTGGGAACTACTTGACTACTTTATTTACAGAATAATGTGTATACCAAAATCTATTAAGCCCATAGTTTTGGTGCAATGTCCAGCCGAATAAAATGGTTCAGGTTCACTCACATTGTTCAATGGATTTAACAAGCATGCTGTTGTATGTAACTTGATGCTTTGTATTTCCTACATTTTGTATGCACTTGTTCTTCTCAAAATCTTGATTAGTCAAGCTGTGAGCTACATGGAAGAATTTAAACCCAAAATAAAAAGAAAAAGAAAAAAAAAAGGCATATTAGTCTATTCTCTCTCTTTTTTATTTTATTTTATTTTTTTTATAAGTATGTTATGTTTAATTGATTATTATGCTTTGAGTATTTTAACAGGTCATGGACTAGCATGTGACACTAAATGAAGTTGGATGGTTAACATCTAGTCATTGTTATACGTAAGATGAAGGACTACGATTCTAGGGTTACTAAAGGTTATCATAAATGGTCTTGTTTGAATATTTGCTGACTTTGAGCCTAGTTGTTGATGTTTTAGTGTTCCAACTTGAATCCTATTTTCTTCTCCTAGCTGTAATCTTGTTTTATTGCTGGAAATTTCTTGTTAAACCCTTCTGCTACTCTAAACCTAAATTCTTCTCATCAAATCATTTTCTTTAAACCTCAATTATCAAGGTTTAGAAATATAAAACTAAGGCTCTGTTTGCAGAAAATTGTTTTTCGAAACTTGTTTTTGAGAACGAGAACAAAAACACCTTATCAAAAAAAAAGAAAAAAAAAAAAAAAAAAAAAAAAAAGAAGAAGAAGAATGAATTTAAGAACAGTTTAACAGAAATTTGTTTGGGTTAATTGTTAAAGAAACTGTTTTCCGGGAACTATCGAGTTATTATATTATTTTTTTTTTAAGAAACAGTTTTTCCGGAGCAAAAAAAAAGCTCCTTGGATTAATACCCATTAATGAAATTTCCATTTAAATTTTTCCCAACCATTATTTTATAAGTAGCTCTATTCTTGCATTGCCCCAAATAGGTTATTTTAGGCCAATAATATCCAAAGCTATTATCTGGAAGGTATTTTATTAGAAATTAATAACTACTTACCAAATAATGGATAATTGGACATTATCAGTAACATGATAAAATATAAATTGAAGGTTTCCATAGATAAAATACATAAATATTAGCATGTTCCAAGGTTCATATTAATGTCATGGGATACAAAATGATGTTAAGATTGATAGTGTTGCCTGGCCTTTTTCAGATGACCTCCACACTTTGTATCAAATTAGTTAAGCAGAATATTATAAAATATATAGAAGTCCTTAGAAATTTCAAGATATATCTTCAAACTTGGAGCTAAAGGTCGAAGATAACAATTAGTGTACTAGTGATGATTGGGGATAATTGTTACATAATTATGCTATCATAAACAGTTATTGAACAGCTGGAAATACCAAATATGTTCTTCAGGTTGTTCTATGGTATTGGAACATGTTCATCCACTCAACCATTTGTGTCCTTGCACTTCTGCTGCACATTTATGCTTCACCCAGTTGCTCACAAAAGCCTTATATTCCAACTAATTGGATTGTTGCAACTATTTCCCTCTTCAATAACAATGCAAAGCATTGCTTGTCACACAGATACATGCTGATATTGATATAGATAGGCAACAATATATATTCTTTTTTTATTCTGTTCTCTAATTTCTAGGTCATATCATCTTCATTCTCCTCTATGGATTATTGGTTGTTTGTTACAAAATCCTTATATTAAAAAGAAAAAAAAAAAATTACTGAAGCTGTGGCATCTTTAGTGGTGGTTTGTATATGTCAACCTAGAAGTGCATTGCATTGGACCTAGATTATTAGGATTGTCTGATCTGTTGATATATTGGATTATTATGGATTGCACCAATAAGAAAGAGCAAGCTTATCCAAGTTGAGGGAACGAGAAAATGTAGAGGAATACCAAAAATCACATTAGTAGAAGTAACAGAAAATGACGTGTCAATTAAGGGAGTAATAGAGAGTAGACTAGGGGAAAATATGGCTGACCTTAACTAATTTGTCGAGAATCCATAACCCACCCCAAAATTTTGGCACTAAGGCTTTATTTGTTGTTGTCGTTGTTGTTTGGTAAAACCTTGAACTTAGAACCTACCCCTAACCCCATCTCCCCTATAGGAATTTATAGGCTGTGGACGCCCCCTTAAAGAGTGCCTTTTTGCTCTTTTTATGGGGTGGAGCTCCCAACGAATAAGCTTGAGTTTGTTGTCTTGAAAATTTTGTCTCAGTAGCTTTTGGGACTGGCCATTAGCTCTTTTCCTTTCTTGGTTGTTCTTAGATATTTTTGGACGAGTTGTTTTTGATGTGGTGCTCTATGTTTTCACTTTTTATTTTATGGTAAGATTCCTCCTGTACACACTGTGAACTTGGGTTGTGCTCCCTATTCTTTTTAAAAATTATTTCCTTTCTTCTGTGCTGGTTATCACTTATTTTGCAATTCCTTAGGTTGATGTCTCAAGTTGACAGCCCATGCATGAAAATCCTTGACCCGGTCTTTGCACCGACCCTGCAACATATGCTTTTGAAGGTTAATAAGCACCATATTTATGATCTTTTTTTTTTTTTTTTTTTCTTTTTTTTCCTTTTGCATAACTTTATAATAGTTGCTTAAGTAAATAGCCTGTTTTGATTTGGCAGTGTAGACTAGAATGTGAACTTTTTATCTTTCACACACACTGATAGTCACTCCTTTGGTGCATTGAATTAAATGTATAGCTAAATTTGGTGTTCTGAGGTTCCCTCTCCAAATTAAAAATTTTTTCCCTTTCAAAATTGGTTGGTCTAGGCTCTGCTCTACTATATATCCACTAGTTTTGCCATGACTTACCTTTTCCAAACATAAAAGCTAAGTTGGAAAGAAAAGAGTTTGGACTGACGATGTGTGCCTCTCCTATGTACTTACAGAAGCATTCTCATCACTGTTTTTTGTTAGCAAACTTATGTATTAAAAGTTAGATCATAATAACTGGGGTAGTCTTTCTATATTCCTTCTGTGTACTTAAGTGTTTTTATTTTCCTATTTTCTTAATGAAATTCTTTACGCACACTCACCCACATATATATAATTACATATATTGTGGTGAGCCTTACAATCTCACTATATGTGTATTCAAGTTCTCCTTTTCACTAATGATATTCTTTTCATGAAACATGTTGCTTGTCTTGATTAATTTTGAAACTTACAAGTTCCTTTTCCCACTTGCTTCAGGAATTGCTGCGTAGGAGGATCATTTGGATTTCACAACTTTGTAGGTGAAGCAGGTGAATTGTGAATTTCACACACCTTCCTCGTTAATATATTTCAGTTAAAACTTAAGGAAGTTCGGTTATCTAGATCTAACTGGAGTGCCTCTATCGAAGAATCAAATTTAGAGATAGAAGTTACAGGAATTTTGTGTTAAGACTTGGGTTTTGAGTTACCATTTTAGGTTTTTTGTTTTTGGTACTTGAGTGAGATGTAAAATCAGATTGCGGGATATAGTCAGAAGTGTATCATGCATCTCTGGTGAGGCGGCAATACATAAAAAGATAGACATGATATTTTTTTTGTTTTTCGTAGATTTTGATATGGTGTCTCTGGCAAAGTTGTGGATTCTGGTCAGGGATGCTTTGTTTTCTCTTTGTTTCCATCATTTTGGTTTGTTTTTGGGCAGATTGTACTGAGGCTTTTGTTGTTTTCCTAGTGTGAAACATTTAAGGGATACCTATCTTGGAATCCCATGAATAAGTTACTACAGATGCCGATTCTTTTTCCATGAGAATATTTTATGCAACAAGTTCGAACTCTTCTTTGGTCTTTTTGTGATGGAATATAATTTTTAGTGTTTTTATTTTTTATGGAAGAGACAAGATAAACACATACAGGGTCCGTTTGGATAGAACTTATTCTGCTGAAACTGAAAACTGAAAACATTGTAGTAAAGTAATTTTTAAATGTATGAATAGTGCCGTGAAATCTATTTTTAATAAAAAAGATGTTGAAAAGTGTAATTTGTGAGACTCGTAAACAGTGCACGGATGTACTGTTTACTGCTGACTTAGTCAAAAGATGCGGCTGCAAAAAAAAAAAAAAAAAAAAAAAAAAAAACTGAAAATGTAACATTGAAAACAGAGACTTGAGATAATCTCTATCCAAACACATACACAAACCTTTGATGAATCTTTATGTTGTGTTAACAACTGGTAACTTTAGTGTTCAGGTTTCTTTCGACAAGTTAGATAAGGACACTGATCAAACTTGGTGGAATATTGCACTTTCAACCATGTTCTTGCCATCATCACGTTGCACTATTGAATGGAAAATTGATTTTCATATTTCCCATCAAATGTAAAGTCCATCATCCATTTTATCAGTTTACTCCTATGCCAGCATACTCTGCATCCTGTTGAACCGAATGGGATAGTTTACCTGTATTTGGAAGAAATTATTTTCAAAATTGTATATTTGTCAATATCTATTTCACTTGTGCCGGTGGCTCGGATTTGGATGATTTCTGCTGTATGTCTATGGATGGTTCATGACTCTAAGCACATCAATATATTTGGCCTAACCCCAGTATATAAGCATCTTATATTGTTTTCCCCCAAAGAAACTCTCTCTCAGGCTCCCTGATTTCAAATGAATAAAAGATGTATTAAAAAATTATCTTGAACTCGACAATGAAGGTTTTTTAGGGAGACAGGGCAGGCTGCCCATATTTGCTTTATCTATCATGGTATGCAGAATTTTCAACAAAAGCCAACGTCACTTAGAGTCACTCTTTCCTGTAGTAATAAGTTGAACTCACAAGTTACAACCCATAGTTACAGAATTTGAGGCCACTTTGTGTATATGTATGTGGTAGGTATCCTTTTTATCTGTCTAGCTTGAAGATTAAGAGTGAAAGTAAGGTAAAGTTGTTTGATCATATAGAGCTGGTATAAACTAAATCATAAAACTCAGGGTGAATGAGACGGCCACATTATTTATTTATTTTTTTGAATAAGATGGCAGATTTTGCATTGTAGAAAGACACACAGAGTCTCCATAACAGGGATGTCTGAGAGAGACCAGGCATAGTGTGCCTTGAAGTAGCATGACTCAAGGAAGTAACCTCACTAACTGAATTTAATTAAGAAAACCACAATGTAATGATAGAGACACATTAAAGAGAGACCAGTTTGCCTAGTGCTCTCATTTGGCTACCCTTTGCTTTATGTGATTCTTTGATATTTCTGATGATATGAAAGACATTTAAAGTGGGAAGAAACTGGAATATATTATAACTAATGGCCCAAAAGTTCAAAAGTGAAGAAAAAAAGGGTTGGAACATTGCCTTTTTCTTGACTTTGTTTTCTTCATACCTGTGCTGTGACTCTCTCTCTCTCTCTCTCTCTATGAAATGGTGGTGATCAATCAAAGTCCTACTTTTACAGGCTGTAAATTCTGAAGATCTCAAATTCTCAACCCCACACAAGCAAACACGACACATAATGAGAAATCAATGGAGCGGTGAGCGGAATTTTTTCTAATTTGACTGGCCTGCCAATGCACCAACTAATAGATGTCCCACTCCAAAGAAAAATATATGAAAGAAGAGAGCATGTTGATTGTGATATCAGAATTGTCAAATTGCTAAGTACCTTGTACATCATCAACCAAAATATGAACAAGAATAAACTATAACAATGAATGTTGTCTGTTGACTAGATGACCCACAAGTGGCTTTTGATTGCAATTTTCTAGTATGAAAGAAATTTTTATGCTAGTGAGGCACAGGGTTAAGTTTCCAAAGACAACAATATAGGAGTAAATTCAGAAGGAACATTCATCATATCTGCTAGAAAAAAGAAGTATTGGACAATAATGCCTTTGAGCTTAATGAGCATGAGCACCTTGATAAGAAAGCAACCAGCAACAAACAGCCTGCACAACCCGGATTTATCAGTCCCAAACCACCATTACAGTTAACGTTAACCTACAAATTAATAAGCATGCTCTCTTTCAAAAAGAGGTTTCATACAAGCTTAAGCTATTCTATAGTCCATAAGCCCATACAACGTTGAATACCCATCAGTCTCAAAAGCTTTTATCTTTTATGGTCCCAACAATGTGTATCAAGATAACGTACTCTGGGATTTGACATTATAAGGAATTCTTTGATACAGGGATGGAATTAGGATTTGAAACTATGGGGGCAAGTATAACCTAAAAAAAGTTTTGCTAGTATTAATTTTAGCCGACCAAAAAATGCATGCACATCATAATATGATATTTGTGGATGTATTCTAATATTAATTTTTAGGAATTTATTCTACATAACTATTCAAATTATTTCTTGACTTGCAAAGTCAAGAATCTTTATCTTATATAAAAATTAATATATATTTTTTTTCATTTCGATATTTTTTTCTTGAGTTAAAAAAAAAAAAAAAAAAAAAACCCACAAGCCACAACATTATTATTAGTATTTTATTAACACAATAAAGTTTTTTTTTATTAATTTTTTTGGGTTGAAATTAAGACAATAAAGGTACAACAAAATTAATGCTAATAATCATTGGCACAACAAATTAACAGCTAGTGACCATTTATTTTATATTTTATTGTGTTATTCACTCTAAGGAGTGAATATCATTTTAGAGGTCATTTGTTTTGGTCAAGGAAATGAAATATGTATGTATCGATCACTACCAGTGCACCTTTTCTAGATTATATATATATATATATTACATTTATTTATAAACTTACATATTTTTGTATATTTATAAATTATATATATAATCAAAGAACTTGTAAAAGGTTCACAAGCTAAGAACATTTAAAAACTCTTAAAAATGCAAGTATATTACCTAATCATTCACGAGCCCAAAAAGTTTAGTAGGAATTAAAATTTAAAAGCTTAGCCCAAAGAAATAAAATACAACTACATTCTTTTTAAGATAACTTTATGAATATAAGGTAGTATATGATCAGACCACCAAAAGGATGCCTTCGGTGAATGAAAGAATCTATAAGAGAGAGACAATTCTCCCCGTACACTTGGGTTTCTTTCTCCATACGTCAGTCATTTGGATCCCTTCGCACTCAACTCTTGCCCTCTCTAGGGAGGAGGAATCTGAGCTTGCCCAGAGTAACAAAAAGATCAAGGATGTAAGCCATGTTGGTTTTATGGAGGACTATGGGTCAGGCTTCTTTGGCCTAGACCGAACTTTTGCCTTCTGAACGCCACCATTGTCCTTTAAAGACAAATTGTTGGGAGAAATTCTTGGAGCTTATACTCAAGCTTTTAACTTCACAAAGCTCATAGAGGATGATATGGAATCGAATGACGAGGATGAATCCTTTTGGCAAGGGCTTGCAACAGTGAAGTTCTCCAAAGAGTTCAAGTAACACATTCGGACTCCTTGGTCGAAAGCCCTTATTGTCAAAGTTTATGGCAGAATAGTTGGCTTTAACTTTTTACATTCAAGAATCCATTCGCTGTGGAAACTAGCTGGACGTCTAGATTGTGTAAACCTAGGTCATGATTTCTTCCTCATTTGATTCTCTTTGAAAGAAGACTTCAAAGCTGTTTTGAAGAAAGGCTCATGGTTCGTTAGGGAGCACTTCCTCTCCATTAGGCCTTGGGAGCCTAACTTTAAACCATCCACTGCAAATGTTCCATCAGATAGGTAAGACCATTGGTAATGTTCTGAGAGTGGCTACTCACACGGCAACTGGGGTTTGAGGCAGGTTTGCACGTCTGTGTGTTTAGATAGACATCGATAAGCCACTTATTATTGCTGTTATGATTGGGAGGTTTGAGTAGCTAGTGAGCTATGAGGGAATCCACAAGCCTTGTTTTTCTTGTGAACGAGTTGGCCACCAGCGAGAAAACTTTCCATACTCTGTCCGGGCTGAGAAAATGAAGTGGGATGAAGATGCAAAGTTGGAAGGAGAAGGGGTAGTTCATGCATGCGATAACCATGAACCTGGCAATCCTAAGCAAGGAGAGGGGACCACAGTGGGAGTGCCTGAAGGCACCTACGGTCCATGGATAGTGGTTGTACGAAAAAAGAATGGGACAAAAATACGTAGAGGCAGTGAGCTTGAACTTGGCAAGACACAAGGCCACCATTTGTAGGTACGTGATGTATCAGTGAATGAGATAAGATTAGGTGTTGACGTTGGCAAGACGACTTTTAGTAGTGGATCCCCAAGAGAGGGGAAAAGGAAAATGTCTCACATCAGGGCACCAACGGGCCTTCAGCTATCAAAAGCCCTACAAAAATATTTCTAAGGATATACCTCCTTTGGACTTAAGCCATATTGGCCCAGGCCCAAAAGTTAAAGCCCTAACAGGATCGGGTAACAACCATGGTTCTTTGAAGCCCAATGCTAGCCCATCTATCAAGGGCAAAAAAGTAATTTCCCGTAGTAGGACAAACTAGCTTTCCTTTAAGGGACTAGTGTGGGCACAACGCTTTCCTCTCAGAGGGGGGTTCGCCTCGGCAGAATGGACCGAGGTGGAGAAAGGATGCTTGGAGTCGTCACCTAGTTTAGGTCTAGGAACCATATATATAGCGCCGTTATGTGGAATGACTGATCTTGCTACCGAAGTATGGGTTTGGAGTTTAGGTATGGGGATGGGAAGATGTTAGACACCTAACCCTACCCGACCCGTGGGTCGACTTCCATCCATTATGTCTTACATTTTAATCTCATTAAAGGCATATTCAATATTGCATTCTATACTCACACACACACTAACATACATCTAACAATTAACATGGCATCAATCATCCTAAAACCCTAACATACATCTATCATGCATACCATATTATCTCATCCAAGATAGCAAATAAACAATATATCACAAGGGCAGAAACATGGTCATGTCAATAATCAAACAAAACATGTTGTCATATTTGAAGCATGCCACATAAACATGCATATTCATTTCCAACAAAGCAAAGTAAGATCATCTATCAAACCAAATGCATGTTCATGTGAATGCATGACTTACCTCCTTACCTCACTGTATCACAGCACTTATGCATCAATGTATGATCATATCATATGCATGTTCATGGTAAAACAAAGAAAGCATTGAAGGAAAACCCTAATCTAACATGTTAAGGATGATTAAGCAAACAAATAGAGAAAGAGAGACATATTAAACAAAAGAAATAAAGAAACATAAGCAAAAAAGGTTGAATTAGGGTTTTTGGGCTCAAGTATGCATATGCATACATAGGGCCTGCATATGCAGCCCAGTTGTATGTGTACACATACTTCGAGTATGCATATGCATACACGCCCAAACCCTTCTCCAAAAACAGCAACACAGAAAAATAAAGTAGAACTTAAAAATTATAAATCTAACAACCTATCACTCTTCAAAACAGAAAACTACTAAACCCTAGGCCACCTAAACATAAATAAAACAAGAAAACAAATAAAAAGTAGAATTAAAACAAAGAAAGGAAAAAGAAAAGGTTAGAACTTAATACCTCAAACACAAAACTTTTCAAGCTTGATTTTGACCATTCTCCTCAGCCAATCTATTCACAACCAAACAAATTGATTAGTAAACTTCAAAACTCAAAGATCAAGACCAGAAAAGGTCTCAATTATAAGAATATTGACTTGAGGATGTTTTATGAAAAACTCTCTTTTTGATCCATTATTTCTAGTGAATCTTAGGTTTTCCCTTAAGATTTTTTGTGTGTTTCTTGAAAAGGTATCATGTATAGCTTTTTATATTGATAAAATGAGGGATTTGGAATGGCTACCAGATGATATGGGATTCATTCCAAACCTTAGCTTTAATATAGAAAACTTGTCTTTTATAGTTTCTAGAACCTTAAAATGTGTATGCATGCCAGTGTATGTGTATGCATGCATGAAGCACGCGTAGTGGTCTAGAGCATGCGTATGCATACGCGTGTTTGCATACGCGTGTCTGCATACGCATGCCCTAGGGTTTCCATAGCCTTTATTTTTCAAAAATAGTTTTATTTAGCTCATAAAAGAGTTATATTTTCCATAAAAAAAAAAGAAAAAAAAAAAGAAAAAAAAAGAAAAAAAAGAAAAAAACCTTCCTTAAGTTAATTTCAATCTAATCGAGTCCTAAACCAACCTTAGGCTTTAGAATTTTACCATCATTGGTGAATGAGGGCATGAGTCGTAAGAATACAAAATGCGGTGTTTACAACTAGCTGCTGTTGCCGCCCCATAATCTCTATCAAACTTTCACACAAAGGTATCCCACGGAAATGTCAAGCCACAACAGAGAGCTTCTTTTGAGTTTCAACTCTTAACCCCTTCCTGGCCAGAGGTGGGTTATCAATTTAGAGGGAATTGTGGTGGAGATTTCGAAGGTGGTAATAGCCAAAATCCATGCGAATCCAACCCATGTAATGAGATGGTTCAACGAGAAGTTTTGAAAAGCGTGGAAATTCATTTTTTCCACTGACGATAGTGAGTGCTAGAGAAGGATTGATGTTGTTGACGGACCCAGCATGGCAAGAAGCCCTCAATTCCTAGTGGCACTTCCTCGCAGATGTTCCATCTTCGGAGGAAGAACAGAGAATGAAATGGGAGATGTTGCCTCAAATATCATCAATTCCCCTTCTATGCGAGGTGAATCCGAGTAAGGCTTTTTTAGAGTAGCATATGTTAGAGGGTTAGCCAATCTTTTTCTTCATCATAGGGAAGAAACCCATAACAAACCTAATACAGGAGTTTCTACCCACGGTGGAGTTCAATTTCCATGTGATGACTCAAAAGATGGAGATGGGAGTACTCCAGCACAACCTGACTTTGATTCCATGGAGGGATAGACAACGGAGATGCTAAGAAGGATCGGATGGAATTTGAGAGAGGAGGTGAAGTCACTGCCTCCCTATGATGAGTGCCCTACCCCAATCCATACCATAGTCATGAATATCATTGTCTGGAACTACAGGGGAACTTTGAAGCCCTCCTTTCAAAATCATGTTAGGAATCTGGTGAACAAGCACGAATTGGCAATTTTGATAGTTATAGAGACTAGGATTGGAAGAGATAGGGCTCGTGAAATTACGGATAGGTTTCCCTTTGATGAAGTGAGCCATGCTGATACAATTGGGTATATTGGTTGTCTTTGGATGCTGTGGAACACTGATAAGGTGGAGATCACCCCTCTCTCCAACACAGAGCAGGAAATCCATGTCACCATCATGGTATGAAGCTCTAACTCTTCTTGGATTATCTCTACCATTTATGCTAGCCTTTGGAGTGTCGAAAGGCACATTTTATGGAACAATTTTTCTTAAGTTGCAGACCTGCATAATATGTCGTGGGTCATAACGGGTGATTTTAACAAACCCCTAATTGGTAAGGATAAGTTTGGAGGCAGACTTGTGAGTGTGAATAGGTCCTTACTTTTGAAAAAGTGCTCGGATAAATGTAATATGATTTATTTGGGGTTTTCGGGATCGTGTTTCACTTGGACCATTCAAAGAGAAGTTTAGGGTCTAATCACAGAAAGAATCAATAGATTTTTTGTCAATCCAAGATGGTGTTTGCTTTACCCGGAAGCAAGAGTAACTCATCTCACCAGATGTCACTCAGACCACTGCCCAGTGCTTCTTGAAATGCAGTCTAAAGCCCCTTTGTTCTGGGTCATGCCTTTTAAATTCCAGAAATTTTAGCTCTCTAATCAGACCTTTCCCTAGGTGGTGGCTAATGGTTGGACTCAAGCCCTATTGCTTTGTGACGCCATTGGTAAGTTTCAGAAGGAAGCCTCCCTTTGGAATAAATCTCACTTTGGAAACATTTTTACTAAGAAAAAGAAAGTTATGACTAGGCTGATTTGGATCTAACATGCTACTGCTATCAGACCTTCAACTTTCCTCCCCAATCTTGAAAATGAGCTCCGTCGCAAGCTAGATGTGATCATTGGGCAAGATGAGGATTTATGGGCTCTTAAGTCCCGAGTAAATTGGATGATTCAGGGAGACCGAAATACGACATTCAATTTGTTGGGAAATTTAGACCCCAATTGATGGAATTAACAAGTTTTAAACCCAAGTTATTAATTAGATTTATTATGAATTAAACTAGTTAAAATAAACAAACATTAATATCATGTCAAAATCATGCAACAAAAAAATAAATAAGACAAGATATAATGACCCAAGAAAACCAATGAAACAAATTAGTTTCACAGTAAAAAACCTAGGGGAAACCTTCCCGAAAAGCAATCCACTATAGTAAAGAGAAGTTTCAAATCTAGTACAAAACTTTTGTCCCTAGACTCTACAATTCCCGTAGATGAACAAATTTCAAAAACCTTTTACCGTTTTAGAACCTCTGAACTCTTCAATATATGAACGCCACCCTTTTTTATGCATGGATCCTAGTATATGACTAACCAATGATGTACGGCTTCCAGTACATGACTAACACACCAACTTGAAGAAGATGTTGGTTGTAAAGTTCTTCACTTCATCAACGATGAAGATCAAGAAGCACTTGGTTACAAAACCCTAAGGCGTAAAAGACGCAGTAGCTTCTTTCAAAGAGAATAAGGCATCAGTCATCTTTTTCATATGCTCTCCTTGTTTTCTCTTATGTGATGGCCTCTAAGATAAGCCTTATATAAGTATAGGGTTGTGAGAAAAGAAACTTTACACATACATGTCAGCATGGGCTGAAAATCAGATTTGGAAATCTGAATTTCGTAAAGCTCAGTAATTCTTGATCAATCGAGGAGGTGTCGAGCCTATCTGTTGCGAGCTATCGAGAGTTATCGAGGAGCTACCAAGGGGACAAAAAATTTCTCAATCGATCCACCAATTGTCGAGAGGTGTCGAGATTGCAATAAGAAACAACTGAAGACCTCGATAGATAGCTTAGCTGTCGAGAGGTGTCAAGCAGCTATCGAGCTTTAAAAAATCAGCACTTCTTCACTTGTTTCTTAGACAGATTTGCATGGCTTCAATACTAGACTTGAACTCTTGTTCCTTGAAATATTAAATACATCATAGATCTACCAAATTACAAGTAAAATGCGTTTTGTCAAAGGATTAGCCAACTACATAAAATAGTGACATATGTTTCTAACAAGTGAATCACATATGTCCTAACACAATCATATGTCTACGTTATTCAGGGGGAAGAGGAACCAAATCCTAGCCATAAAAAAACTCTGTTGGGGGATGGATCCAAGAGGAACATGAAATCGCAGATTTTATCAGGAACGGGTTCAGGGACATTTATACTTCTTCCCTTACCTCTTCTTCAAGAGTTATGCCTCCTTACTCCAAATGGCAAGTTCGGCCAAATAAGGAAGAAAAAGAGAGTATAAGAGGTCAAGTGTCAATGGAAGAGATTAGAAAGGCCTTTTGGTCGTTAAAAGCTTTTAAAGCTCCGAGTTTGGATGGTTTGCTTGCGGGCTTTTTCCAAAGATTTTGGCCAATAGTGGGAGATTTTGTAGTAGAGGAAGTTAAAAGAATATTCACAGAAAGAAAAATCTCTGAATAACTCAACCAGACTCTTATTGCCCTTATTTCAAAAGTTTAGGGGCCTGTTGATGGAAATATGAGTGTACGCAGCGGAAAAAAAAAATTAATAAACGGATCTACTTCATTCACAATTGATAACATGTGCCATATAAGTTTTAGAATTAGAGAATAAGAGAGTGTACTTTAAAGCGATGAAATTCAAAACCGAAGATCAGAAGTTCTTGAGAAGACTTTTAATCTTCACTCCAATTCCACTAGATGTCCAAGATGTGTGGTTTCTCAATCAGTTATATGTATATGTTTCTAGAGAGAATCTAAGAGTGTCCAACACTCACATACCAATTCATGCAATTGTAATCATCACCAAAATTCTGTATGTTTCTCTCCTATAACTGATTATCTAATTTGGGCTAGCCTTTTTGGGCCTTTCCAATTGGGCTTTAATATGTGGCTTGGAGCGGGATCAAAAGGGAACAAATAAGACACTAGCTCCAATGGGCCTTAGGCCTTTTTGTCAACTCTTGACAAGTTCAAAGTTACTATTAACTATATTTAATACTACTATATAAATATAGTTGCACTCTAGGCCTTATTAATAAATTATATCCCAAGACTTTATTGTACATGCAACCCCTTCATAAAATATTCGTAGTAACACAAAGTCATAAATGAAGACTGCCACTTTGTGAATTACTACATCTTAATCCTTGAGTACCTGGTTTAATCCTTTAATGTCATTCATCATATATTTATGAAATCCAATTTCATAAATATATACTTTAGTCTTACTAAAGTGGTTAGGCCTAACTCTTCTGAATAACAAATCCATTAAACTTATTTCAAGAGAATATTTTGTATCTCTATTGAGAGATTATGAATTCCATCTTGAAAATATATGTTCCATCAACACTAAATGTGGCTGTTCAACATACTGAGGTTTTGACCGTTACTTTAGATCTCACTCCTGATATATCAAAGCAACCTACACTTCATGATCAGGTCCATTATTCTCTCAGGATTAAGAGTTCATGCAAATATAAGTCGTGAGATTTATTATTCAATTGATAGTCGTTAGGAGAATAATAAATCTCACAGCGGTCTAGTTCAATATGTCTTAACTTTTAAAACATATCAACATATTAACTAGAAGTCACCACTTCCATGATCAAGACAAATCATCTTAGTTAATATGTTATAGTCTTCGCAGATGAAATGCCCAATTTCATCATCGACTACGAACTAATATTCTGAGTTTATAAAGAACTTGTGATTTATATCTTTTGTGACTTTACACATAAATTACATACTATGCATCTCATGAACTAGATGATAATGTCCGAATATTCATGTTACCATTATTTCAGATAATAATAAAACAACTTTATTAATTACAATACTAAGTCATACATCATGTCAAATACAATGTCATACATAATATAATACATAGCATCATACAATAGGATTCTAGGGCACTAATCCTAACACCTGTGACTCTTGAAAATTACTGCCCGATTAGTTTATGTAGTACAGTTTATAAGGTGGTAACAAAAATCATAGTAGCCAGACTTAGGCCTCATCTGGGGAAAGGTGGGTTATATGGCAATTAAAATCGATTTGGAGAAAGCATATGATAAACTTGGGTGGAGTTTCATCAAGGACATGCTTTGGATGATTAATCTTCTAAGGGACCTTATAGATCTTATTATGAGTTGTGTTTCATCGGTATCCACCTCGATTTTATTTCATCTGCAAAATCTAGAATTTATTTTTCCTAGAACGTGGATAGAGATACAAGGGAGTCCTTGTGTGATATTCTTGGGTTTGCTTCCACACCATGGTTAGGAAGTTATCTTGGCATTCCCATTAAACAATCTGACACCTCTCCACAAGACTTTAACTTTATTCTGGATAGAGTAAAGTAAAAACTTGCAGGATGGAAAGCCAACCTATTGTCGTTGGTAGGAAGGGCAGTCTAATTCAGGCCTTTTATTAACCATTCTATCTTATGTCATGCAATGCTCCTATCTCCCTGGGAGAATACTTGAAGGAATGGATCTGGTCAATAGAAATTTTCTTTGGGGCACTACGGAGTCAGTAAAGAAGATTCATTGGGTTGGCTGGCAGAAGGTAGTCAAACCAAAAAAAGGAGTTCTGGGATTACAAGCAATAAGGGGCAGAAACATTGCCTTTCTCTTAAAACTAAACTGCAAATTTCATGTAGAAAAGGAATCTCTTTAGGCGTGGGTTTCAAGGTCAAAATATTGTACTAACCGTAGGATGAACTTGAGAAATGCTAACAAGCTCCCTTACTCTCAAACGTGGTTTGTGATTAAGAAAGGAATGAAAATTTTTAACAAAGGTATTAAATAGGTAGTGGAAAGAAATAACAATCTTAACTTCTAGTTTGACCCCTGGATAAATCATGGAGTGGTGTGGCAAATGATTCACGGTCCTCTCTCTCAAGAAGCATCTTAGTTGAAGGTCCTAGATGTTCTTCAAGAGATGGTTGGGATTGGAATTAGCTAGGCTTCAGTCTTCCCCAAAAAAATCAAACTTATAATCCAAGCTACCCCAATGCTTTGGTTTCGAGAGTTGAAGACATGATAGCCTGGTCAGGATATCCTTAAGGAAATTTTGATCTCAAGTGTGCCTACAGGATGGCCATTAAGGACGACTCAAAGGCAACCTTCTTGGCCAGCTGGATTTGGAAATTTGACATTTTGCCAAGAATCCAAACCTTCACTTGGATGTGTGCTCATAATAGAATTGGAGTTAGGGAATGCTTTAGGAGAAGGGGAGTTCTGGAAGAAATAAATTGTCCCTTATGCAATAGGGAGATTGAATCAGTCCTTCATGCCTTCTGTGATTGCAAAAAAATTAAACCTGTTTGGATCTAGTTAGGGATTAAATTGGACGAATCCTTATTTTTGGACCAAGGATCTCCAAGATTTGTTGGAATCTAATGGGAAAGCAGTAGAATGTCTCTTCCCTTGAAACTCTCCTTGAAATTTGTCATTCTTTTCGTTATTTGGATTATTTGGAAGAACGGGAACCAAGTGGTCATTAAAGGGAAAAGCCAAAACCCAAGCCTGGCAACAGAAACTAAGAATCGAGCTGTGGAATATCTTTTTTGTGCATCCTTACCTAGAAGTGCTAACCGGTTAGTCCTGAGGCAAATCAGATGGGAAAAACCCCAAGTAGGGTGGAAAAAACTGAACATTGATGGGTCCTCTATAGGCAACCCGAGGTTAGCTAGTTGTGGAGGTATTATTAGAGACAAGCATGGTTACTGGGTTAAAGGGTATGCTAGAAAAATTAGGATCACTAATAGCTTTATTGCTAAGCTCTGGGGTCTTAAAGATGGCCTTTTCATTTACAGCAATTGTAACTTTGATTTTGTTGAGATTGAACTGGATGCAAAAGCTATTATAGATGTCTTAGCCAATCCTAATTATGTAAATAACATTGTGTCTCTTATCTTGGATGATTGTAGGCAGTTGATTTTCAATCTTCCTCTGGTTCGGTCTAGTCATTGCCACCATGAAGCGAATCATTGTGCTAACAAACTTGCTAGGATAAGATCTAGCCACAGTTTAGATTTTGTTATTTATGATAGTCCGCCTACGGACTTGCTTTATGTTTTTGAGGATGACCTCCATGGGATGTACCTAAACAGGCTTTGCCCTACTATTGATGTTCTTGTTTAGTTTAAATTTATCTCTTTTTCACCCAAAAAAAAAAAAAAAGAAAAGAAAAAAAGAAAAAGAAAAAGTGCACATGGCTTTATGTTGGCCACAAGAACCACGATGAGTTGTAGCCATCTTAGCCACAATCTCCAAGGTGCTTTGTCAATCATCATTTTACAAAAGAGAGAGAAGGCATGCATTGAAGTTTGAAGGTTAGGAAGTTAGAAAAAAAAATTAGAAGAAGAAGAAAGCAAGCAAAGATGCAGCCAGCCAGAGAAGAAGATGATGGTGGTGGTGGTGCACTAAAGGATTGTTTTGCTAAGGATTTGTCATTTGTAATATTCTTGTTGGTGTTTTTTTTTTTTTTTTTTTTTTTTTTTTCCTAGACTGGATTTGTGATTGTTTAAAGGTTTTTTTTTTTAATTATCCGAGTTTATGAATTATTTTGTTGGTTTGTCTAATGGATTTTCTTGATTTTTTAGGGCAATACAGCAAAGGGATGGTTTGATTAAAAAAATTTGGGAAATTTCATGGGTTAATTTGTAAAAGTATTTTTTTTTGGGGGGGGGGGGGGGGGGGGAGTGGGGGGATATACAATTTAGGGTCAAAATTTAGAATTTTTGTGTGTATACTACTTGTTAATTTTTCAAAATCTGGGGGAGAGGCCATGACCCCCCCCCCCCCCCCCTTTAAAACCAACTTGTAGTTTTGTCTCTGCTTTGATAGCAAGTTTACTTTGATTCAAAAACAAAGGGAATGCATATAATTGGTATTTAAACAATACCAATGCTACACAAGACTTTTTAATTTTTTAAGTTTGTACCTACAAGCTTATGTTGCAATCCATTATAACTGCTAAGTAAAATGCATGGAAAATGCTAAAGATACATACTTTTTTACAAAAACTTTTACAAACGGCTGACGTGGTGAGTAGTTATTGGTAAATAAAAAAAAGATGTTAGTTGTGGGTTCAAATAAGAACCAATAAAAAGTTGGCCACAACAATAGTTTGTAAAAATATTGTAAAATAGTTTGTGACTGTAGCATAACTTAAAATGAATTTAGAACCCAAAAATCCAAAAGTAATGGACCAAATACCCATGCTCAAGATTCTAACTTTAGCTTAAACAAAGGAAAAATTCTTAGGTACTTCCAGAATACGAAAAAAAAATGATATTTCATCCTCTCATATTCATGATAGGTCTCATAATGAATTTAATGAGTAGACCCTGCCATGAATGTGAGAGGAGAGAATACCATTTTACGTGTTCTATGAGTATCTAAGAATTACTCAAAACAAAGAAAAGATTTTGTTTGAAACATGCCAAGTAGGAATGACATTGGGTTTTGGGACACAAAAATTTTCCAAAATCAAACCTATGAAATATTTTACCAACCAAACTCTATTAAATATTGGGAAATGTATCATACACATATCTTATTTATATATGAAAACTTAACTCGTTCCCAAACCCATAAGTCCAAACAAATGGGTGGATTAACCCAAAATTAAACATCGATAATATTAATTAATAAAATTTAAGAACTTAGTAAGGCCACGTTTGTTATACTGAATGTGGATTACGACAGGAATATAATCTTTATTACGGAAAATAAAATTTGTTGTACTAGAATAACTGAATTTATTCATAAGTTTAGTTGTGAGTTGTAATATTAGAATAAAACTTAAGATATATTTTAGGAAATATCTTACTTATACTATTATATTTTGTAGAAAATAATATTTTTTAAATTGAGAGAGAGATGACTTATTTTTTGATAACTTTTTATTTTCATAATTGCTACGTACATATGGAAAAATTGTTTATTTGGAAATATATTATTTTAGAAATTATTACATTTACTAAGGAATAACTATTACAGTCCTTTTAGAGAGGAATAATTATTCCTTATTTTAAAGAAGAGTAATGCTACAAACATAAACTATTTTACAACATTTTTACAAAATGTTGATGTGGGCAACTCTTATTAGCAAATCCACGTGCGGATTTTCAAACAGTATAAAATCAGCATTTTGCTTAGCTCCCTTTCTAGCTAGATGCAAAAGCTATTATAGACATTCTTGTAAATCCCACCCAATCAAACTCTCTTGTCTCCCATTTGTTGGATGATTGCAGACAGTTGGCATCCCAGATCCCATAGATTCGATTTAAACATTGTTATAGTGAAGCGAACAGAGTTGCTGACCATCTTGCTAGAAAGGGAGCTAAGCAAAATGCTGATTTTATACTGTTTGAAAATCTGCCTGTGAATTTGCTAGCTATTTTTTAACTATGATCTTGCTGGGTTTTACTTAAGCAAGCGTTGCCCTGCTGAGACTTTGTCTGTTTAGTTTTGTTAATGCAATTCCTTTTTACCCAAAAAAAAAAAAAAATCACTCACTCTATCAGCAGTTTGTAAAATTTTTTGTAAAATAGTTTGTATCTGTAGTATTATTCTTCAAAGAATAGCTATTCATAAGGATTAACTATTTCTTGTAATAAAAACATAACCAAACTATAGAATAATTAAACTATAAGAATATCTATTATATTATAGTCTACCAATCATGCCCTAAATAATTTTATAATAAGTAAATCATATTTTAAAAGAGAAAGAGGCACATACTTATTTAGTTATTTTTATTTATAAAAATGCTATTTTATTTTTTTTTGAAGAGAATATAGTAATAAAGGTATTTTAGTATTTTAAAAACATAATTTAGTTGGGTTCAGGTACTCATGGGCCATTGCATAAAATCTAAATCTTTCCCAAACTTGCAAGCTAGTTAAAATATATGAGCTCAAATCCACCCCAAAACCATTAAAAAAATCTCAAACCCTCATTATTAAGGTCGGGTTGGATTGAACAACCCATTAAACCAAAGACACATTTTCACACTCCTTAAAGATAATAATAGAAAAAAATAAATTGACTATATTGGTAAGCACATTCTTATATTTTTGGAGAGATTATGACTAACTTTAGAAAAATAACAAAAACATATTGTTAAGCACAATCTTATATTTTTAGATAGATTATGACTAACTTTAGGGGTATTTACTATAGTTATTAGGCAAAACTATATTATTAGTTCTTGAAGTTTACTTTATGTACGCAATTGGTCCTTCAAGTTTCAAGTGAGTGCAATTTGTCTCTCAAGTTTTCAAGATGAACAATATAAGTCCTTCAGTTAACTTCCATTAGTGGTGTTACTTACGTGACTAACGGAATAATGGCCTAGCATTTTTTTAAATGACGTGAAATTTCTTTTTATTAAAAACTTACAAAATTAAATTTACATATAAGAAAGAAACTAGACCCATTCCAATTCAAATCTTTATTCTATCCCAATACAAAAAAAAAAAATCTCCATTTGCAATCTGATTTATTCATCAATACAATATTTACAGTCACCAGCAGTAACAGTAGCAGCTTCTGCGCTCTCTTGTACTCTTGTAGCTCCAGTGCATGTTCAAGGCTTAGCTGCACTTCACCCATGGCGGGTCAACGTTCGGCTCGAGGACAAGGTACTGGAGGTCTAGAATGATTGATGGTGCCACGTCAGACGAGGACATGGTGACTCTAGTGTGCAAGCTCGAAGATATCTGCGAGCTTCTCAGATCATCACATGCGAGTATTGTGAAAGAAGTCTCGGAGATATCTGTGAGCTTCTCAGATCGTTGCATGTGAGTATTGTTAAACAAAAGGTATAATTGTGATTATGAATTTGTGTTTCTGTTTGTGTTTTTGATTTGTGGTGTTTGGATTTGGGGATTGGGTTAGGTAGTAGATTTGTGGGGTTCTTGAAATCTTGGGGAATTTGTATTTTATTTTTTTGTTTTTCTGTTTAGTTGCTGGGAAAGTGAGGGGAAATAAAGAATTAAGGATTTGGGTTTTGGGTATTTGGCTATTGGGAAATAAGTTTTTTGTTGTTGTTGTTGTTGTTTTAAGCTTTGTTTGATGAATAATCTTTTTATTAATTTTTTGTAATTATCTAATGCAACTCAAGAGGTTAAGAATCGTGTGAATTGAGTTGTTTTATTACGTTGAAATTACCTTTACATCCATACAATGAAAAACGTCGACCACCATGGTTGAACTGCAAGTAGGATGTGAACATGCACTGGAGCTACAAGAGAACAAGAGAGCACAGAGGCTGCTACTGTTGCAGCTGGTGACTGTAAATATTGTATTGATGAATGAATCAGATTGCAAATGGAGATTTTTTTTTTTTGGTACCGGGTTAGGATAAAGATTTGAATTGTAATGGATCTAGTTTGTAAATTTAACTTTGTAAGTTTTTAATAAAAAGAAATTTCAAATCTTTTTAAAAAATGCCAGGTCATTATTCCGTTAGCCACGTAAGCAACACCACTAACGGAAGTTAACCAAATGACTTATATTGCTTATTTTGGAAACTTGAGGGACCAATTACGCACATAGGGTAAACTTCAAGAACTAATAATGTAGTTTCGCTTAGTTATTATTAGAACCATATTGAATCAACGGTTGAATCATCAAATGGGTGAATTGTATGAAATTCTAAATAAGTACAAAGGAAATGATAGATTTACAAATGGAAAAAAAAAATTATTGAAGCACAAAAAAGCAATAATTTTTTAGAAAAATATTGAACTACAAGGTTAGGTGTGTTAATATTATGTCAATTTGATCAAATACTATATATATATATATATATAATTACTAATTATTAATCTAATGGTTGGATTGTAAAAATTAAAAAGAAGAAGAAGAAGCTAATGGTTTAATTAATAATTCCAAAGTGGAACGAGTGAACCATTATATAACTTCCTTAACGATTCAATAGTTAATATGTTTTGGTGGGCTACAGTTAGCTTAACTAGTAAAGTCTCTGATAGTTGAATAAAAGATCTAGGGTTCAATCTCCACTTACATAAAAAATCGATTGGTGTCTTAGTCTGAAAATAACGAGCTATCATTATGAGTGGATGCTATAGATTGAAATTCTAAAAAAAAAAAAAATAGTTAATATGGTTTGGAAAACGATAATTATAAATTATTCCATTCACCTAGAGGCTTGGAAGTAAGGTGAGGTATTTTTGTTTGTTAAGTAAGGAGCGAAGGAAAAAGGAGAAAAAAAAAATGGATTACTAGAAGACAGTTGCAGCAGCCAATAGACATATGGTAAAGTTTTGTCCACGGCTAAGGCTAAAGCCCATATTGGTAGGAGTACGTAGCCAATTAATTAGACAATAAATTTTGTTTATCTGTATATATTAAGAGGATTCAAAAAGTTAGTTATTGTCTTTTTTTTGTTAAAAATACCCTTAAATTAATTAACTAACAACTTAAAAATAGGGTTAAAATAGTAAATTGGCAAAGGAAAGTTAGTTATTACTTTTTTTACTGTAAAAAATATCCTTACTTAAAACTTAAAAATGAGGTTAAAATAGTAAATTGATAAAAATAATAAATTTCTACTTTTACGTTGAAATGTCTTCCTGCTTCTAATAAACTCCTACTTTTACGTTGATTTAAATTCCTACTTCTACTCACTAACTCTTTACAAAATAGGATTACTCTTTTGTTAGTTTTAAAACTCCTCCAATCTACAAAACTCACCCCACGTATTTTTTTTTTTTTTTTTTTTACTTCATCATAATGTATTTGTTTCTTTTGTCCTCTTTTTTTTTTCAATTTTTTTTTTAAAATTCATTACACCCTTAGGGTTTTTTTTTTTTTTTTTTTGTGATTAGAAAAAATAGAAATTCCAAATTATAATAAATGCAAATTATTAATTTTTATCCAAAAAATAAAAGAGCCTCTAAGCATGCGCTCACGCACGTGCTTAGAGGCTAGTAGCGATTAAAGAAGTAATGAGTAGAGATATTTCAGACAAAGCTTTATATGCCTTCAGATAACAATTTAGATACTGATACCCAACATTTGTTAATCTCTTATGTTGCTATCTATTATTGTATAGATTAATTATTTATTTGACCCAAGCCTCAACAAAGTCAAGATGGCCGAGTTGGTCTAAGGCGCCAGTTTCAGGTACTGGTCCGAAAGGGCATGGGTTCGAATCCCATTCTTGACAGATGTATTTTTATTATTAGAAACAAAATATTGTTTTGTTTAAACCAACATCGCTTTGATAGTTTTTATCTTCGAATCAAGGCGATTATTATAGAAGAAGATAATCATGAATTGGGACCAATCTTGTTTTGTTTGTGAGAAATCCCACCGCTACTTTATAAGCAAAAGAAGAAAATTTTCTAATCATAAAGAAGTTCATACATTCCTGTTGGTGCAATATACAAAAGAAAGAAGAATATCAACAACACAATTGCACTTGGACTGACCACAGGAGATGTCTCCTCCTTTTAGCTTTCTCTTTGATTGACTCATTTTCTTCTACATTATTACATTTAAGTCCAACATATATATATATATATATATATATATATATATATCTTCATGCTTATAAATTAATATGTACTCTCAATCTCACTTCTTATTAATATGGAATTCCAAATTTGATAACACACTAACTCCTCATTTATCACATTGATTAAACTCCAATATCTTTTTATTAAATTTTATAACTTACCATTTAATTAATTTATTAAAATATCATTTTACTATTAAAATGCTACAGCAATTCCCAAATTATCAAATCTGCTAGGTGACAGTATAAATTTGCAATTTAGCAAGAATTCCAAAATTTTATTGAATAAATTTGGATAAACATGCAATATTGCAACACTAAGAAACAATATTGTTTTAACTTGTAGTTTGGCTATAAATGTTATGATCCATGAAACTGTGACATCAAGCGGCATTAAGAATAAGGAAAAAGAAAAAACCCCTACATATTGAACTCGAAAACTGTTCCTCATTACCTAAAGAAACCATTTCAACCACACAAAAATTCTTGTAATCTCAACTGTGGATTCCACTCCCTTTATCAGATCCCCCAATTAGTCCTTCTCTCCTCAGCTTCTCTTCCTTCGATTTCCTACAGAAAATGACCCAAGAATTTACCTCCAAAGCTATACACACACCAAGCAAGGTAGAGAGCCCCAAACAGTAGCCCAACTTAGCATAAGACCTGCCTGCTCCCATTACTTCAAATCCTTGAAAAACATTCACAACCCCAAGAACCACACAAGAATACCCGACAAAATGGTGGTAAGATTTCCAATACTTCCTAAACTTGTTTGTAGTTTTAGGCCTAAACAATAGTGCCAGTGTTTGTAGCGCTCCTAAGCAAAATGCTGCAAACCCAAGTTTCCTGTGAAGTCCATATTCCACACCAGGTGACAGCTCCCCAAGCCTAATTCCAATTGCAAACCCAACAGTTCCTAGGAAAAATGCAAACAATTGCATGCCTGCATGAGCATAAAACCATGCAGGGCCTAGTGCCTGAATGTGCCTAAGGTAGCGTGCTGTCACGGCTCCAATAGGCAGTATAAGGCCCCATGAGATTGCATTTATGATACCATGCACGGTTTTGAGTGTTTTGATGTTGTCATGTTGGGCAGTAGCTGAGCCTGAGAGGACATCTATAGTGGCAATGGAGGAAAGGTCGTTAGAGGTAGTTGGATGAATGGTTGGTGAGTAGCCTTGGACATAGAGTCCACGGTTCCACACATGGTTGATCTTTGTTTTATTTGGTACAAGTTTGAATGTGGCATAGATTTGGATTGTGGCACCATTGTGAACTGTGGCCATTTTGCCACCATATAAGGTGGCAGAGGAAGAAAGTAGGTGGATGTCAAGGGGCCGAGAAAGGAGTGGGTTCTTTTGGAGCTTTACTGTTGGGTCTAGGATGTATGGTAGTAGGACAATTTGGCCGGAATTTGGGTCTGGAAAGGCGATTAAGGCACGGGTTCCAGTCATCTCAGGGGAACTAGGATTGATGCCCCATCCAACCCAGCCTGAGGGTGAAATGAAGGTACCAAAGAAAACAAGGTCTAAAGTGGCATTGTGGGGGTGGAAGGTCCATGCTATAGAGGCTTGTTGGGTAGGGAGTGTCGTGCATTTTTGGAAAGTTTTGGTGGCAGTGGTGGTGGTGCAATGGGCAGAAAATGCAACATAAAGATTAGAAGATAGGAGGAAGAGGAAGAGGAAGAGGAAGAAAACCATGGTGATGGTAGCTAGAAGAGTAGTGAGGAGTAGAAGTGGCTTGAATGGGGTGGGTTGCTTTTGTTAACATTTATGAGTTTGGTAATGATATTTTTGTGAGGGAAGGAGAGTGATGGGTCATTATGGCTATTATGCATTTTATGAGAATAAAGTGTGTGCTTATCTTTGAAGTAAAGGCAGTACATAGTGTTTGTTTGGTGGAAATAGGAATGAAAGTTTTGTGTTGTAATCGATTTTAAGTAGTGGGTACATCATGTGGTTATACAATGATGTGATTATACATGGGTTTGTCCTTTGCACTCCTGCTTATTAAAGACTAAAGAGATGTAACTTTCTATATTTTTGTTGGCTAAAATGGGTAGTGGAAGATTCTCAATATATTTTGCTTGGCTTTGAAGCTAAGTTATCGATGGGGAGTAGTGCAAGTCTTGATTCGATAGTGGGGGTAGCTCTCACCAATGGGATTATGTCTATGAACATTTGCAGTGATAGATACCCAGTTAGGAACTCTTACCAATTACTGATTAACTTGTACTTGCTAATATTTCCTTATCTTATAATTTTCACGGTAATTAACTTCTTGTTGCAGTTAATTTGTATGCCGGTTTTAACCTCTGCTCAACTCTAATCATTTTATGATAAATTTGTTTTAAGCTCGTCTTAGTTATAGTGATATAATAATAAACCTTTATTGGAACACTGAATGGGTGCCTAGGGATGCCCTACTCTAATTATTTTAGAAGGAACAATGATCACATGTAACCAACATATTTTGGTTACAACTTACAAATGGATTAATTTATATGTTGTATCTTATTATTTAAATTATATAATGGGTTTTATATTGATCCAGGTTGACGAAAGATGTTCAAAACGCTTTTAAATAAATTAGTTATGCCAGCGTTGGCTCAAATGATAGATGCAACGAAAGGCAATACTCAAAGTGTGTATAATCTATAGTTAGAGAAGAATTAATAACGTAAAATTTCTTTGCACTGCATCAGCTAGAACAGGGGAGTTGCGTTAATTTGTTTTGGCAGAAAATACTTTTTAGAATGATCTGGAATATATTTATATCCTTCAACTTGCTTATAATTTCGTTAATATATATTAACCTCTTCACATGTTCTATGCACTTATCAAGATGGACTTTTTCTTTTCTTTTAATTTTATTTTATAGTAATAAAAATAACATTTTTAAGTTGTTACTGTACATAAATAATTATAGTTTAAGACTGCAAGTATAAAATGTGTCTTAATGACATTAGGGTTTTTTGGTGTGCAACTATATAGGCGTACATAATCCCTAAGTGTGTAAAGCTCTCCGAATATACGTTTCATTTACAAAATAAAGAACCACACACACTCTCATTAGCACTCTCAAATCTCAAGGTTCCATCACATGAGCTCTGAGTCCTGGCCTACGAACAAAGAGTAGAATACCCTATTTGTGGTTTCTATCCACCGGGAAGCCATTGGAGATTGTGGTGGCTGTCGAGGTTTGTGGGAAGAGCTATGGTAGATTTGTTTTTGCTGCACTAAGGTTTTTGGTTACGGTTTAATAGTAAACCTAAGTGATATGAATTGAAACTTTTAAGTATGTTTGGTAGCTGTTTTTTCTTTTTATTTTCTGTTTTCAAAAACAATTTTCTATTTTTGAGATTAAAAAACTTGTTTGGCAACCCAAAATAGATAGAAAACAAAAATTGTTCTCAAAACTCAATTTGTGAGGAAACTGAAAATATGCAAAAAATTGTTTTCAGTTTTTAGTTTTCAAAAGTCAATGAAAACACGCGTTTGATTTAATGAATCTGTCTTATTTAATGAGTTAACACTAGAGTTCAAATCCTAGTAACAACATATTTTGGTATTTTTTTTTTCTTTAAAAAACTATTTTTTAAATTTCAACTAACCAAACATGTTTTTTATTTCAAAAATACAAGAAAATTATTTTTTCTTTATACTCCAAAAAAAAAGTTTTTGAAAATAGAAAATAAAAAATGTTACCAAACATTACCTTAGTTTTTCATATGAGAATACATTCATATGCTTTTTCCTTCATCATTCAATTTAAATAGATCCATTAGCTATTTATTTTTATGAATATTGTATTTTTCCAGCATTTCATTCTAGACAGTGAGAAATGTATCTTCATCATCATACCACTAATAAATGCTAAGAAATTTGGGTTAAATTGAGATTCACTTTTAAATAAATGACCCAAGTGTCCACATGTGCGAGCTACGTAATGCAGGATATGTTTCAAGCATGGCTACTTGAATTGCAAATGACAATGCTGTATCTTAATCTAAAAAAAAAATAGTGATTGGTTTCTGTTTGGATATTGCTTCAAGGATGGTCTTAAATAACCATACAAAAAATTCAATTATTTCATCGTATAAAAGTGTAACTCCGAATATTATAATTTCTTTACGGTGATTGAGTTCCAAAAATACACCAAGTGGCCTTGCATCACAATTTGTATATGTAGTATCAAACGTTATTACATAAGCAATGTGATTATAGTCAATGACCATTCTTGTATTAGCCCAGATTATATTAGTGATCAACTCTTTACAATCCAATTAAATAGCGTAAGAATATGAAGGGTTTTCCTTAAGTTGATGACTGAAAGTTCTTTCCAACCTAATATCTTCCCCATACTTTAAGGCTCTTTGTTGCTTATTAGTATTCCGTAAATAATTATTGTGATCTTGCTTGGTAAAATCAAGGTTATCATTTCCATCGGCTTGCATACTAATTATTCCATTTTACCATCTTAAAAGTTACTTTATTTATTTTACCATACCATTTTATATCATTCCTAACATCCCAAACTTTTTTTTTTTTGCCATTTTATTTGAATATTTTTTTTTACTATTTCTCTCTCTTCCTCTTTTTCTCTCTTCCTTAAAGTAACCAACAACCACAACAACATCACCGCCATCACCATGCCACCACCATGCCAACACCACGCTAGAACCATTGTACAACAACACAACAATACAACCACCACGGAAACGCACAACCACATCAATCACCCATCCCTACCACCATGGAAACCCTGCACCACCACGAACAACAAATACAGAAAAACCCACCCCACACTACCAACAAGGCAACCCCCACCTCCACCTCCATTAATCACCCACCAACATCACCACATCAGTCATAACCCGAACCATAACCACACCACCAAAAAAAAAAAAAAAAGAAAAAAAAGAAAAGAAAGAAAGCCACCATCGCAACCCATAAACCACAACCACAATCCCCACCATCAACAACACAAACACCACTCGTAACCAAATTAACTTAACCAAACCCATGACCATTAGGACCTCCACGGCCAAAACCCATCACCAAAACTGATTAGCAAGCAAACCCATCACCACCCACGGCCAAATCCGATTAGCAAACCCACGAACACGCTGCTGCAAACCACCATACCCACACCGATCTCACAACCAGAACCACAACAACCCTTGACCACGCCGATCTCGCCATAAAAAATCACCCAGAAAAACACCACCACCACCGTGAGAGAAGGAGTGAGGGAGTGAAGGAGATCTCGGCTGAGGACTGAAAGGAGATCTCAGCATTGTCGAAATCACTTTCTCGCTCATCTAGTGGCTACTCGTCTCGAAAGTCAAGCTCACGCCTTCGTCAGAGCATGCTTTGGCCAACAATGGCGCCAGAAAAATGAGGGAGACGAGAGCGAGTCAGAGAGTGAGAGAGGGGAAGACGAGAGATCAGAGATGAGGAAAGAGAGTGTTAAGAAAGAAAAGGAGACCATTAGACCAGAGAAAGAGAAAGAGAAAACAAAGGAGAGAGATAATAAAAGTGATTAAAAAAGAAGATACAATAGTCTATAGTAATTTCTATAAGTAAGAGTGTATTGTAGCAAAATTGTAAAATTTTTAGATTTACGAGTCCGGGTAATGCATCATTTTTGTGCCTTGATGCTAAAATATACCAACATATGGCATAAGGAAGACGTGAATGATCTATTAAGCTGATAAGACTCAGTTAGTCTTAATCATGATTCATATGACAAATCAATATCAATAGATTGAGTAGTAGACATCCTTCGTTGTGATGGCATCATGGGTATAGTATTTAGGAGATAAAGATAGTGGATATATTCATCAATAAATTCATTTGTGCAGGGACGGAGTTAGAACTTAGAGTTAGGGGGAGCGGCTTTGTTGTTGGTTGTGTGCAACTGTTAGGAAATTTAGACCCCGGTTGATAGAATTAACAAGTTTTAAACCTAAATTATTAATTAGATTTATTATGAATAAAACTTGTTAAAACAAACAAACAAACATCAATATCATGTCAAAATCATGTAGCAGAAAAATAAATAAGACAAGATATGATGACCTAGGAAAACCAATGAAACCAACCAGTTTCACAATAAAAAACCTGGGGGAAACCTTCCCAAAAAGCAATCCACTATAGTAAAGAGAAGTTTCAGATCTAGTACAAAACCTTTGTCCTTAGACTCTACAATCCCCAGAGATGAACTCACAGCAAAAACCTTCTACCGCTTCAGAACCTCTGAACTCTTCAATATATGAACGCTACCCTTTGATGATGCACTAATCCCAGTACATGACTAACCAATTGTGCAGATCCCAGTATGCGACTTAATCACCAACTAGAAGAAGATGTTGGCTGCAAAGTTCTTCACTTTATCAAGAATGAAGATCAAGAAGCACTTGGTTACAAAATCCTAAGGCGCAAAGACGCAGTAGCTTCTTTCAAAGAGAATAAGGAATTAGTCACCTTTTGCATATGTTCTCCTTGTATTCTCTTATGTGACGACCTCTAAAATAAGCCTTATATAGGTCTAGGGTTGTGAGAAAAGAAACCCTACACAAATACATAAGCCTGGCCCAAAAATCAAATCTGAAAATTTTGATTTCCGTAACTTCGATAGATAGCAGGTGTCGAGCAGGTGTCGAGGAGGTGTCGAGCAGGTGTCGAGGAGGTGTCGAGCTTTAAACTTCGACAGATACAGCTATCGAGAAGCTATCGAGGAGCTATTGAAGAGACAGGAGATTTCTCGATCAATCCACCAGCTATCGAAAAGGTATCGAGATTGCGATAAGAAACACCTTAAGAGCTCGATAGTAGCCTAGTTGTTGGGAGGTGTCGAGCAGCTGTCGAGCTATCTGTCCGCAGGTGTCGTGCTATCTGTCCAGCTTTATTGAACACCTTTTCTTCACTTGTTTCTTGGTCCAATCTTCATGGTTTTAATACCAGACTTGAACAACATGTTCCTTGAAGTATTAAACACATCCTAAATCTACCCAATTACAAGTAAAGTGCATTTTGTCAAAGGATTAACCAATTACATCAAAGAATGACATATATTCTTAACAAGTGAAGCACATATGTTCTAATAGCAATGACTTCGGCCTCCGACTTTGTTGCTACTTAGTTGCTTAGCTGTTAGATGTTTAAAATTTTTTTAAATGATCAGATTGTTTGATTTAGGTAAAATTGGTTGACTCGGCTTAATTTTTTTTTTAGTTTTACTATTGGTAGTTTTTGTTGTTGTACTAATTTTTTTGAGCTTGTATATTTCTTTTTTAGATTTAGACTTATAGATTTTTTAATGGTCTTTAAAATGAGGAAAATGTTTGAACTACAAACTTCTTTACAAATTGTTCATAATGTAAGTTATGAGCCTAAATGCAAACTAATAAAAATTTGCTATCTTAACAGTTTTTAAAAATGTTATAGAAAATTTGTGACTATAACAATACTTTTAAAAGAATCAATGATATATTTAAGGGGGCAAAAGTGTAATTTTCTAAAACAAAATTGCTAAAATTAGTACCCACATATATAATATATATATTTTTAAATCAGGGGGGAGGGGGAGGGGGAGTGGGAGGGGGGGGGGGGGGGGCATGCCCCTCCAAGTCCAACCATAGCTCCGTCCATGCATTTGTGCTTCACAACCGTGTCTTGTTTATGCATGAGTCTTCTTTATGTTATGATCTCACTTGTCAATGTATTGAAATTGCGCACACAAATCTCCTTGAAGTAAATATTTTGGTTTTTTAAAATTTATTTAAGTACTCTTTTTCTACTACTAATTAGTAGTAGAAAATGAGTACTTAAATAAAACCTGTTTTCTTTCATACTCATTATAAAAATCAAATATAATATCATTAATTTGATTCAAACTCTATCTATCAAATTTGATCGTGTAAATTGCATGGACACATTAGGAGGAACAAGCACTCGTATTTTTTTTTTTTTTTTTTTTTTTTTGAGAATCAACAAGTACTCATATTGAGATATTCATCCCTAACAAAAAACTGAATATAAATTATAATTTTTATCTGTCATTTATTTATTTATTTTTAAAAGAAATGATATTTTCCAAGAAAACAAAATTTATAATGCTACACAACATGGTATTGTATATAGTTTGATAAGAATTATACGTGTAAGATATATGAAATAATAAGATGCGGAGATAAAAAATTGATTTGATAAGAAATATTCCAAAAAATAAAATACATGAATTAATTTTTAATTTAATTATTTTAATTCTTTAACCCAACCCAAAAATCAACAATCCTACATTTCACCTATCGAAATCAAATATTTTTACCAAACACAAGACTACAAGAGTTTCACCAAAAAAAAAAAAAATCAATATTCAACTTTGCCCACGTTTGAATTCTATTACATCTTTACCCAACCCAAACATTAACAATCCTACATTTCACATATTATTCCTTCAATGCTAAACCCATCCATATAAACTAAACAAAGGCATGATTGAAATTTCGCTATAGCTTTGTTTATGGGGTGGCCAAAGAGGAGTGCATATAGAAATAGAGCTGCGGTTTTGTGCTATAAAACCTTGCATCCCTAACAATAACTCATTTGATATATTAATTTGTCCCCTCCTCAGTGTGAGCCATATGCTTCTCCCTTTGTGTTTTTTTTTTATTTTTATTTTTTATTTTTTTATTTTTTTTTATTTTTTAAGTTGAATTAAAGCTAGTTTTGTTAAATTTTCTATTAGTCAAGTTAAAGGCTTTTAAATGAATTGTCATATTCCAAACTCTTAATTTTTTCAAATGAATCATGACCTTCGAATTCTATATAAAAATGAAATAGAGAAGATTCTAGATTCATGGATTACTTAGGATTTGGTTGGTCACTTTGCTGTGAGATAAAGAATAGTTTATACTTATTTTGTTTTCCTAAAATTATTAAAATATTTTTCCTATTAAAAAACGGCATCATTTTGGGACTTGTCAATAGCAAATTAGAAAGTCTATTGCCTCCAATTTTTTCACAGAAAAAAATCCCACCATGGTTTTATATTTGTATTGTAGTGGGGTCTAATGAGATGAATGTGTTAGAGTGTGATTTAAAAAAAAAAAAAAAATATTGGCAATTATATCGTGTATCTTAAGGTACAAAAACATTTAATAAAATTTATTAAAAAATTATAGATATACATATATAAAAGGCATATTTATTATAAATTTTGAATATATTCAACTAATGACTAATTTATTCATCTCTTATGTAATAATATTTAATAAGCTCACTAAATAAATCAAACTAGCATGTGTTTATAACATACACATTCAAATTGCTTAAATTCAAAAGTGATAATATTTATAAATGACACAAAAATAATAATTTATTTTTATCATATTCATCATATTGCCTAATCAACCCTATTTAAGTCAATACTATCATCATCTTTATCATTTTGCAAACTTATTTCTTCACTAAAATTTTCTTCATCGTCATTAACATTTACTATCTCTTCTTGTTATTTTTATTTTAATAATTTTAAAAAAAAATTCTTGGCATTCTAATTTCTTGGACGTATAACAATAATGAAAAAAAAAAAAATCATATTTTCAATTAATATCTATTCATAGAATAGAAAATAAATTTGTAAATATTAAAGTGAAGTGTAAGTGTGTACTGTGTGGTCCAAATTTTGTAGAAGAAAAAGAAAAAAACAAAACTTATGAATATGTTATTTTATTAGACTAAATTAAGTAACCTAATAATTGTGTTAAAAACAAGTTTAACAACTTGTTAGAATAAAGTAAAAATACAAAATTTAACAAAAAATCTCATTTAAAAGCATTAATCTATGTATCGTACAATACATATGATTTTACGATATGATACAATTCATGAGCGCTTACAATACATTGATATGATACAAAACTTTTTACGCACGATACGATATGTATCACACAATACATGATATGTATCGTGTATCGTACAATACAGACAACTATGCTCACATCAATGTGTTAAATAGTTGAGGGTGCAAATAGTTTATTGGATTTTTTTTTAAAATCCAAAAGGCGGAGTGCTCGTAAAAGAGTTTCGTAAAATAACAAACTAAGTTGGCCTACAAACCAATGTTTAGACACTCTCCTTATATATATATATATATATATATTAAGATGTAAATTTTGACAAATCCATCATTAGATTGCACTTTCTTATTAAATCTTTCATGCTTGTAAAATTTCAAGAAAATAAAAAATCTATATTTATGTCATTAATCAAATGTTTAGTTTTCAAGTTTTTAGTCTTAGGGTGCGTTTGGCTCCAAATTAAAAAACCTGCTTATTTTACTATTCAGTTTATTTTTACTACTATTTATGGGCTCCACTTCACTTTTTGGTACTATTCATGGATCCCACTGTACTATTTCAGTTAACTTTTACCTTTATCTACAGTACTTTTAGGAAAAAGTTTTTAGTTTCAGCAAAATAAACGAATTCCAAACAGACCCTTAAATTATGAATAAAAATAAGTTTATGGATCAAATAATAAATAATATTTGTTTACCAAAAAAAAAAAAAAAGTTTACCACAAAATAAATAAATAAATAATATCTGATTTGAACGAAATTGGACATGCATGTTGAGAACATAATTAACATGCAATCCAATGAGTAGATTTTTAAAATATGTAAATATGATAATTTTTTAGTGGGACTTTGTATCCATTGCCTACAAAGTTTGTAGGCAAACTTTGTTCTATAATAATTTTTCTAAAGTTTGAAAAGTGTTTGGTTTGACGAAAATTGATTTCAAGAAAATATTTTATGTATTTGTGGGTGTTTGGGGCAACTGAAAATGTTGGTCAATCCGGTTGATTGTAAAATAATTGCATTTATGATGGAAATTGATTTACGCTTTTATATTTTATAAAACTTTTTCTACATCACCCAAAACTCATCAACAAAACTTCTACTCACCACTGTCAGCCACCCAATTGCCACCCCTACTAATTAACGTCTCCAATCACAAGTTGCCAACCACCGCTATTGCTAGTCTCCACCACTGCTGGTTGTGGGTCTCCACCACCATTGGTCGTTGGCCGTCGGTTTTTCGTAGCACTTTCCTCAACACAACCAAATATTTGAAAATAATTTTAGGAATATTCGTTGGAACGCAACCAAATACTTGAAAATATTTCACTTGAAATTAGTTTGTGGTCTGAAAATATTTTCTGTCAAACCAAACATAGCTAGAGTAAAAAAAAAAAAAAAAAGGTTAAAATACAGTTAACACCATTGAGATTTTAACTAATGCTAATTAAGTCCAAAACTTTATAAATTTGACAAACTTAGTCCTAAACCCAACTTGGATCTTAAATCGTTACTTATTTTTCTCATCTCTCTCATTGTGATTTGGGACTAAGTTGATTAGTTTTGGATTTGGCTGACATTAGTCCAAACCTCCACCACCATTGGTTGTCGACCGCCGGTTTTCCACAGTATTTTCCTAAACACAATCAAATACTTGAAAATATTTTCCGGAATATTTGTTGGAATGCAACCAAATATTGGAAAATATTTTCATTTGAAATTATTTTTTGGTCCAAAAATATTTTGTGTCAAACCAAACATAGCCAGAGTAAAAAAAAAAAAAAGGTAAAATACAGTTAATACCTCTGAGGTTTGAACTAATGCCAGCCTTTTTAAAAGTGACAAACTTGGTCATAAACCCAACTTTGAACCTAAATCGTTACCCATTTATCTCTTCTTTCTAATCATAACTAGAGACTTAGGGCCTGTTTGGTTGTATTGTTTAAATAACACAACATGTATTTTCATGACAATTTTTCACTTACACGCATTTTCACAACACTTAAACAATGTTACTGGAACAACATTACCAAAAGGTCCCTTAAGTTGGTTAGTACCATTGTAATTAATTTCGTTCCATATTGGCCGGAATGGCTGAAATTTTTGGTGCCAGTCACTTAGCTGGTACGAATCACCCCCTCGTTCCACCTCGAATGAATTTCGGTTCATTCTAGCCTGTTCCGGCCATTTCGACCGGTTCTTTAAATTTCGGTCGATATATCAATTCCGAGCGGTACTGAAAAGAACATACCTTTTTACATTTTAAACGATTTTTGCTAAATGAAATGATCCTGTGGCAGCAATCACTAACACGTTGTTGGTTTCTTGAGGGAACCCACCTCCTCACAGTTGGTAGCTTCTTTTTTTTGCTTTTTCTTTTGCGTTGTTGTGTTCTCTACTTCTTCTCTTCTTCTTTTTAAGTCCTTTTGCCTTGTATTGATTTATTGTTTAATAGTTTATACTTTAATTTCTTTTAGTTTTGTGACCCCTTCACACGTGAGTCACTTGGGAAAGCTGAAAGTTTCAGTCTTTAGTCATTTGTGTTGACTTCTAACACACCCCACTCCACGTGGCTAACCTATATCTCACCATTTTTAATTTTTTTTCCTCTTTTAATTTTAATTTTATCATTACTCTTGTTATAATCTAAAAAATAATTATTAATTTATTATTGTTATTATTATTATTATTATTATTGTTATTCAGTGATATTTGAGATTTGGGCTTAATAAGTTTGACATATTAGTTGAAATATGTACTTATAATTATAAAATTCTTAAAAATTTATATGAATTTTGATGAATATACTAGGATATATAAAAAATAGCTATAACCCGAAATGACATACTGAAATAAACTAGTATTAGACCGGTACAAAAATATTCTATTTTAATTGATAAACAAAAATAGCTTCTAAACGGTATTTAGAACATTGATTATTACCAAACATTTAAAAAAGGAAAAAGAAAAAGAAAGTGTTAAAAAGGTAGCGTCGCTCTGAAACGGCAGTCGTTTTGGGGAGAACAAAACAGTAGAGAAGAGGCAAAGAGTGAAGATTGGCGTTCAGATCAATCTGTGTGGGAGACAAAGAGTTAGAGAGAGAGAGCAGTCAGTGTGGGCGAGTGTTAGATAACAAGAAAAAAATGGAGAAAAAGAGAGTGAGTTTGGAAGGAAAGAAGGTGATAATGGTACCGTACATGGAGGCACACGTACCAAAGTACCATGAGTGGATGCAAGACCCGGCCCTCCTTCAAGCCACTGCCTCTGAGCCCCTCACCCTTCAACAGGAGTTCCAGATGCAACTCACCTGGACCCAAGACCCTAACAGTTCTCTCTCTCTCTCTCTCTCTCTCTCTCTCTCTCTCTTTCCCTTTGTGTGTGCGTCATATTTGATCTTTCTGTGCACCGACTCAATTTTTTGATGAATGATTAAGGTTTTGGATATGGGTTTTCTAAAATTTTCAGTTGGGTTTGTTCAGTTTTGATTGTACATGCATATATGTATCCGCTTGTGGCACCAACTAATATTGGAGGTGGGTTTTGCAGAGCAGACTTTCATTGTATTGGATAGGGAGATGGTTGTTGGAGAGTTCATTCATGGAGATCCCCATGTTGAAGGTCAGTTAATCAATTACCCGTAGTTCGTTTGCTGAGAAAATTGCGGTCGGAAAAAAAAAAAAAAAAAAAAAAAAAAAAAAATCTGCAGGATACAAGGTCTTTTTAAATAAACAGAATTAATTTAGCTTCCCATATACAAATATGGTAAAATTCACTTGAACTCTACGTAGCTTGTTTCCATGATAGTCTCTATTAATCTATTATAAGGGATTGACAGCATACCCTTTTCCAGCCATGGTCGGTGATGTGAACTTATACATGAACAACTTCGATGATCCCAATATGGCAGAGATTGAGATAATGATAGCTGAACCCAAAAGGTACACTTACCCTTACTTTTGGGGATAAACTTTCAAATAGCTCTAGCTCCACTGACACCTCCTCCACTTATAAGTTTTAGGTGTAACTCACCAATTAACATAAGTTAACAAAAATTCTGATGATAAACAGATTTTCATTTAGTGGTGGATGATTGTGTGATTGCCAAATGCCTCTTTTCATTATTTTTGATTTCATTTTTATGCATATTAACACCGCTTTTGCTGGGATTTCGGTTTCATTCATTTTCCTTATTGTTTTTGCTTCATATTCAATTTTACAAAAGGGAAGCTGTGAATATAACACATGCATATAATGAATTGAGGAATGCAGCTAGTGGAGTGTGCTTATACACACGAACTTCATATAAATGTAGTTTTGTGTGTTTTTCGTGATGAGCTCGGGGTTATGCATTTGGATTTCATATACATATAGTTATATGAACTTCATTCACACATCCTATTCTACTTATTACAGAAAAAAAGGGAGGGATTGGGGGTAAATTACACCAACCTCCCTTGAGGTTTCAAGAAATGACACTGCCTTGAAACTATTGAAAAATAGTACTCAATCCCTTGAGGTTTGTGATGAAGTTAATAGATAAGTCCTTTCACTCTGACGCCATTACTTACTTAAGCAGAATAGTTCCAAAAATGATTCCTACTGAAACTAACTTTACTCTGAACTATGATTAAATCTAACCCTTAAACTATTCTTACTCCTAGGATTCTCTCTCTTCTATTTCAACCCCACTATGCACTTAAAAAGTTGTTGGTTCAGTCTTAATTATAAGTGTGCATTTGGCATTAGCTTATTTGGCATTAGCTTATTTAGCTTTTTGCTGAAAGTGTGTTAAAGTATACTTGTACCTTGAAAAAGTAAGAAAAAGTAAGGTTTTAAAAAGCTGTTCATAAAAGCTAAAAGCTAGCAAGTAAGCTGGACACAAACAGACACTAAGTTTAACTAGAATGAGAGAAATCTGGTAATTTTCAGATTTTCTGGAACTCGCTGTCTGTCATTGGCTGTAGGAAAGGACCATGAGTATTATTCAAAGTTTTGAGTCTTCTTTTTTAAATATTTGGTTTGTTATCTAGAGTCCTAATCTTTGTAGTAATAGGTTATTTAAGTCTCCTAGTCTTTCGACTAGAAAAAGGTTTAGAAATAGCTTGTATAAAGTCTTTGTTGTAGTCAATAAGACTCATAGAGTTCTTGAATTTAATAAAATTTGAGCAACATATTTTAAACTATGAGTGTGTGATTGCCTAGGGTTTATCTTTCTTTGTTTTTAATTCTATTCATTGTTTTAACCCTAAGAAGCCATCAAATTTCTTCAAAATCCAATCTTTTTATTATCTAAGTCTAACCCTACCTAAACCCTTAGACATCAAAGTGCATGCAAGAAACCTTCAAGATCTCATTAAGAACAGTGGTGATTCCTGAAGATTCTACATCAAAGTTGGTAGCAGAGTCTATTAAGTCCTCTATCCTGTATCAATTTGGTATCAAAGCGCACTTAAATGTTTGAATTGCGTCAGTTTGGTATTAAAGCAGGTTTTGCCATGATGTATCCACACCATGGGAGATAATATACAAGTGGATTGACTTGCTAGAATGGTAGAACAGCTAAAGTGCCACAAAAGGAATTTGGAAAGCCACAACAGGATGCTGAAAAATTAGAATAACTTTCTAGAATGGTAGAGCAGCTAGAGGAGCAAGTAGTAGACTCTAAATGGCAAGTTCAAGAGTCAGACAATATTCAAAAAATCTTAGACAGCAGGAAAACAAGCAAAAGAACCTAATGAGCTAGCTGAAGTGCCTAGACAACTTGAAGATGAGTCAAAACAAGCGATTTGAAAGTTTAATGGAGGAAAGTTTTGAAACTCTCGAATGTGGAAAAATAATTTGAAAATCCAGCTACTATTTAACTATTGTTGTGCCAAATACATCTTAGCAAGCCACACATTTTTTTCTATAAGAAGCTAAAGCTAAAACAAAAGAAGATATCATCATGAAAGAAGAGATAAAAGAGATGGAGAAGCTTTTTCCAATACTTAAACATGTTCATAAAAAGTAAGGATGTGTCACTTGCAATGATGGTTCCCATTATTAAATTTGTAATTCCTAAAATGTTTAATACCACTAGAGAAAAAGATGTTACGCTGTCATCATGATTTTAAGGAACAAAGAAAAGAAAGGAAACTCAAATTCAGCCCTTTTATCATATGCCAAGGATGCTAGTGATTTCATAATTGGTTGCAATTATTGAAGGGCAAAATGGTAGTAAAGGTAAGATAGAACCCTTACTTTAACCAAGGGCAAGTTTGTCCCCCCACCCCCTAAAAAAAAAAAAAAAACTAATGTCCAGACAAAGTTAGGTCAAACATTGGTTTTAATGTTGAATGTCAGTTCTCTAATAGTTGGAGGGCGTGTTGTTTCTTAATTCCTCAAGGGAGGTTGGTGTGAGGACATTTTTATAGTCCTTAACTTCCCTTCAGTGATTATCACTATTTGTGTTAGAGATTTAATAATCATGATTGTAGTTGTTATCTTGTCTTTGCAAATCAAATTCTCAAGGTTTTGGAAGCACAAATGTCATCCAAGTATATTTAGATCCAGTCTTATGATCATAGCAGATACAGCTATAGATGGGGAAGCAGAATTTGCTATATTAGCCTTCTGGGCCATTGGCTGGCTCCAAAATATCATCGCTTCAAATTTGTGTTTTGGATTGACCCTTCTACATTAACCCAGACCAGATCATCAACTAGTGATTTAACAACTCAGCTACTTTAAAATATATTTGTCAATTAATCTGTGGCCAGTGCATTAGGATAGTCTGATTATTGACACTCCATTTGAATGTTTTGACTGAAATGAATGCTAACCTTCATCTTGCTCAATTTTCTTTTGGATTGGCTGTGAACTTTATAAACTCCTTTACCTATTAAAAAAGGGGAAAAAGCTTAATTACTTTCCTATACTATAATATAGTTCTCAAGCTTATATCTTATCATTTTGCTCTTGCTAGCATAGTCGTGGGAAAGGACTTGGAAAGGAATCTGTCTTGTTAATGATGGCCTTTGCAGTTGAGAGCTTAGGGATACACATCTTCCGCGCTAAAATTGGGGAATCAAATGGAGCATCTCTTACCTTGTTCCGGAAATTGGTCTCTCTCTCTCTCTCTCTGAAGCATGCTTTTAATTTCATATCTACACATTCATGGAATGCTGGCCATTCGTTTGAACAAAATTTCCCTTGCTCTTGACTACATATGAATTGGTACACATGTACTTAGGGTTGATATCGGTTTGGTGTTGAGAGCATTTTTTGCACTGAACCAATGCTGTTGGTTTTGCAATATTTGGGAACAACATTGAACTGTTAGGAAGGACAACCGGACTGGGCTGACTGTACTTCAGTTGGTTCGATATGGTTTTCTGGTTTCCTCTAATTTTCTTATCAACCAAATGGATCAAAGAAATCACTCCTCATTCAATCCATTGAACATTGAAACCCTAGATTACTATAAATTAGAAAGAAGATAGTTTTCACCCATATCAACTGCCACCACTACCACTGAAATAGGGAAAAAAGAAAAAAGGAAAAAAAAAAAGAGTCAAAACCTGAGCATGATACAAAATAATGAGAGAGAGAGAGAGAGAGAGAGAGAGAGAGAGAGAGAGAGAGAGAGTACAGCAAAGTCAGAGTAATGTATGTTACCTTGAGCCAAAGCTAACATCCCAAAGAGAAGCAGAAGCCCAAGACCTATCATTACAATTCTCAAACCCCTGATTTCGTACTTGAAGTAACGTCCATGTTGGCTCATTGTGCTATATTTAATATGAAATTTGGCTCATTGTACTCCCTTGACGTTCATATGAGAGAGAGAGAGAGAGAGAGAGAGAGAGAGAGAGAGAGAGAGAGAGAGAGAGAGGCTTAACGTTTTTTTTTTTTTTTGGGGGGGGGGGGGGGGAAGGGTTGTGATGCTAGGAGAAATGAGAAGTAAGATTAAGGTCTTGGAATGTTAATATGTAAGGTCTATGCCAGCACCTGTGTGGGGGGTCAAACCAAGGACTCTTGATTAGGATACTGGTGACAGAACCACTGAAATATAGGAGAAGGTACTCATGAATGGGATATATTGTCCTCCCTCTCACTTTGTAGGGAGGATGCGTATACCCCATGCGTGAGATAATTATTGAGGATATAAGTGCTATGGTTATAAAATAAAATTACATATATATCATTGGTGTTGGCATAAAGAATTCCAGTAATGATAACCCAAAATGAATTTTTGTGATTTTTAGAACCAATACCCAAAAAAGGCCAAAACCAAAAATTCTGATAGGGTTTTTTTTTTATAAATTTTTTTAAACACCCATATGTACCTATATGGTCTGCATTTTATCCCTCCTCACCCCCAACACTTTTCTTGTTTGTGTGCACAACAGATGACACTTGCATTTACGCTTTTTCCTTAACTAAACTCAATTGTGATTGGTGTAGGGATTCGAAGAGGCTTCTTATAGTGAAATCTTTAAAGAGGTAAGATTTTTGATCCTTATAAGCACCAGTACACATAGCTGTGCAGTTGTGTAATTGTATTGGCTTATAAAGAAGTTAAATAGACTACAACCAGATCATTTATATCACCAAGTGTTTATGCATGCATTTTTTGTCATTGGCTTATGAAGAAATAGAAGCTTCTTGATTCTTGATATTAATGTAAGGAAATATTCTTCCCCCAGCATCAACCTTGTAATGGTGCAGGCCTGGTAACAATGGAATTTCTACACAGTTGAGCTTACAGATTATTTGGCTGCTCCAGCCCGTTTAGTATATAATTCTTAGTAATTTTATGACATGTTAGTTTGGTAAATAGTTCATGATCCTGTTATCTAATGGGTTGGATCTATCTAATCAGATGAAATCAGCTGAATTGGATTATTTTGACATTTAATTTTTACCAAATTATACAAAAAGATGAAGAGGAAATCTATTAAGGAAAATTCTACAGGAAAAAAAAATTGTCCAAACTGGTTGATTGACAGTTACCAGGAAAGTTGTCAAATATTGAACTGGATCTATGTGGTTAGTTATGTTCTTTTCATTGTTCTAATGGGGAATAAGACTTCTATAATTATGAACAGGTTGAGCTGTAAGTTTTTGCTGAACTAGTTGCCTTATTTTTCATAAGCATCCAAGATAGCAAAATGTTACATTGGTGGAATATAGCTTCAACTGTCCTCTTCATAATCCTGCCACTTAGCGTATATTGTTCCTTATTTGACAGGTGACTTTGGAGTTACAAGTAACAAAGCCCAAGCATGAGGAGCTCCTGCATTTGCTGGGTAATGTAGTTACTCATGCATAACTTTATCTGTGTAGACCAAGCAAGTATATTGGATTAACTATGGTTTGAGGATGTCATCTCATGAGACGGCAGTTCACTTGAATGTAGGGGTTATGAACTAAAGAAGAAAGATATTTTGATAGATTATTTTTGCTAGATTTGTAATTCCTGATCTTTTGGCCCTTTCATTCTTTTTTGTATAGACCAAGTAAGTTTATTGGATAAACTGAGCTTGTAAAAATCTTTGCAAAATGTGGAGCATCCATGGATAAGAATATTTGCAAGTAGTTGATGGTGAGATGTAGTAGAATGGAGCCAGTTACATTAAAGTAGACGTCACTGAAAATTCTTATATCTGCAGAGTCTACATTAACGATCATGTGAAAACATGTAATGTTGGTAAACATATTCATAGCAAAATTAAAGTATTGAAGGAGGCAAACTTGGGGACAGCCATTCTAGAGTCTAATTTTTGTTTCTACCTTGAAAGAAAATCTAGAATACCTACCGATTGAATGTTGGGGCCTGATGTTGGATGCACCTGAGGGATACTGTTTACAACTGAACTTCCTGCTTGCCAGACGTGATTAACAGTTGTTCCATTGTTTAGTGGGCCCACAACACCAAAAATAGTCATTTCATTTTTGGCATATGTTGCTGAGATGTTTGAAACCCGAAAGCTAAGAGCTGCTTGTTTCATTGAAGGGTTGTAACTGGTTATTGGTGTTGTATAAGCTGTCATAGTCCCATTAGCATTGAGAAAAGCAACAATAGCCTGCGATCCAATCATGCTTGTTCCAGTTGGATTGATTGCCCATGCAATCCATCCTGTAGAAGTTTGAGTTGCTCTGTAAGCAATCTGAATGCTGCTGGTGGATGGAATGTAGTTCCAGTGCAGATGGCTCTGTAATACTGGAAGGTCAATGCAGGAATTGAATACTTGGTCAGTTGAAAAGGTGTAGTTTGAGCAGGTTTGAGCAGAGGAAATGTAGACTAGAGAGATGACAATGCAAATTATCAGGATGGGTGTTGAGGTCAATGCAATGGGATACTAATGAATATCTAGGAGCTTAGGATTACAAGGATTTTCTGCTGGGGAAGAGGGATTGCGGATTTGGAGTAAACTGTTGGGTCAAATAAGCTTTAATGCTGAAATATTTCCAAAGAGCTTGAATGGAAACAAGAAATTTTTATCAAAGATGAAATTATTTGAATTTCCAGTCTTAAAAACTCAAATTTAGACAAGCATTCGATCCTTGATTTTGTAAAAGCTGGCGGCTGTTTTGATAGAAGCGTAAAAGAGTTTTTCTCCTTTTTAATAGAAGTGTTTAGTGAAGTGTAAAATATGGTTGAAGTGTGAACTTTTGTGAATTTTGCAATCACAGTGTGAACTAAATGAATTGAAGTAGAATAGTCATGAGAGTTGTCTTCATTATAGCATCATGAATTCTTCATTGACATTTCTCCTACTATGCTTTTTTCCAACCCAACACCAATTCAACAACAAAGCCTAGTCCTAAAAAGTGGGCATAATTGTTTGATAAACCGACAAGGGATTAATGGCAACTTATAGGTGAAAGGAAATACAAGTTTTTTGCTTTAGACAGAGTCTTTTTGAAACGTCGAAGTAGCATTTATTTATATATTAATCTTTAAACTTTGTTCTTCACATGAACAACATGTGCTAGGTGCGTGTCTATGAAGCCAAAACAAAAAGATAAGAGAAGAATACAGAACGTAATAAGTAATAGAAAGCCAGCGAGACAACCTATTAATAATTATTAAAAAAAAAAAAAAAAAAGTCTTGTGGAGTATAGTGGAGGAGGTAACTAAACTCATTAATTGCACTGTGCTCCAATTCCATCATCCATAGTTATTAAATTCGAGGGATCAATTTGACTAGTTCGACCAGTAAATTTTGATGATTCAAATCCTATATCGTCTGTTTAAGCCTACGAGCCGATTAAACCTCGTCACATGCACATGGTGGGTGTTTTTTTTAACTCGTTCAACGCGAATGAGTTCTTTTCTAACTTGTTCAACCCGAACAGGTTCTTTAAAACTTATCATGTACTCTAAATCACTTATCTACATTTTTTTTTTTTTTTAATTTTTATTAAAAATGTTTGACATTTTGGTCTTTTAAAAGAAAAATGTTATATTACGAAAAGAACATCTTCCATTATACAATTATTTCCACAATTACATTTCTTAATTTATATAAAGTTATTATGAAGAAAATTATAATTTTCAAAATGGTTTAAATTATTCTCATTCAAAATTTTTTTTTTTTTTCAAAATTTTACTTTAATTTAGTTATTTATACTTTTATCTGTGTTGAACTTCTTAACAGATGTATTTATTTATTTTTATTTTTAATATTTATATGTTTTGATTGGTAAAAAATTGTATCTTTTTATTATATTCCTTAATAAGTTTTTTTAATTGAACATAATATTCTTACATGACTTATGATTTAGGTAAATGTTTAAAGAGAAATGATATGTTTACAACATTTTTACAACAAATCTTAAGTGGCAGATTATTACTGGTTATTATTGTTGGAGCAAAAAAGTAATCTTAGTGTTAGTTTCAAATTTGAACCAATAACAACTAACCACCTTTGATTTATTGTAAAAATGTTGTAGATGTAACATCTCTCATGTTTAAATATCAACTCTCTATATATTACCATGATTTTTTAATAAAGTTTGTAGTATGTTTTTATGTTAGAACCTCATTTGCTCTCCTTTGTGTGTGTGCTTTTAAAAAAAAAAAAATTAATTTGATCATTAAAAAAAATTTTAAAAAAAGTTGACTCTTTATGTTGACATAATTGGTAGAGTATAAAATGAAACCCAAAAAATGGGATGAGAATGGACAAAGAGTTTTCAGTAATTATTATAGCGTAAAGCATGCTATTATATACTTAAATATTTTATTTTATATATATATATATATATATAAAGTATGTTTTAAAATTGGTCTATCAAATTTTAACCCTTTTTTATAGATTTTTTTGTTGGGTAAAATATTGTTAATTTTTATATAAATTTTAGTTAAACATGTGGTTTGATTTGGTAAATATATAAAAATGTTAGTTAAGTTACAAAACTCTTAACAATGTTAGTATCATTTATCTATGATTATTTTTTTAAGAAAAAAATTAGAAAATTTATTTAGCTAAAGTTAGCAATGTTAGTATTATCTACCTATGATTATTTATTTTTTCTAAAGAAAAAAAAATTAGAAAATTTATCTATATAAAACTTTATAGAATGACGTAAATATGACCGTTATATTCGGTTGATTACCTAAACTAGAAATCCTTCTTTGAATTATCTGGAGAGATGAGAAATTTGCTCGATTTCTTATCCTCTCAATTTTCTCAAATAAATTGTTTTCCTCCAATCATACGCTTGGTTTCCTCATGTCAATTGTCAAGTTTAGTGATTCGTGGAGTTGAAAGGATGGAAGAAAAGGACTAACCAGCTATATAAAAAGTCGAACGAGGTTAGGGCTTTCAAAAAGTTGATAATGATAATGCAATGCGAAATAGACATGGAGAAGTTAGGTGAGAATATTTGCATCGTATTGGTCTTTGAATCCTTGTCAAGTTGGAGTTCTAGAAGGTTTAGAGTTGAGACAATCTGGAATTTCGACTAGGCGTTTTGAATTTAGATAAGAAAAATTCGGCTTTACTTTATTAGTATTTATTTATTTATTTATTAATAATGAGGGATATTACTAACTCAACTATTTTTGCTATTATTTTTACATATTTTATTGCAATAAAGTTAAGGAAGCAACAAAATTTCCCACCCCTCTTAAATTTGTCTATCAACTCACACCTAGACTTACCACAGTTTGCAATTTAATTTTTCCTTCAATGGCCAATTTATGAAGTGTTTGACAAAATTATGAGTGTAGTAAAATGGTTGTGAACGTTTATTGTGACCTTAATATTTAGGACTTTTTTATTATTATTAAGATACTTGTATTTTGGAAGTTGGGGGAGAGATTTTTTTAAATCCCGTACATTTTGACTATCTATTAGCCATATTAGCATAATTGGATGGAAAGTTGACTAAAATACTAAATTGTTACACATTTGAAATTTGAAAAATTATAATTAAATATTTGAAAATTGAGGAATTGCTCATGTCCCAAATTTGAGGGACCCTCTCTCTTTCTCTCTCTCTCTCTCTCTCTCTATATATATATATATATATTACTATGACTTAAATGGCTAGGATGGTTATATTGATTTTACGATATCCATGGTAGATAGGCATACGTGCAAGTTAGATGTTTAGGTGTTCAGTGTAGGTGACCTAAAAGCCTAAAAGCACATTTGGGTGTCAAAGCTTTGTGAGCAATAAAAATGTAAACTTTAACACTAAAACATGAAAAGGAAAACAATGGCAGAATAAAGTAAAGAACAAAGAGAATGTACGTGGAAAACCCTGTGTAAGGTATGAAAAACCATAGCAAGTGAAGGACAAAATATCCTCCACTCTTAAAAGTTGTATAATATATGCAAAGTTTAAGGTTACATAAGGTGTTGTTGTTCCCAAAAACCTATCATTTTTGCCTTTCTTTCCTACCCTGATTTCCTACCTCTTTACCCTATTTGCTCAGCAACATTCTCCTCTTATAGTATGAGGAATGTTGTTGGATGTACAATAACAGGTGTCTCACTCTTATTCCTCCCCACAAACCCAAATACAACTGTTGCACTATAGCAGGATGAGAGAGAAAAACCGCCGCTGTTAGGGTAGAGAGATGAAAGGCGACTCTACTACATTGTGAGGAACAAGTATCGATAAGGAAAAGGATTGCGTGGAAGTTGAGGGCATTGCATGTGTCTTTGGCACTAGTCTAGCTTGGTACTACCCAATGAGGGGTGTTCTGTAGCCTTTGACCAACAAAGACCTAATTCCCTTTCATGGTAGTGCTTCTTGTCCATGCCAGACTGTGCATATCGCTTCCCCCAATGGTGATCACACTATTGGCACAAGCCAGGGGCCCAGCTTCCCTTACCAACACTTCTCTCTTGTACCTCACGGTTTTTCCACATGATGTAACCAAGTCAGCGTGTTTGCTTGCACTGGTTTGTGTAATGCACAATAGGGGTGGCAATGTTTGACGCAACAACTCGCAAACACTACATGAACACAATATAGATATTTGAGAGTTAGGGTTTAGTCTTAACAAATTTAGGTTATAATCGGGACAACCCATAATCGACATAATAAGAAACTTGTCAAATGTGGGTTGGCCCGCTTAACCCACATCAAACACTGTTATATATTTGTGTCAATATGAAATGACTAAATTTCAAACCTATTTAACCCATATAACAATTAAATATTAATTTTATTTAGATGTTATTTGTTATAGGTATTTTGATGTTATGAGTTTTGACTTTGTATAAAATTTGTTGTTTAATAAATTTAAAACAATATTAATAAGGTCAAACAAGTTGAAATTGATTGTGTTTGAAGTGGGTTAAAGAAGTTGTATTTGTGTCAACCAATACAACTTGTTTAATATCAAGTGGGTTAAAATGGGTCATGTTATATTTGTGTCAACCCAACCCAACCTATATGTTAAGCGTGTCAAGTGGGTCGTATTGTGTCAACTCTCTTCATAAACAAGTTGTGTTAAGATTGAAGGGTCATGACATGATTTTTAATGAATTGCCACCCCTAATCCATGGTGTAACATTGGAAAAATTATATGGTAGAATAGTCTCATAAGATACCCTCTCAGTCCCCTTCTATCTTTAGACAGCAACCATTGGCATCTCTTTTCTCAATGCCTTCGTGCCGCTTAGCCACATGGGGCGGAGAAGGATTTGCTAACTTTACCATGCTGCTAGACTGCTAGTACACTGAAGTTTGGTAGAGTTTCACTGATCTCATAGTGGCCGTTAGAAAAGGATTTGGTTAAGTGTTCTGGAATGGATTAGCATATGTTAAGAAGTGGGTTAGTAAAAAATCAGGTAACCTAGCAAGATGCAACTCACTTTCGACTTAAGTCAAACACCTTTTTTGGGTGAGCAATTTTTTTTTCTCCAAGAAATCGTTATAGATTCTCTAGGTTAGCTGTTTTGGCTACGAAATCATCTTTTAGAATCCCTGAAGTGTTTCTTAGCAATTTCTTAATTAGGTTGTGTATGTTTGGTGTGTTTGCACTGATAGCTTTTGGCTAGTTATTTATCTAAGAATTTTTAGTGGGTCTTATTGTTTATTCTTGAAGGAACTTTATATTTGGGGAATAGTGAGTTAAATTTGAAGTGAGATTTTGGCATAGATGGTTTAAGTTAATCATTGGTGATTCATTGGGACAACGGCGAGTTATATATTTAACATAAAAACAGATTAACAGAAAGCGTGAAAGAGATATGTTTTTGAAGATTCATATAATTTCATTTCTTGATTACAACTGGCCTAAAAATGAAATAGAAAACCATATAGAGTGGAACTTATATTAACTAGAGCTGTCATGCATTTTATTAATACAAGTTGGCGAACATATAGAAACATAAAATAGAGGCATTCATCCAAAAAAACAAAACATAAGAGTCAATAGAGGGGGCTGTTGGGAGTAGTTTATTTTATATGAAGGAGTGCATTTACAGTATTACATATGAGCCATTGACTCCTGCCTAATTTCTGGAAATTTGTCCCTGAAATTGCTGAGGGTTGCTCATAATTGCTTACAGTATCAAAATCAAATACACTATTATGCTAGTTTCACCAACATACTTTCGTATTTTTTATGGGATTCACCAACATATATACTTACACCTGCCTAATATCTGGAAATTTGTCCCTCAAATTGCTCACACTCTATAAAGGTTCCTCATTGCTAGCAATATCGCAAATCACAATCAAAAACATTCTTGTGCTAGAACTAAAGCCTGGAATTACAAAATTTAAAAGTTGATAAAAGTGCCTCAAATCCATATATGTAAAGTGTGATCGAAGGGAAGGGATTTTGTTGTTGACATGATCACATGAACAAGGTTGCTTTATATAATACCCTTGGCTGAGAATATTCTGGATTGATTAATTATTACACTTATTATTTGATGGTGGATGGTGGATTAGTGCGCCAACATGTGCATTTATGTCCTAAAGGTAAAGATGTGACTGAAGCGGTATTGAGCTGCCTCACTTCGGGTGTCATCCCTCCATCCATAAACCGGACATACATCACCCTTATCCCAAAGGTAAAATGTCCTACAAAAGTCTTTGAATATCGTCCTATTTCCTTATGTAATATAATTTATAAGCTTGTATCAAAGGTGATAGCAAACAGACTTAAAGGGGTGCTACCATCAATTATTTCGGAATCTCAAAGTGCCTTCCAATTGGACAAGGCAATATCCGATAACATACTTGTAGCTTTTGAGACTCTACATCACATGAAGAATCAAAATTCAAAAAAAGGGGGTTTTATGGCCTTGAAGCTCGACATGAGCAAGGCTTATGATAGGGTGGAGTGGAGTTTCTTGGAGGCAACAATGTTGAAGATGGGCTTTAATGTGAGTTGGGTGGCTTTGATAATGAGTTGCATAAACTCGGCTTTCTACTCAATCCTAGTGAATGGAGTTCCTAAGGGTGATATCCGGCCGACTAAAGGCATTAGGCAAGGAGACCTTCTCTCTCCTTACTTATTCTTAATTTATTCTGAAGCTCTTAATTGCCAATTGCAACAGGCAGCCAGGTTTGAAGCCATTAGGGAATTCTCACTATGCAAAAATGGTCCAAAGATTTCTCATTTATTCTTTGCCGACGAAACTCTCCTATTTTGTCGTGCTAATAAAGGTGATTTGGATGTTATTCAAGGTATTTTGGGGTTGTATGAGAAAGCCTCCAGACAAAAGCTAAATAGAGAAAAAACCACTGTGTTCTTTAGCAAGGCTACATCGAAGGGGAGGAAGCATGAGATAATGGAAGCTTTGGGGGTAAGCGAAGTGAAGGAATATGAGAAGTATCTTGGTCTTCCAGCGGTTGTTGGGAGAAATAAAAAAGCGAGCCTTAATTTCATCAAAGAGAGAGTCTGAATAAGCTTCAAGGTTGGAAGGAAAAGCTCCTTTCACAAGCGGGTAGGGAGGTGCTCCTAAAAGCGGTAGTTCAAGCTATACCCACCTTTGCGATGGGTTGCTTCAAACTCCCATCCGGGCTACTAAATGATATTGAGATGATGATTAGGAAATTTTGGTGGGGCTAATGGGGAAACCAATGTAAGATTCATTGGAAGAATTGGGAAACTTTGTGCAAACCTAAGGCGTTAGGAGGTATGGGCTTTAAGGATTTGGAAAAATTTAATGAGGTTATGCTCGCTAAGCAAGTGTGGAGACTATTAGTAGATCACTCTTCCCTCTTTTATCGGGTCTTTAGTGCCAAGTACTTCCCAAGTGGTTCAATTTTTGATGTAAAGGTAGCTTCGGGGTCGTATGCGTGGAAAAGCATTGTAAAAGCTAGTAAGCTTGTCCAATCGGGCTTGCTATGGCGAGTTGGGAATGGCACAAAGATCAATATCTACAATAATAGGTGGCTGCCTGGGGAGGCCTCGGCCTGTGTTGTTTCACCTAAAATTGAGGAGGCATCAAATTGGGTAGTTGCAAATTTGCTAGAGCTGGGGGGAGGAGGTTGGAATGAGCAGCTTATGGATGCCCTCTTCCTGCCTTTTGAAGCCCAAAGAATTAAGAGCATCCCTTTGTATGTTACGGACCAAGATGATTGCTTATCATGGCCAAGGTGCAGGTCGGGTTCATACTCAATCAAAACGGGATACCAGCTGCTGTGCGAAAACGAATCAAACTCATTGCCTTCTTGTTCCGATTCTGCTGGGGTAAAAAGATTCTAGAAGTTCATTTGGCGCTTGAAGGTTCCCACCAAGGTGAAGGTGTTTACTTGGCGGGCTTGCTTAAGAGCACTTCCAACAAAGGTAAATTTGAAAAAAAGAAAAGTTGTTGATTCCTCCATGTGTGACCAGTGCGGTTGCTTGAATGAAGATGAGGTCTTTGCCATCTGGGATTGTGTGCAGGTCCGTGAAGTATGGGGGCAATCCTGTGCTGATGTGAGAAATAAGTACCTGAACATTGCAAACATGTGGGACCTCGTGAGCATTATGAAGGCTGAAGGCAAAAACATGGAGGTGTTTGTGATGATGGCGTGGCTTATATGGCTGCGGAGAAACAAGTTGTGAACTAATGAAGCAACTCAGCCATGTTCAAAGATTGCTCAGTCAGCCTCATCCCTGTTGGCCGAGTTTCAGCAAGGAAAACAGGGGTAGGTTACAGAGAATAGAGGTGGCCTGGTGCGGTGGCAGCCTCTGGCGGAGAATTTCGTTAAAGCTAATTTTGGTGAGGCGGTTTTCGAGGAGGAGCAGGAAGCTGGTATCGGTGTGGTGCTCCGCGACAATGAAGGGCAGGTTCTGGCGGCTTTGTCAGAAAAGGTTAGGCTACCAGTAACAGTGGAGGTCCTCGAGATGTTGGCAGCATGAAGAGCGGCGTCGTTTGCAAGGGAACTTGGTTTTAGCTAGGTCTGTTTTGAAGGAGATGCAGAGTTAGTGGTGAATTGCTTGCAGTCGGGGTCGACTTCAAATGCATTGATAGGTCACTTAGTTAAAGACTTTATGTCTATAAGGGGGTACTTTCAGTCCTCCTCTATCATCCATGTAAGGCGGCATGGCAATAATGTTGCCCATGCTCTAGTTAGGGATGCTAGGTTTTCATTTCCTCTAAGAGTTTGGATGGAGGAAGTGCCTCCAAATATTTTCAGCTTTGTTGTAAAAGATTTGCAGTAGTTGTTTTTCCCTTCCTAAATAGGGAGGTTTCTAAAAAAAAAAAAAAAAAAAAAAAGTCCTAAAAGAAGCTCTCGACTCTTGTGTGTGGGATTCTATTACTCTTGTTAGCTTGGGTAGTTGGGTTGGTGATTCTAAATCAGAAAGAAAAGGAATTAGTAACTACAAAATATCCAAAATTAAACTGTTGGAATTCGCTCAACAAAATTAATGTTTTTTTTTTTTTTAAAGATAATTTTAATTTACGACGTCTATTTTTGATAATAGTTCTTTATCATCAGAACAAAACACCAATTGGTTTTTAGTATAAGTGGGGATTGAACCTTAGATCTCTTATTCAACTATTAGAGATTTTACCAGTTGAACTAACTAGAATCTACAAATTAATGGTTTTTAGAATTTTGTTTTGGTATGAATGTCATTTGGCTAGAACATATGTTAACAATTTGTTGTACTTAACTAATTTCCACTTGCACTTATAATTTTGCAAATGAGATACAAATACAACATAAGATTATAAAAGGACGGTGAGGATGTCCTTTCAGTAGGGGAAAAACAAAATTAAAAGTGATGTTGTGATATATTCTTATTCTTCACAAAAAAAAAAAAAGAAAAAAAAAGAAAGAGAGAGAGAGAGAGAGAGAGAGATGTGATATCATATATGATTATATACTAGGAAAACATTTTAATGTTTTATTATCACACAATGGCCGACGAAGCAACTGTTCCATTTCTACACGTGACCATCTCAGTTACGTACAGATACAGCCTATAAGTACTATACAACAAATTAAAATATCATTCACATTAGAGAACGCCATTTAGGTCCACATTTGCGGCTTAATTAAGTCTTTTTTTTCTTCTCACTTATTCCTTCTTAAATATCTCAAGTTCACCTTCTCAAATAAATAAATAAAAACTCAAGTTTTTCACCTCACTTTCATCTATACGTAAGGTATTGCATTTCTGACTGTTTCCTGTTTGCTTCTTAATTTAACTTAAGGCCTATAACCTTTCACACGATCAAATGTATAAAAAAATTGATCTTATGGGTGTTGTCGATATTTTCCCATATTATTTCAAGCCCTCTGTTTTGACATGATCTTAAGGTTCGATCATTTTTAAGTTTACAATTAGGACTCACATAACTCTATTCACATTCTGAAAGTGACCATTTAAAAAGGTTGATTGGTTCGATATAGTGTCCATTTGGTATGATTAATTTTGTTAACTTATTTTACTATTTAGCTTATTTTTGCTATTATTCATTGTTCCCACTGTACTTTTTGATACTATTTATGGGTCACACTATACTATTTCAGCTAATTTTTACGTTTATTTATAGTACTTTTACATTTATTTATAGTACTTTCAGTAAAATTTTTTCAATTTCAACAGAATAAACAGATCCCAAACAGACCTATAAGCAATGGGAATTATTTTAAGATGATTGCAACTCTAAAACTTAAAAAAAAAAAAAAAAATTATGCAGGAATATTATACAAAGCTTAGAAAACCCTATATACGATGAGTATACCAATATTAAAAAAAAAAGAAAAAGGGTTAAATTACCATTTACCTCCCATGCTTGGTCATGTCACAATTTAGTTCACAAAATTTCATTGGTTACATTTATCCCCCTTAAGTTTGAAGTAATATGAATTCGGTTAAAAATAAGCATTAGTCATATATGTGAAATGTGTGGGTGGAATTTTTAATGGTGACTTGAAAAAAATACCCTTAAAACTATGGACAAAGTTTAGTTACAAAATTAGTTATAACTTAAAGTTAAAACTTTACTTAATATCTTTTTATTGGAGGTGAATTTTGACAAATCTACCATTGGATTACATTTTCTTCTTATATCTTCTATGCTTGTAAAAATTTTAGAAAATTAAATATCAATAATTATGTCATCAATAAATTGTTTAAATTGCAAGTTTTTGTAGTTTAAAATTATGCATAAAAAATAAGTTTATAGATTATATAGTAAATAATATTTGATTAGCACAAAATTTTACATGTGTATTAAGAGCGTAAAGAATATGCAATTTAATCGTTAGATTTTCAAAATATGTAATAATATTAAAGGAAATTGTAGTCTTAGGCTACAATAAATTTTGTAGCTAAACTTTATCCTAAAACTATCATTTCTACTATTTTTTAGCTGGAAAAAGTTTAGATGCAAACAAGTTTGGAGCTATCACCCTCCAATCCATATATAATTTTAGTCACATGATTTTTGAATAAGTCATGTAATTTGTTTAAATAATACTCATAGATAGTCCTATAAATCGTCACGATGTGAGTCAAAGGAGATTTCTCCAAGCTGGTTTGGAGCTAATCTTTGTCCTAGTTAGCCCCTTTTCTCTCTCTTTCTCTTAGAATGTCCCTCTAACACTTCTCCTTCTCTCTAATAGTTTTTCACTTATTGATTATGGCTCCACCTTTGAGAATACTCAACTAGAATTTGGTTGGTGTGAGGTTGGAGATGGACTCAATCTTTGATTGAGCTATGTCACTAGATCTTTTAGATGGAATGAGCTGTCGCTCATGGCAACAAGGTGGATGTGGTTTAGGTTTTGGGAGTTCCTTAAATGTTTTTTTCCCCTCTTTTTGTGGTTGTGATGGGATTTGGTTTTGAAGTCCTCTGATGATGACCACCAATGAAGAACCAATTGTTCATTTTAAGTCCATGAAAGTCAGGAGTGCCCGCCCCCACCAACCCCACCACCCCCCCACAAACAACAGCCAAAACACACACACATAAGCTCCCTATTCTGCCACTTACTGATATCAACAATTCAAGAGCTTTTAATTTAATAACAATATAAATGAATTGGAATCTATTAAGTTCTAGTTTATTTTTTATTGTATTGGTTGATGAAGAAATCGTAATTTTTGGGAAATGAATTTTGGGACTTCAATTTGCATTTTTTTTTTCTTTCTATAAGTTTACTTTAAAATTTGTGTAATGTTGTGTTTTTATGGATTAGAAATTGTGGAATCCACATGATATAAAATTTGTTGATTTGGATGGAATGCTAATGTTTTTATTTAATTTAATTTAATTTTTTTTTTAACTCCAGAATTTAGAAGTATAAATGTAGCCAATAAAAGTTTATGGACTAAATTGTGACATGGTCAAAATATAGGGATAAATTATAATTTTATTCTAAAAAAAGTTTGAGAATAGAAGATCCTACCAAAATGTACACTTATTAACATTTTTCTACCATTGATTTTCCAAATTCATTAGAAGTTTCTAAAAAATGCCAAAAAAAAAAAAAAAATCAAACTAAAAATAATAAAATAAGGGTAATAAAATAAATTTATATATATTGTGGGTCAAGATGGGTTAAAAAACTATCAACTTGAACCCAATGCAACCTAAGTGATGTAGGACACAATTTACTGTTTAATTATTGTAATTTATTAATTTTGGTATTTTAATGTAATTTTCGTTATTTTAGGTTTAAGACATTTATTTTCTTGTTTTTAGGTGTTTTTTAACTTTTTATATTAAATTTGGTTCCTGTTATGGTTAGATATTAATTAGAACTTATTTTCTTATCTATCAAGTTTTACGAAGTCTTTAAATAAACCCCTAAGTGTGTAAACGTTTTTTCAGAGATTATTAATAAAAATTCAGACTTTTGTCTATTATTTTCTCTGGTGGATTCTAGACTTATTACATTGTAGATTTAAGGAACTCTCGTGGATTTGAGGTTTATTACCGAAAACTAATAGTGTTGTTTTTATTCCATCAAAAAAAGTATTGTGTACGGTTTATTTAGGCTTCTGCGACATCACAAAGACTCCAAATAAAATTTCAATTCAACCCAACCTATCAATCCGATGTGTTTGGTTGGATTGGGTTGAGTTAGATTAGTTTTGTACCATTGGTGGGTTAGATGTACACATCTACTTCTTACCAAATAGGGAAAATTGAAAAAGGTTAAAAAAAATTAAAAGAATTAAAAAAAATAATATTTTTTATGTTAAGAGTTTTGTAGCTCAATTCGCATCTCATAATGTATCTATAAAAAATATTTAAGATTCAAATCCCCACTCTAATTGTAACCATCAAATTATGAAAAATAAAATTAAATGTTTTTCACACCAAAACAGGCTTGAATTAGATATTTGCTTTATCAAAACACCCAGAACAGCTTTTCATGTACTCCAAACGTAATTGCATCAAAGTTTAAATTAATTCAAAATTGAATTGATATATATATATATATATATTTATATTGATTTGGAGTCAAGGCAAACCCCAAATATTGTAGTTTACCAAACACCCCATAAAATTTTAAAAATAAAATAAAATAAAATAAATAACCGGCCAGTATGAATTACAAATTTCCAACCCCATCACAAGATTCACAACGCCAAAAATGGAAAGACACATTCGTAGAACGTGTTGACGTAGAACTGACGTTGATTAACGCCACGAAATCATGACACGTGGTGTTGATGAACCGACACGGCATGTGGAGCCCAATTAACGTGGCTTTTAAGTTTGGTCAATGGCATAGACTGGAACTTTTGGGTGCGAAGTGGGAACTTTCATATAAAGGAGGAGAAGGAAGGACAGGAGTCAACGCGTTTTTTTTTTTTTTTTTTTAACAAAGTTCGGCGCAAATCAGTTTAGAGTTATTTTTTCTGACTATTACACTGTGGTTTATAAGGTTATTTATTTATATGATGTAAATAATAGGGATGGCAATTTTGCCCCGCCCCGTTTAATCCACCCCTCCCCCGCTTCACCCCGCGCGGGTTTTTCCCGCCCCGCAAAGGTGATGGGGCGGGGATGGGTTTAGACTTTTTAGACCCACCCCGCCCCGCCCCTCCTCGTCCTCGCCCCGTCCGTATTGCTAAGGATTATAATTGTAAATTTTCATACCCTAAAACCTTACTATTTAAATAACATATCAATATTAACTTATTTTATTCTCCCCAATGTGGTTATCTACCTTTATTTTGTTATGTGTTATATTATGAATTTTGTTTTTCTTTATGATTGTCTTGTTAAACGCTCGAATATACTATTCAATTTTTTCTAAAAATTGATTTGATTTGACGAGATAAATTAAGTTATAATTTCAAGTGTATTTTTATTAATGAAATAGGTTTCATTAAAAAAATTTATACTAATTGTAAGACAAATTAACAAAAGGTAGAGTTTTACGGGGTGGGGCGGGGCTTCGTGGGGCCCCAAGGGGCGGGGATGGGGTGAGAAAGTTTTCCCCGTCATGCGGGGCGGGGCGGGGATGGGGAAAGACAAAATCATGCGGGGCGGGGACGAAGATCCCATCCTTCGGCCCCGCCCCGCCCCATTGCCATCCCTAGTAAACAAGTTATATATCTAATTAAGAGTAGTAATACGGTGTTGCGTTGGATAGTTTATAATATTTTTATAATAATTTTATAATAAATTTTTATGAGAAATTATTAGTGATAGGTGAAAAAATAATGTCAAGTAGTGAGGCAAAATTAGAATTAATAACAATTTGCTCCCTAAGTTTTGTTATGCAAATTATTGTGAATGTAAAATTACTTTATTATGTGACTAAAATTATATACGATAGTCATTACCACTTAATATGTTAAAAAAAGATATTTCTAAGGTTTAATACAGAACTTTTTTTTTTTTTTTTTTTCTCCAGACCTTGCCTAGAATCCAAATGTTCATTTGGCGGTGTATGCACAACAGCATTGGTGCAAAGGAGTGCTTAGCAAAAAGAGGTATTTATGTAGACACTTCTTGCCCTATATGCTTAGAACAACTTGAATCTATCTCCCATGCCCTTCGTAACTGTCTCCTAGTGAAACCAGTGTGGCAACAACTGGGGTCTCACATCTGCAATGCTAATTTCTTCTCTCAAGATTTCAATCTTTGGATGACTTCTAACTGCAAGTCTTCTCACCTTGTCAAAGGAATTCCCTAGCACTCCCTTTTTTCGTTTGCCTTATGGTCTTTATGGAAGCAAAGGAAACAAGTTGTCTTCAATAACAAAGGAGTCAACCCAAACATCTCCAATTTGATAATCAGGCAAGCAACGAAATTTGTGCATTGTGTTACTCAGCCAAGATGCAGTAGCCGAATGATTATCAGACAAATCAAATGGGAAAAGCCAAACACGGGTTGGGTCAAGCTCAATACTGATGGGTCTGCGGATTTTGCTACAGGAACTGCTGGAGGTGGAGGCTGATTAGAGATGATCGGGGTAGCTGGATCATGAGTTTCACTAGAACAATCAGTAAAGCTGACAGCTTCTTAGCTAAAACATGGGCTCTGCGTGATGGTCTCCTTCTTTGTAATCAGCTTAATTTTAATGCTGTCATGGTTGAGCTTGATGCCAAAGCTCTGGTTGATACTCTCAAAAATACTTCATATGCTAATACTATAGTCTCCTCACTTTTCAATGATTGTAGACATCTTGCTGCTCAGATTCCACATCTAAGTATCAAGCATATCTATCGTGAAGCTAATAGGTGTGTAGATTGTTTAGCTAACTTAGGTAGATGTCAAGCTGTAGATTTCATTTCCTATTCTTGTTCGCCTATGGACTTGCTGCCTCTTGTTGTGGCTGATTGCCAAGGAATGGTTATAAACAGGCGTTGTCCTGAGCTTTTGTTTTCTCGTTAGTCTTTCTTAATGAAATTCCTTTCAATCAAATAAAAAAAAAATAGAATTTTTTTCCCCCCTTATATAGGCTCCATTTGGGATCCATTTATTTTACTGAAATTGAAATTTTTTTATTAAAAGTACTGTAAATAAAAGTGAAAGTTAGTTGAAATAATACAATGTGATTCATAAATAGTATCAAAAAGTGCAGTGAGACCCATAAATAATAACAAAAATAAATTAAATAGTAAAATAAGTTTGTAAAATTAATTTTTGCCAAACGGAAAGATAGTACACAAAAAGAAGAGAAGGTTCATTTAATTTTTTATGGTACTACCATGACCATGTTCTGTACGTCAAACTTATTTTTTTTTGAGAAATTTCTGTACGTCAATTTGAGAATTAATTTAAAGTTTATTTTTTAAAAGACATAATTAATAACCAGATTTAGTCTCTTAATTATGTCATATGTCATCATCAGTTTTGAAAAAATTGCTGAGTCTTCTTAATTTCACGAAAGAATACTGATTACTTAATACATTTCCAATTGCAGTCAATATGTGAATTGCCGTGGTCCATAATCACCTCATCATACTTGTTTGATCTTAAGCGTTGGAGAAAATTTCTCTTCGGTGGTAGGTGCTACATTGAACTTCAGCCATGACTAATTACAAAATAATAATGATGCAGACTTTTATTTGCTCATTGCTGATTCAACATGTGGGGCCGCATATTTATTTTATTTTATTTTATTTATAAATATGTGTACTTTCTTGGTGACTATTCCATATTCTAAGAATACAAACTAATTTCTCGGACACCAATACGTGTACAAAGGCAGGTGTGAACAAGGAGAGTGGTTGGACCGTAAGACCAAACCAATGTGTACTTTTCAAAAGTTAGAAATGTAGGAAGCAAACAAAAGCCTATGACTTCTTCTTCCAATATTGCTTTAGAAACAAAAATCTTTCCTACCAATTTTGCCAAATCTTTATTTCCAAAATATTTTATTTTATTTTTTAAAAAACAAAGAAAATGATTTCTTATAGTTTTTATATATATTCCAGACACAACAAGAACAAGTCAACAAACCCCAACTCTTCCAACAATATTTTAACACCCACTTTCCCTTCTTTTTCCTCCATGCCCGTCTAACATCTATAAATTATTGAATTTTGATCCATAACTTTGATAATAAGATTGAGAACATACCTTAGGAAACAATTTCAGTATCATCTGGAACATACCTATATACTGAAAACTTGTTTTCTATTGAGGTGTTCATCTCTAGACCATTATACCTCAAAAATTCTCAAAACTTTATAGTTGTTATCACCAACCATGAGTAAAGCTTTGACAACTTTGTTGTTTTCTTGTGTTCTGTTCTCTCTCTCTGTTTCATCCTATGCTCAGACCTGTAAGTCCTACTCTTTCTCCTCTAACAGGGTATATGCCTCATGCCAAGACCTTCCTGTACTGAATGCATTCCTTCACTATGACTATAGCAGTTCAGCCAACACACTTGATATTGCATATAGAGTCACTGGAGCCACAACTTCAAATTGGATTTCTTGGGCTATCAACCCTACTGGACTACAAATGGGAGGGTCACAAGCCCTTGTGGCCTTTCAAAACTCTTCTGGAGCCATTCGGGCATTTACATCCTCAGTAGCAAATACCAATATTGCTACGCTGTCAGAGAGTACTTTGAGCTTTGAGGTGTCTAATCTCACTGGATCATTTGTGAGCGGTGAAATGACCATATTTGCTACTTTGACACTTAGTAGTGGCATGACAACTGTGAACCAAGTCTGGCAAGTTGGTCCAGTCAGTGGAGATAATCTTCAATCGCATGATACCAGTTCCAGTGCAGCTAACATGCGATCAGTGGGCACTTTGAATCTTCTTGATGGAACAACAACTTCAGGAGGAGGAACCAGTTCAAAGCTTCGAAGAGAGAATGTAAGTGATTCAATCTTCAAGTGTTTTTTTTAGCAAGTAGATCATATTTTTGGTTAATTTTACATGATTGTTGTTGTTGCTAAATTTGTTAGAGGGTTCCTTTCCATCTTAACTACCAATCTTCTGGGTTCTTTTGATGAGTTTTCGAGCGATTGATACCTTTTTAGAAACTTAAAATTAACCATAAATAATAGATACCCTCTTGATTAATTCTATTGTATGATTATAAATTAACATCTTTGTGATGGTTCCTATATAGGCAAATATTTAATTGGTCTTAATTTTTACCGTTCAACCTTAGTTCTTTCATAGCTGTACTTGAATCTTGTCCTGCTAGGCAAGATTATAGCAAGAGACAGATTCTGTCTCAGTAGGACATGTATTTTTTTTCCTTTTATGAGATAGAATTCTACTTTAGCTTAATCTAACTCTATGTTTGGTTTGAGGGAATGGAAAATAAGAGAAAAAGAACCAGGGAGAAGGAAAAAATGTGGGCCCAAGTGTAAGTGTATGTATCCAACCAGCGGAAAGGAGTTAATTTCTCTTACTTTCTCTCCTCTTCCCCTCAAACCAAACATAGTGGAAGTGTATGGGTGTGAATCTCCTTAAATTCTGGCTTTTCTCCCCAAACTTCACAAACACTTATACTTGTTGTGGAGTGACCATTTCCTCAAGAGTAAGTGGTGGTAAAACATTTATGAGATTCTTTTCCTGAATAAAGACAAGTACTAAAAACAAAGATCTACGCATTTTTCACATGCTCAACAACATGAACCATTTGCCTGTGTTGTTTGTAAGAATAATTAAGAAACAAAAAAGAAACATCTTGTCTATATTCAAGGGTCTAATTTTTCCAATATTGGATTGACTATTTTCAGGTTCATGGAGTACTAAACGCTGTTAGTTGGGGAACATTGATGCCTTTGGGAGTGATCATTGCTAGGTACCTGAAGGTGTTTAAGTCAGCAGATCCAGCATGGTTTTATCTGCATATTGCATGCCAAACTTCTGCCTATGTTGTTGGGGTGGCCGGCTGGGCAACGGGTATGAAACTAGGCAGCGAGACTAGCGTTCACAATTATCCACATAGGAACATTGGCATAACCCTCTTCTGCCTTGGAACACTTCAGGTACTCCATTATTTCATCCATACATGAACTCTATAACTCATTGCTTATGAGATGAAATTATCAATCTTGATCATTTAAACTAGTTGTGTGTCATATTATGAGGCAATTTATCAACAATTCAATGTTCTTTCCTCTATGTCATTGAATAACATTCAGCTTATCCTTTTTATGTTTGTTTTCCTCCTAACCGGCTCTGCCTCTGATGTTTTCTGAAAATGACTAAATCATCTTAAACGAGTCACATTTACTAATACTATCAACTATGCAATTTCCTTTCCTGCGTGCTTTATAATGTGTCTATTGTAGTTTTCTTACAACTGTGTTAAATGGTTGTAGGTGTTTGCCCTGCTTTTGCGGCCAAAGAAGGATCACAAATATAGATTATATTGGAACATCTACCACCATGCAGTTGGATACACTGTCATTATTCTGAGCATTGTTAATGTCTTTAAGGGACTTGACCTCTTGGACCCTGAGAAGAAGTGGAAGAAGATATATACCGCGATTCTAATTTTCTTGGGCTTCAATGCAGCTATGTTGGAAGCTTTTACTTGGTACATTGTCATAAAAAGGAAAAAGACAGGCTCTGACAAGTTCCCTTCCTATGAGAATGGAGCGAACGGCGCCAATGCGTATGGTGCGAGAGCACAGCAGGGAGTGTAGTTTGTAGATTAGAACATCTTTCTTAGATGCCATCGGTGAGGGTATTTGGATGTCCAACTTGTTTGGGAGAGTTTATTACTTTTATTTTATTTGATTTTAGCTACTACTCATAGTTGATGTTTGGAGATTCATAGGGTGTAATTTATTGCAGTATATATAGATTGACTTCCTATTTTGTTATTTGTTTTCAGATTGATCTTATTTAATTCAATTCTTTTGGAGCTTTTACTAAGACTATGGGGTTCTTCTGATTTGACAATTTAAAAAAATAAAAATAAAAAGAAAGAGCCTGGACATGAGGGAAGACCAAGTCCCTTATGTTCTACTTAGTACAGGTAAAAGTCCTAAGTGAATGTATATTAACCAGGCTGTGTCTGTGTCACGGCCTTTAAATAAATGTAAAAGATTGAAAAGGAAGCATGAATCATGGATTTACTCTGTCACTTTGCGTTAGAGTTTCAGTTGATTCTACGTTAAACAATTAAAAGGTATTGAAAACATAATAAGAATTGAGGACCATTTCTGAAAGGAGTGAAGTGGGGTTTGTTTCTTTGAGCGTTGATGTTTAGTTAAGGGGCATAGTGTTCTTGGCACGTGTCTTACTCAAATCTAGCCAAGCCAAAAGCATGTCTTTTAATAAGGCTAAATGTAATATTAGAACGCTACATGGTAAGAGCTCATGGATTCTCACATGAGGTCTCTACTTTTATATTTATATATTCAATAACAGAAATCTCTTTAATAACTTGAGCTTTGTCTGCTTCAAAATTTTCATCCTCTGCAACAAATCAGTGTTGTATTTTATGTAACAGTTTATAATGTACTGAATTGTAGATTTCAGAATGTTTTCTACCTTTGTCAATGTTGAAGTCACCGAAATTCCATGAAAAGTTATATAAAAAGCCCATGGAATATTCAAAAGCCCATGGCAACCATATATAAAAATTCCATGGAAAGTTATAACTATTTATCTTAAGACCATGGAAATTATATTCAAAACTCATGGCAATTATTTATCTTCAAAACCCATAGCAATCATTTGCAAAAAAACCTAAGGAAAATTATATCATTTCATCATGGTAATTGTGGGCGCTTAAGGACCGAGGATGAAGTTGAAGAGTTGCAACATTGGTGTGGGAGTGTCACGAGCCAAGGGCCCGAGGAGGAAGGTCACATGAGGAGAGGAAGGGATGAGTCAAGGTGCTTCGAGGCATTCCAAGTGGGAATGAGAATCTAAAGAGAGAGAGTCAGTGGTCATAGGAGAAATTTCTAGTTTGGAGTAGTTTGTCGCCTCTGCATTAAATGGTGGGCAACAATTATCAGCTTCATTGATGAGGAAGTGACCTGAACAATGTAAGTCACAGCTAAGTAAAATCCTTCCACCACCTTCTTCAGAGGTAGAAAGAGACAAGTGTCATGAGAGAAAGCTAGTTAGGTAAGGATGGAAGGTTGAGATATGAAAAAAGGAGAAGTATACAAGAAAGGAAGGGTTTGCAAAAAAAGGAGATTTGGACACAAGTATCAAGAGACAAAGTTAGAAACAAGAAGAACACTTAGAGAGAGGAGAGAGTGAACAGTGACAATTCTTGTGTAATTGTGGCCTCCTTGGACTAGATAGGGAGGTTAAATTGGTTCATTTATTTAATACAATTGGTCTTTTCTTCCTTGTTTTTGTCCTCGGGCGAAGCGCCCCCCCCCCCTCTTTGTTGTTTGGTTCCCTCTCTTACAAATTCTTTGTTTTGGGCCACGGTTGAACTAATCCAGCCACTATTCTAAGTGGACCTAGGCCGCCAGATTCTTTGGTCCTTACAATAATTATTTATCTCACTAACATTTGGATCTCATGAATATTATCAATATCAAAGCCCATAACACATTATTTATAAAAGACCATGGAAACCATAGTATAAAAACCCATGGCAAATATTGTTTATGAAAGATAATGGAAATCATTATTTAAAAACCTATGGCAAATATTCATGAAAGCCTAATATTTACACTATTTTTGCTAACAAAAAAAGCACCATGTAAACTATAAACCCATGGCAATATTATTTATCTTATAGGCCCAAAGAGTTATATCAAAAGTGCAAGCCCAAGTGAAAGACTCCCCAAGACAAGGCCACACCTGAAAAGTTTAGCTTGCATGGAAAAACCCAGTAATAAACCACAACAGAGGAAGCCCACATGTGAAACTAAGTCAACTGGGCCTTGACTGAATGCCAGCTGGACAATACTATAAAGCAACTAAGTGCCCAAACCAAATTGAGAACAAACCACCTGTTAAAATAAGGTCATATTAGCCCTTTTGTCATTACCACCTCTAACGTGAACAGTACCCAGTAGGTGGGTTGGCACTTAAAAGCTAAAAAGCTAGAGAGCAATAAATGTTTTCTTATTTTTCACTTTCTGGTCACAATTCAAGGAAGCCATGACTAGTGCTTCAACTAATTAGATTATTGTTTACTAAAAATATATATAATTGATTCATGAATCAAGCCCATGAATCCCAAAAGGAAAAGTTTAGGGAAAAGTGGTTTGGAGAGCATTAGGAGATTCCAACAGAGTTCTCAGCAAGTGGCTTAGAGTGATAACCAACACTTATGAACTTTGATCCTAGTTGCAGCTAACAAGTTCATTGGTTGTAATGCATGCTCTAATCCCATGGGCTTAGGATAATCTCCTAAATCCTAGCATTTAATGTCAAGGTTGCTGAATCTCAGCCTCCAGTTGCCATTACCCAAAGTAGCAAAAACCTCCAAAAGCAAATCACACAATTTTTGACCAAATCCTAAGATAGATAATTTGAGATTCCCTTGCTAATTAGACCCGATCTTCTTAGATTTTGCTAATCACTCCCTAAAACTCCATTATAAAATGAACCCACCATCAACTCCTAAAAATACGCCATCTTCTCATAAATCCTCTACTTAATCTTATTTTCAATTGATAAGTTAGTATTCTCAGCTCATAAATTAGTCTCTTAGTTCATATAATAGCCTCTTAGCTTTTAGTTCATGAATATCTCCCATACACTTACCCACAAGCATTCTTCCCCACTTCATCAAAATAATTCCAACAATACCCACCAACACTATTATCTTACATCTCCTTATTATATTCTCATAAATACTTCATCCATCATGCTATTCTTGGCTCATAAGTCAGTTCTCGAGTTAATAAAATATCTTTTAGTCCATAAACATCCTTATATGCATATCCACAAACACTTTTCCATCTCATCAAAAAGTTCCAGCAGCATAAAAAGCCTTGAATGTCATGGTTGAAAAGAGCTAAAGACTGGTTCATCCATCTTCTATATTTACACATACCTACCCATCAATCTCCACAAGTAACTTCCATCATTTACTATATATAAACACCTCATTATCAACATGGCATGACACAAAGACATTGTTTTAATATTTGCTGCATTAGCTAGAATCTCTCTCTCTCCCTTTATTTCATCATAATTTTTCCCCCTTTATTTATAATTATGAAGTTTTTAGTACTTATATATTGCTTTTCCATTGAATCCTATAATGTTACTATGAAATTCTTTCCTCTTGTTCACTTAATAATAATAATAATAATAATAATAATAATAATAATAATAATAATAGAGAAAATACATGATTTTTCTGATGTGAACATATTTCTCAATCTGTCGAACAACCAACTGCTGGAACTTTCTCTTGTTTCATTGTTGGACTATTATTTGAGCACTTGTTGTGGTGGACCATCTTTTGTGCTAGCTTATCTTTGCAAGAGGTATTCTTGGGGTTTTATTATAATCCAATGATGCAATTAGGACCTTGAGCAAAAATTGGCATTTCCCATTTCATTGATAGCCTTTGAGTAATTTTCTAAGCCCAACGTCGAGTCTCGCTCTTAGTTTCCCAAATATTTTTTTGGCAATAAAAAACCACCCCCAACAAGATTATATATATATATGCACCCTCACATTTACATTCTCATATGGAGGAATATTATGTTACGACAGTAACAATTTGAGACGAGATCAAGAAGAACTTATTTGTTGCATTTATGGACCCTCAAGGATGGGAATGTTATTTTGTAAAACCTTAAGGGAAATTGATGTAATTTATTCTATTTGTTTTTATTATGTCAACATTTGTCAAAATATTTCTAAAATGACCAAAATATGTCAAAAAAACCTCTAAATGACAAAAATATACTAAAAACCCCTAAAATGACAAAAATACAAATAAAATCCTAAAATGACAAAAATACCCTCAAAACATGTTAAATGCCATTGAAAGCTTGAAAATTATCATAATGCCCTTGTGGGGTCAGTAACCCGAAAAATTGATGGAGTCTATCAAAGGTGGGCTCGCGGCCCAACGGCCCAGACCGAGGACACTTACCAGTCCGAGAACACTCATTCGTCCGAGGATGCTCCCTTGTCCGAGGATAAAATTCGTTCTTCAAATCAGCCTATGATGTCAACATAACTATTTTAATTGTCGACGATCTTTATAGGGTTACATGCAAACCAAACTAATGAATATTAGTCAAAGGATGAACCGGAAAAATATCCCCTAAAAGCTGCTGCCCCCCGCATTAAATGCTTCCCACCTAACTCTCTGGCCGCATTAATGTGGAGGTGATACCTGAACAGTAATTAAACAGCTTTATATCCACTATGCGGAGGATCCGGGGAGGTCGGATGGGACAAGAAGAAAATCTTCGGAAAGTAGCGTACACGTGTACAGTAAAAGCAAGATGGAGAAGCTAGTATATAAGGCAAAAATCAGAATACACCAAAGGAGGAGATTTTTTTTTTGAGAGAAAAAACGAAGGAGAAGTATTCCATCTGATGCGCCAGAACTACGTCTTTTTCTACTGACCGGAGCTAGGTCTTATGCCTACGTCTCTACAAATTTTTATTGTGAAGGGTCCATTACAAAACGAGCCCTTACAATTGGCGCCGTCTGTGGGAAGAGCTTGATCCAACCGTAAGAAAAGACAAGTACGACGGCTAATGGCGGAAGAAGCACCAAGACAGGAGGGCACTAGCCCACACCAAGCAGAGTCCAGGGGACCTCAACAGAGTACCCCATTCGTCCGCGAACGAAGGGGAGAGCGCGAGAAAAGCGTGCAAACGACCCACACAGAGAAGAGTCAGTCTCGAGGAAAGAGCCATGCCTTCCACGCGAAGGACAACAGGGACATGCAGCGTGAGATTAATACGCTAAGAAGGGAACTACGTTATGAGCGACGAAAGAAAACGACTCAGGACTCGAAGCAACCCTCTGATGAGTCAGACGATACAAGCTACAGACGACGGTCTAGAACTCCGCCCAGTGAGCTTTTTTCCCATGATAAAGGCCATTATAGTCGGAGGATGTACAAGAGTCCACCTCGGCGGGACTTAGGGAACGAAGCTTTGAACAAAGCTCTGAGTCGAGTTTCCCGATCACCGTTCACGCGACGCATTGAGGGCGCGAACCTTCCTCGGAGGTTCCATCAACCTACGTTCACCATTTATAATGGTCGAACAGATCCGGTGGAGCATGTTAGTCATTACAATCAGAGAATGGCTGTTCATTCTAGGGACGAGGCCCTGATGTGTAAGGTTTTCCCTTCGAGCCTAGGCCCAGTGGCAATGAGGTGGTTCAACGGTCTGGAGGAGAACACCATTGATTCCTTCGAGGAGCTCATTCAGGCCTTTGGGGCTCGCTTTATTACTTGCAGAAGGGTGGTCCAGCCGTTAGGGTCGTTATTATCCATGTCTAAGCGAGAAGGGAAAACGCTAAAAGCATATTCTGACAGGTATTGGGAAATGTATAATGAAGTAGATGGAGCCAATGACAGTGTGGCTATTAATACCTTCAAGGAGGGTCTTCCAACCGATCACGATCTGAGGGGTTCCCTGGCCGGTAAACCTGTAGCCAACATGCGACAGCTTATGGACAGGATTGATGAATACACAAGGGTAGAAGAAGATCAGATACGAAGTGGAGGAAAATTCAGGGCGGTCCCTCAAGACAGGAGGGAATTTAGGTCAGACCGATATGGCAACAACCGACCCCGGAGAGACCTTGTGGGGCCGTCAGGTTCTGTTAACTCCCCAGTGGTTAACGTTGTGTTCCGAGAACCAGTGCAGCGTGTTCTAGAGAAGATACAAGACGAGCCCTTTTTCAGATTTCCCAGTAGAATGGCAGGGGACCCTGCGAAGCGTAACCAAAATCTCTACTGTCAGTATCATAGAGACCACGGGCATACTACCGAGGACTGCAGAAACTTGTGGGACCATTTGGAAGAGCTGGTCCGAGAAGGAAGGTTGACCAACCTTCTACATCATTCTAGTACCCGAGGGGGCCAGACAGGTCCAACATCGAGAGGAAATGCCTCTTCAGGAGCCCCCCTGGGCATTATAAATGTTATATTTGCTGCTCCTGGAAGAACAGGATCTGCTCCCACCAGAATACTGTCCGTATCCCACTGTCTAGAAAGGGGCTCGAACGCAGTGCCGAAGAAAGCGAAGCTGAACGGCTCATTGGTGCTAGGCTTTTCAGAAGAGGATAAGAGGGGAACCATACAGCCCCATGATGATGCTTTGGTGGTTACGATGAGGATTGGAAGATATGACGTAAAAAGGGTGATGATTGATGATGGGAGCGCAGCTGAGGTGATGTATCCCGACCTGTACAGAGGGTTGAATTTGACGCCTCAAGACCTTATGGCCTATAGTTCGCCATTGGTTAGCTTCGAGGGCAGAACGGTCATTCCGTTGGGTATGATCAGACTACCTGTACAGACAGGTCTTGATGTGGTTGAGGTGGATTTCATTGTGGTCGACGTTTTTTCTTCCTATACGGCGATTTTGAGAAGACCTTGGTTGCATACCCTAGGGGCTGTCTCTTCTACCCTTCATCAAAAGGTGAAGTATCCATCAGGTGGCCAGGTGTTAGAAATATTGGGAAATCAGACCATGGCAAGGCAATGCATGGTGGCCGCCATTCAGCACGAGCCAGAGGTGAGCTCATTGGCCGGGGCCGAAGATAAATTATAGCAATTAAAGAAACCAGGAGCCCTCCCTGTCGGTACCACTGAAGAAGCAGGATGCGAGGATTTGGAGAGAGTGACTGTGGGTGATGATCCGGATAGGTACTTCCAAGTCGGAGCACTATTACCTTCGCCCGAAAGGGAGCAACTGGTTGAAGTCCTTAGAAGGAACGTAGATGTGTTTGCGTGGAACGCATACGAAGCCCCGGGGGTTGATCCAGAGTTTATCTGTCACCATCTGAATGTCAATCCTTCGGCTGTACCAAAAAAACAGCCTCCTTGGCGTCCTTCCAGGTTACATGCCGAAGCTATTAAAGATGAGGTAGAAAAGCTCAAGCAGGCAGGAGCTATTAAGGAAGTGTTTTACCCTCAATGGTTGGCGAACACCGTTGTAGTAAAAAAGAAGAATGGAAAATGGCGAGTGTGCGTGGATTTCACGGACCTCAATAAAGCTTGTCCTAAGGATCCCTTCCCTATGCCTCGTATAGATCAATTGGTTGATGCAACGGTGGGTCATCCTCGAATGAGCTTCCTAGACGCCTTCCAAGGCTACCACCAAATCCCACTGGCATTGGGTGATCAGGAGAAGACGGCCTTCCTTACTCCCAATGGAAATTATCACTACAAGGTGATGCCCTTTGGCTTGAAGAATGGGGGATCAACGTACCAGCGGATGATGACGAAGATGTTCGAGCCGCAACTGGGTAACAACATAGAAATTTATATCGATGACATGGTGGTAAAGAGCAAGGTAGTGTCCGAACATGTGACGGACCTTAGCAGCACGTTTGAAGTTTTGAGGAAGCATAAGTTACGATTGAACCCCTCCAAGTGCTCTTTCGGGGTTTGCTCGGGGAAGTTTTTGGGATACATGGTGACACATCGGGGGATTGAAGTGAACCCTGACCAGATCAAAGCCATAAACAGTCTACAACCACCTAGAAACCCCAAGGAAGTCCAAAGGCTGACGGGAATGACTGCCACACTGAACAGGTTTATATCCAGGTCAGCCGACAGGTGCAGACCCTTCTTCCTTCTACTCCACAAATGGAAAGGGTTTGAATGGACCGAGGAGTGCGCATTAGCATTTCAGCAGCTCAAAGAATATCTATCTAGGCCACCCATTATGTCAAGTCCTGGCGTGGACGAAGTTCTCTTTGCCTACTTGGCGATAGCTACCTATGCTATTAGTTTCGTGTTGATACGATTGGACAATGGCGTGCAGCGGCCAGTATACTACGTGAGTAAATCACTCCACGAGGCCGAGATACGGTATCTGCCACTGGAGAAAGCCATTTTGGCAATAGTACATGCTACAAGAAAACTTCCCCATTACTTTCAGGCACACACCGTGGTTGTTCTGACCCAATACCCACTTAGAGCTGTACTTCGGAGCGCAGATTACACTGGCAGGGTTGCCAAATGGGGCACAATACTTGGGGCTTTCGATATAAAGTATATGCCTCGCACTTCTGTGAAGGGTCAAGTGCTCGCTGATTTAGTGGCTGAATTTGCTGAAGATACTAAAGAAATAGTTGCAAGCCCACACGGCGCAGATGAAAAATCGGTCGGCCTTATATCCACTCGGCCTCTCCACCCCTGGAAGGTATACGTGGATGGAGCAGCAAATCAGAGGGGATCGGGAGTGGGGCTGGTCCTAGTATCTCCCGAGATGGCCATTATCGAGAAATCTTTAAGGTTAGGATTCTCGGCCACCAACAATGAAGCCGAATATGAAGCTGTGATAGCAGGAATGGCAACGGTAAAGAAACTCGGTGGAAAAATAGTGGAGATGTTCTCGGATTCAAGCCTGATCGTGGGCCAAGTCATAGGAGAACTAGAGGCTCGAGATACTAGAATGCAAAGTTACTTGAGCCGAGTTAAGCACATGCAAACAAACTTTGAGTCTTTCGAGTTGTCCCATATCCCTAGAAGCGGGAATGCGCATGCAGACTCTCTGGCTACCCTTGCTACCTCCTCGGCGAAGGGCTTACCTCGGATTGTCATGGTTGAGGATTTGATCTCACCCATTCTAACGGCGGAAAGCCCTATTCAAATCAACCAGATCAGCTCAGCACCTAGTTGGATGGATGCTATAGTGGCATACCTCGAGAAGAATATACTGCCCGAAGACAAGTTAGAAGCAGACAAGATAAGAAGAAAAACTCCTCGTTTTTGGCTGTCCGAGGACAAGAAACTTTACAAACGTTCTTTCTCTGGACCTTATCTGCTTTGCGTGCACCCTGATGCATCAGAGACACTTCTAGAAGAGCTACATGAGGGGATTTGCGGGAGCCACACTGGAGGAAGGTCCTTGTCTCACCGGGCAATCACTCAGGGATATTAGTGGCCAGGCATGCAAAAGGAAGCGCAGGAATACGTTAAAAAATGCGACCAATGTCAAAGGTTTGCTCCGAACATTCATCAGCCTGGGGGAGTGCTCAACCCCCTTACCAGTCCTTGGCCTTTCGCGCAGTGGGGTTTAGATATTGTCGGCCCTTTCCCTAAGGCAATTGGGAATAAGAAGTACCTACTAGTTGGCACGGACTATTTCACGAAGTGGGTTGAAGCGGAGCCCTTGGCGAATATCAGAGATGTGGACGTCAAGAAGTTTGTGTGGAAAAACATTATCACCCGATTTGGGGTCCCTCAGACTCTTATCTCTGATAATGGTCTCCAATTTGATAGCAAGGCTTTCAGGGAGTATTGCTCCGACCTGGGAATAAAGAACAGATATTCCACTCCAGCTTATCCACAGGGAAACGGACAAGCCGAGGCTGTCAACAAGGTCATCGTGAGTGGGCTAAAGAAGAGACTAGACGACGCGAAAGGCAGATGGGTGGAAGAGCTGCCGCATGTATTATGGACTTACCGGACAACTCCACGACGATCAACAGGAGAAACCCCATTCTCAATGACGTATGGGGCAGAAGCCGTGATTCCAATAGAAACGGGTTTTCCCACGTTAAGGACCAGTGCTTTCACTTCCGAGGGCAATGATGAGCTTCTGGAAAAGAGTTTAGATCTGATAGACGAATGACGGGAAAGTGCGATGGTTCAGTTGGCCTATTACCAACATAAGCTGAAGCAAGGCTACGATGCGAACGTAAAGCTGAGGCCACTAGCTCCCGGGGACCTAGTATTGAGAAAGGTCTTGGGAAATACCAAAAACCCAGCTTGGGGAAAATTGGGGCCTAATTGGGAGGGACCATATCGTATCACTTTTGTAGCAGGAATAGGGGCTTACTATTTGGAAGATCTAGACGAGAGAACTGTACGTCACCCTTGGAATGTAAGTAACCTAAAAAGATATTACTATTAGCACAAGCAGTTCTGTTATATATTTCCTTTTGTTATCTATTTTATTTTTATTAGTTGGAATTCTATGACCTGTATTCCCTAAGTAAATCGAGGTACTGGACAGAACCAAGGCATTGCATGGTCCTCGGACTCAAGCCTCTGGTGAAACCAGATACTTCAGACGAGAAAACTAGGTACTGGACAGAACCAAGGCATTGCATGGTCCTCGGACTCAAGCCTCTGGTGAAACCAGATACTTCAGACGAGAAAACTAGGTACTGGACAGAACCAAGGCATTGCATGGTCCTCGGACTCAAGCCTCTGGTGAAACCAGATACTTCAGACGAGAAAACTAGGTACTGGACAGAACCAAGGCATTGCATGGTCCTCAGACTCAAGCCTCTGGTGAAACCAGATACTTCAGACGAGAAAACTAGGTACTGGACAGAACCAAGGCATTGCATGGTCCTCGGACTCAAGCCTCTGGTGAAACCAGATACTTCAGATGAGAAAACTAGGTACTGGACAGAACCAAGGCATTGCATGGTCCTCGGACTCAAGCCTCTGGTGAAACCAGATACTTCAGATGAGAAAACTAGGTACTGGACAGAACCAAGGCATTGCATGGTCCTCGGACTCAAGCCTCTAGTGAAACCAGATACTTCAGATGAGAAAACGAAACTAAGTAATATCATGTCCTCCAGCCGCTTCTTAGTAAAAGTTAATACAACCGCGACAACTACTGAAGTATTAAATAGAAGCCAAATTATGTTTGGTTCTCGGATTACATCCTGGCAAAAAATTAATATACTCCTTTCCGTTGAAACATTAGGCAGAGCTTAATTCATAAAAGTCTGCACACACACACGATGAGAGTCGGCACCTCTTAAGTGTGGTCCATGTGATCATCTTTATATATCAAGACAATTTCCGTAAGCGTCACTGAAAGCATTTTTAGGGCGCTTGGCACCTCAACGGACTAATGAGTCGCAATGTTATCTACGATTCGGTCTTATATTTCTTATAATGTTCGTTTCTGCTTTCCTAGAGTCCGAGATCATCTAAAAATATAAGAATATTCGTGCAAAAGTTTATACGAGAAATAAGCAAACCCATGATATCATATATATGTCTGAGAAAAGAACCATGAGTCACAATAAAAAATATACACTTAAAATTTCCTACACCAACTATTTGTTTAACTTTATTTGTATTTTGGGTTGGGGGACTTTTGTCGCGTCTTGAGGAGGAAGGTCCTTCTCCTTCTCCTTTGAGGCCCCCTCAGCGGGCAAAATGGTAGAAGCTAAATCCTTTTGAAAACCTTTAGAAGTTTGCCCGTCCTTTGGATCCTCTGCGACTTTGGCTGAAGAGATCCCTTTCTCCGCCCCGAGCACTTCAGGCTGTTTCTGCTGACCAATTGGGAGAGGATCCTGACCCTGAGCCCCTTCTGATGGGCCAACCGCCGTAGAGGAAACCTCGTGTTGCTGAGGAGTAGAGCTTGAGGCTCGTATGGCTGAAGGAAAGAAAGTATTCTCTGGCTTTCTCAGTTCTGATGAAAGCGCGACCCCAGCACGGTTGAGAGCTTCCTCCCAGGTTTGCGCACAGTACTTTCGGCACACAATTGGAACCTCGGTCCTGAACCTGTCCTCGGTCTCAGCTACACCTTCATCATATCCTCGTTGCTCGGCCTCGTCTCTCGCCTTCTCAGCCTCGGCTTTTGCTTTTTCTGCCTCGTCTCTCTCCCTCTCAGCCCGACCCCTAAGCCTTTGAGCTTCCTCCAGTTGTTTCATCAGCTTCGATATTCCCTCCTTGGAAGCTGCCAGTTGGCTATTGATATCTTGGAATTTTTTCCTTTGATCCTCAGTTTGCTTTTGAAAGGTGGTCAGGGCTGAGTCAGCACTCTTTCGAGTGAGTTCCTCTTCTGCCAACTTTTTCCTCAGGTCCTCTATATTTTTCTCACTATTGGTAAGCGCCTTGGAAGCTTCACTCCTTAATTCCCTCTCCTTGTCCCATTGGAGATGTAAGTTGCTGGTTATTTCTTCCAGTCTGAAAGTGGTCTGGACAGCCTGTAAAAAAAAAAAAAAAAAACGAAACGAAAGAATAAAAGATAGTCAGAAATAAAGTGAACCAAAAAGAACGGAAGGAACTGTGAGAATGTTATACCATGCCCAGGTGCCTTTTTAAGTTCATGAAGATTTCATTCTTCTTCATCTTCTTGAGCTCGGCCATATCCCGAGGGAGGAGGAGGGTTTCTTCTAAGACAGAGGCAACATGGCATCCAATCCCCCCATTGTATTCTCTGATAGATGCATCTGCCCTCAAAGGTTCGCCACCGAGCATGGGTGCGGGAAGCCATGCTTTAGGCTCTGAGGGCCGGGCAGTTTGTTTGGCACCCGCTCTAGAACTCCCACGAGTTGTTTTCTGCTGTTTTGGAGGTCGCTGACCTTCACTCTCCTGGGCGGGATGAGATTCCCCGACCTCCACCACCTCCTTGCCTTTTTGCTCTCTTTTCCTTTTAGGATCGGCGGATTCAACCCCTTGAGGCTGGGTAGATTTAGGAGAAGTCGAAAGTGGGAGGTTGGTTTGAGGAGATCTCCCTGGAACCTCTCGTCCAGATTTGCCTTCAATAACATCGAGCAAACTTCTTTGGCTTTTTCTTTGAATTCCCATGTCGATGGGAGTCGCTTCGGGAGACTGGGGCTGATCAAACACCTCAAATCCGTCCTCAGAATCCGAGGCCTCCTCGACTATTCTTCTTTGTTCCTCTTCTTCCTCTTCCTCCTCCACTTCCTGAATAGCTGGTCGTGACGAGGAAGCCCCTACGGGAGCAGCAGCTTCGGGTAAGGGTTGAGAAAAGGGGATGCCTACAGGGATCCGAACACCCTCAGGAACTATGAACCCAGACTTTGTGAAGGCTACGCTGATTCGGGGTAGCCGAGGGTCTTTGGCCTTTATTACCCACTTGGGCACTGAAAAGGACGTGGAAATTGGTTTATACCTAAGGATGAGGTGCGCTGCCCTTAATTGACCGTCGGAAGGATTCTTGTATATCTCGGATCTTAGAATTCTATCCAAGCTCTCCCTGTTTACTAGCCCAAACCGACGCTGGGTATATCGCTTATCTGTAGAATCATTAAGACAATGACAAAACTCCCATCAGGAATGAAGTTAACTTAAATCAATGAATACAAATTAAGGTGCAAAGGTTTTCAGCCCAAGAACCCCACCTGGTTCACCTCCCTTCATTGGGCATGGTAAACCGTCATGCCACGCGCCAGAAAAGATAAGGAAATCATCTTTCAGACCCTTGTTAGATGAAGGGAGACACTGGATTAGCCTTACCTCGGGGAACCTGGACTTAAGGTAATACCCCGCATCCTTCAAGTTTTGGAGGTTGTACACCCAATTCACGTCGTGATGGGTAAGGCCCAAATTTAGCCTCGCATTTAGGGTTTCTATACTCCCTAATACCCTAAACATATTTGGGGCACACTGTGTGGGGGCCAATCTAAAGAACCTAAGGAAATTAGTAGTGAGCCCGCCCATCGGAATAGTCATCCCTCCCTCTATGAAAGCAATCATCGGGATGACTACCTCCCCTGTTCGCCTTTGATCATACCATTCTTCCACGGAAGCATACCTCATACCCACCGTTGGGGGAATCCTATACTTAGTCCTAAATTTCTCTATTTGCTCCTCGGAATCAACTAAATACTTAAACCTACCCATTTCTTAAGGATTGTGAAAAGAAACTAAAGAAGGGATTGGAAAACTGAGGAGGGTTAGAGAAACTTACAGTTGTGAAAATAGACTCCTCGGACAAAACTTCAAAGTATTTATGAGATCGTTGATAAGAACAAAGAAGGGACGGGATCAGTGAATACTTGATAAAATCTTAAGATTTTTTGAACTAAAAGTAAATGTGATTTGAAAAGCTCTTTATAAGGGCACAGAAACCGTAAGCGGGAAAAATCCCGCCCATAAGTCATAGTGATCCTCCACCGTTAGATTCGCATCTTACTGTAACGTGGAGGACAGGGAAACCGCCATCATTTAATGGTGGCATGCCCATGACGCCGGAACGTCAGGAACGTGTCTTGGGCAAGGGAAAAGGCGTTCTGACATTTGGGAAAGCCCAATGAAAGACTTAAGGACGTTATATCAAAATCCCCCTTTTCCGAGACAACAAAAAGGGAGATTTTGAGGGGCTATTGTGGGGTCAGTAACCCGAAAAATTGATGGAGTCTATCAAAGGTGGGCTCGCGGCCCAACGGCCCAGACCGAGGACACTTACCAGTCCGAGAACACTCATTCGTCCGAGAACACTCATTCGTCCGAGGATGCTCCCTTGTCCGAGGATAAAATTCGTTCTTCAAATCAGCCTATGATGTCAACGTAACTATTTTAATTGTCGACGATCTTTATAGGGTTACATGCAAACCAAACTAATGAATATTAGTCAAAGGATGAACCGGAAAAATATTCCCTAAAAGTTGCTGCCCCCGCATTAAATGCTTCCCACCTAACTCTCTGGCCGCATTAATGTGGAGGTGATACCTGAACAGTAATTAAATAGCTTTATATCCACTATGCGGAGGATCCGGGGAGGTCGGATGGGACAAGAAGAAAATCTTCGGAAAGTAGCGTACACGTGTACAGTAAAAGCAAGATGGAAAAGCTAGTATATAAGGCAAAAATCAGAATACACCAAAGGAGGAGATTTTTTTTTTGAGAGAAAAAATGAAGGAGAAGTATTCCATCTGATGCGCCAGAACTACGTCTTTTTCTACTGACCGGAGCTAGGTCTTACGCCCACGTCTCTACAAATTTTTATTGTGAAGGGTCCATTACAAAACGAGCCCTTACAGCCCTCAAAACATCTACATGATAAAAATTTACCCTTGGAAATCTCTAAAATAACTAAAATACTATGGGAAACGTTAAAATAATAGAACTACTTCTAAAATCTCTAAAATAATCAAAATCTCCCAAATTTACAGGATGACCAAAATAACCTTGAAATATCCAAAATGACCAAACTACCTTTAAAACCTACACTATGATTGAAATACTCCCCTAAAACAACCAAAAGGATCCAAATCCATTGAAATAATGAAATTACCTCTTGCAACCTAACAAAAATGACCACAATGATTGCCCACCAACTTTCAAAAGTAAAAAAAAAAAAAAAAAAAAAAAAAATTGCAAGTGTTATTTTGGAGGTTTTATATGTTTGTGATTATGCATATGAATGTGTAAATTTAGTTTTTTGTTTGTCATAAATAGTTTTTTCCTTTTTTTGGTTTCACTATTGCTTCAATTACACCTAGTAATGTGATTTTCAATAATTTTACTGTGGTTATTCTTATTTTAAAATTGATTTTGATTGTTATGATGAATATTTTAAAGTAGTGATTGGGGGACTAAATTTGGGGTAGCTTTTAGATGGGTTTTTCATTTTTGGATACAAGACATCATAGATTTCATGAGACTCTAAAAGCTGCTAACTAGGTCAATAAAAAACCTCACAGATTAAAAGCTACTAGGCTAGGGGGAAATTATTGTATACTCTTGGAGTAACTTAAATACATACTTTTTCCTCTCACATGAATGATAAGTCTCACTAATTAAATTTATGATAGAACCTACCATTCATGTGTAAAAAGAGACTATGTATGATACTATTAAGAGTAGTACCTAATAATTTTTCCTAGGCTAGCAACTGAATGGGTTAATTACAATAGTTGTTTAATATAGAACAGTTACGAGTTAAAGTAATAGGCAAGAGGGATTCGAGGAAAAAACAAAAAGTTCTCAAGATGGAGGCTTGTACGCTAGAGAAAATCTGAACAAACAAAAGAGAAAAACATTAGCCTTTTTTTAAGAATGAAAGTAGAATTCATTTCATATTAGGAGTAGGTGATATACTACTAGTGAGTAGTGCCATCACCCCCAACAAAACAAAACAAAACCTCCACCACACACGAATGTTCAAAAGCTGAAATGCCAAACGTCATTCTTCAGAGTGTGAGAATGGCAGTCTCCTCCTCCAACTCTTTCCTATCCACATCTCTCCTCAAACCCAGCTTCTCCCACTTCACTTTAAAACCCCTCGTTTCAATTCCCACCTGTCTCTACAACAGCAACAACAACAACAAGAAACTTTCCACCGCAACGCCAGCTTGTGCTATTGCCACCGATTCTTCTCAGTCTCACACTCAGACTGCCACTTTCTCCCTAAACGACGAAACCCAGATTGAGAAAACCGAGAAACTCGTCCTTCCCACCAACCAATCCTCTCAGAATCTACTCAGAATCCGCCACACGGTAATTTTAATTTTGTCAAAAAGCTCATAATTTTTTCGTTTTTATTTTATTTTATTGTCAATGGTAGATAAAGCAATTGATTTGTGAACTTGGGTTATTTATGGCTCTTTTATTCTTGATTTTTATGTTACAAAATGGTATCTAAACAAAGGGGTTTTTGTTTTTGTATGCCCAAAATACATACAAGTATTAAATTTTATCGTAATTGGTTCAATTTTCTTTGCATTAATAGCCCAGCAAGATACCAGTTCATTTTACCGTTTCACATCTTTACTTTGTTCTATGAATTTAAGTAATATATGTATGTGTGCCATCGAGTGGGACTATGACTCTTGGTACACTGTTTTTGGGGGGCTGATTGATTTATTTGCGTCAACATATAGTGTGCACATGTGATGGCCATGGCTGTCCAAAAGCTATACCCGGATGCGAAAGTGACGATTGGGCCGTGGATAGATAGTGGATTTTATTATGATTTTGATATTGAGCCTTTAACGGATAAAGACTTGAAGAGGATCAAGAAAGAGATGGTAAGTATACTCTTTTTTTATGAGTAACTTTTTCTTGTTTTTGAAATTTTAGAATGGAAGCTTACGAGCTTTGGAAACTATTCATTAGCCTATGGTTTCAGGGTACAGAATTTATTTCTTACATCCATCTGTAGGATCGGATCATTGCTAGAAATTTACCACTTATAAGAGAAGAAGTTTCAAGAGATGAAGCTCAGAGAAGAATAATGGCTATCAATGAACCTTACAAAATAGAGATTTTGGAAAGTATTAAGGAGGACCCCATTACCATCTATCATATTGGTATGACTTGTCACTGCCTTTTAATTATTGTTCCCCATGTCTTATGTGCTTTAGTTAAAGCTTGTCATTTCATGTGCATCCGCTTTGCTATACTGCTTGTCTAAGTATAATGTCTTTTTAATTTGTTAAAAGAAAGATTACCAATTGCCCCAAAAGCTTGAGCTATTAAAACAATACTGAATTTAAACATTTAACCATTATTTGAACACTCCTCACTTGTGCACCTAGACTCCCCCTTAATAAGTGGTGCCCAACATGTTGGATTTTTAACTTTTTAAAATGGGAGATAGAGTAAAGACACAGTTCAAACTCAAGACCATTTGTTCTGAAACCATGATAAATTATGAATTGTCCCAAAAGCGTAAGCTATTAGGAAATTGTGAATTTAATCATTTTTTAACCATTATTGTAGCAAGACAAGTAACAATTTTTTTGTGGAGTTTGATTCTAAACGAAGTAGTATGCAGTTAGATGTGAACTTATCTAAATCTTCTGATTGTATTATTTTTTTTTCTTTCCAGGTAATGAATGGTGGGATCTTTGTGCTGGGCCTCATGTTGAATCTACTGGAAATATTAACAGGAAAGCTGTTGAACTTGAATCTGTTGCTGGTGCATACTGGAGAGGGGATGAAAAGAAACCAATGCTGCAGAGGATCTATGGCACTGCATGGGAAAATGAAGAACAATTGAAAGCATACCTTCATTTCAAAGAGGAGGCTAGACGCCGGGATCACAGATGCCTTGGCCAAGATCTTGATCTGTTCTCCATACAGGTACTCGTTCTACATTGAACTGATACTGTTCTTTGCTGCTTGTACAGATTAATTAGTTAGAATTTCTATCTAATTCGATTTTGTTGTTAGATTGCTGATTTCATTCTATACTTTAGCTTATTGGCTACATTTATGCAGGAAGAAGCTGGTGGTGGTTTAGTTTTCTGGCATCCAAAGGGTGCTATTGTGAGGCACATAATAGAAGATTCATGGAAAAAAATACACATTGAACGTGGTTATAATCTGTTGTATACTCCACATGTGGCCAAGGCAGACCTTTGGAAGATCAGTGGCCATTTGGATTTCTACAGAGAGAATATGTATGATCAGATGAATATTGAGGATGAACTTTATCAACTTCGACCAATGAATTGCCCTTACCACATTCTAGTTTACAAAAGAAAGCTTAACTCTTACCGGGATTTTCCTATTAGAGTTGCAGAGTTGGGAACAGTATATAGATATGAATTATCTGGAAGCTTACATGGCCTTTTCCGTGTAAGAGGTTTCACCCAGGTATATTATTATTTCTTATTTTGTAATTGTCACTCCATGCATTCAAATGCTCTAGATGTTTTTCCAATCATATGATCTTTCATAATTATAGGAAGACCAAAGTCAACTGTCAGTCTTCACGGTGTTGTATAGTGACTATAACATAGCAGAAAAGGTGGCTAGAAGTTGGCCCTCTTTCTGCTGTCACAACATGCATATATGACCTGGTTTTTGGTTTAACGTTAGGATCTCTTTTGCAGGATGATGCGCACATCTTTTGTTTAGAGGATCAAATCAAAGATGAAATCAGTGGTGTCCTAGATCTTACAGAAGAAATATTACTGCAATTTGGTTTTAGCAAGTATGAAGTCAATCTCTCTACAAGACCAGAGAAAGCTGTTGGAGGCGATGATATATGGGAGAAAGCAACATCTGCCCTTAAAGATGCTTTGGATGATAAAGGGTGGAGCTATCAACTTGATGAAGGTGGTGGTGCCTTTTATGGCCCAAAGATTGATCTCAAGATTGAGGATGCTCTTGGAAGGAAGTGGCAATGTTCAACCATACAGGCAATTTCTAAGCTCAAAAAAATCTGCAGAATTTGATGTGCATTTAGATTGTTGCAGCTACTGTCTAAATCATCTCTCTCTCTCTCTCACTTTCCATAGACATATATATATATATATATATATGCACACACTTCTGATAGTTCTTAAAAAGTGTTTCGTCAGGTTCAAAGCATTCTTTTGAATGATATAAAAAAACACTGATTGTTTAATTTCATATTTCTTTTCAACATTTGCAGGTTGATTTTAATTTGCCCCAGCGATTTGACATCACATATGTTGACTCAAACTCAGAAAAGAAGCGACCTATCATGATCCATAGAGCAGTACTTGGATCTTTGGAGAGATTCTTTGGAGTTCTCATAGAACATTATGCAGGGGATTTTCCTTTGTGGCTTTCACCTGTCCAAGCTCGAGTTTTACCAGTTACAGATATCCAGGTATATATTCTCTTAGGTAGATTTATGGAGCATGTTTGGTTGTCTAAGCAATTTGTGTAGCCCGGTTTTTATTTTGCATAGAATATAATGCATAAGTTCATCATAATAAATGGGACAGTTTAAGCATGGCAGCCATCATCATACCGTTTGAAATGGGGTGTTTCATGAAATTCTGAGGAATTTTTCTATCCCATCAGTCTGGTGATGACTAATTTCTTCCAATGGTTCCATTTAAGATGATGAATTTGTGCATTAGATGGTATGCACAATTTGAGCCAACCCAACTATCATGGGTAACCAAACTAACTGTGAAATGAGTTGAAAGGAAATAATTGCATGTCTTTAAACAGCTTGAATACTGCAATGAGGTGAAAAAAAAATTGAAAGCAAACAGCATTCGAGCTGAAGTTAGCCATGGCGAGCGTTTGCCAAAACTCATTAGAAATGCAGAGAAGCAAAGAATTCCATTAATGGCTGTTGTGGGCCCCAAGGAAGCTGAAACTCAAACTGTTACAGTTAGATCTAGGTTTGGAGGAGAGCTTGGAACAATGACGATTGATGATTTTGTAAGCAGAATCAAGACTGCCACTGAGAACAGGACTTCATTTTGAGGTACACGTAGCTGAGAAAAGATGGTGTTCTACTTATTTTAAGGATGTCTATGCCAACAGAAAAAAAGAAAAAGAAAAAGATGGAACAATTTTATGATATGTTGGTATTCTTTTACATTAGTATATATATACTGGAGCACCATATCATTGTGTCCATATTTTCTTTAGTAATCTTTTTGGTTGGAATGTGGACTGGAGGGGATAGAATTGTTTTAGGAGGAAAAGAAATATCATTACAATTTTAATTTACATACCATTTCTTTCATTCAATTTTCCATGTTCATTGCCAGCTTTTTCGTCCCCTGCTATTACAATTTTTTTTACAACAGTGAGTTAGACCAGACAGACATTAGCACAAATCCGGGCTAGCAAGGGATTAACTATTCATACAGTACATAAAAGAACTCAAAAAAAAAAAAAAAGAAAAAAAAAAGAAGAAGATTCTTAACTATTTTGATTTGTCAAACTGTCATAGCAATACCAAATTTCCACATGGTTTTCTGATCATGAATTCATGATTAGATAGCATCGATCTTGAAATGAAATCTCCATTTGAGGATCCCTGGTAAATGTTGTCTATTCTTAACTTTAAAATTGGCCTACGAAGGAAAGGCACGTGTGTAATGGAGATGCATCTGTCAAGATTTCGCTGGATACTAGATGGCCCAATAGAAAATTCAATTAATTTTAAATTAGAATTTAATTAGAGTTTAATTTTAAGCTTCGTGTCCCATCTAATTTAAGTTTTTAGATTTTTATAGCAAGTGAGTTAATTCGGTGTAAAAATTAGATTTCAATTAGAGTTTAATAATGTGCCAAGTGTTCCATCTAATTTAAGTTTTAAATTTTTGTATCAAATGAGTTAATTTAGTATAGAAAACAAGAAGTCCAATATATATATACTATAAAAAACTTAATTAGATATTTAACTCTATATATAAAATTAGATGAAGAGAGAGTTTGAACGATTTTATATTGGACAAAATGGGCTTCTGTCATTTTCGGGCAAATTATATAGGGAAATGCTCTCCTTTTTAAACTAAATAGGAAAATGTCCCTCTTTTAAAACTTGATTTATGATAAATCGAGTTAGAAAATTTTTTTTTTTTTTTTTAAAACGCTATAGTGGCGTTTTAAGGAGCTTATAGTGACGTTTTAAGGACCTATAGTGACGTTTTTTTAACTTGACTTCAATGAAATCGAGTTATAGGTAAAAAAAACGCCATTATAGGTTGATTTCATTGCCTATAACTCGGTTTTATTGAAGTCGAGTTAAAAAACGTCACTATAGGTCCTTAAAACGTCACTATAGGCTCCTTAAAAACGCCACTATAGGGTCTAACTCGATTTATCATAAATCGAGTTTTAAAAGAGGGGCATTCCCCTATTTAGTTTGGAAAGGGGGGTATTTCCCTATATAATTTTCTTGAAAGGGGCAGAAGCCCATTTTGTCCTTTTATATTTATGAGCCTTTTTCTTTTTTTTGTATAACTAAAATCAGTTTAAATTTATAAGCCATTTATGTAATATACTATAATTATGTATAATCTATTACTAACGAGGTAATACATACATACATATATACATATATGTGTGTGTGTGTGTGTGTGTGTGTGTGTGTATTTGCCACAATTGTAGCATTTTCCTAATGCTTTGGGCATTGGTTTTCCAATGGATTTGGACTTTCATTTCTTATAGAAATCATCGTTGCTATACTTCTGTTTTCTATAATACTTGGCTGTTGTCCTTTTCTTGTGGAACTTCTCAGAGGATTCTTTGCCTCTGTATTTGGATTTTCTCTTGGGGATAATCGAAGGTAAGCCATACTGTGTACAGAAGTGTCTTACTTCGTACTTGGGTTTTCCTTTGCTGGTTTTGCTCTGAATTTTGAGATCTCTACACATCTTCATTCCTTCACTTCGGATTATACTGGAGATGTCACCATAGGTTAGGTTATCATAATCTATGACATCTAAGGGGCTACAAAGGGTTTCTTTGACCTTCTCTCCGAACAATGTGGGTAAGCCATTGATAAACTTCTCCTTCCAAAATGGAGAGTTACAATCGCTTCTATGCATGACTCTAGTAGTAAACACATCTTCATACCACATAAAGTCACCAAGGGTTTTCCATCTAAGGTTACTCAACTGATCGTAAATCCTAGATGTGATGTTGCTAAGTTTTCCTACGAAGTGTTTCATGATTGTATAAATCAGGGTATTGACTTCGTCAGGAACTCCTTTACCTATGCGCTCATCAAAGATGGGGGTTCCTTCCTTATCTTTTTGGATTGCATGCTTGATGTCTTTCTTAGACTTTTCTGTCAGGCAGTTGTTCCACCATTGCAGAAGTTTTCTTGTAAATCCTAAGGCTATGAGCTCTATGACCTCTTTGTGTTGACGTCCTTCGTCGAGGTAGTTACTGGCTACCATGGTTAAGTGCTGGATCTTGTTTAGGATTTCTTGTTCTGATAAACCATCTATGTTCCACTCATAGAGTTTACCTGAAGACATTGAGAATTGGTTGCTAACATTCATTTCCTCGAATTGGAGGTTAGGGGGTGAAGGTCTGGGAGTTTACCTTGACAACCTTTTTTGCTGACTCTAACTTCTCTGCTTGGATTTGTAATTGCTTGGCAAGATTTTTTAATTCTTTGCTAGATTTCCCAGCGATCTGAACGGAGTCTAGGCTTGACTGGGATATTGTATTATAAGCAATGGCTTTCTGAACTGGAGGAGGGAAGTCCTAAACTAATGAATGATGATCGGATCACTCTTAGGGCTTTTCATCCTTTAATGGTGGGGTGAATGCTAGTTTGTATCGTAGTACTCCGATGGAGGACCTTAGTCACAATTATGCTCATGAAATAGAGCATACTCATTATAGACACCGTAGTATAACAGAGCTTCATATTCTGGTTTCCTTTTAATGAACTGGCGAGGATCACAGTATCTGACTTTGTGGATAATAGGGATGGACTCAGAGTAAGGCTTGGTGGTAAATATTGAAATTCTTCTTGTATTTCCTATGAAATGGTAATTTTTCCATAGTTCTTGGACTGTATCAAGAATTTCATTGCCGAAGTAATTTCTCCAACAATTAGCTAGAGCATGGGGCTCTCTGTAGGTTAGGTAGTAGTTTCCTTCATACCGAGGTCCTTGGTGGGAGTATCCATTGATGAGTACTAGGTGCTGAGAAGGTATTACAAACATCCAATTGCTTCCATCCCACTGTGGGAGTGTGCTCCAGCATCTAATAGAAACAAAAGGGCTTTTGATCTTTGTAACAACCTCATGGATGATCTGGGGAAACTGGTTGACTTGGTTATGGCTCGTCAATTTGATGAAACGGATAAAGCCATATTCAAACATTCTAGAAAGCCAATAGGGATCTCTGTCTTCTTCATCAGATCCATCTTCATAATTGATTAGGAGGCCAGGAAAATGATGCTTCTTTTCATAAATCCTTTGATTGCTCCCAAAGTATTCTCCCAATCTTGCCTGTTCGAGGACGTTATCAATATCATCAGAATCGTCTCCATAAACAGGGAAGGTAGTGGTGACCAGTATCTTGAAGTATTCAAACCATTGGTCAAATGATTCAAACATAGCCTTGCTGCCTAAAATATTGGTTTGTATTTCAGGGGGCAAGTTGGCAATGACACTTCTTAAGGTAGACAGTGTCTTAAGACTGAGTCTAGCAAAATGGGTGCCCATAATAGTAGTCTTTTTACCCATTTAATGGTTTTCCTCTTTGCCAGAGAGTAGACTAGTAATGGCGTCATTTCTTGCCTCAAGGTTAACTAGGTGAATTTCTAGTGCTTTGAGGGTTCTATGGAAAGGATGGGGCCTATCTAATGTGAAGGTTGATTCAAGGTTATCAAGGATGACTTTAATGGAGTGGGGTAAGTCTGTGTATACTCCTTTGTTAAATTGTAATTTTCTGGATAAAACTTCCTACAAAATAATAGCCATATCACCACTGGAGTATGTCACCTTTGCTGGGACATAATCCTGAAGGGATGTTGATCCTCTTTGGTTTTCCTTAGAGGATGCGCCCTCATGCATTACAAAAGATGGTCTCGCTACTGGGTGCCTTTTGTCTTGAGGATAGCCCTTTGCATGTGCTTTCCCCTTGTTCCTCTTCTCTGTCGAATAAGTCATTTTCCACTTACTAGTGGTAGTACTATAAGTTATGTGCTCCTTATCCTGCCAAAATTGGTTTAAACAAATAGGATGAATTTCTTTTTCAAAAATGCTATTGTTTAAAACATGGGATGACATTGAGCAAATACTTTTATGATGTATGAGTGGAGTAGAATGTTGTGATGATTTTTTGAACTGAATTGGGCTAGCAAAATCATCATTTGTGGATGAAGGGGTAGATACAATTGAATCAAGGTTCTGGGCTTGATTATCTGATAATGTTGATAAAGGAGTTTTGGCACTGAGCATTTTCAAGGTTTTGGAGATGGAGACTTCCTGGAGGGTGCTGACCCTATATGTCATATTCTTGACAAGGACAAATGTGGTTTTGAAACATGTGTTATCTTGACACACATGAACTTTTGGGATTTTGAATTCAATCTGCATTTTTCCTCCACTTGCAGAAGTTAACCAAAGAAACTTAAACTTGATTGGCTGGCCAAAGGGATGGGTAGTGATTCCTTCACTATCCGTGGTGAAAGGATACAACAGACACATGAATGAGTTTCCTAAGATGACCCTATTTGTCATATTCTTGACAAGGACAAATGTGGTTGTGAAACATGTGTTGTCCTGACACACATGAGTGTTTGGGATTTTGAATTCAATCTGCATTTTTCCTCCACTTGCAGAAGTTAACCTTTCTTTGGTCTTTCTGAAGTACTTAGAGGGAATGATACCTTCTTGAATGCAGTTGAGATCAGCGCTTGAATCTATTAAGGCAATAACCTCAAATTCAAAATCTTTGCTAATAACAATCCTGACCTTGGAATGTCATTTCTGGAAGATCAAGGAGATTCTGATCAACCCTAAGAATGGTTAGTTCTTGCTTAAAGGTTCTAACCTCAGACTTGGTTTCCTTGATTTCCTTTTGAATGTCGTCGACCGTAACTTCCTTCTTAGATTTGGTAAACCTATTCTAGATTTTTTCCAAATCAACTTTAGGTTCATGAAACTTAGGTTCGGGTTTACTGGTTGCCCTAGCTAAGGTTGCATGGAACTGGGTAAGCCTTTGAGCTTTGATGATTGGGTCTTCGATCTGTTCTATGAGATCTAAGAGGAGCTCTTCTTGCTTACTGAGAACATTGATAGTCTTCTTCCTACAACAACTATCTTTGCAAGCTATGGGTTCATCTGGGCCATTAGAGGTGCTAGAAGAGGCTCTAGAGGTGGATGAAGCCTGGTAAATTTGACGGATCTCTTGGTCACTAGAACTACTGGGAGACTCACTTTCCGAGTAGTCAAGTTCTAAGAGTTTAAAGATCTCATCCTTACTGGTTTGATCACTAACAAGGGTGTTGATAAGGGATTTGGCCTTAGCTTTACACTCTTTCCTGAAATGACCTCTTTTGCCACAATTGTAGCATTTTCTTGATGCTTTGGACATTGGTTTTCCAATGGATTTGGACTTTCCTTTCTTATAGAAACCATTGTTGCTGTACTTTTGTTTTCTATAATACTTGGCTGTTGTCCTTTTCCTGTGGAACTTCTCAGAGGATTCTTTGCCTTTGTGTTTGGATTTTCTCTTAGGGATAATCGAAGGTAAGCCATAATGTGTACAGAAGTGTCCTACTTCGTGCTTGGCTTTTCCTTTGCTGGTTTTGCTCTGGATTTTGAGATCTTTACACATCTTCATTCCTTCACTCCGGATTATGCTAGAGATGTCACCATAGGTTAGGTTATCATAATCTATGATACCTAAGGGGCTACAAAGGGTTTCTTTGACCTTCTCGCTGAACAATGTGGGTAAGCCATTGATAAACTTCTCCTTCCAAAATGGAGAGTTACAATCGCTTTTATGCATGACTTTGGTAGTAAATACATCTTCATACCACCTAAAGTCGCCAAGGGTTTTACATCTAAGGTTACTCAACTGATCGTAAATCCTAGATGTGATGTTGCTAGGTTTTCCTACGAAGTGTTTCATGATCGTATAGATCAGGGTATTGACTCCGTTGGGAACTCCTTTACCTATGTGCTCGTCAAAGATGGGGGTTCCTTCCTCATCTTTTTGGATTGCACGCTTGATGTTTTCCTTAGACTCTTCTGTTAGGCAGTTGTTTGGTATGGGACTAACACTCAGTCTGGGACATACTGGACTAACTGGGTTGACAAACAGCACAGATTTGGTCTTACTTGTTTCAACAGTACACATCTGCAACAAATTTTGGGCTAAACACAAAATATAGAGAAAACAGGTAACGTGATACAACTAGTTAACTCAAACAGATAACACAGAATGATAAACAAATAGAATCAGAAGGAGGCTCAGCCTACCAATTATACTAGAAGATACTGAGTACCAATAAACAATAATGGCGAAGATGTAGTAGATGTAGAATGTGATGAATGGTAATGGAAGAGTTATCAAAAAATAGATGTAAAACATAATAAAATGGTTAGGAGATAACATACTAATCAAAATATTCTTAATGTAGAAAATATTTGATAACTATGGCGGATGAACCGACCAACTTGATTGAATATAAAGAGTAACTTACCACAAAATATCGGCCAACTTGGCTCTGATACCAAAAGGGGGTAAGTTACAAGGTAACAGGCTATTGGGGCTTTGTTACAGACAAAGTGGAAGATAAAACGCCGACTGAGGTCATGGGGTTACAATAGTGAAAACAGACTGGGGTATTACACATGTAAACTACCATTTGATTACAAGAGGGATTTTGGAACTATTCCTAAAATTGGACCTCTGAAGTATTCTATTGTAGAATTGGACTTGCTTCAGAACTGATCTTGAGCTGCCTTATATAGATTGAAGGGAGCCTTGGATGCTGCTGAAGATTGCTTGAAATCTGGAAGGTTAAATGCTTTTACTTGGGTGAAAAACCTTTTCAGCCGAAAGCAAACAGTAACTTCTGGATTATCGTGCTGAGTATTGCTCATGAATAGTAATTATTACTGTTCATGAATTGTGATCTGTCTCCTTGCTTTTTCGAAGTATTGTTCAGTGACTGTTGCTGAATAGTAGCCTGTCTGGGATCTACTGTCTGTGGGTACTGTTCATTGTACATTGACTGGTGCTGTAGATGAATAATAATCGAATTGGAAATTGTTTTGAATAGTGACTGGTGCTATCCAGAATGCTTTAATCTTCGTCCAAGTTGTAACCATCATAAGGATCCTGTGAATTTTGGAAGGGATCAATTTGACAGCGGTTGACAGAAGCTTCTGAAGAGGCAGGAGAAACCTTTTCTGCTGACTCTAACTTCTCTGCTTGTGTTAGGTTCTAAAGACTTAGGATTTTATGTATTTAGAATTCTAATGTGTAATGTTGGCAAATCATGATCAAAACAATATGTTTAGTCTTGTGTAGGCTTGCTCAAAGTTGTGTAATTCATGTAAAGTTGGAATCGAGAGGCTGCAGATGTATAAGTGCATTTCGGCCTGGCTCGATCGATTAAAGGTTAGACTCAATCGATCGAAAGTCGGCCAGAATGTTTTTCTGCAGAATTTCCAACTCAGCCCTATCTCATTAAACGTTTAGGGTTTTATGTTTTTGCTCTAGGTATATAAGGCAAAAACCTAGCCACGTTTTGAGAGTTGCTCTGGTTGTATTGTTGCTCATATTTTGTGGTTTATGTGAATCTCTTGTAAGATCTTTGAGGAGTTTTCCTTTACATAAACTTAGGGTTTTCAAGGTAGAGATATTATCAACACCTTGATGATCAACTCAGTTGTTGCCATTGGAGCTTAAAGAAACACAAGCGGGAGTGCTTGTATCTTGTGGAGAATCCAAGAAAGAAGGAGTCCGTGGATTCGGAGCTTGCACGTGGTCGTGTTAGTAAGTTCTACTGGTGGGTAGCAATGGGAAGTCAAGCAAGGGTGCTTGTAAGTCTTATTGTATGAACTTCGATTCTTTCACATAGTGGATTCAAGTTTACCTTGAGGATAGCTAGGTCAAATCCTCCCCAGGTTTTTATCGTGTGGTTTCTTGGGTCATCATATCTTGTGTTCTTTATATTTCTGCTGCTTTATATGCTTGATATGATTATTTGATTGTGTTAACCTAGAATTGCATAAATTGACTAAGTTAATCACTTGGCTAATTCTTTAGGTTAATCCAATTGTTGTTTTAAGGGGTCTAAAAACCTAACAGCTTGGATTTGCAAGGTTTGGCGATCGTTTTTTAGAACACCCTGTAGCAGATCTAAAGATTAGATCTAGTTTGTTTAGGATAAAGGTGGTTAGGTTGTGATTGCTAACCCAGATTTGTAATTCACCATGATGAATAGGTTGTTTAGAAGCAACTCTACTACCAGCCAGAGATCATCCCTCCCAGAGATTACTCAAGAAAGTGGAATTCTCAATTTTGAGTCTTTTGAGTTATTAGATCTAGATCTAAAACTAGGAGTTTGGAATATCCCCAAGATTCCCTCCAAAAAGATTTATAAGTCTTCATGGTCCTTGAGTAAAGTATTCAAGATAGATTACCATGTTAAGACCATAGAGCAAGTTTATAGAATCAATAAGGAGTACGAAACGTGCTACTTGTTATCACCTTCAACCTTGTTAGTGCACAAGAAGGAAGGACACAATTACCTGCACATAGGTGTAGTCCAGATTGGAGTTAAACCCTTGATCAGAGAAAGACTGAATTGTTTCATTCTCATGGCCCTTAGAGACACTAGACACATCAGGTTCGATGATAGTCTCCTAGGCACCATCCAATCCAGTCTTAGTGGTGGACTAGTCCATTTCAACTGTTTCCCTAATTTCACAGTTGGTTTACATGACCCGCACGTCATGAAAGCCCTCACCCTTAATATCAAGACCCAAGGAACCCTTATGATCCAGGGTGTCCGCATGACCAATTTTCTCTTTGGTACTTAGATAGTTATCATAATGTGTTAATCTTCCCAAAGCAAATGATCCGAGGAACCAAGCATAGCTAAGATTTTGTTTGACACTTAGAATGATGTCATACTGTGTTAATTTTCCCAAAGCAGATGGTTCGAGGAGCCAGGAATAGCTGAAATTTTCCCAAATCTCATAAGCAGTCTTCTTTGTTCCCCTTCGGAAGAATATTCGATTACTAATGTGGCATGAAGTGTTCACGGCTTCTCCCCAAAACTTTTGAGGAATTTGCTTGTTGAGTAGCATGACTCTCGCCATTTCTTGAATTACTCGATTCTTCCTCTTTACCACTCCATTCAACTGAGGAGTTTTGGGAGCTGAGAATTCCCTTTTGATTCCATTCTTTTCATTAAAAGACTCAAATCTTACATTCTCAAATTCCTTGCCATGATTGCTCCTTATCTTGACAATGGGAGTTCTTTTCTCGTTTTGTAATCTCTTGCAAAGAATTTCCAATTTTTCACATGCTTCTGATTTTTCTCTAAGAAATTCAACCCAAGTGTATCTTGAGAAATCATCAACAATGATCATAATGTATCGCTTTCCTCCTAGACTTTTAGTTCTGGTAGGCCCCATAAGATCAACATGGAGAAGCTCTAGACACCGAGAGGTAGCAATCACATTCACCTTGTGGTGACTTGCCTTTGTTTGTTTTCCCATTTGGCATGCTCCACAAATAGACTTTTCAACCTTTCCAAACTTTGGAAGTCCCTTGACAGCTTCAAGTTTAGAGACTTTAGCTACTTGTTTGAAATTAGCACGCCCAAATCTGTGATGCCAAAGTTCTAGCATGCCAACACGAGCACTTCTACACGAAATAGGTGCTGTAGGAACTACTCCATAGCAATTGTCAGTAGTCCTATTTCCTTCTAAGACTTGAATCCCATTTTCATTGATGATTATGAACCCCTTAATTGAGAATTGGACAAGAAAATCCTCATCACATATTTGAGTGATGCTTAAGAGATTCGCCTTCAGACCTTTGATGTATAACACATCTTTTAAGATAGGTAGTCCAGGAATTTCAACTGTTCCTTTGCCGAGAACTTGGGCATGACTCCCATCACCAAAGGTCACATAGTCACAAGCTTTTTCTTTAAGAGTCTTAAACAGAGATTTGTCTCCAGTCATATGCTGAGAACATCCATTATCAAGATACCACAAGCATGAGTTAAAAACTTTCAATGAAGTGTGCACAAATAGACATGCATGAGACAAACACTCTTGAACGTCAAACAGAAATTTATCTTCATTTTACATGCTTTTGTCAGTTTGAATTTTCTTTTTCAGCTTATCAATCTTTTCACACAATAATCTATTTCTTCTTTTGTACTTCTCAATCAAAGAGCTAGACTCACATAGACTATTGTGTAAAATATTTCAGAGTATTTCAGCATGTGAACAAACATCCTAGAATATTTCTTTGATTTTAACAAATCTAAGAGTTCATTGTTAGGACTCCCTTCAAACATACTCATAGACTCATTTTCACAAACATTAGAACCACAATTCAGCATGTCCTCTTTCATAACTATATCCATATCCAAGGGGTCTAGGATCGCACTCAGGTAATCAAACCATAGTGAGTGCACTCGCTCTGATACCAATTGAATGTTCCAAAATGGGTATGAAACACCCTTGAACGTTTTGACCCCAATTACAAAAATATCAATTCAGGCTTAATATCAAACAATTAACGTGCGGAACATGAAAATAAGCTAAACACAGAATTGAAAAACAATCTAAGCCAAATATAAACACATCCATAGCAGTAAATATAAGGCAAAGATAAAGGAAGGGAAGACTAGAGCTCATAGGTCTGTTCCCCTACCTTCTCCTCCTCCTTTTGATCGTGTGAGGTTTCCTAGTGAGAAAAACCAAGAGAGCTTTGAGACACTGAACCTTAAGAGAAAGATATAGGCTGAGCGTTTTGTTGTGTTAGATGAAGTTGATCCTGCCATGAGGGCAAATTTTGAGCGTCGAGGCTGGTTACCTCTATTGGATATTTCTGATCCTCCTCCTCCAGCTACCCTGATTAGAGAGTTCTTTTCAAACATCTCTATCCACATCTATGATTCCAACTCTTTGGTAAATAGTTGGATACGAGGTGTAAAGTACACCATTACTCCTACGATAGTGGCTAATGCTCTTGGGGTATCTTTAGTCTAGCACCCTGTCTATCCGTATGATGAGTCTCCTCCCTTGGATAATGTTATGTCATACATCACTGGGTCTTCTATCCAGTGAGGTTCTGATCCTTGGATCATGTCTGCTAAGCTTCCTGAGACTACTTATCTCTCATTCTTTATGGCCCATCCTGAGACTACTTATCTTGTTACTGATGCTCCCATCAGTTTTTCTCATCTATTTCTTCGTTCTTTGAACGAAGTTTGTAGGAGTTCGTCTTCAGCTCATGCTCTTATTCATCCTATTTTTATACATAGGATTTTGTTATATCATGGTCTAGATGACTTCCGTTCTTTTGAGCCCGTTCATGTTATTGCTCCCATAGGTGCATCTTTTTTTAGGCAGAGGGCTGCTCATCTTCGAGCTAGCTCTAAACACCCTAGGTCTGAGCCTTCTAGTACCGCACCCCCTCCTTTTACTTCTACAGGTCCTTCTGGTGAGGATGTTGTTGATCCTGTTGGTGTTGCTACTGCTGTTGATGTTCCTCCACCTCCTTCGGATGACTTCGATATTCGTCGTACCTTGGAGACTGTCATGACTGTCCAGGCGACTTATGGTTAGATTTTGGTGGACTTGCTTGATGAGCTACGTGCGTTACGAGCCGATTTGGCGCATTTTCGTCGTTCACCCTTACCACCTCCTTTTGATGATGGCTTATGATTACCCTTTGGCATTTGGTCACAAAAAGGAAGAGTAGAGTTTTGTCACTTGTAGAGGATATTTTTGTAGTTAGGGGGAGATTTCTTTTGTGTTTTGCAGAGCTAGTGGAGATATTAGATTGTATCTAGGTGTTTCATTGTGTATTCTTTCTTTTGATATTTTTTTTGGGCTATTCATGTTAGGGGAGATACATTTATTTTGATATATAAGATTTTTGATTCTTGTGTTCACTGCTTATTGATTTATATTTATGAGTTATTCATTGATATATGTTTTTATTGTGTATTGTGTGAAAAATACAAGAATGCTTTGTTTAAAGGGGAGTTAACTCTGTTTTTGTTGTATCTAACTTAGGGGGAGAGTTAGTTTACATACTTGTTAATTTACTTCTTTTCTGTCAAACATGCCTTTATGCGTTTGTTGAGTGTTTTAGGAATATACAGGTTGATTCAATTGAGCTGTTGTCTACACTTGCAACTGATGGATAGTAGTTAGGATTGAATTTATTGTTGTGAGCATTATTTTTGTAAAGGGCTTTTATTTGTAAACTTTGACCTTTTAATTTGTGTTTTGTCACAGATTGCCAAAAGGGGAGTTTGTTAGGTTCTAAAGACTTAGGATTTTATGTATTTGGAACTCTAATATGTAATGTTGGCAAGCCATGATCAAAACAGTTTGTTTAGTCTTGTTTGGGCTTGCTCAAAGTTGTGTCTTTTATGTAAAGTTAGAATCGAGAGGCTGCAAAAGTATTTGTTACTTTCGGCCTAGCTCTATCGATCGAAGCTTAGACTCGATCGATCGAAAGTCGGCCAAATTGTGTTTTTCTACAGATTTCCAACTCAACCCTATCTCATTAAAATGTTTAGGGTTTTATGTTTTTGCCCTAAGTATATAAGGCAAACCCTAGCCACATTTTTAGTGATGCTTTTGTTGCTCATATTTGCGGTTTGTGTGAATCTCTTGTGAGATCCTTGAGGAGCTTTCCTTCACATAAACTTAGGGTTATCAAGAAGGAGATTACTTTAACATCTTGATGATCATTCAGTTGTTGCTATAGGAGCTTAAAGAAACACAAGCGAGAGTGCTTGTACTTGTAGAGAATCTAAGGAAGAAGGAGTCCGTGGATTCGGAGCTTGCACGTGGTTGTTTCAGTAAGTTCTACTGGAGGATAGCAATAGGAAGTCAAGCGTGGGGGCTTGTAAGTCTTATTGTATGAACTTTGATTCTTTCATATAGTGGATTCAAGTTTACCTTGAGGATAGTTAGGTTAAATCCTCCCCAGGTTTTTTACCGGTTTGGTTTTCCAGGGTGATCATATCATTGTGTTATTTATATTTCCACTGCTATATGGTTGATATGATTATTTGATTGTGTTAACCTAGTTTTGCATAATTTGACTAAATTAATCACTTGGTGAATTCACTAAGTTAATCCAATTGTTGTTCTTTAAGGGGTCTAAAAAACTTAACAGTTTCTCTTAAGTCTAAAATTGAGAAAGTTTATATCCCTCCTTTTAAGAGGAATAATAAAGAAAATGTTTATTTTGCTAGGTTAGACAAAGGTAAAAGTTTTGATGTAGATGCTGAAGTTTCTCAACCTATGTCTAAACATATTGTTAGAGAGCATAATAAATATGTTTTTGTGCCTACTTGTCACCTTTGTGGTGTTGTTGGTCATATTAGACCAAGTTGTTCTTTGTTGACGCAAAAACCAAAATCTGAGACTAGATTTGTTTTTAGGAATACTGATGATCTTAAATTTGTTCCTGTTTGTCACTTTTGTGGTATCTCCAGTCACATTCGTTCTAATTGTCATAAATTGAAATTTAAGCATTCTGTGTTTCAATCTAGAATATGTGGTGATATTTCTCCTGCCATAAGTCCATACAAATTGTTTCATTTTCTTTTGAAAAATTTAAGCTTGTTGGCTTGTGAAAGGAATTTGCAGGATTTCAGTCTCTCTTAGAAGATTGGTGTAATCCCTCAAATACACTCTGCTTCTCTTGGATTGTCCCTGATTTAATTCTTTCAATTATTTGTGGACATGTTTTGTTTTTGTTTTTGGTTGTTTTGTTTTTTTAGGTTGTTTTTATTTTTAAAAAGAAAAATCCAAAAACATTGAAAATTTTCAAAAAGACAAAAATATTTTATTTTGTGTCTTATTTTATTTGTTTTGAGGATTACATGAGTTATGATATCTCTCTCTCTTGATTTAAAACATGCTTGACATTGTGGAGAAGCTTGAATAGTATGTGCTATATAAGTGCTAAGCTATTTCTGATTTTGTGTGAGCATGTACTAGTTTGTACATGTACTCATGGGTTAATTAAGAAATTGATATTTCTTGTTTGTGTACCCTCTATAGCTTAGTTAAGCATTATCATGCATTGCTTTGCATTTTTCATTTAGCATAATGTGTGCTTTTTGTTTTTGGTCATAAAAATTTTTAAACCAAAAAGATTTTTGTGTTTTGTATTATTTTTCTTAGATTTGAAATCAAGGTTGGCCAATTTATTTTTGCATAACATGTCTATGTACCTTGTTTAGATTTGATGAGCTTATTTTTTACACTTTACTAGTTTGAGTTTTGTAGTGCATGTTGTGTGGGAAAGATATTTATAGTTTTTGATCACTTTTTTTTTTATCTTGAAGTCACATGTCATTGACTGTTGGACTTGAACCTTTTGAGAAAGGCATAAATAACCATCTCACCTCTCTTTACTAGCCAATCATGAACACCTCCGTGCATATTATATGATTTTGTGCTCGAGAAAGTATAGCACATGCACAAAAAGAACATAAGGTGTAGCCTCGGTTTAAATGCTAAAATTAGTGTGTACATTATTTAACTAAAATTAAATCAATCAAATAAAATTGGTGTGTACATTATCCCGGCTATCTTAATAAGTTTTTGCTTAATTAAATTGGTGTATACAATATGAGGCAAATCAAGAAACTTACATGATTGCAAGCTTTTATTCTAGGAGATGTGGGAGTTATATGATGTAACTCTTTAGGTGATAGTCTCTCTCAAATTCTATGTGATGAATTTTGTAGACTTTGTGCTTGATTTCAATTTACATATCACCTCACATATATCTCAAGCTTTTGCTAGTTGCACATGTTAGGTTTTTAGACCCCTTAAAACAACAATTGGATTAACCTAGAGAATTAGCCAAGTGATTAACTTAGTCAAATTATGCAAATCTAGGTTAACACAAGCATATAATCATATCAAGCATATAAAGTAGCGGAAATATAAAGAACACAAAGATATGATCACTCAGGAAAACTAAACCGGTAAAAAACCTGGAGAGGATTTAACTTAGCTATCCTCAAGGTAAACTTGAATCCACTATATGAAAGAGTTGAAGTTCATACAATAAGCCTTACAAGCACCCACGCTTGACTTCTTATTGCTACCCATCAGTAGAACTTACTGACACGACCACGTGTAAGCTCCGAATCCATGGACTCCTTCTTTCTTGGATTTTCCACAAGTACAAGCACCCCCGCTTGTTTTTCTTTAAGCTCCAATGGCAGCAACTGAGTTGATAATCAAGGTGCAGATAACATCTTCTCCTTGAAAACCCTAAGGTTTGTTCATACAATAAGCCTTACAAGCACCCACGCTTGACTTCTTATTGCTACCCATCAGTAGAACTTACTGACACGACCACGTGTAAGCTCCGAATCCATGGACTCCTTCTTTCTTGGATTTTCCACAAGTACAAGCACCCCCGCTTGTTTTTCTTTAAGCTCCAATGGCAGCAACTGAGTTGATAATCAAGGTGCAGATAACATCTTCTCCTTGAAAACCCTAAGCTTTGTGTAAAGGAAAACTCCTTAAAGATCTCACAAGAGATTCACACAAAACTACAATATGAGCAATAAGAGCCTCAACAGCAACACTAAAAACGTGACTAGGGTTTGCCTTATATACTTAGGGCAAAAACATAAAACCCTAAACGTTTTAATGAGATAGGGTTGAATTGGAAATCTGTAGAAAAACGCAATCTATACGACTTTCGATCGATCGAGTCTAAGCTTCGATCGATCGAGCCAGGCCGAAAGTAACAAATACTTTTGCAGCCTCTCGATTCCAACTTTACATAAAAGACACAACTTTGAGCAAGCCTAAACAAGACTAAACAGACTGTTTTGATCATGGTTTGCCAACATTACATATTAGAGTTCTAAATACATAAAATCTTAAGTCTTTAGAACCTAACAAACTCCCCCTTTAGCAATCCATGACAAAATACAAATTAAAAGGTCAAAGTTTACAAATAAAAGCCCTTTACAAAAATAATGCTCATAACAACAAATTCAATCTAACTACTATCCATCAATTGCAAGTGTAGACAGTAGCTCAATTGAATCAACCTGTATATTCCTAAAACACTCAACAAACGCATAAACACATGTGTGACATAAAAGCAATAAATTAACAAGTATGTAAACTAACTCTCTCCCTAAGTTAGATATAGCAAAAACAGAGTTAACACCCCTTTAAACTAAGCATTCTTGTATTATTCACACAACACACAATAAAGATATATATCAATGAATAACTCATAAATATAAATTAATAAGCAGTGGTGATCCTAGGATCAGAACCCCACTAGATAGAATACCCAGTGATGTATGACATAACATTATCCAAGAGAGGAGTCTCATCATACGGATAGATAGGGTCCTGGACCAAAGGTACCCTTAGAGCATCAGCCACTACTGTAGGAGTAATGGTGTACTCTACACCTTGTATCCAACTCTTTACCTAAGTGTTGGAATCATAGACGCGGATAGAGATGTTCGAAAAGAACTCTTTAATCAGGGTAGCTAGAGGAGGAGGATCAAAAATATCCAACAGAGGTAACCAGCCCCGATGCTCAAAATTTGCGCTAATGGCAAGATCAACCTCATCTAACACAACAGAACGCTCAGCCCAAATTTTTCTCTTAAGGTTCAGCTTCTCAAAGGTCTCTTGGTTTTTCTCACTTGGAAATCTATCACGGTCAAAGGGAGGAGGAGAAGGTGAGGGAACAGGCCTACGAGCTCTAGTCTTCCTAGGCATGATGCTAAGGAAAGGATAAAGACACAAAGATAGAACCAAAAAGAGCCAACAAAAACACAAACCAAGGGCAGATTGCAAGTTAGCAAAAAAAAATATAGAACATAAATCTATATGATGCATGAACAATCACAATGTCATGATGCATATTCTATTGCAGTAAAACTAAGTTCAATTTAAGTTCAATTTCACACAATTGGCTTGAGTATAGAGTTTCTAACAAAAACCCCAAAATTTTAAAACCACTTGTTAAGTTTTAGGAAAAATTTGACCAATAGATCATCACACAAGCTAGAATACACAATATAATGATCAATTACATCAATTCAACAAGCCAATTGCATCAATTGAACCCAATTTGAACAAAATCCCTAATTTGGATTAATTTCAAGCCCTAGAAAATTCAATTTCTCACAAATCCCAAAATTGATCAAATTAAACCATCAAGATCATGTTTAAATCATATCCCAACAAAAACCCAATGATCAATTTCACTTAAAATGGCTTGAATCATAAAAAACTCCAAATAGGAATAGGTTCGAAAATTTCAAGGAAAAATGCATGAAAAATGCATAAAACTTGAAAATAAAAGAAAAAGTAAGGGTATAATGGACTTACCGGCCTTAGATGACGAAAATCTCGCAAAAGATTTAGAGGAAAATGACAAAAATTGTGATGAGTGAGCTTGCTGAGTCGGAGAGAGAGAGAAAAAGGTTTGAAACTTTTGAAAAAGTGTTTTGAACAAGTCAAAAACTGAGTTTAAAAAAAAAACTAATTCACGATATTCGATTGATCAAAAATTACATTCGATCGATCGAAACAACCCGAGACTCTTAAAGAATTTTAAGCACAATTTTGATTGTTCGAAAAATAGACTGGATTAATTGAACCAGACAAAGGCTCACTAAATTTTAGGAAAAACACAGTTTTGAAAAACAACCACATTTTGGGCAAGGCCTCTTCAAAGCATTGAAATTGAAGAACAAAATGCATGAGTATGAGATGAAATGCTTTTTCAAAAACCCAAGTTTTAAACCCAGTTTTTCCAAAAAAAATTCAATCATTCTCCCTTTAAATTCTTCAAGCAACAAATATGTTGTGCATAATACTCAAGATATTTTCAAACTCGGTTGGTCAGACCAAAAAACACACAATAACATGTCCAGTGTTTAGCAAAGAGTAACTTGTGTAATGTGTGCAATAAGCAAAAACTTGAGATACATGTGAGGTGATATGTGAATAGAAATCAAACACAAAGTCTACAAAATTCATCACATAGAATTTGAAAGAGGCTATCACCAAAAGAGTTACATCATATAACTCTCACATCTCCTAGAACAAAAGCTTGCAATCATGTAAGTTTCTTCTTAATTTAATAAGAAATTTATTAAAAAGCCAGGATAATGTACACACCAATTTTAATTATGTGATTTGGCATCAAGCCTAATAGTACACACTAATTTTAAGCATTAAGCAATTAAACCGGGGCTACACCTTATGTTTTTTTTTTGTGCATATGCTACACTTTCTCGAGCACAAAATCTTACGATATGCACTAAGGTGTTCATGATTGGCTAGTGAATAGTGGTGAGATGATTATTTATGCCTTTCTCAAAAGGTTCAAGTCCGCCAGTCAAAGACATGTGACTTCAAGATCAAGACAAAGTGATCAAAAACCATAAACATCTTTCCCACACAACATGCACTACCAAGTTTCAACTAGTAAAGTGCAAAAAATAAGCTTATCAAAGCTAAACAAGGTACATAAGACATGTTATGTGAAAATAAATTGACCAACCTTGTTTTCTGAAAGTTCAAAAAGGGTATGCAATACCTTTGAACGTTTGGACCCTAAATACAAAAATTACCAATTCAAGCTTTATATCAAACAAATAATATGCGGAACATGATATCAAGCTAATAACAGAAACATCCACAGCAGTAAATATAAGGCAAAGATAAAGGGAAGGAAGATGCAAACACATGGACAACACACGATGTGTTATCGAAGAGGAAACCGAAGCCTTCGGCATAAAACCTCTCCGCCGCCCTCCAAGTGGTCAAATAATCCACTAGAAAATGTAGTTGGGATACATGAACAACAATAGACCCTCCAAGCCTAATCTACCCAGGTACCTAAGCCCTCCAAGCTTCTTGCTCCAACGAGGTTGCATCGAACCTTTTTCTCTTCTAGCTTACCGGATTCCGCTGCTAGACCATAGCATCAACCAATGTAGATTAGTTCCTTCTTAACTGCTTCCTAACAATACCAAATAGACCTTCTCACAGACGTGGGTGTGGTGAGACAAGGATTTGGCTAAAGGCCTCTCAAGGGTATGACAATGGAGAGGAAGAGAGTAGAGGAATTTGTAGAGTCTCTAAGGTTAAGATTGTGGATGAATCAATCTTGTATTTCTTTAGGGTTTCTCTCACAAAATTCTCTCTGGAAGCTCTCTAAATATGGTGGGTTTAAGGGTATATATATAGTAGGGTGAGAAAGGAATGCAAAACGTCAGTTTTTACCAAACAGGGCATTTTGACGACTTGGCCTCGCGACTGGGTCAAGTCGCGAGTTCAAGCCGCAAGCCAATGGCCTGGCCAGCCTGGGACTTTTGTCCTGTAGTGCAACAGCTAGCGCGACTCTTCAGCTTCTGGCATGCTTGGCACGTGTGCGAACTTTTGGCGACTTGCAAGCCGCGACTCATCCGCAAGATCCAGTCGCGAGACTCTGTTTTCTTGCACATTCTTGAGCATTTCTTCACATCTTCTCACACACTACCCTTACAATTTTCCCACCTAAATACAGGGTTACTAAGTGCTAAATTACAAGTAAATTGGCACGGAATAAAGCCAACAAGATGGTTGATTAAATTCAACCTTACAATCTCCCCCTTTGGCTATTCCGTGACAAAACCCTACAACAGACTCTAGACTTAAAACGTGAGTTGGGAACAGTTGAACAAAACTCACTCACACCTAACTCTAGATTCTGTAAAGCTCTTGAACATATGAATAAGTAACTCCTGAAACACAATAACATATCAATATCATTGTATGCAGAAAAACTTGATATGCATATGGAGCAAAAATATCATGATCAAGCAAAATGGAATAAATTAGTAGACCATGGTAAGACCAAAACAAGTAATCACTATAACCAAGTGATCACAATGCTCATTCACACTTGGAATGAACATCTGGACATTCAAGATGACAAACACAAGGCACATCACTTGAATGACCAAGACTCAACCAATGCATACAAACATGCATGCATCTAGGAACAATCCTACAAGGGCACAAGAGTGTTGTACTTAAAATAATGCAAAGCATTAACAAGTACAAAAGCACAATGCATAAAGGCTGCATAAGCAAAGAATTGCAAATACATGGCACATACCATAAAAGCCTACAAAACATGCATATTCAAACCCTTAAAGCTTACATAAGCAACATGGGTACAGAAACAGATAAAAAAGTGTTGAAATAACTGAATAACATCATTATATATAAGTACCAAAGATTCACAGCCATCCAAAAGTTTTGAGTTTAAAAACAGACTTAAACCAAAATGTATCTAGCCTATACAAAAGTATGAGACAAGTGTACCACAAGTTTTCCCAAAAGTATAACATCATAAAAAAAAAACTTAAAACAGCAACTATAAAGACAAAACACTCCCCCTTTCAGTATGTACCCTCCTTTTCATGATTAAGCTCTTTCTCCCCCTTAAGTTGTTCTCCCCCTTTTTGGCACAAATAGTTAAAGGCTGTCTTCGAGCTTCTGTTGGATGTTATCTAATTGTAACTCAATGGTTCCAAGACACATTTGAGTTTGATTGTGAAATGAGTTGAGAAGTCGTTCTAAATCAGAAATTCGCTGAAATACATTTTCAATGAAATGACTTTGTTTGGGAAATTGGAATCCAGGAGGAATAGATGGGTTGCTGGTTGTCTGTACAGGAGTAGCTGTAGCATGAGCGGATGGAGAAGCCTGAGAGGATGGTTCAATCTTAGGTTTCTTGGAGGAGTGACTCTTGCTAGCTTGGAGAAAGTGCACTGATATCGGTCGAGGACGAGACAAGAAATTCTCATCTGATGAAGGACTAATACCTTCACGAAGAACAATCTTCATGATTAGATTGCAGAAAGGAAGTGTTGTTCGTGTTGCTGTACGAGCCGATGTCTTTCCAATGGTTTGGAATATATGAGCACAAATATCAATTGGTGCACCAGTAATCAGATCACACAGAAATTGAGCCCTTCCAAGATTGATGAAGGTAGTATTTGACAGAGGATAGAGATTGGAAAACATAATCAGCTTTAAGGTTGTTAGTTCGGGCGAAAACAATGCAGTGCTTATTGATGACCCTGTGCTTCCCACTGCATGTTCTTTCCCAAGAACTTAGAGGATGTCTTGTGCCTGAAGCACTCTGTCATTGTATGGAGTTTGATCGACATTACTTGGTCTGGAAATGCGGAGTACCTTTGCAATGTAGTCTGCATTTAGGATAAACTCTGTTCCTTGAACCCAGCATTTTAACTCTCCACCGGTAAATCTAGCATTTGAGTAGAATTCCTTAACCAGTTCTTCAATTGGGTCCTCAAAGTTTCCAAAAAGGTCAGCCCAATCTCTGTCTTTAAAGATGTTGGGGATAAAAGTTTCTCCAAGGGTATCAAACTTGACGGCTCGTTCCACAATGGGAGAGGACTCTTTGAAGATGTCTGTGTAGGTCTTTAAGTCAGTAGGAGTCCTGAATTTCTCAATGGTTGAGTCCTTGGATGACTTAGACGACAACCGTGTCCGTTTAGCAATTGGGGTTGCCGAATCTTCAGACACAATGCCTTTACCTCTGGATGAACAGCGAGTTAACTGCAACAAAATTGACACAGAAACAAACCAAATACAATACCACCAGAAGCAAACATCAAATTGGTTAGTTTCAGTAAAAAGTTAGGTAAAGGGAAATGTACCCAGAAATGACCAAGAGGCAATGAAACAGGATATGAAGAGTATGAAGTGAGCATGAGCACCCCAATGCAGTAGCATACCAAAAATATGAAAAACAATAACACAGGGCAAAACACATATAACACATAGATACTAAAAATCAAAACCAAGGACAACATTCAGAGAGACCCATAGAGAAACCCAAAACCCCTAAGCCTAAAGGAAATGCTTAGAACATAACAAGCAATTAGAAGTATTAACAAGGTACTTAGTTAACACATCAAACAAGAGAATAGCAATACTCAAACAGTCAGACTCAACATTTTGAACAAACCCATCTTCGAACCTAATATGTTGCAGAACACAAATGTAACTCATAAAATAGGAATCATAACACCAGAACCTTAAGAATAAAGTATAGGGAACAAGAACCACACCTTTTTCTTGGAGGTTGATGCAGACATGATGCAAAAATGGAGTCTTTTTCAGTGAGAAGCAAAGTGTTTGAGTCAGGGAATGAAGAAGACAATGAACAGTCACTAATATTCAAGGGAAAAACTGAAATTTTTTTTGAAAACTGTCTTTAAAATGCAAAACACGCGTTTTTCGCCACTTGATCAAGTCGCCAGTAAGTCGCCAGGTTAAGCCGCAAAACACTGTAAAGGTAAGAAATTTGAAAATTTCTCTAAGTGTTTTTCGCGACTGGAAAGTCTACCCGCGAGGGAGTTGCGAGCTGAGCTGTGAAAATCTCTGATTGCCCCTCACGATTGGACCTTCCACCCGCGAACAAGTCGCCAATCTGAGCCGCAAAAAATGCAAAGCTCAAATTTTGAAAAATTTTCTAAGTTTTTTTCGGGACTTGGTTACTGACTCGCCAGTGAGCCGCAAAAAGTCTCTGAGTGGCCCTCGCCACTGGAACTTGCGATTGGGACAACTCGCAACTTAGTCGCCAAAACAGGGCAACACTATTTTTGAAATTCTGACATTTTTATAAAAACAAAGTACTTTCCAAAAACAAATAAAAACACTCAAAAATCTTTTTGTGTTTGATTAAACAAAGATTGAGCATGTGAAAACACATTCAATCAAGTACAATCACACAAATGAATATGGCATTCATTGAACATGGACTTGTGTGTTGTGTGTGGATATCAAAAATAAGATAGTCCTAAGTCCAATGTGAAGCTTCAATGATCAATTCAATCAAGGCATACACAATTAGCACTGGATAATGTGACCTATCTCAATTATAGAAACATGCATATATGACCTCCCACAAGAACTTGATAACATCCTTTGAAGCTTTTCATTTGGTTCCATTTTTAACATATCATTTGCACTTTTTGAGCAAAGAAAATCTCATTGTGAGATAGATGCCTGAAATTTTTGATATTTCAATTTATGAGTTAGCCTTTGGCTTTTAGGGCATCAAACATTTTATTTTGGTCGCTTTCCCTTTTTCCTAGTCAAATACTAGTATGTGCGATAGGCTTTTGCAGCTCTATATCTATTTTCATTTGGAGATTTACATTTAGAGAGCTCTTTTAACCAAAAAACAAAATAAAGAGTGGGAAGATATATAGGCATGAGTCTATGCATGTCACAAGATCAACAAAACCATTCACTAGTCATTCATGACAAGGTTGAAGATCTATTTACAATAGTCACATAGATTTCAAAATTTCTCCCACAATGGTATGAGTGCATAGAAGACAAGCTAAGCTCATAGATGCACAAAGCCATTAGTACAAAGGTACAAGGCAAAACATGATTTGAGACAAAAGCTCAACAAAGTTGATCAAACTTTTGGATTTTATACTTTTTATGTGTTTTTGAATTTTTGACACAAAATCAAAAAAATGATCAAAGACAAAATTAGCAAAGTGAAAAATAATTTAACCAAAAAAAATTTTCATCATAAACTAGCAAGAAGCAAAACAACCAAGCATAAACACAAAATATGGGAAGTATTGATGCATGGACATGTTGCAGTGCTTATGCATGAGTACCCTTCGTCACCCACACGTCACGTGCATTTGGGGTGATATCCTTGATGGATTGGGTACGAGAATTAGGGCTATCAAACCTTCGTGTGAAGCTTTCAAGGCAGTTGGTGAAGGCACCGATCATCTTCATCACGTCCGTCATTCCTGGATCACGGTTTTGACTTCTTGATTGCTCACCACCCCAAGACCTCATGTCATTTCTTCTTCCTCGTGACCGAGGTGCACTAGCATTGTTGTCTGCTCTCATCTTTTGACAGTTGGGTCTTATATGTCCTTGCAATTCGCAATAGTGACACACATAATCTTTCTTAGGATCCCGTTGATATCTTGGGATTGATCTTCCTCTTGCTTCAGACCTCACTGCAGGTTGATTTATGGGCTTATTCATCACTCTTTGATCTGTTACCATCTTCTTCTTTTCAACCTTAGCCTTCTCCACAGTAAGACCGACTACAATTGGCTCTTTGGCATTCACAAACTTGACTTCTTTGGAGATATTCACAGTAGCTGCACTGCTTTCTCCAGTGTATCCTAGTCCAGATTTATCTGAAAATTGCTTTTGAGAGGAAATTACATCATCCAACTTCTTGGTGGAGACCCTTTCTACCTTGGCATTGGCTTGAACCACTTCAAGCTCCAAGAATCTGATCTTTAAGTAAGCTTCTGATAGCTCACCATTAAGTTTTTCTATTTCGCATTTGGCTTCCTTATGTCTGATCATGAGACTTCGGTAATCTTCCTCTGCTTTCTTCATTTTTCTCACAGCTGCCTTGGCTATTCTTGCATACTCTCCTGACTTCTCAAGAAGTAAGGAGTAATTCTCTTGGAGATTAACTGTATTTCTATCCTTTTCAACATCTAATTCTTCAACAACTCTAATAGACTCCAAATCAGAATGCTCTCCAAGTTCCTTCACAAGTGTATCCAAATCATCTGAGGATTCCACATGAGCAATGGTCATGAATGTGGAGAAATTTCCTTCTTCATCACAGCTCTCTTCAGAGTCATAATTTGAATTGTCAGAATCACTTAAAGTAGTGGCATAGGCCTTTCCCTTTGACTTCAAGTAATTGGGGCATTCCTTTTTAAAGTGCCTATGTCCATTACATTCAAAACATGTAATTCCTTGTGAGGATTGGGAATCTTTACCGTCTTTTCTTCGGAATTCTTTCTTCTCCTTCCCGGAACTCTGAAATTTTCCTTTGTCACCAAATTTTCCACTGTTTTTGAGCTTTAAGAATTTCTGGAAGTTCTTTACAAGATACGCCATATCTTTGTCTCTGAGTGGCCCTCGCCACTGGAACTTGCGATTGGGACAACCCGCAACTTAGTCGCCAAAATAGGGCAACACTATTTTTGAAATTTTGACATTTTTATAAAAACAAAATACTTTCCAAAAACAAATAAAAACACTCAAAAATCTTTTTGTGTTTGATTAAACAAAGATTGAGCATGTGAAAACACATTTAATCAAGTACAATCACACAAATGAATATGGCATTCATTGAACATGGACTTGTGTGTTGTGTGTGGATATCAAAAATAAGATAGTCCTAAGTCCAATGTGAAGCTTCAATGATCAATTCAATCAAGGCATACACAATTAGCACTGGATAATGTGACCTATCTCAATTATAGAAACATGCATATATGACCTCCCACAAGAACTTGATAACATCCTTTGAAGATTTTCATTTGGTTCCATTTTTAACATATCATTTGCACTTTTTGAGCAAAGAAAATCTCATTGTGAGATAGATGCCTGAAATTTTTGATATTTCAATTTATGAGTTAGCCTTTGGCTTTTGGGGCATCAAACATTTTATTTTGGTCGCTTTCCCTTTTTCCTAGTCAAATACTAGTATGTGCGACAGGCTTTTGCAGCTCTATATCTATTTTCATTTGGAGATTTACATTTAGAGAGCTCTTTTAACCAAAAACAAAATAAAGAGTGGGAAGATATATAGGCATGAGTCTATGCATGTCACAAGATCAACAAAACCATTCACTAGTCATTCATGACAAGGTTGAAGATCTATTTACAATAGTCACATAGATTTCAAAATTTCTCCCACAATGGTATGAGTGCATAGAAGACAAGCTAAGCTCATAGATGCACAAAGCCATTAGTACAAAGGTACAAGGCAAAACATGATTTGAGACAAAAGCTCAACAAAGTTGATCAAACTTTTGGATTTTATACTTTTTATGTGTTTTTGAATTTTTGACACAAAATCAAAAAAATGATCAAAGACAAAATTAGCAAAGTGAAAAATAATTTAACCAAAAAAAATTTTCATCATAAACTAGCAAGAAGCAAAACAACCAAGCATAAACACAAAATATGGGAAGTATTGATGCATGGACATGTTGCAGTGCTTATGCATGAGTATCCTTCGTCACCCACACGTCACGTGCATTTGGGGTGATATCCTTGATGGATTGGGTATGAGAATTAGGGCTATCAAACCTTCGTGTGAAGCTTTCAAGGCAGTTGGTGAAGGCACTGATCATCTTCATCACGTCCGTCATTCCTGGATCACGGTTTTGACTTCTTGATTGCTCACCACCCCAAGACCTCACGTCATTTCTTCTTCCTCGTGACCGAGGTGCACTAGCATTGTTGTCTGCTCTCATCTTTTGACAGTTGGGTCTTATATGTCCTTGCAATTCGCAATAGTGACACACATAATCTTTCTTAGGATCCCGTTGATATCTTGGGATTGATCTTCCTCTTGCTTCAGACCTCACTGCAGGTTGATTTATGGGCTTATTCATCACTCTTTGATCTGTTACCATCTTCTTCTTTTCAACCTTAGCCTTCTCCACAGTAGGACTGACTACAATTGGCTCTTTGGCATTCACAAACTTGACTTCTTTGGAGATATTCATAGTAGCTGCACTGCTTTCTCCAGTGTATCCTAGTCCAGATTTATCTGAAAATTGCTTTTGAGAGGAAATTGCATCATCCAACTTCTTGGTGGAGACCCTTTCTACCTTGGCATTGGCTTGAACCACTTCAAGCTCCAAGAATCTGATCTTTAAGTAAGCTTCTGACAGCTCACCATTAAGTTTTTCTATTTCGCATTTGGTTTCCTTATGTCTGATCATGAGACTTCGGTAATCTTCCTCTGCTTTCTTCATTTTTCTCACAGCTGCCTTGGCTATTCTTGCATACTCTCCTGACTTCTCAAGAAGTAAGGAGTAATTCTCTTGGAGATTAACTGTATTTCTATCCTCTTCAACATCTAATTCTTCAACAACTCCAATAGACTCCAAATCAGAATGCTCTCCAAGCTCCTTCACAAGTGTATCCAAATCATCTGAGGATTCCACATGAGCAATGGTCATGAATGTGGAGAAATTTCCTTCTTCATCACAGCTCTCTTCAGAGTCATAATTTGAAGTGTCAGAATCACTTAAAGTAGTGGCATAGGCCTTTCCCTTTGACTTCAAGTAATTGGGGCATTCCTTTTTAAAGTGCCTATGTCCATTACATTCAAAACATGTAATTCCTTGTGAGGATTGGGAATCTTTACCGTCTTTTCTTCGGAATTCTTTCTTCTCCTTCCCGGAATTCTGAAATTTTCCTTTGTCACCAAATTTTCCACTGTTTTTGAGCTTTAAGAATTTCTGGAAGTTCTTTACAAGATACGCCATATCTTTGTCTATTGTATCCTCTTCCGAAGAGTCTTGAGACACCATTCTCTCATCAATTGTCTTAAGAGCAAGGGATTTGCTTTGCTCTTCTTTGCTGAAGGAAGGGACAACTCGTATGTTTGCAAAGAACCAACCAGCTCTTGAACCTTGATGTCATCAAGATCTTTGCTCTTTTCAATGGCTGTAACTTTGGGCCGGAAACTTTTTGGTAGTGATCGAAGGATCTTTCTTACAATCTTCGAGTCCTCCGTCTTCTCTCCCAAGTTAAATTTACCAACAACAACTTCATTCAATTTACTGTAGAATGAATCAAAGGACTCATCCTCACTCATCCTTAGCTCCTCAAAATGAGTGGTCAACATTTGAAGTTTGGTGTCCTTTACTTTCTTAGTCCCTTTATAAGTTGTCTCCAGAATTTCCCATGCTTCCTTAGCTATGGTGATATGAGAAATCCGGTGAAATTCTTCTGGAGAAACACCGCAGAAAATAGCATTCAATGCCTTGCTATTTGCATTTGCCGCTGTAAGAGCAGCCTTATCCCAAGTAGACTTGGCAGCCTTTGGCTTTGTCCATCCTACTTCCACTGCATCCCACACAGCATAATCAATAGAACACAAAAACGCCCTTATATGGACTTTCCAAAATGCATAATTATTACCGTCAAAGAACGGTGGTACATTAAGAGATTGAGACCTATCGATCTCAAAGGGGTCAAGGATCACACTTAGGTAATTTAAACCACAACAAGTGTAACCGCTCTGATACCAATTGAAAGTTCAAAAAGGGTATGCAATACCTTTGAACGTTTGGACCCCAAATACAAAAATTACCAATTCAAGCTTTATATCAAACAAATAATGTGCGGAACATTATATCAAGCTAATAACAGAATTGATAACTAATCTAAGCCAAATATAAACACATCCACAGTAGTAAATATAAGGCAAAGATAAAGGGAAGGAAGATGCAAACACACGGACAACACACGATGTGTTATCGAAGAGGAAATCGAAGCCCTCAGCATAAAACCTCTCCGCCGCCCTCCAAGGGTCAAATAATCCACTAGAAAATGTAGTTAGGATACATGAACAGCAATAGACCCTCCAAGCCTAATCTACTCAGGTACCTAAGCCCTCCAAGTTTCTTGCTCCAATGAGGTTGCGCCAAACCTTTTTCTTTTCTAGCTTATCAACCAATGTAGATTGGTTCCTTCTTAACTGCTTCCCAATAGTACCAAATAGACCTTCTCACAGACGTGGGTGTGGTGAGACAAGGATTTGGCTAAAGGCCTCACAAGGGTATGATAATGGAGAGGAAGAGAGTAGAGGAATTTGTAGAGTCTCTAAGGTTAAGATTGTGGATGAATCAATCTTGTATTTCTCTAGGGTTTCTCTCACAAAATTTTCTCTGGAAGCTCTCTAAATATGGTTGGTTTAAGGGTATATATATAGTAGGGTGAGAAAGGAATGCAAAACGTCAGTTTTTGCCAAACAGGGCATTTTGGCGACTTGGCCTCGCGACTGGGTCAAGTTGCGAGTTCAAGTCGCGAGCCAACGGCCTGGCCAGCCTAGGACTTTTGTCCTGTAGTGCAACAGCTGGCGCGACTCTTCAGCTTCTAGCATGCTTGGCACGTGTGCAAACTTTTGGCGACTTGCAAGCTGTGACTCACCCGCAAGATCCAGTCGTGAGACTCTGTTTTCTTGCACACTCTTGAGCATTTCTTCATATCTTCTCACACACTACCCTTACAATTTTCCCACCTAAATACAGGGTTACTAAGTGCTAAATTACAAGCAAATTGGCACGGAATAAAGCCAACAAGACGGTTGATTAAATTCAACCTTACATTTTCAAAAACCAAGAACAATAATGCCAAACACAATTTGTTTCCTCCTTTTTTTTTTATTATTTTTTTTATTAAAAGAGAAAACATATGAAATCCCAGAATGAAATGCATGAATGTTATGCAATACAAATCCTAGAAACATTAAAAAAAAAAAACAAAACAAAAACAAAACAAAGCAAAACAAAAACCAGAAAACAATGGTCACAAAGAGTAGAGCAATGAAGCACAAGGACCATATCAGAAAGACCCAATTAGATTAAGTCTTTTGCATCCAAAACCTTCTAGATGCACCATGAATATTGGAGTTCCTATTCACGTTCGAGTGATTTCCAACTCTAGGATTGGAATAAAGGTTTAAAGCTTTTACAAATTCACCAATGAGTGCCATAGGATCTTGTGCTTGAAGCACAGGCACTTTTGGTTTGTTTACTCTCTTAACAGCTTGAAGCTTGTAACAGTTAGGATGAATGTGTCCAGACTTTCCACAAAAATGACAAACCTAACCAGGTTTACCATGTATCTTGTCCTTAGAAAGGGTAGACTCCTTAGGTTTAGACTTTTTCAAATCAACCCTAATCTTCCTAGATGGTGAAACTTCTATGAGTTTGACAACTTCACTCACAAGGGGTTTGACAGTTTCACTCACAACCTCACTCACAGAAGGTTTAGAAGAAGATGAAGGAACAAAGTTTGTGGAATGGGGTGCAGACACAGAGATGCTTTCAACAAAACCTAAACCAGATTTGTCGGAAGGATACTTTTGAACACTCAGCATTTGATCAAGTTTAGAACTAGCGGATCTAGCAACAGACAAATCAAGTTCTAATTTCTTAACCTTATCAATCAAAAGCATATTCTCAGTTTTCACATTGTTCAAGAGTTCATTAGCATCAAAAAGTTTAACAAGCAAATTCTTCTTATCAAGCTCGATAGATTCATTTTTCTTCAGGCCAAGTTCAACATTCATCGCATCCTTTGCAGCAACTTTGCAAAGTTTGTTTTAGGCCTCTTGAAGATCTGCATCCTTATAGAGTTTCCCATCAAAAGGGTTCTCTTTAACAGACACGCTTTCATTGACTACAGCAGTAGCAGTGAAAGCAATGAAGTTTCCATCCTCGTCACATCCAGACTCATTATCAGAAACTTCATTATCACTAAGGGTTACAGCCATAGCTTTGCCTTTAGACCTCAAGAATGTAGGACATTCAGATTTAACATGACCATACCCTTGACATCCAAAACATTGAGAACCCAAAGAATTATTAGAAGATTGACCTACTTTTTCTCTAGGTTTTTCAGGGTTGCTAACCTTAGTGGGATCACTTTTCCTAAAATTTCTAGGTTTAGCAGTGTTTGTATTTCTTGCCCTTCTGTTACTATTCCTAAGAAAGTTTCTAAAGTTCTTGGCAAGGTAAGCAATCTCTGTAGTAGAGAGCTCATCATCAAATCCACCATCCTCAACATCATCAACTGAATTAGGAGCCATTGACTTGGATTTGCTAGCTTTGGGTAGGTCCAACTCATAGGACTGAAGAGATCCTACAAGTTCATCAACAGGGATGAAGTCCACATCCTTACTCTCAGTAATCGCAGTCACTTTGGGTCTAAAATATTCAGTTAAAGATCTAAGAATCTTCCTAACAATTTTAGGCTGATCATAGATTTCACCCAAATTATATACAGAATTAACAATATCATTAAGCTTAGCATAGAATTCATCAAAAGTTTCTTCATCAAACATCTTAATGCTTTCAAATCTAGAAGTTAATTGCTGTAATTTATTAATCTTAACTGCCTTTGTGCCTTCATGCACAGTTTGGAGGATATTCCAAGCAGTGTAAGCAACCTCAATATTAAAGATTCTCTTAATTCCTCCATTGAAACAGCGTTAAAGATAGCATTCATAGCTTTGCTATTGAACGCAGCTGCTTCTTTTTGAGAAGTTTGCCACTCACTCACAGGAGTAGTGGGCTTCTCCCATTCGTACTCAACGGAATTTCAAACCCTCTCATCAGTAGATTTCAAGAATGCTTTCATCCTTACTTTCCAATAAACATAGTTATTCCCATCAAAGTGAGGAGGAATAACAAGAGAGTGTCCATGTTCCATGACAACAGGGGTCAAGGATCAACTCAAAGATTAAAAGATCTACAACAAAAGAGCTACTCGCTCTGATACCACTTGTTAGGTTTTCAAACCTTTTAAAACAACAATTGAATTAACCTAGAGAATTAGCCAAGTGATTAACTTAGTCAAATTATGCAAATCTAGGTTAACACAAGCATATAAAGCATCCGAAATATAAAGAACACAAAGATATGATCACCCAAAAAAACGAAATCGGTAAAAAACCTAAGGAGGATTTAATCTAGCTATCCTCAAGGTAAACTTGAATCCACTATATGAAAGAATCAAAGTTTATACAATAAGACATACAAGCACCCACGCTCGACTTCCTATTGCTACCCACCAATAGAACTTACTGACACGACCACGTGCAAGCTCCGAATCCACAGACTCCTTCTTTCTTGGATTCTCCACAAGTACAAGCACCCTCGCTTGTTTTTCTTTAAGCTCCAATGGCAGCAACTGAGTTGATAATCAAAGTGCAGATAACATCTTCTCCTTGAAAACCCTACGCTTTATGTAAAGGAAAACTCCTCAAGGATCTCACAAGAGATTCACACAAAATCGCAAATATTAACAACAAGAGCCTCAATAGCAACACTAAAAACGTGGCTGGGGTTTGCCTTATATACTTATGGCAAAAACATAAAACCCTAAACGTTTTAATGAGATAGGGCTAAGTTGGAAATCTACAGAAAAATGCATTTTGGCCGACTTTCGATTGATCGAGTCTAAGCTTCAATCTATCGAGCCAAGCCGAAAGTAACAAATACTTCTGCAGCCTCTCGATTCGAAATTTGCATAAAAGGCACAACTTTAAGCAAGCATAAACAGGACTAAACAAACTATTTTGATCATTGTTTGCCAACATTACATATTAGAGTTCTAGATACATAAAATCCTAAGTCTTTAAAACCTAACAGCACACACCACACAAGTTACTCTTTGCTAAACTTTGTACATGTTATGGTATGTGATTTTGGTTTAGCCAACCAAGTTTGAAAATTCCTTGAGTTTTATGCAAAACATGTTTGCTGTTTGAGAATTTAAGGATAATTGATTGAAAATCTTATTTTTGGGAAATCTGGGTTCAATTCAAGTGTTTTTTGAAGAGTATTTCATCTCATACTCATGCATTTTATTCATAAAATACTATGGTTTGAGGAGTTTCTGCATAAAATTGCTCTGTTTTTCAAAAAATTCACTTTTCTAGATTTTTAATCGATCGAATCTGTCTCTCAACAAATAAAAATTGCGATTAAAATTTTGGTTTGAATCTACCTGGCTTGATTGGTATTTGATCGATACTCGACCGATCAAAACTGAAAAATTTTCAGTTTTTAAGTTTTTGACCAAATTTTTTTTTCATGCATCATTTATGTTTAGCATTCACATGCATTGCATTGTTTTCTGTATCCATCTTGCAGTTTTGCAGTCATATCTCTCATTATTTTTCACATATAACATGCATACACTTTGCTAAATTGGGTACTCAACTTAATTTAAAAATTGATTGATTAATTTTTTAGTTATGTACTTTTTAGTATATGCTATTTTTATGTGTGAACTATAGAAAATATTTTCTTAAGAGAGAATATTTTTCTTCATGTGTATCCTTAACTTAGTTTTTAAGTTTGGTTTGTGTGTCTTTATTTTCCCCACCTCCTAAAGTTTCCCCAGAACTGTTTTTCCTAAAACTTGTTTTGTTTTTCCTATTTTTATAGGGGGAGAACCTTGTTTTTACCCTTTGTTGTTCATAGGGGGACTTATCTCTATTTTCTATAGAGTTAAATTGTTTTGTGTTCCCTTAATTCTCTATTTTCTCTTGACTTTTGTTGCGTATGTTTTTTTAATTTGGGCAACAATGAGTTGTCTTTGTCAATACGCGACAAAAAGGGAGAGAATTAGATGAAATATAGGAAACCTGTGTTGTTTTGTTTAGGGGGAGTTGAAATTGTTTTTGAAAGGGGGAGAAAATAACATTTTTTGATGTATCTAACATAGGGGGAGAGTTAGTTTACATATTTGTTGTTTTATTATTTTTGGTTTACTTGTATTTTCCACACATGCGTTTATGCGTTTGTTGAGTGTTTCAGGAATATACATGTTGATTCATTCGGGCTGCTGTCTACACTTGTAACTGATAGATAGTAATTAGGATGAATTGTATTTGGGCTATTTGTAACTTTGAGCATTTCATGTTTGTGATGTGTTTTGTCACGGATTGCCAAAGCGGGAGATTGTTAGGTTCTAAGACTTTAGGAACTAATGTATTAGAACTTCCATTTGTATTGTGTTGGCAAACCATGATCAAAACACTGAGTCTAGGTTTAGGCTTGCTTAAAGTAAGTTTATTTGTAAAATTGGAATAGAGTGATTGCAGAATTTATTGGACTAAATCTACTAAATCTGCAGGGCTCGATCGATCGAAAATTAGACTCAATCGATCAAACCACATGCAGATTTATTTTTCTGCAGAATTCCAATTCAGCCCAAACTCTACTGAACGTATTGGGTTTCAAGTAAAACACTCCTAGTATATAAAGGAAACCTTAAAATGTTTTTAAGTGATTTTTTTAAGAGATTAGAGTGCATCTTGTGCCTCTTTTATAGATCTAGGGTTTTGTACCAAAAAGCTCTCTAAAGTTGCTATTTATGCTGTGTGTGTGAATCTTCTGTGAGATCCAGAGGTGTTTGCCTCCATACATACTTAGAGTTTCCAAGGTTCAAGATTATGTCAAGAACTTGGTGATCATTCAGTTGCAGATTCAAGAGCTTAAAGACACACAAGCGAGAGTGCTTGTACTTGCTGGGAATCTAAGAAAGAAGTAGTCCATGGACTCGGAGCTATCATAGGATCGTGGTAGTAAGTTTTCTACTCGAGGTAGTAATAGAATGTTAGTGATCTAAGTCGCTATTGTGTAAACTTCAATTCTTTCATAGTGGATTCAGTTTTACTTTGAGGATAGTTAGGTTAAATCCACCCTAAGTTTTTTGCTAGTTTGGTTTTCCTAGGTTATCATATCATGTGTTCTTTATTTTTCGCACTTTACATGATATGATTCATATGTGTTAACCTAGAACTCCATGATTTGACTAAGTAATCACTTGGCTAATTAACTAGGTTAATTTTAAGGGGTCTAAAAACTCACACACACACACACACACACACACACACACACACATATATATATATATGTATCTAAAAACTAAAGCGTAGTATTTATTATTGTTATACTTCAGTTGAACTACATCAGCACCTATGTTATTATCATTTTTTTCCCAATTTTCCTATAATTGTTTTTAACATTTACTATTTTTTTTTAATATTTACATTTTTCCCAACATTCTGCCTCCCTTACATTTTCATCTCTCCACTACCCATCTACATTAATAGCACTCTTTTCTTTACTTTATTTTGTCTCTTCTTATTTGTTAGGTTTTAAAGATTTAGGAATTTATGTATTTAGAACTCTAATGTGTATTGTTGGCAAACCATGATCAAAACAGGTTGTTTAGTCTTGTTTAGGCTTGCTCAAAGTTGTGTCTTTTATGTAAAGTTGGAATTGAGTGGCTGCAGAAGTATTTGTTACTTTCGTCCTGGCTCGATCGATCGAAAATTAGACTCGATCGATCGAAAGTCAGCCAGAACGTTTTTCTGCAGAATTCCAACTCAGCCCAAACTCTACTTAAACATCTTGGGGATCAAGTAAAACACTCCTATATATAAGGGAAACCTTAGAACGTTTTTGAGACTGGAGAAAGAGAGAGATTAGAGTGCCTCTTGTGCCTCCTTTTATTAGGGTTTTGTACCAAAACCTCTCTAAGTCTTTGTTGCTCATATTGCGGTTTGTGTGAATCTCTTGTGAGATCTTTAAGGAGCTTTCCTTTACACAAAACTTAGGGTTTTCAAGGTAGAGATTATTTCAACATCTTGATGATCAACTCGGTTGCTACCATTGGTGCTTAAAGATAAACAAGCGGAGAGCTTGTAGCTTATTGAAGAATTCAAGAAAGAAGGAGTCAGTGGATTCGGAGCTTGCACGTGGTCGTGTCAGTAAGTTCCACTGGTGGGTAGCATTAGGAAGTCGAGCGGGGAGCTTGTAAGTCCTTTTGTATGAACTTCGATTCTTTCATAGTGGATTCAGGTTTACCCTGAGGATAGCTAGGTCAAATCCTCCCCAGGTTTTTACCGTGTGGTTTCCTAGGTCATCATATTTTGTGTTATTTACTTTTCCGCTGCTTTATATATTTTTGATATGATTGTATGCTTGTGATAACCTAGAATTGCCTAATTGGACTAAGTTAATCACTTGGCTAATTAACTAGGTTAATCTGGTTGGTTTAAGGGGTATAAAACCCAACAAGTGGTATCAGAGCGGGTAGCTCTTCTGTTTTAGATCTTTTGATCTAAGAGTTGATCCTTGACCCCTGTTGTCATGAATAATTTGAAGTGTCTTTCTGATCATGTTTCTGCTGATTTTTTTGATGCTTTTGAAACTCTTCATAAGGAATTATCTAAATCTGTGAAAATTTCTAAGAAATTCAAGGAAGAGTTAAAATTGGCTAATCTTGAAAAAGAGGAATTGGTTGTTAGATTAGATGAATCTAGTAAAAAGAATGAATTTTTGAGAAATCAAATTTCCTCTCAAGATGAGAAGATGAAAAGCTTGGAACAAGAGGTAGTTGATTCTAAGTCTAAAATTGAAAATTTGACTAGTACCAAGCCTGCTGATGATAACAGAAGTGTTTCTGTTTCTCTTAAGCCTAAAACTGAGAAAGTTTATATCCCTCTTTTCGAGAGGAATAATAAAGAAAAGGCTTATTGTGCTAGGTTTGACAAGGGTAAAAGTTCTGATGTAGACGCTGAAGTTTCTAAACTTAAGTCTAAACCTACTGATAAAGAGCATAATAAATCTGTTTTTATGCCTACTTGTCACCTTTATGGTGTTGTTGGTCATATTAAACCAAATTGTTCTTTGTTGAGGCAAAAACAAAAATCTGAGACTAGATTTGCTGTTAGGAATACTGATGTTCCTAAATTTGTTCCTGTTTGTCACTTTTGTGATGTCTCCGGTCACATTCGTCCTAATTGTCACAAGTTAAAATTTAAGCATTCTGTATGTCAATCTAGGATATGTGATGATATTTCTCCTGCCATAAGTCCATATAAATTGTTTCATATGCTTTTGAAAAATTTAAGCTTGCTGGCTTGTGAAAGGAATTTGCAGGATTTTAGTCTATCTCAGAAGATTGGTGTAATTCCTCAAATACACTCTGCTTCTAATGGATTTTCACCTACAAAGCCGAAGACTTGTGCTATATGGGTGAGAAAAGATCCTTTAAGGTGAGTGTTGTTGACTTCTCCCTGTTTTAATTCTTTCTATTGTTTGTGGACATGTCTTGTTTCTGTTTTTGGTTGTTTTGTTTTTTCTAGGTTGTTTTTTTTATTAAAAAAAATCCAAAAACATTGAAAATTTTCAAAAAGACAAAAATATTTTATTGTGTCTTGTTTTATTTTTCTTGAGAATTACATGAGTTTTAATATCTCTCTTGATTTAGAACATGCTTGACATTGTGGTGAAACTTGAATAGCATGTGTTATAAATGTGCTAAGCTATTTTTGACTTTATGTACTAGTTTGTACATGTTCTCATGGGTTAATTAAGAAATTGATATTTCTTGTTTGTGTACCCTCTATAGCTTAGTTGAGCACTGTCATGCATTGCATTTGCATTGATCATTTAGCACAATGTGTGTTTTTTTTTTTTTTTTTGGTCATCAATTTTTTTTTAAATCTCAACAAGTGGTTATAAAGTTTGTTAAAACCAAAAAGATTTTTGTGTTTTGTATTATAGATCTTGGATTTATAATCAAGGATTGGCCATATTATCTTACATAACATGTTTATGTACCTTGTTTAGCTTGGATGAGCTTATTTTATTGCACTTTACTAGTTTGAGTTGTGTAGTGCATGTTGTGTGGGAAAGATGTTTATGGTGTTGATCACTTTGTCTTAATCTTGAAGTCACATGTTATTTGACTGTCAAACTTGATCCTTTTGAGAAAGGCATAAATAACCATTTCACCACAGTTTACTAGCCAATCATGAACACCTTAGTGCATATCATATGATTTTGTTCTCGAGAAAGTGTAGCACATGCACAAAAAGAACATAAGGTGTAGTCTCGGTTTAATTGTTTAATGTTTAAAATTGGTGTGTACTATTAGGCTTAATGCCAAATCACATAATTATAATTGTTGTGTATATTATGAGGCAAAATCAAGAAACTTACATGATTGCAAGCTTTTATTCTAGGAGATATGAGAGTTATATGATGTAACTCTTTAGGTGATAGTCTCTTTCAAATTCTATGTGATGAATTTTGTAGACTTTGTGTTTGATTTCTATTCACATATCACCTCACATGTATCTCAAGCTTTTGCTAGTTGCACACACTACACAAGTTACTCTTTGCTAAACTTGGTACATTACATTGTGTGTGATTTTGTTGTGGCCATCCAAGATTAAAAGTTCCTTGATCTTAATGCAAAATGTGTTTAAAGTTTGAGAATTTGGATTTTTGTTAGGCTTGAATGTACCTGGACTGGGGATTTTGTTCAATTAGGTTGAAATTGATGAAATTGGCTTGTTGTTTTAATGTAATTAAGCATTATACTCTGTGTGTTGTGTTCTGTGATGCTTAATTCATCAATTTGTTTAAAAAATTCAACAAGTGGTTTTCAAATTTTTGGGATTTTTGTTAGAAATTCCGTGCTCAAGCCAATTTTGTTAATTTGAACTTATATTGAACTTAGTTTCATTGCATTATAGCATGCATCATGACATATTTTTCATGCATCATTTGTGTTTAGGATTCACATGCATTACATTGATTTTTGTATCCATCTTGCAGTTTTGTAGTCATATCTCTCATTGTTTTCACACATAGCATGCATACACTTTGCTACATTGGGTACTCAACTTGATCAAAAAATTGATTGATTAATTTTTGAGCTATGTATTTTCTAGTATATGCATTTTTTATGTGTGAACTGTAGAAACTATTTTTCTTAAGAGATATGATGGATAATCAATGTGCAAATATTTTCTCTACTCATGTAACTGTTTATGGGTCACATAGTGTCAAGTTTGCATTTATTGAAAGAGAGAATATTTTTCTTCATGTGTATCCTCACCTTAGTTTTTAACTTTGGTTTGTGTGTCTTTGTTTTCCCCACTCCCTTTATGTTTCCCCAAATCTGTTTTCCCAAAACATATCTTGTTTTTCCTATTTTTATAGGGGGAATTGTTACTCTTCATAGGGGGAGTTGTCTCTATTTTCTATAGAGCTGAATTTTTTTTGTCCCCTTGATTCTCTATTTTCTCTTATCCTTTATTGCGTACGTTAACTGTTTACTCTTTGTATGAGTTGTCTTTGTCATTGCGTGACAAAAAGGGGGAGAAATTATTGATTTATGGGAATCATGTTTGTCTTGTTTAGGGGGAGTTGAAATTATTTTTGAAAGGGGAGAATATAAATAAAAACTTTTTGTTGTATCTAACTTAGGGGGAGAGTTAGTTTACTTATGTTTTTATATTTGTTTCTTGTTCACTGCTCATTGATTTATATTTATGAGTTATTCATGATATATGTCTTTGTTTTGTATTTTGTGAAGTCAAGAATTTATCTGTTGATTTACTGTTTTTCTGTCACACATGCGTTTATGCGTTTGTTAAGTGTTTCAGGAAATATACAAGTTGATTCAATTGAGCTGCTGTCTACACTTGCAACTGATGGATAGTAGTTAAGATTGGATTTGTTGTTATGGGCATTATGTTTGTAATGGGATTTTACTTGTAAACTTTGAGTTTTTAGTTTGTATTTTGTCACGGATTGCCAAAGGGAGAGTTTGTTAGGTTTTAAAGATTTAGGAATTTATGTATTTAGAACTCTAATATGTATTGTTGGCAAACCATGATCAAAACAGGTTGTTTAGTCTTGTTTAGGCTTGCTCAAAGTTGTGTCTTTTATGTAAAGTTGGAATTGAGTGGCTGCAGAAGTATTTGTTACTTTCGGCCTGGCTCGATCGATCGAAAATTAGACTCGATCGATCGAAAGTCAGCCAGAACGTTTTTCTGCAGAATTCCAAGTCAGCCCAAACTCTACTTAAACGTCTTGGGGATTAAGTAAAACACTCCTATATATAAGGGAAACCCTAGAACGTTTTTGAGACTGGAGAGAGAGAGAGATTAGAGTGCCTCTTATGCCTCCTTTTATAAGGGTTTTGTACCAAAACCTCTCTAAGTCTTTGTTGCTCATATTGCGGTTTGTGTGAACCTCTTGTGAGATCTTTGAGGAGCTTTCCTTTACACAAAACTTAGGGTTTTCAAGGTAGAGATTATTTCAACATCTTGATAATCAACTCGGTTGCTACCATTGGAGCTTAAAGATAAACAAGCGAGGAGCTTGTAGCTTATTGAAGAATTCAAGAAAGAAGGAGTCCGTGGATTCGGAGTTTGCACGTGGTCGTGTCAGTAAGTTCTACTGGTGGGTAGCATTAGGAAGTCGAGCGGGGAGCTTGTAAGTCCTTTTGTATGAACTTCGATTCTTTCATAGTGGATTCAGGTTTAGCTTGAGGATAGCTAGGTCAAATCCTCCCCAGGTTTTTACCGTGTGGTTTCTTGGGTCATCATATTTTGTGTTATTTACTTTTCCGCTACTTTATATATTTTTGATATGATTGTATGCTTGTGATAACCTAGAATTGCATAATTGGACTAAGTTAATCACTTGGCTAATTAACTAGGTTAATCTAGTTGGTTTAAGGGGTCTAAATTTCCAACATTATTTACACATTTTTACTATAAATTTGCATAGTTTTAAAAACCAGTACGATAAAAAAAATCAGAATAGGGAATGGTTTTCAATTCTATGGTATGACTGAGATTGAACCAATGATCAAACTGATGATATCATAAAAAATTAATTAATAATTATAAAATTATAAAAAATAAATAAAAATAAAACTTTTATATCTAATCATTTTAACTAAAAAAAAATTAAACAATAGTAAAACATTAAACCTTAACTTACCAACTTTTAGACATCACTTAACAACATAGAGAGAGAGAGCCAAACCCAAGCCCACTACAAAAAGTATTTTAGTTATTCTTTTATTTTTCAAATAACAGAAGTCACCAGTGAGTAGCAATCTCATTGCTCGCTTGATATTTCTTTCCCACCACATATCCACCTTTACACGTTGATATCCTACACAGCACACATTTTGAAATCCTACATCACACCTTGGTTAATTAATAGTTTAGTACCTGTTTCAAGGAATTTTTTTTTTTATTTTAACATTATTTTTGAAATATTTTAATTAGTTGTCATGTTGGCAAAACTATGTAGCAAACTAGCATCTCGAGACTCTAAAACTCGAGTTCAAAGGTTGAACTCGAGTTTCTAAGACTCGAGTTACATGTGATGGCAGTTTGATGTGGAAAAAAATCCATGTGGAAATCAAGTATTTAAAACTCGAGTTCCCATTCTCCACATTCCACAAACAGACCTCTTCTTCTTCCTTCTAGATCTGATTCTTCTTCTTCCTACCCGATCTAGTCCTCTGTTCTTCTTCCTTTCTGCTTCTTCTTCTTCTTCTTCGTCTTCTTCTTCTTCTTCTTCCTGATCTGGTTCTCTATTCCTTTGATCTAATCTGGTCCTCTATTCTGGATCTGATCTTCATCTATAGAAATCGAGTCCTATAGACTCAGGTTTACTTTCTACAAACTCGAGTCTATAAGACTCGAGATCTATGTGGGAAAAAACCTCCAAATCAGCAGGTGGAACTTGAGTCTTTACAACTCTACTTTCATATTAAACTCGAGCCAATAAAACTCGAGATGCTACTTTACTGAATCATTTCTAACGCATAATGTTATTGTCTCCCAAATGCATGCTCACCTGCAAATTACCTTTGTTTCTAGTTTCTACTTTCACTCTTTGCTAATTTTTCATCTCTTTCTCTTCAATACTCTCTCTCTCTCCCCCTCTCTTTCTAGCCAATATGACTATATGTGGATCAGTACATGTGCAAGAGCTTGAAGCAAAGCTCTCAAACTAAAGTGGATAGATTCTACCTGCTTCTCTTTGGGCTTCTTCCTTAACTGATCAACTCATATATAGTAAATTTGATGTTTTTGGAGTTATTATAGGTGTCTTAGGCTTTACCACTTCAGACTTGATAGCATCTTCAAAATAAAAATCTCTCTTCTTTCTTAAATCTGAAACAAAATCTCTATCTTTTTTTTTTTGTACTGGTTTTTGGTTTTTCTTGCTTTCTTTTTTTTCTTAATTTTTGGTTTTTAATAATAACCAGATCGGATTAAGTTCTAGTTCCTGATTAAACCAACCATTCTGATCCTATTTTTTAAAATAATGCAAATTTGTCACTATTTCTTCCATTTATAGTTTTCCCTCACAAAACAATGTTATTTCTCTCTCTCTCTCTCTCTCAATTTTTTGGTGGTTTTTTTTTTTCCTTGCATCTTTACTTTAGGTTGATAAATTTGTGTTTTTTAGAACTCTACTTTGGATTAATGTGATTTAGTTTTGTGTTTTGAGTTTGTGTTTTATTTATTTATTTATTTTCTATTTCATTGTTAAATGTTATCCTGGCTTATAAAAAGTTAAATATAGTATATAAAAATGTAATATTATTCTGTTACTAGACTCAACACATGCTTTGCCCGGGTGTAGAAATTGCATTTTGTACCCCTTATGACTTGGGCCCCTATTTTCCAATGATCCTAAAATTCTAAGACTAAGGTTGGTTTATGGTTCAATCCAACTACAAATTGACTTGAGGGATGTTAAAATTGAAAATATAACTTTTTAATGAGCTAAAAATCTATTTTTGGAAAATAAAGGCCAAAAGAAACCTTATGCTTGCGTTTGCAGCATATGAGCCTGTGTACGCATGCAAGAGCCTGCGCGCATAGGTAGGGTTTCAGAAGCACCAGAAAGACAAGTTTTCTACATTAAAAACTGAGGTTTGGAATGAATCCCACATCGTCTGGGAGCCATTCCAAACCCCCATTTTCATAATATAAATATCTATACATGGTACCTTTCAAAAAAATAAATAAATCCCACATAAAAACACTAAGATTCACTAGAAATAGTGAATCAAAGAGGGAGTTTTTCACAAAACATCCTCAAGTCAATTTTATTTGATTAGGGTTTTTTCTAGCCTTGATCTTTGAATTTTAATATTACTAATCTCATTCTTATTGGTTTGTGATAGATTTGATTAAGGGGAATTGTTAGGACATATGTGACTCAATGTTAGGAACATATGTCAATATTTTATGTAATTGGCTAATCCTTTGACAAAACACACTTTACTTGTAATTGGGTAGATGTAGGATGTGTTTAATACTTCAAGGAACAAGATTTCAGGTTCAAGTGTTAAAGCCATGCAAGTCTGTCCAAGAATCAAGTGAGAAAGTGCTGGATTTTAAAGCTCGACAGCTAGCATCTATCAAAGTTTAAAAGCTGTTTTAGCCAGTGGCTCGATAGTTAGCTCGATAGATGGCTATCTATCGAGGTTTATGAAAAACAGATTTTTCAATTCTATTTTGCATCCAATCCATGGGTATATGTTTGGGCTTTCTTTTCTCACAATCCTAAACATATATAAGGATTATTTTAAAGGCTGTCAATGGTTGCGCAATTGTGAAGCAAAGTTTTGTTCATGCAAATTGTGACTAGAGACATAATTTGCCCTAGTTTATCTTTCTCTTAAAGAAGCTATGTGTTTGTACACCTTAGGGTTTTGTGACCAAGGAGCTTCTTGATCTTCATCATGTGATAAATTGAAGAACTTTGCAGCCAACATCTTTCTCAAGTTGGTGATTAAGTTGCGTATTGGGATCCACGCATCTTTGGTTAGTAACGTACTAGGAGCCGTTTATTGAAAAGGAGAGATTGTCACTACAAAACAAATCCAATTGGGTATTGGGTAAGTGTGATCTTAAAATCACCCTGTGGGGGTTTTTGCCCTATAGGTTTTCCCTATTTGTAAACAAATTACTGTGTCAATTTAATTTCCACTGCACTTTAGTTAATTGGTAATTTGTTTGTGCTACTACGCATTTTGCATATTAATTTGATTAATTAATAAACTTGGCTAATTAATCAATTAATTCATCACAAGTGGTCAATAAATTCTTAGCCAGTCTGGACTTTTTGTCCTGTAGTGCTATAGCTGGCATGACAGTTCAGCTTCTCTGCACGCTTCACTCGTGTGCAAATTCTGGCGACTTGCCAATCACGAGCCACTCGCGAGATCCAGTCTCGAGTCCCTGCTTCACTACACAATCTTGAGCATTTCTTCACACTCTCTCACACACTACCCTTACATGATTCACACTTAAATACAGGGTTTCTAAATGCTGAATTACAAGCAAATTTGGCACGAAATAAAGCCAACAAGATGGTTTATTAAATTCAACCTTACAACATGAAATAAGAGTGCCCTACGTATCTCAAGACTATTGGGAACAGCAAGGCACTTGCTGCTACGTTGAGTGACACTGAGCCTGAGGATGACTCTGATAATAAGGATGATGGAATCCTAAATGCCTTCACTATCACTGTAAATCCTACTGAAGGGATTGTTGAAGATGTGGATGAAGAAGAGGAATTGGCGTAGTCTAAGTTTAAAAAGATAGATGAGCAAGATAACATCCACACAGCCTACACAAAGTTATACAAGGTCTCAGAAAAGCATGAGAATTTGTATAGGTTGGCTACCGAGAAGCTTAGTGATGTGGAGCTTGAGCGAGAAGAAATCTCTGCAAAGTTTGATGAAGCCAATCAGACTATTGGAGCACTGAAATTTAAGAATAATTTCTTAGCTGAGAAGACCAAGAAGCTTGAGGCAAAACTGTTCCAAGTCAGAGCTCAGTTGGAAAGGACTCTAAGTGCTAAGCTCGATGAGATGCTCAGTCTTCAGAAATTTAATTCTGATCGAACCGGTTTAGGTATGATTTCTCTTCTCCTAGTATTGCTTTTACTAGTACTACTGTTTTTGTTCCTCCTGCTATTAATGTTGAAACTGAGAACAATGATGTTAAGAATGAATTAGCTAGTGAGAAGGTAGACAAGGGTGAATCTATCTTAGGAGCACCCCCTAAGCTTGATAATAAAGAGATTAAGAACTCTAAGGCTAAGAAGGGAAATATTCAAAAGCCCAAACAAAAAAATCAGCATTTCTGTCATCACTGTGGCACAGCTGAACATACTCGACCTAATTGCTACAAGTGGTTAGCCACTCAAAAGAGCAACAACATGATAGTGTCGAGAGATCAGAATTAGTTTTGATCCTCTTTTGCTTCTCTTGGAGATCTTCTCAAAGCCCTTATATTCCTTTCTAACTTGAACGATTTTAATTCTTCCCCCTCATTGCCGAATCAAGGGTTTCCTAAATGGAAAGGTTCTTCAATGGTGTGGATAGAAAAGGGCTCCAAGTGATTCTGTCACTTATTCTCATTCTCCCCTTCGTGTTTTTGTTTTTGCATTACTTGTGTATTTTGTTTTCATGTTTTGAGTCAGTCTAGTTTTATGCATTGGTTTGTTTAACATGTTTTTGTTTGTTTACTTTTTAGTTTTTTTTATTTTTTTTATTTTTTATTTTTTTAATCTTGGTTTTCATATAAAAAAAAAAAAATTGAACAATCAGAAAAATACAAAAATAGTGTGTTTGTGTACATTGGTACTTGTGTACCTTGGATGGCCAACGAAACAAAGTTTTCTAAATTTTGTATCTTTTGTAGCTTAGATGAGCATCTCTATGCACAACTAAGCTAGTGAGCTCTGTGGCTCGTGTTTATGATGAGTAAGATTAAGTAATATTTTGTACTTAACACTCGTCTTACTCTTTCTGATGGGAAGGACTAGAAAATCCTAAGAGAAAGCCATAAATAATCATCTCACCACTGTTGCCCACCAATCATGAAATGACATTTGTATGCTTCGGCATAGAAAAAGGAATGTCAACCGTTTAACATCATTTGGTTTTTCTTTTCTATCTCTTGTATGCCCCCATGCATGATTTGCTTAAAAAAATATATGCAAAGAAAAATAAAAGCAAAAAGAATCAAATGCTTTTTATGTGATCGCAAGTGTGTCTTCTAGGAGATTTGGGAGTTATAGAATGTACTTCGAAGGTGATAGTCCCTATCAAACAATTATGATTGTGTGTGAATTAAAATGATTTCCTCATATCTCAAATCGTCATAACATGTAGACATTTATGCAATCTTGCAATGGTTTTCACACACAACACGCAATATTCTTTGCTACTTTTGATACAAGTGCAGGTACAATGTGATTTGTCCATCACAAGGAATACTTGTTTAAATGTATGCTCACTAAACTGTCTTAACTTGTTTTTGAAATATAAAATTGGTTAGAATTATTTAGTGTGTGTGTGTGTTTTGGATCTATGTGCTTGATTTTTTTTTTTCTTGTTGAAGAGATGATTTTGAGAGCTCAAAATGTTGTTTGGATCCTTGGCTGTGTAACATGTTTGATTGCATTCATGTCTTTGTTTTTCTTTTCTTGAAAAACTATTTTTGAGCAATCTTGATAGCTATCTTAGTACCTCTTGATAGCTAAGCTATCTATCAAGACCTTTCAGCTACTGTTTATCGCATTCTTGATAGCTCTTGATAGCTACTTCGATCCATCGAGAAACTTTTTGGATGCTCAATAGCTTCTCGATAGCTACCTTGATCCATTGAGCTTTGTTGCTTTAAAAACCTTTGGACAGCTACTTGATAGCTGTATCTATTGAACCTTTAAAGCTCGAAACCTCTCGATACCTCTCAATCTGTCGAGAATTATGAGCTTTTATATATAAGGTCTGCGCGAATGCTATCAGGCAGTACTATCCTTGAAGGAGAATCACACACGGATGATCGAGGATAAGAGTTAAGAAGTAGCGGAGGCACTAGAAACAATTGAGCTAGTAGAGGGGAGCCGATGAAGATAACAAATGTAAGGGCGAGCCTTGACCCCTCAACGAAGGAAGAAATAGTCAAGTTTCTGAAGGAAAACTTATACGTCTTTGCCTGAAGTCATAAAGACATGCCTGGCATATCCAAAGATGGTATTTAATATCACCTAAATGTGAACCTCGAGAGAAAACCAGTCCAACAAAGGAGAATGATTTTTTCACCTGAGTGAAACAGAGCCATAATGGATGAAATAGATAAGCTGCTTGCAGCCAAGTTTATTCAGGAAGTTTACTACCTAGAGTGGTTGGCCAATGTCATCATGGTAAAAAAGGTGAACAAAAATGGAGAATGTGTAGATTTCATAAACCTAAACAGTACCTATCCAAAAGGCAATGCCCCATTGCTAAGGATTGTCCAGCTCGTCAACTCAATGGCAGGACATAAACTCCTAACGTTCATGGACGCTTTCTCAAGATACAACCAAATCTAGATGTTAGTACAAGATTAGGAGAAAACGACATTCATCACCAATCAAGGATTGTACTGTTACAGGGTCATGCCATTTAGACTAAAGAACCCAAGAGATTGGTAAACCAAATGTTCAATAAGCAAATTGGAAGGAACATGGAGGTTTATGTCGATGATCTGCTCATCAAGAGTGAGGAAGAAAGAAGTCATCTTGACAACCTTAGAGAAACCTTTGAAACAATGAGACAATACAAGATGAAGTTGAATCTGATGAAGTGTGTATTTGGAGTCTCCTTTGGGAAATTTCCTAGATTCATGGTGTCCCAACGAGGAATTAAAGCTAACCTCAAAAAGGTGAATGCCATACTGGAGATGTCCTCACCCAAGACCTGCAAGAAGGTACAAAAATCAACAAGGAGAGTCGCAGCTCTTAACAGGTTTGTCTCTAAGGCAATGGACAAGTGTCTACCCTTTTTTAAGACTCTTAAGTAGGCTTTCGCTTGGATGGACAACTGTGAAGCAACATTCCAGGAGTTGAACGTTATCTGAGTAACCCGCGACTTCTAAGTTCGTCCAAAGAGGGTGAGGAACTATTCTTATATTTGGAAATATCAGCCACTACCGTAAGTGCTGCATTGATTCGAAAGGAATCTAAAGTTCAACACCCAGTATACTACATCAATCAAGCCTTTCAAGGAGCCGAGGCAAAATACCCATGCATGGAGAAGATCACCTTTGTCCTAATTGTCACTTTTTGGAAGTTGCGTCCATACTTCCAGGCAAACCCCATTCTCCTGATGACTGATCAACTAATCAAAAAGGCGATAAACAAACCAGAAGCAACAAGATGAATGGTGTAGTGGGTGATTGAATAAGTCAGTTTGACATAGAATACAAACCCCAGATAGCAATAAAAGCTCAAGTATTAGTTGATTTTATTGCTGAGTTTACCTTGCCAGAGGATAAAAATATGCAAGATACATGAACACTATGGACGGTTCACACAGATGGATCATCAGTAAAAAATAGGGGCGGAGTTGGAGTTGTGATTACTTCCCCAAAGGGGGATATCCTGAAGTATGGGATACAGCTCCAGTTCCCCGCCACCAACAACGAAGCCAAGTACGAGGTGATACTGACAGGGCTCAAGGTGGCAAAATTCCTAGGAGCTAGGAATGTATTTTTAAAAAGTGATTAAAAGATGGTGATAGGGCAAATCAATGGTGAATATGAAGCAAAAGAAAGCAAGATGCAAAGATAATAATTGGAGAATTGGAGCAAGTGAATCCCATGCAAGTCCCATGGAGCCAAAATTTTGAAGCAGATGAAGTGGCTAGGTATGCATCATCAGAGGACAGAACAAGCTTACCAAATTTAAAGCTGGAAAGAAAAATTAAGAAGTGAACTACATATTCACACTCCTAAACGACGTACTCAACAAAGGGGCATCTTACTCCCCTACCTAAGGTGCGTTGAACAGGACAAAACTAGATATATCTTGGAAGAAGTTCACGAAGGTATATGTGGAGATCACTTGGAGCAAGATCTCTAGTAGGAAAGATCATCAGGGTTGGTTATTTCTTGCCTATGATGCAGAAAAAGTGAAGGAGTTCGTGTGATAGATGCCAAAGGTATGCAAACGTCCAATGAATGCTAGGGGAGAAAATGATGACCATAACTTCACCATGGCCATTTGCACAATGGAGAATTGACATAGTGAGTTCCTTGCCCTAAGGTAAAAAACAGGTAATGTTCTTACTTGTAGCAATTGACTATTTCATCAAATGGGTAGAAGCAGAGGCCCTAGCAACAATCACGTAGGCCAAAATATATAAATTTGTGTGGAAAAACATAGTTTACAAGTTCGGCATACTGAGGGCGATCATCTCAAACAATGGCCGCCAATTTGACAACCCAGGCTCTAGGTCATTTTGCTCAAGCCTTGGAATCAAGAACCAATTCTCTTTACCAGGACACCCTCAGGCCAATGGACAAGGAAGCTTAGAAGATTCAGCATAAGAGACCTCGTCCTATTAAAGGTCACATCGGTGACAAAGGACCCAACAAATGGTAAATTAGGACCAACATGGGAAGGCCCCTGCAAAATCATCCACTACTTAAGACAAGGAAGCTACCATCTTAAGTCTATGGTCGATATCAAATTGCCTCATCTATGGAATGTCGAACACCTCAAGAGGTATCATCAGTAGGCATCAAATTTTGTAATCATTGACCATTTTTGCTTATGCTTTAAAGCAGCCCAATAAAAGAATTATTTAGTCACACTCTTCACAAAATGTATTCAAATGACGAACCATCAGGCCAATGATAAAAGTCGTTAACCAAAAAGGATATAAATCACATGACGAGGCCAGTGATGAAAATCCTTAAACCAAAAGGATATAAATCACATGAAGAGGCTAGTGATGAAAATCCTTAACCAAAAAGGATATAAATCACATGACGAGGCCAGTGATAAAAATTGTTAACCAAAAAAGGATATAAATCACATGACGAGGCCAAAGATGAAAATCCTTAACCAAAAAGGATATAATTCACATGATGAGGCTAGTGATGAAAATCCTTAACCAAAATGACATAAATTCTCTTAAGAAGGATGCAACTTGCATAATGAAACAATACACAAAAGCAATGCAAGTTTCAGGATGAAGCAAAACTCTGAAACAAAAGGGTACAAAATCACCAACGAAGAGTATAAGTTATTTTAGAGAAGAACTCATGTCACATGATGACCAAATATGACTCATGCAAATCAAAAGACAATCCTAAAATATTACTCAGGAAAACAAACACGTAGCAAGCAAACAAGGCAAAGGACAAAAAGGAAAATTAAATTTCTGCATATAAACAAAATAGTGTTCAAAGCATACAAAGATATTGTTCAAAGCATATGAAAATATTGTTCAAAGCATACTCCCAAAAACAGGCCAAATAGAGTAACTGGAAAAAAAAAATAAATAAAAAAGCTTAAAAATAAATAGGGCACCTAAAAAATAAAATAAAATAAAAAGAAGAGCTTAAATAGCAGGGTTGTCTTGTCCAACAACAGGTCCAAAGCCATCACCCTCAGCTTCAGGTGCATCACCTACAACAGCAACAGCCTCGTCAGCTTCCATTTCCTAATCCACCATCTCAAAGTCCAGACCTTCCAAGTTAACTCCAGGGTTGTGCTTCATCAAATACCTCCTTTAAAGTTTAAAACTGTTAGGGACATATTTATGTAATTGGTTAATCCTTTGACAAAACGTACTTTACTTGTAATTGGGTAGATCTAGGATGAGTTTAGTACTTCAAGAAGCAAGTGTTCAAGTTTAGTATTGAAGCCATGCAAATCCGACCAAGAAACAAGTAAAGAATGTGTTGCTCATCAAAGCTCGATAGAAGTCTTGACAAAATCCTTTCAATCGAGAATTACTGTTGAAGCTCAACAAAAGCTCGACACAAGTTGTTTCTGTCAAAAATTACAAAATCAAGTTTCCCATATTTGATTGCACGCATATCCTTGAGTATTTATGTAGGGTTTCTTTTCACACAACCCTAGACATATATAAGGATTATTTTAAGAGCCATCATAAAGAGGCAAGATGATGCAAAGTGGTAATACATGCATATTGTGACCAGAGACAAAAAATTGCTCTAGTTCATCATATTCTCTGTAAAAGCTACTGCGTCTTTACTCCAAGGGTTTTATGACCAAGGAGTGTCCTAATCTTGATTGTTGGATGAACTGAAGAACTTTGTAGTCAACTTCTTCCTCAAGTTGGTGTGTTAGTCATGTACTGGGATCCATGCATCATTGGTTAGTCATGTACTGGGATTCGTGCATTAAACAGAGAGATTGCCACTACAATGCAAGTCTAATTGGGTATTGGGGTAAGGGTTCAACTGTAGGTTGGTATTTGGTACTAGGATTCATTTTACTTGTAACCGCTTATGATTGATAATAGTGGATTCTTGGGAGTGGTGACCTTAAAATCACTCGGTGGGGTTTTGCCTCGGCAGTTTTCCCCATTTGCAAACAAATCACTTGTGTCAAACTTATTTTTCCCTGCATTTAGCTTTTTTGGTGATTTGTTTGTGCTACGACATTATTACATGTTAAATTGACTTAATTAATTAACTTAGATAATTAATTAATTAATTTTCCAAATGGGTCAATACATTTTTGGCCTATCAAAAACCCTTGAAGTACCAACTAAATAGGATGCCATTATACTTGTCAATGAGCTAAAAGGCTTGCACGGCCTTGGCTCCTATGGAATTGATCGCTTGATTGGCAGCCTAGAGTTGCTTATCTTTTTGCACCATCAACAGCTTCTCTGCCCGTAGATCGTCTGATAAGGCCTTAATCTGCTCTCTTATCTTGTTCCCCCCATCCATGGTTGCTATCAGATCCTTCCTCAGCCTAGAACTCTCGGCCTTTAGCACCTTAACTTTGGAACCGACCATGACAACCTTTTCCGCATTAATTAGGTATTCAGTGGTGATGTGAATTGTTTCCCCCAACACCTAACAAGGAAAGGGAAAATCGTTTTTAGAAACAACTAATGAGGGGAAGAAAAGAAACACATGTACATTCTTACAAAAGTGTATCTAGATGAAGAATACCTAAACGAGCTTGTGGATATAATGATTCACCAACTCGTGAGAAGGGATTTCAGATAGACCCATTAACTCATCAGAAGTAATAACATTATGTGATCTCCCCAAGGCAGTTGTTACATAATCCCAGACGTTGGCATCAGCCTTGCTCTTTTCCTTTTCACTACCTCGTGTCCTCTTTGGACAAGGGGTAATTTCTGAGAGAGAAACAACAGAGGAGGCAACTTGGGGCTCTGGAGCAACTCTTGGCCATCATCTGTACATACATCTCTTGGTTGAACTTGGTCATCATCAAGGAGCTCCGTCAAAATCCTCAATGGTCCTTGCGTAATCAGAAGCGGCCTTAACACGCCCCTTATACCTGCTTTTCAACTTTGGAGGAGCATTGGCTTTAAAAAAAAAAGGGCTAGAACTAGGGTTGAATGATAAAAAGATCTTTAGTAAAAGGTTACTTGCAAAAGACAACCACCAAGTTTTAGGGTCTCCCATCTACGCTAAAGCTTGGGAACATCACCCTAAATGCCGTCAGAAAGTGTCTCCTAACTGTCGCTAGGCACAAAGAAGTATCTAGACTTTTAATAATGGAACAACAAGGGGAGATCGACGATGAGCCTAGCTTTCCTATCCCAAGGTACAAACTCATAATACCTTAATTCTTTCAACTCTTTTAAATGGTACAGGTGAACAAACTCGTCTAGCCGAATCATATCCCTGTTAGTAACGATCATCTATATCTCCATACAACTAATGACGATCTGCCATGAGTTTGACATAAGTGCCCAAGAGTAATCCCTAGATGGTGAATGAGCTCCCTTATAAAAGGATGAACGGGGAATAAGGCCATTTAAGAATGTAGCCTCATAGAAACACACCTCGCCAGGAACAAGGCATAGGTTTTTTCGCCTAAACAGGGGAGGCGAATCCTAGTCTCATTCGGAAATTGAAATCTATCTCTAAACCTAAAAAGGTTATCCTCGTTTATGGAGCACTCTTCCTTGAAAGCAAGAATAGCCCTAGATTATGTTTTTAAAGAAGAAGGTTTTGAGGACGAAGGTACCAAAATGGCAGTAGTAGCCTCCACCTCCATAGGGTTATTGCTAGATGACAAACCAATTTCTAACTCACTAGACCTTACTTTAGACCCCACTCCTAATTCCACCGAAATTTCTTGAAGGGGTTGGAACCAATCCAAGGATTGACGTAACAAGGGGTACAGGTTAGCCCAAACCAATCCTAGAGTACTACTCCTCGAGATGAAAAGCTCAACTTGGGGACAACCACTACCAAAAAACTCAAAGGAAGCCCCTAGACGAGCAAAGAAAAAAGTGATAAAGGGAGAAAGGTACCTAACCTCAGAATAATCAAACTTCAAAACATAAGGAAAAGGAAAAAAAAAAAAAAAAATTCAGGCAGAAGAAGAGAGGATCATACTAGAGAAAAAGGAGCAAATCAGCCTGAGCTCAAAGGAGGGAAGAAATGCAGAAATGGAGGAAATAGGAAAAATGAAGAGGAAAGAAGAAAGAGAAAGATTTACAAATGCCTCCAGAAAACTGAGGCATAGGAAAACCAAGAGCCTTATCGAGAAACGTGCCTATGTCCAACCTATCAATGCGTGACACGTGGCCACAATGCGTGCAACACCATCACATCTGTAAAGTTGTAATTTACAATTGTGTTTTTGCTGGCTTTTATTCCGTGCCAAATTTGATTGTAATTATTATCAATCGTTTATACCCTGTATTTGTTGTGGGATTTGTTGTAAGGGTTGTGTGATAGAGAGTGTGTGTGAAGACTCAAGCATTTGGAGGCTGAAGGATTCTCGCGGGTATGTCGCGACCTAGCTTCCTGTGAAGTGAAGCATGTGCCCTGCACGTGCTGGAATGTGAAGGATCAGGCCAGGTGGAGACAAGCTATCTCTCGCGAGTATCTCGCGGGTAAGGCCTTCCTGCGAGACACCCGCGAGACATGCTGTTCTACCAGCCTGTACTGACTGACTCACACATTTTGCACCTATCCTATATATACCATCATTACCCACAAATGTTGAGGAATGCTTCAAAGAGAAAACTCTAGCTAAACACATTGTGAATTAGAGATTGTCATCCCTACCTTTCTCTATACAATTGCTTGTGGTATCTCCTCAACTTTTCCCTCTCCATTATCCATATCTTTGAGAGGTTGATAGCCCAAACACTTACCGCACCTTTGAGAGTGTTGAGTGACGTTTTGGTGCTGCTGGGAAGCATTGGAAGGAGCCTAGAATGGCAAATGCAACATGGAGCTTGTTGCGGGATCCGGAGAACTAAGACAAGACACGGTTCCGAGAAGCCTTGTTGGAATAGGAGCTTGAAGGGCTTAGGTACATCGGGTAGACTAGGCTTGGAGGGTCTTTTGCTAACCCATGTATCCCAACTGATTGTCTAGTGGATCGATTTCCGCTTGGAGGGCGGCGGAGAGGTTTTTTGCCGAGTTCTTCGGTTTCCTCTTCGATAACACGTCTCGGTGTTATCTGTGTTTGCATCCTTCTTTCCTACTCTTGTTCATTTCCTTTTTACTGCTGTGTTTCTTTAAATATGGATTAGAGTAGCTGGTTTGCCTATACGCTTGTGTTTACACTATTCCGCACTTATCATTAAGTTAGTGCAAAATCAACCTAACCGTAATTTTAATTTGGGGGTCTAAACCGCTCGTGTGTTTTCGACACATTTTTGAGCTTTCAATTGGTATCAGAGCGGGTACACTTGCTGCGGTTTAAAAACCTTAGTGTGATCCTTGACCCTTTTTGAGATGAACCGGTCTCAATCGCTCAATGTTCCACCATTTTTTTATGGGAATAATTATGCATTTTGGAAAGTTAGAATGAGAGCATTCTTATGCTTTATTGATGATACCGTTTGGGATGCGGTTGAGATAGGTTGGACTAAGCCGGAGGCTCCTAAGTCCACTTGGGATAAGGCAGCTCTAGCAGCAGCCAACGCTAATAGTAAAGCTTTAAATGCTATCTTTTGTGGTGTGTCCCCCGATGAATTCCACAAGATTTCTCATATGACAGTAGCCAAGGAAGCTTGGGAGATTTTGGAGACTACCTATGAGGGTACAAAGAAAGTTAAGGACACGAAGCTTCAGATGTTTACCACCAAATTTGAAGAACTCAAGATGAGTGATGATGAACCATTTGATTCATTCTATGGGAAGCTCAATGAAATTGTCATTGCTAAACTCAATCTTAGGGAGAAGATTGAAGACATTAAGGTGGTGAGAAAAATATTGAGGTCCCTGCCTGAAAGTTTTAGAGCAAAGGTCCATAGAAGAAAGCAAAGACTTGGATGACATTAAAATTCAAGAGTTGATCGGGTCTCTCCAAACGTATGAGCTGGGACTGCCTTCCCATAAGACAAGCAAATCGCTTGCTCTTAAAACCATCACCGAAAGAATAAATAATTCCTCCGAAGAAGATGGAGTGGAGAAGGAAGTAGCATATCTTGCAAAGAACTTCTGCAAATTTCTGAAAATGAAGAATAGTGGGAAACCGTTCAATAGAGGAAAGTTCTCTCCTTCAAGAGGTGATAAGAAAGAGTTTAAGAGAAAAGAAGGAAAGGATTCTCAACCCTCTTCAGACATTGTGTGCTATGAGTGCAATGGCCATGGACATCTAAAGAAGGAGTGTCCGAATTTTCTAAGGGGAAAAGGGAAGGCTTATGCTACAACGCTTAGTGATTCTGACTCTTCTGATTCTGACTCGGAAGAGAGCTGTGACGGTGAGGGAAACTACTCCGCCTTCATGACCATTGCTCATGTAGACTCTTCGGATGACTTGGGAGCACTTGTGAAGGAACTGGGTGAGCACTTTGATTCAGAATCTGTTGGAATTGGGGAAGAATTGGATGCGGAAGAGGAAGAGAGTACAGCTAATCTTCAAGAAAACTACTCATTACTCCTTGAGAAGTCGGGAGAATATGCAAGGGTAGCCAAGGCAGCTGTTAGAAAAATGAAGAAGGCTGAGGAAGATTACCGAAGCCTCTTGGTTAGACATAAGGAGGCAAAATGTGAGATAGAAAAGATGAACGGTGAGCTGTTCGAAGCTTACTTAAAGATCAGATTTCTTGAACAAGAGGTGGTGCAAGCGCAAGCCAAGATAGAAAGGGTCTCCTCTAGAAAGTTGGATGACGTTATCTCATCCCAAAAACATTTCTCAAATAAGTCTAGATTGGGATATGCCGGAGGGAGTAGCTCATCGGTCAAAGCTACCAAAGAAGTAAAATTTGTGAAGGCCATAGAGCCGATTGTAGAAGAGACCATCCCTAAGAATGTTAAGGTTGAGAAGAAGAATGTAATTGAGCAACGGATGGTGAATAAGCCCCGAAATCAATCTATAGGTAGACACGAAACCAGAGCAAGATCTCTCTCAAGACCTTAACGGGGTCCTAGAACAGATTATGTGTGTCACTATTGCGGACTGCGAGGACATACTAGACAAAACTGTCAAAAGCTGAGAGCAGACAACAATGCAAGCGCACCGCGGTCACGAGGAAGAAGAAATGACAAGAGGTCTTGGGGTGGTGAGCAACCAAGAAGTCAAAACCATGATCCAGGAATGACGGACGTGATGAAGATGATTGGTGCCTTCACCAATTGCTTGGAGAGTTTTACCAGGAGGTTTGAAAGTCCCAACTCTCGTACCTAATCCGTAAAGGATATCACCCCAAACGCATGTGATGTGTGGGTGAAGAGGGGTACTCATGCATAAGCATTATAATATGTCCATGCATTAATTCTTTCAATGTTTAGGGACATTTGTTGTTGCATCATATCATGCATTGCTTTCATTTTAATTTTCTTTTGTCTGGTTTGAACCTGTTTTTGTTGATCTTACTTCTCTTGCTTTGTTTTGGGTGTGTTTCAAAAATTCAAAAATCCATAAAAATTGAAAAATCTCAAAAAGTTTGATCACTTGTTTTGTGCATATCTCATGTGAGTTTGGCCTAGTACCTTCGTACTTATGGCGTAGTGCATTTACGATCTTAGCTTGATTTGTATGCACTCTTTTCTATGTGGAAGAAATCTTGAAAACTATGTGTGACTGTTGTAAATAGATCTTCAATCTTGTCATGAATGATTGGTTAATAGTCTTGTTGGTCTTGATACTTGCATAGACTTGTGTCTATATCTCTTCCCACTTTATTTTTATGTTTTTGTAAAAAGAGCTCACCAATTGTAAATCTCCAAATGAAAAGAGATATTGAGCTGCAAAAGCCTGTCGCACACACTAGTATTTGACTAGGAAAAAGGGAAAGCGACTCTTTTTAAATGTGATTTATATGGTGCTCAAAAAGGCCACAGGCTTATCATCAATATTTAAATATCATAAATTTCAAGCACCAATCTCAAAAAGAGATGCTTTTGTCCAATCAAAATGAAAAAGGACCAACTGTTATGAGTTATGTGAAGCCAAATGAAAAGCCTCTTTGTTATGTTTTCATTGTGTGAGAGGTCATATATACTCAATTCTATAATGGAGATAGTCCACTTGATTTCGTATCAGTTGTGTATGACTCAGTTGAATTGATCATTGAAGCTTCGCTCTGGTCTAAGGACTATTTCACATTTGATATTCACACACAACACACAAGTTTTTGATTCAATTAATGCCTATCTCATTTGTGTGATTGTATATGTCCAAATGCGATGTGTATGCCCATGAACTTGTTGATCAAATCCAAAAAGATTTTTGTGAGTTTTATATGTTTTTGAAAGTGATTTTATACTTTCTTGTGTTCCTTTTTGGTCTAAATGCATTTTGTGTGTTTTTCATCAAAAAACTGGTTCAGGGGTTGTTTCACGAGAAGCTCGCGACTTAGAGCTTCCCGCGAAAAGGTTTGAGGGAAATATTTTTTCATCCTGTCACTCAGAGACTTTCGCGACTGTCTTGCGACCAACAGCTTCTCGCGAAATGCTGTTTGGCAAAAACTGGAATTTTCTCAAAATCAGACAGAGAGTTTCGCGACTGTTTCGCGATTGTTTCGCAACTTAGAGCTTCTCGCGAAAATTTTGTGCTTCAGTGGCCCTTTTCGCGGTTGTCTCACGACTGTGTTGCTACTCCCTAACCCGCGAAAAACACGTGTTTTTAGTTTTATATGGCTGATGTGACAGTTTTTCAAATCATAACTCCTTCCCTCGCTTAACCTCTCTCGAAGCCATTTTCAACCCAATTCACTATTCCATCAAAATCCTTTCAAATCAAGCATTTCTTCTGCATTTTCTCTCTCAAGGTATGATTTCTAAAGCATCATTTTCATGTTTTTGCTTAGATTTTGCAGATTTCTGTTTGGGGTTTTGAAAAATTGGGGATTTTCGAAATTTGGGGTGAGTTTATTAGATTTTGGTAAATTCTTCAATTTCTTTGATTGGGCTGAGTCCCATTTACTTGTTGTGCATCTGTGTTGGCCCCTTGTGGCATTTTAACCTGTATTTAGGCAAGATTTTACCATGATCATGCATTGCTCATACTTAGAGTGTTTTTATGCATGTTAGGTGTTTGATAGAATGTCTAAGTGACATTGTTATGCTTAATTGAACTCAAGTGAGTTCCATTTTGTGAGATTTCATATGTTTGTCCTTAGTTTGGTCTTTGATCAAGTGTTTCATACACTTTGCCCATGATGCATTCACTAGACATACACCTAGGCACTCTTAGGCACCCCACATGCATTAGCACATGCACACAGACGCACACACATGCATAGTTATTTGATTTCATGCACAATGTCTTGTTTTTCATGCATTTTGGTTATGTGTTTATTGTTTTGTGTTTTTTTTTTGGGCATGCTATTAAGGGTCAACCATGCTATGTTTTCAGTTAGTTTAACTATGATTTCGAACTAACTTGAATCTAATCAAGTTTTTGTCTTGTGGTTTGTGTTTGTGCAATTTCTTTTGCTTTGTTAAATTGTGCAGATGTCTCCCACAAAAAATGCAGCTACAAAGAAGAAGTCTTCTAAGCGTGCGCGTACTGAATCTGATAACTTCAAGTCCGCAGAAGCAGATATGAAGTACAATGACTGCTACAAAGGAGCAACCATTGTCATGGAACGAGTAGTTCAATTGGAGGAGCTTGAGCACACATTCATTCTGGATGTGCTCAAAGAGAGAACTTGGACGAAGTTGCTAAATCCAGTTGGGAATGTATACTTGGAAATTATTAGGGAATTCTTCTCTAATGCTGAGGTAGAAGATAACAAGATACTCTGCTGGGTGAGGCACAAAGAATTTGAAATCACAAGGGATAGCATTCAAGACCTTTTGGAGATACGTCCTCCCTCTCAGCCAATGTTAGTTCAATATGATGAGAGATTGGGGTCTATCAAGGAGATGACATTAACTCTTGGAGGGGTTCCAAAGAAATCATCAATGGATACTCTCAAGTTTACTCCAGAAATGAGGACTTTGAGCTATGTGATGATCCATAACCTATATCCGGTCACCAACCTCACCACTCTATCTGCTCCAAGGATGAGGTTTCTCTACGACCTTTTCACTCACAAGGAAATTGACATTTGCAGCCACATCTTCCATATTCTGAAAAAGAGCATTAAGAAGCAGAACTCACGAACCATAATGCCTTTTCCCTCACTGATCATGGGGTTCATTGCCAAGACGAAGCTGAATTCCCAAGTGGTCTTACTATAGTTCAAAGGGATTACCCCATTGGTGCAAATACTCTGACTTGGAGCACAACACACATTAAAGGCCCCAAGACTGGTGTGCATACCATTCCACCGCCTCGGGTTATGCCAGATGAGGGTGGGGATACAAAGGAGGAGATTGACAGGTTCACTTCTGCACCAGAGATGTCAACACATCCCTCGTATTCTGCTCTAGCACAAGGTTTCAGCAAGCTTGATCAAATACTAGCTAAGATGGATCACATGTCTACAGTGCTTGACACTCACGTACAGCACACAGCGGATCAATTTGCATACCTCCATGAGCAGATCACCACACTATCATCTTAGATTCAGAGCTTATCCTCTACACATGGATCAGACTCCGAATCCGACCAGTTCTAGCCCTTTGGCCATTCCGGGCAAAAAGGGGGAGAACATTTTTGAGGGGGAGCTGATGAAGAAGAGCTTGCACAGCCTTAGGGGAAGCGTAGCTTAGAAACATAGTTGCATTAGCTATTGGTTATTGGTTTTACAGATGGGTTTATTTAGTTTTCTTTAGTTTTATAACTGGTTTATGTTTACTGTCTTACTGTATTAGGTTTAAAGCTTTGACACTTATGCTTTGACTTCAGTATTAATTTTAGTATAATTTCAGAACTTCATGTTTATTTTCTATGCTTTGTAGCATACCTGCTTTGTGGCTTTTGGTCTGTACCCATGTTGCTTATGTAAGCTTTAAGGGTTTGTTTCATGCATTCTTTGTAGGTCTTTGGGGTTTGTGCCATGCATTTGCAATACCATGCTTATGCAACCTTTATGCATGTTTGCTTGTTGTTCAATGTCATGCATTTTACTTCAAGTACAACACTCTTGTGCCCTAGTAAGATTGTTCCTAGATGCAAATACTTCGTGTATTTAGCATTGGTTGAGTGTTGGAGTTGCAAATGATACTCTTCAAATGAGCTTATCATCTTGCATATCCGGATGTTCATTCCTTGTGTGAATGAGCATAGTAATTGCTTGTGTATAGTGATTACTTGTTTGATCTTGCCATGATCTAGTGTTTCTATTTCAGTTTGCTTGATCATGCTATTATTGCTCCATATGCTTTTCAAGTTTTCTGCATACAATGATGTTATTGTGTTGTTGTGTTTAAGGAGTTACTTGTTCATATGTTTTAAGAGCATTTCATAATCTAGAATTAGGTGTGAGTGAGTTTTGCCTTTGTTCCCAAGCTTACGTTTAAGTCTAGAGTCTGTTTTAGGATTTTGTCACGGAATAGCCAAAGGGGGAGATTGTAAAGTTGTAATTTACAACTATGTTTTTGTTGGCTTTTATTCCATGCCAAATTTGATTGTAATTATTATCAATCGTTTATACCCTGTATTTGTTGTGAGATTTGTTGTAAGGGTTGTGTGATAGAGAGTGTGTGTGAAGACTCAAGCATTTGGAGGCTGAAGGATTCTCGCGGGTATGTCGCGACCTAGCTTCCCGCAAAGTGAAGCATGTGCCCTGCACGTGCTGGAATGTGAAGGGTCAGGCCAGGTGGAGACAAGCTGTCTCTCGCGAGTATCTCGCAGGTAAGGCCTTCCCATGAGACACCCGCGAGACATGCTGTTCTGCCAGCCTATACTGACTAACTCACACATTTTGCACCTATCCTATATACCATCATTACCCACAAATGTTGAGGAATGCTTCAGAGAGAAAACCCTAGCCAAACACATTGTGAATTAGAGATTGTCATCCCCACCTTTCTCTATACAATTGCTTGTGGTATCTCCTCAACTTTTCCCTCTCCATTATCCATATCTTTGAGAGGTTGATAGCCCAAAACACTTACCACACCTTTGAGAGTGTTGAGTGACATTTTGGTGTTGCTGGGAAGCATTGGAAGGAGCCTAGAATGGCAGATGCAACATGGAGCTTGTTGCGGGATCCGGAGAACTAAGACAAGACACGGTTTCGAGAAGCCTTGTTGGAGTAGGAGCTTGGAGGGCTTGGGTACATCGGATAGACTAGGCTTGGAAGGTCTTTTGCTAACCCATGTATCCCAACTGATTGTCTAGTGGATCGATTTCCGCTTGGAGGGTGGCGGAGAGGATTTTCGCCCAGTTCTTCGGTTTCCTCTTCGATAACACGTCTCGGTGTTATCTGTGTTTGCATCCTTCTTCCCTACTCTTGTTCATTTCCTTTTTACTGCTGTGTTGCTTTAAATATGGATTAGAGTAGCTGGTTTGCCTATACGCTTGTGTTTACACTATTCCGCACTTATCTTTAAGTTAGTGTAAAATCAACCTAGCCGTAATTTTAATTTGGGGGTCTAAACCGCTTGTGTGTTTTCGACACATTTTCGAGCTTTCAACGTCATATTAAATGCAAAAGAAACAAAATCCTAGGAGCTACGCTTAGCACAAGGTGACCCTTCATACTCCTAAGATCATCATTACATGTGTAATGACGATTACGGAATAAGGGCAAATAATGTACCAAGAAATTGCCATCGTCCAAGGAGGACATTGGACGACCAAAGCACCATAAAGGGAGCATTTAATGCATGAGCCATTACACATAGACGAACTCAGAGACATGACCATTGGAGGATCTTCATATCACTCCATTAATCACCAAAGCCGTTACAGGGGCGGCATTTAAGCCACCAATGAAGGCCCCTAATGGCTAGAAAGGTAAAGGCCTATATAAACTACATCAAACCTAAAACAAATGTACAAACCCACCATAATATTCTCAGTTCTCAACATTTTCTCTCTAATACATCTGACTTTGCCATCAGAGGCTCATTGGCTAACACCACGCCAGTGACCTTTATGACCCACTATTAATCTTGTGCAGGGATATCAAATTAATCCTCCACACTTCGTCTAGACGAACCTATCAACTAATGAATTTGGCTTCATCAGTACCTATTAGTGTTTCTAATAGGGACATCCAGAGTTTAAATTTGCAAACCCCAACTATCAATACAATCTAAGTTACAACATATTCCAAATAAATGGTAGGGCTTCACACACCCATATTTGCATGGCTTAGAAGTTAGAACTTAAAGCAAAGCAAGAAAATTGTGTGGCTTCTTTGTTCGAAAACTTAAAAGGAATGTTGTGCCACTCAATGTGTGTTAAAGATCATTAAGGAAGTAGGATTGGAAAACGATTCATGAATTTAAACTTAAAAGACATAAAGATCAAAGCAACTCAATTAAAATATATTATGCTCTTATCTAATACTTCTAACTTATTTAAAATTATTTTAACTCTATCTAAAATTGCTTATTAGTTATAAATCATTTATTAAAATTCAATTTAAAACCACTCCCAATTCATTTAAAATTAATCTAAATTTTGTTACAAAAATTTTTTTAGTTCATATATAAATATCAATAATAATTTTATCATGTTCTAAAAAATTGATTATTCATTCTCAAAAATTTATGCAAATAACTCATTTTTTTTTAATTATAAATTATCAAAAAATGTAAGCATAAAAAAAAAAAAAAAAAACTTATCACATCATAATAACAAAACTTAAGTTAAGAAATAACAAACTATATATACACTCATGAAAAAATCAGTTTCATACTTTACCAAATAATTAATATCCATACAAAACTTTTTCAAGCGTGGAAAAAACCTATGAAAAAGACTATCTATAATAATATTAAACTTAGGTTATAATTTACATATACATTTATTTATATGTCCTTTTAAATGCATCCATTCGTATGCATGTGGTTATAAATTAGTGTTATTTATAGTAGGAAGCATGAAAGCTAATAATAGGACAAAAGTTAAACTAGAACCGTACAATCCCTTAGAGATAAAGATAAATTTGGCTAACTATTAGTTAAAATTTTCGTTGGTGTTGAGCTTCTGTATTGCATTATAAAAGGGTCAAACTAAACGTTCTCTCATTTCAATTACGACGAAACAAAGAACAAAATAGTTAAAGAAGTCAAAAAGAAAATATGGGTTTGAGACTGAATATTGCAATGATATTAATGCTATTCTTGCTAAAATCCATTGGCAACGTCCAAGCCAGTATCTTTGATGTGAAACAGTACGGAGCAAAAGCTAATGCAGATATCACCCAGGTATATAAATGCACAATGTGATTCAACTTAAGATATAGTATGCGTTTGGATTGGGCTGAAAGCTGTGTCTGCATTTGTTCTTTCGCGTTTTGCCTTTTTTTTTTGGTTCAGCCCGCAACTGTTGACAAGTCAACTGTGAACAGTACTCTTGTGCACTGTTTACAGGTCTTACAAATTACATTTTTCAGCTACATTTTTTATTAAAAATGGGTCTCACAGCACTATTCACACATTTAAAAATTATTTTGCTACAGCGTTTTCAGTTTTCAGTTTCAGCAAAATAAATTCTATCTAAACAGACCCACATAAAATATGCTTACCAGAATTGATAGCTAAAATATGCTTACCAGAAAAAAAAAATATGCTTACCAGAATTGATAGCTAAAATAACTTTTGTTATTCATTTTGTCTTTAGGCTTTGACGAAAGCTTGGAAAGCTGCATGCGCATCAACGGGTCAGAGTAAAGTTGTGGTTCCAGGAGGGACATACATGTTGGGCGCAGTGCCTTTGGAAGGTCCTTGCAAGGGTCCTATAGAGGTTCAGGTTATTGGCACTTTACGGGCCCCAGAACAACAATCTGGGGATAGTTGGGTCAGTTTTAACCATGTCAACTTTTTTACTTTGTCGGGCAGTGGAACTTTTGACGGCCAAGGAAAAATCGCTTGGGGTCAAAGTGAATGTTCCAAAAATAAGTACTGCAAGCAACTTCCTATTGTGAGTTTATTTCAATCTTACCCTGTACAATTCCCACCATTTTTAATAAATATCAACTTTATCACATGCGTTTTTTGCGCTGAAATTTCCTCTAAACTGGCTTGAAAGAGAGAGAGAGGTTGATTTACAAATAACCACGTATGTATGTATATATAATTAAAAGTACAGGTTGTCATTTGAGTCACCACATAATGGATTGAAGGAATTTTCTTCCTAACCAATTTTGATGCACACTCCATCTATTTTGATAGAGTAGAATATTTTAGATTTCTTAATTTACTTTTTTTTTTCCCCAAAATTAGTCTTATTGATAAATAAATTTCACTTATGTGATAGGTTATTTTTGAAAGTACAAAAAGTGGATACGAAATATTTCTATTCGTATAAAAAATAACATAGATGTATATTACTTAACAAGGAATGACACTAATTAATTTTGTGGGTTTTAATTTTTTCTCTCTTTCAAAAATTGAACAGAATATAAGGTTCAACTTCATCACTAATGCAATCATCCGGGACATAACATCGTTGGACAGCAAAGAGTTCCACATTAATGTTTTGGGGTGCAAAAATGTTACATTCCAGCATGTCACCATAAAAGCACCTGAAACTAGTGTCAACACTGATGGAATCCACATAGGGCGTTCAACAGGGATCCACATAATTGATACAAATATTGGAACCGGAGATGATTGTGTCTCGCTTGGTGATGGAAGCCGGGATATAACTGTTGAGAAAGTAAATTGTGGACCTGGCCACGGAATAAGCATAGGAAGTCTTGGAAAGTTCCCAAATGAAGAACCTGTGAGTGGTGTCAAAGTCATTGGTTGCACTCTTACGAATACAATGACTGGTGTGAGAATCAAAACATGGCCTGCTTCCCCAACTAGCTCTGCCTCTGATATGCATTTTGAGGACATTATCATGAATAATGTTGGCAATCCTATCATCATTGATCAAGTTTACTGCCCATGGAATCAGTGCCAAGCAAAGGTGATAACATTCATACTTGGAAGTTCGATGTTGCTAGAATTATTGTTCAAAGTAGAGAATTACTTAATACTAATTAATACCATTTTTTTTATTTATTGGTTTTAGATACCCTCTAGAATTAAGATCAGCAATGTTAGCTTCATAAACATTCGAGGCACATCTAAGTTTCAGGAGGCTGTCAAGCTTGTTTGTAGTAAGGACATGCCATGTGAAAAAGTGGAGCTTCGTGACATAGACCTCAAATACAACGGACATGACGGCTCTCCCACATACCACTGTATTAATGTCAAGCCCACGATTTCTGGCAAACAGAATCCTCCTGCTTGTACTGTCAAAGCTTAATCTAGTTTAATCTTTTGAGTAAATATTAGAGCTTGTGTTCATATGTAGAACACGGTTTAGGATGGCAGTTAAATTTAGAGTATATGTAATTAATTTCTTTGTAAAGTGATTGTGTTCAAAACTTCATATAGAGAACACAGTACAACTGAACATTTGTACAGGCAAAGTCAGTGAACTGTAACATTGTCAATATCAATAAGTAATAAAACAAAACCAGGTGTCATTTTCTCCCATGCCTTACCTTTCAACCAACTTAACTCAGTGCAAAAAAAGATGAATGATCTAGTCAATCTCTTCTGAGGAGAAAATAATTTGAAGGCCCATTTTGCAAATAGAAGGCACAGGTTATATATCTATAATGTATTAGGGAATGCCATTTTCAGTCAAAAGAAAAATGCAAAATGAAGTCACCTTGAAGAGTGCAAGAAAGGACAATGATGAGGGAATTGAAAGAGTGAACAATGCTAGAAGAAAACTAACTGGCTTAAAGTCATGTTGGTATGATGCTTATCAAGGACTTTTTGCCAGGTGCTCTGACATCACTACCACTGATGACAATGAAAGGCGGAAGAGATTTGGTTGGGATCTTATCAATTGCTTTCAGAAAGAGTCTGGAAGACAACCTTTTCCTGCATGCCATACTTACTCTCCCATGAAGAATTGCCTTGAAAAACTAGATAATAACGCCATTCATACTTACCGACAATTCTTCCTCGAAACCAATTCTATTTGCCATCAGTCACAGTTGAGTATATTCGATCTTTTCTCATTTTTATTTTTATTGGCTTCCCCTTTTCTTGAATCCATCTGAATACAATCTGTTTTGAATTTTTATTTTGTTTTTATCAACAGATCTAATTATTTCAGGCATTAAACAGAGAAATTGGTAAATCAATTAGTAATATCAGCTAACTATGCCGAAGAATAATTAGGCACCATTGAAGAAAATTCGGAGCAGCTGTTGCAGGACTCAAAAGATTTACATGATTCTTGGACTAAAATTGATCGAGAAACCCAACAAGTGGCTCAAACTCGTAAGAATGTCAGTAATCAGATCAATGGTGTATTGAAGCAATCGGAGTTAGTTTTTGAGCAATCTGTAAAGATTGCAACTTCTCAATCCAAACTGCAGAAAGAGCAAGAAACAATGAGGATAAATTTGGAAGAAGGGATGACAATTGTTAGGTTCTAAAGATTTAGGTTTAAATGTTTAGAATCATGTTTTTAGTGTGTTGGAAAACCAAGAACAAAACATGTCTAGTTCATGTATTAGGCAATGCTTAAAAGTGGTTGTTTTAAGGTTTAAGTTCAACTGACTGCATAAAAAGGAAGAACTTTTCTATCAAGCTCGGCTGATCGAAAATCGCAGGCACAGTTTTTCTGTAGAATTTTTAAATAGGCCAAGCTCACAAAAACGTTTAGAGTTTCATCTAAACTTCTCCTCATATAAAAGGGAACCCTAGTCTCATTTTGAAGGTGCTAGAAAGACTTGTGTGTTACTCTTAGTGAAATCTGAGAGGTTTTGTACATTCTAACTACACAAGAATCTATCGGAGTAAAAACTATAATCAAGCTTTTGGTAGAACATAGTTGCTGCTTCAAGATTATTATTGATGGTGATCTGAAACCTTTAAGTGGGATCTCAAAGTCACAAGCAAGGTGGCTTGTGTTGGTGTAAATCCAAGAAGAGAACGAATCTGTAGATTCGGAGCTTACACGTAGTCGTGTTAGTAAGTTATTATTGGAGGTAGCAATAGATTTAGGTTTAAATCTAATTGTAAAAACTTCAATTTTCTTATAGTGGATGTGTTTACGTTGAGGATAGCTAAGTTAGATCCATTCCAGGTTTTTACCTTGAAACGATTCATTTTATTGGTTTTTCTAGGTTATCATATCGTAGTGTTATTTACTTTCCACTGCTTTGCATGATATGATTTATTGTTGTTGTACGTTTTTAGACCCCTTAAATACAAACAAATTAACCTAGTTATTTAGCCCCGTGATTAACTTAGGTAAATTATTCAGATCTAGGTTAACACAAATAAATCATATCATTAAAATAGTGCGGAAAATAAAGAACGCAACGATATGATAACCCAGGAAAACCAAACCGGTAAAAAACCTAGGAAGGATCTAACCTAGCTATCCTTAAGGTAAAACAGATCCACTATGAAAGAATTGAAGTTTTACAATAGCGACTAAGACCACTAACATCCTATTGCTACCTCAAGTAAAAAACTTACTACCACGACCACGTGATAGCTCCAAGTCCACGAACTACTTCTTTCTTGGATTCATAGCAACCACAAGTACTCCCACTTGTGTTTTTCTTTAAGCTCTTTATGCAGCAACTAAAGCGATCACCAAGCTCTTGACATCAATCTCAATCTTGATAACCCTAAGTATGTGTGAAGACAAATACCTCTAGATCTCGCAAGAGATTCATACATACAGCATAAACAATAACTATAAAACGTGACTAAGGTTTTTCCTTTTATACTTAAGGTAAAACATAAAACCCTATATGCTATATGGGCTTGGGTTGAGTTGGAAAAATTTGCAGAAAAACAATCTGCCCAAGCTGAGAGTTCAATATGGGTATGAAACACCCTTGAACGTTTAGACCCCAATTACAAAATTATCAACTCAGGCTTAATATCAAACGATTAACGTGCGGAACATGAAAATAAGCCAAACACAAAATTGATAAACAATCTAAGCCAAATATAAACACATCCACAGCAGTAAATATAAGGCAAAGATAAATGAAGAAAAGATGCAAACACACGGATAACACACGCTGTGTTATCAAAGAGGAAACTGAAGCCCTCAGCGTAAAACCTCTCCGCCCCCTTCAAAGCGGTGAAATAATCCACTAAAGAATGTAGTTGGGATACATGAACAGCAGAAGACCCTTCAAGCCTAATCTACCCAAGTACCTAAGCCCTCCAAGCTTCTTGCTCTAACGAGGTTACGTCAAACCTATTTCTTCTTTAATTTCCCGAATTCCACTACTAGACCGTAGCATCAACTAATGTAGATTGGTTCCTTCCTAACTGCTTCCCAATAGCACCAAAAAAACCATCTCACAGACGTGGGTAGATAAGGATTTGGTAAAAAGGCCTCTCAAAGTTATATCAATGGAGAGGAAGAGAAAAGAAGAATTTGTAGAGTCTCTAAGGCAAAGATTGGGGATGAGGCAATCTTGTTTTTCTCTATGGTTTCTCTCACAAAATTCTCTCTGGAAGCTCTCTCCATTTGGTGGGTTTAAGGGTCTATATATAGTGGGGTGAGAAAGGAATGTGAAGAGTCAGTTTTAGCCAAACAGGGCTGATTGGCGGCTTGGCCTCGCGACTGGTTTGAGTCGCAAGTTCAAGCCGCGACATAACGGCCTGGCCAGCCTGGGACTTTTGTCTTGTAATGTGACAGCTGGCGCGACCCTTCAGCTCCCCATGTGTGCATCTCACGTGCCTGCAGTTGGCGGCTTGCCAGTCGCGAGTCAGCCGCGAAACTCTGCCATCTTGCACATACTTGAGCTTTTCTTCACATCTTCTCACACACTACCCTTACAATAATTCCACCCAAATACAAGGTTACTAAGTGCTTAAATTACAAGCAAATTGGCACGAAATAAAGCCAACAAGATGGTTGATTAAATTCAACCTTACAATTTCCCCCTTTGGCTATTCCGTGACAAAACCCTACAACAGACTCTAGACTTAATGCATGAGTTGGGAACAGTTGAACAAAACTCACTCACACCTAACTCTAGATTCTGAATAGCTCTTGAACATATGAACAAGTAACTCCTACAACACAACAACACAATAATATCATTGTATGTAGAAAACTTGAAATGCATATGGAGCAATAGAAGCATGATCAAGCAAAAAATGAACTTAAGCAATAAAGCAATAAATCATGGCTTGATCAACCAAGCAATCACTATACAAAAGTGATTACTATGCTCATTCACACAAGGAATGAACATCCGGACATGCAAAGTGATAAACTCAATTGAAGAGTATCATTTGCAAGTCCAACACTTAACCAATGCATACAAACATATATGCATCTAGGAATTATCCTACAAGGGCACAAGAGTGTTCATCACTCAACCAATGCATAGAACATATATGCATCTGGGAACAATCCTACAAGGATACAAGAGTAACAGTACTTAGAAGGAAATGAATAACATTTAGTTAGAAATACTAATTTAACAAAGCATAAAGGCTGCATAAAGCATGGTACAAACCACAAAGGCCTACAAGTGTGCATAAAACCAAACCCTAAAAGCTTACAAAAGCATTATGGGTACTGAAAGCTCGAAAATGTGTTGAAAAACACAAGAGCTGTTTAGACCCCCAAATTAAAATTACGGCTCAATAGATTTTACACAACTTTAATACAAAGTGCGGAATAGTGTAAAAGCGAGCGGATGAACAAGTAAGCTACTCTAATCCATAAACTAAGCAACACAGCAGTATAATGGAATTAAACAAGAGTAGGGAAGAAGGATGCAAACACAGAAAACACCAAGACGTGTTCTCGAAGAGGAAACCGAAGAACTCGGCGAAAAACCTCTCCGCCGCCCTCCAAGCGGAAATCGATCCACTAGACAATCAGTTGGGATACATGGGTTAGCAAAAGACCCTCCAAGCCTAGTCTACCCGCTGTACCTAAGCCCTCCAAGCTCCTACTCCAACAAGGCTTCTCGGAACCGTGTCTTGTCCTAGTTATCTGGATCCCGCAACAAGCTCCATGTTGCATCTGCCATTCAAGGCTTCTTCCAATGCTTCCCAGCAGCACCAAAACGTCACACAGCACTCACAAGGTGTGGTAAGTGTTTGGGCTATCAACCTCTCAAAGATATGGATGATGGAGAGGGAAGGGTTGAGGAAATACCACAAGCAAATGTATAGAGAAAGGTGGGGAAGACAATCTCTAATTACCAATGTGTTTGGCTAGGGTTTTCTCTCTGAAGCATTCCTCAACAATTGTGGGTAATGATGGTATATATAGGAGAGGTGCAAAAGGTGTGACTCAAAAAGTACAGGCTGGCAGAACAGCTAGTCTCGCGGGTGTCTCGCGGGAAGGCCTTACCCGCGAGATACTCGCGAGACACAGTTGTCTCCACCTGGCCTGACTCTTCACATTCCAGCATGTGCTTGGCATATGGTTTACTTCGCGGGATGCTTGGTCGCGAGATACCCGCGAGAATTCTTCAGTTCTTCAAATGCTTGAGTCTTCAAACACACTCTCTATCACACAACCCTTACAACAAGTCCCACAACAAATACAGGGTTTTAAACGATTGAACATAATTACAATCAAATTTGGCACGGAATAAAAGCCAACAAAAACACAGTTGTAAATCACAACTTTACAATCTCCCCCTTTGGCTATTCCGTGACAAAACCCTAAAACAGACTCTAGACTTAAACGTGAGTTTGGGAACAAAGGCAAAACTCACTCACACCTAATTCTAGATTCTGAAGTGCTCTTGAAACATATGAACAAGTAACTCCTGAAACACAACAACACAATAACATCATTGTATGCAGAAAACTTGAAAACATATGGAGCAATAATAGCATGATCGAGCAAAATGAAATAGAAACACTAGATCATGGCAAGATCAAACAAGTAATCACTATACAGAAGCAATTACTATGCTCATTCACACATGGAACGAACATCCGGGTTTGCAAGAAGATACGCTCAATTGAAGAGAGTCACTTGCAACTCCAACACTCAACCAATGCGAAATACACGAAGTATTTGCATCTAGGAACAATCCTACTAGGGCACACGAGTGTTCATCACTCAACCAATGCATAGAACGTATATGCATCTAGGAACAATCCTACATGGGCACAAGAGTGTTCATCACTCAACCAATGCATAGAACGTATATGCATCTAGGAACAATCCTACATGGGCACAAGAGTGATGTACTTGAAGTAGAATGCATGACATTGAACAACAAGTAAACATGCATGAAGGTTGCATAGGCAAGATATTGCAAATGCATGGCACAAACCACAAAGACCTACAAACCAATACATGAAACAAACCCTTAAAGCTTACATAAGCAACATGGGTACATGCATAAAAGTGCCACATAGCATATATGCCACAAAGCATAGAAATTTAAACACAAACTACTGAAAATATACTGAAATAAAGTATAAGAGTAGCTAGTAGACAACAAAAAAAATATAAGACATCATCTCCCCCTATCACTACACTCCCCCTGTCGATGACATCATCTCCCCCTTTTTGGCATGGAATAGCTAATTGTCATTCTCTTCCAACTTCCTTTGAATTTCATCCATCTGAGTTTCGAGGGAGGTTAGCTGTTTATCAAGACGGGAGTGTTGGGAGTACATGATCTGAGTAAGTCCTGAAAGTTTGGTGCTGAGATCTTGAAGTGCAACCATGATGGTGTCAAACTTGTCATCATAAGAATGAGAAGTAGAACTTGAGGTACCATGAGGAGCATGATGTTCTTGTTTGACATTTTTCTTGGTGTGACTCAGACTTGCTTGAAGGGTACGACCGTTAATTGGACTTGGCCTAGGATGAGGGCGCTCATCAGCAGAAGGACGCACACCTTTGAGTTTCAAAATCCGAGAAACGAGACGACCAAAGGGAATGCAATTCCGTGAAGCAGTACGGTTGACTGTTTTAACCAAAATGTGGAAAATGTGAGAGCAGGCGTCAATTTCCACATCAGACACCAGATCATGAAGAAATAATGCTCGACCTAGGTTGATGAAACCGGTGCTTGACAATGGATAGAGGTTGCTGCACATGATTGTAGACATGAGTCTTAATTCGGGAGAAAGTGAAGCCACACTTATTGACGTTCCAGTAGGGGAGAATTCTAAGCTTGCTCCTAATTGTCCTCGGAGTAATTCTTCATCCGGATTGAGGTCATCATACACAGGTGGTATAGGTAGAATCGGACGGTTTATGTGTAGGATTTCCGACAGGTACACAGGTGTTACCAAGAATCGCTTTCCTCTAACCCAGCATCTGATCTCTTGTCCTTGTACAATAGCATTGGCATAAAATTCTTTTACCATGTCCTCATAAGCATCTTCAAGATCGGAGAGAAGAAAATTCCAGTCTTTTGTGGTGAACCAAGTAGGAATTTTTGTGTCCAGTAGAGATGACTGATCAACTGCTCTCTCAACCAACAAAGGAGCATCTCGGAAGAGATTTTTATAGGATTCAAAAGCAGC